>CAJQUW010005533.1:25000-1225000 GCA_907163375.1 Prostheceraeus crozeri | reverse complement strand
AGAATGTCCTTCAAGGAACTTTCATCGATGACATTCACCTCTGCTCCTGTGTCCAATAAAAGTTTGCTTCGATGGCCTTGACAAGTGCCTGTGATGATAGGTTTGTTAGCTGCTTTTTCCGAATGGTGACATGAAATCAAAGTTTTTGGCCTCTTTTTGGTTTTACCTACGATATAATCAGACCATTCATTCACTTCATCAGGATAGGTGGTTCGTCTTCTCTTCATATTTCTTGTATTCTCCTTATTGCTCTTTTTCTTGTTTTTTTCCTCTCTAGGCTGCTCCTTCTCTTCTTCCACGGATATGACTTTCACTGCTGCTGCGGTTTGGTCAGTATTTTCCTGATAACTTACATCTGAGACTTCTGATGACAGTGATGATGCAGACCGGTCATCAATCCAATTACTTTCATCTTCCAATTCATGGAGAAGACGCACATTTCTACGTTTTCCGTAGTTGTTCTTGAAGTAACATCGGTTTGTTGTGTGATTATTTCTCCCACAAATTGAACATGAATGTGGACAGTCTCTTGCGTAATGTCCTTCTTCGTTACAATTATAGCATCTTGAATTCTGTATTCCACCTGCACGATAATTGATTTCATTCCTTCTTTTCATCTTTTCATTTTTATCAGTCTTGAAAGGTTTTCCGTGATTGGGCCTTTTTACAACTTGGGCATATGTAGGCCTTTTGGCATCTTCCTTTTCCGCTTGAATAATAGATATTATGTAGTTTAGTTGTTTTTGCATAAGTGACATTTGATTTTGCAATTTTTGGATATCATTTATTTGTGTTTCCACGCTATTGTCCTTAATCATGTATCTGACCACTTCTTCACTTTTTTCGCTATTCTTTTCACGCTTTATTAGATTGTACGCTTCTTCTAGTGTATCGATCTTTCGATGCCTCAACGCCTTCCTCACATCCTCCTTGAAAATACCATCACAAAACGCTTCAATCATTCGTTCTTCTCTTTCCTTCGGGTCTAGTTCTTTCAATAATCTGTATCCTTCTCTTCTAATCTCTGATCGATTAGTTACTCTTCTGCTTGTGTGAAAACAACTTGACATATGGTGATATCTCAGATTCTTTCGGTTGGTGTAGCTCTATCAGTTTTTTGACAGCCATTCATAATTGTTTTGATGGCTTTGGAATTCCAATAATCCACACAACTCCATCTGCATATATTCTGTAATGGAATTGAGAAGTATCGTCGTTTTAGTTTCATCATCGACTATTCCGCATGTTTTGAAGTATTTCTCCATTTTGTCTAGATGAACTTTGACATCATCTCCAACATCACATTGTCGTGGTAATCCTATCGTATCCCTGCATAGTAGCCGTTGAAATAGGGATTCCAATAGCTTTGTCTGTTGCTCGCGACGCCAGTTGTGGTATTAGTAGAACTCGTCATTGTAACGTATTGCACCAAGTATATTTACCAAATTGCAATATACAAGCAGGGACAAATCTATAGACAACAACAGTCCGATTACTAATCAACCAATATCTCGATGACACTAAATCATGCTATAATGAAGTCATGGCAATAGAATTAGACTTGAATGATATGTAACTTAGTTATCTAACAGTACAGTGATGATATATGATTTCCTTATACAACATATAACTTGTAACGTAGCCATCGTGCATCATCGTAGCCATCAAATGCACACTGTGCCATTGATAAATCCATTATACAACAAAACGGATCATGAAATTCCCTTGATAATCAGTTAAATATCCGCTTAGTTAGGATGCTTATTACCAACTATTCATTCCTTTTGATATCCAACTTGTTTCATACTACTTATATAGGGGCGTCATCTCGGTAGTATGTAAATTGGCAAAATTTTGACTTTTTTAAAACTGCTCAAATAATTTTTTTGGACCACGGGAACGTAATCTCCGCAGAAAACTGAATGTTTTCATATGAAAATTTTCACTGTATGAAAATACTTTTTTGAGTCGACACTCTACATATATATCCCTACTCTATGCCTATACCACTTACTCGTATTTGTCATGCATCCTTCAGCGGTTGAGTTCCAGTCCAAGCATAAAGGAACCTTGCAATACATTAAGCAATTTTAGCAACTGAATTTTTGGACTGTCTCAGGTCCAGAGATGAAAGCGTGTGACCCAAATGAAAAATGAAATATTAAACAAACAACACAAAACGTCTCCAGTAGAAATGAAAGACAAACCAACAGGAAAAACTATTCCATGAAACATCATTGACATCATTCTCCACCGATGCTTCAAGATATTTATTCATCGGGAAGTCACAACAAATTGTTTTGGTGAAAGTGACTCAAGTATGTTATTCCGACAAAATCCGTAATATCTGTCCTCAGGTGCTGTCTGTACACAGAGCGTACAACTAAAACCAGTAAAAATAATTGTTCGGTTTCACAGAAAATGTCTGTTAAATCTGAAGATTGATAATGCTAAATCAGGTAATTACAAAAAGGCAGTCATTATTTTATTTTTGGATTCTTATGTTCAAATTGTAGAATACAACTAAAATACCAGATACGATAGATCCTGAATTTTCATTTATTCAGGCCGCAAACGGGATACATGGTTATATTTGCCAACCTGCAGGTGTTCATTGCCAGTTCATCGAATCATACAATGTTGACGAAATGAACGTAATACTGGGGAGTGATACCAGGAGATATCTATTAGAGTGATAAAGTCGAATTATTGCTATGCATACACTACACACTGCACACTACTAGGTATCCAACAGTACTGCATATGTGGTCACATAGCCAGCATCTACTTTACAATTAGTTGACATTTTCTATAGTACAATGCCAGTTTTATTTCTTGCTTTTTCTATTTTTTCAGGAAAATGATTCCACATGTTCAAATGTTGGTTCTCGACCAACTTCAACACAGAGTGGACTTTTATTTATATTTATCGGATTTGTTGCGGTTCTGCTGCAAAATCGATGACATACTTGCCGGGAAGTACAAGTACTACTCGCTGTTCGGTTGAAGAAGCTTAGCGAAAGCCAATGGATGAAAATACTGAGACAAAAGAGGCCTTTTGATTCCAGATTTCATCGTCTTCGTGGTAGCATCTGGTGGATAATATTTACTCAAATGCTCGAGAGATAGTTTTGTGATTTTTAAGAAATGCCATTCTTCCTTTGTCATAATTGCATAGTATTAAATTGTAAATAACGATGTTTCAATGTGATAAATTCACTTCGTACTGTAAAACGTAGTGAACATTTCGAGTTTGAAAAACTCGCTGTTTTTATTAAATCTTCCATTATGACTCGCACTAGAATGAATACTTCCTGTATTTACTATCATTTCATTCCTACTCATTATTTTTGACTTTTACTAATATTGGATGGAAAATAATGAAAAGAACAGATTTCTGCCAGACCAAGCTTGTCAAGAATGCCCATCAAGGCATCGAAGTATTATCAATATTCCTTCAAAACGAATGAGAATAAATTACCAGATAAAAGATTGCAATTCCATTAGCTTACTCAACATTTTGTGTAAACTTGACCTGAATAACTTTTGAATTAACAGAAATTTGAATGTGATGCTGATCACACAAAAAATGAAATCATATGACCTATACATTGTTTGATAGTGAATTCCACGAGTTTTTATATGATGTTTCGATTTTGAAATCATGCGTCTTCTTTGTGATTTTTTCATTGATAAGAATGTTGTATGATAATATATCTATTTATCTCTGTTTCCATGTAAACTGATATGCGCTCAACTTCGGATGAATACTGCACATTTGTAAATAACACAGATGAATACATATATCGACATTGTTGAACTCTTGTGTGATTTCTGTGATATAAACCAGACTTTGTTAACAAAACTTCAGTCTTGGGTTATATTTTCATTATTGTGAGAAATAAATGATAATTATTTGTAAATGCTACAATGCTTTCCTTACTGCGCTCGGAATTAGAGAATACAGTGAAATATTTCTTAGACGTATATCAGTTCCCATGTTCGTGCTATACCATGAGTTTTCTTGGAAATCATGAACACAATACAAATCAAGTTATGTGAACATACGACGAAAGAGCAGAGGCCTAATCGATAATTGAAGGACTGAGGAGTACTCTGCAATGATGCTCGCCATAGGCCTATTAGCAGTCATTCCACGCAGCTATTTGAATTGTGACCCATATCGTCTAGGCTAGTATAGTAGTTTGCAAAAATACTTCCCTAGTATAGTAATTTGAGCTCAGGACCTATTGCTCAAATGAACTTCAAATTCGATAGATAAACTAGGCATGGTCATTATTTATATGTATGTGGAAGTGCAGATGATTTGACGGAGAGACGCGTGCACGCACTAAGAAAATATAACAATAAAAATGCATGAATTTAATCGCTGAAGTACAATGAAATCAGACGTTTATTTGGCTAAGCCTCTCATTCTGTGTATATTGATTGTTCGAGGCAAATGAAAGCTGTCTTCTCATCGCAATTATATGTAGATTAACAAATAACTTCCATTTAAGCCAACGATTGATAGTTTTCGTGTAAAATGAGTCTAAGTACCCAGTTAGTCCCACTACTAAAATTTCACTAAAATAGGCAATGGATTTTTATTATCACTATTATTATATCTGGCATGCTTGTTTTCCATATGCTGATTTAAATAAAGACATAAATGGAGCTATGAATCAATGCAAAGAAGTTTTGATGAATTTGATGGAAACATGCGATGGATTTGATGGATTGAGCCGAAACATGCGATTTGTCAGAAATATCAGAAATAGAGTGTCATCAAATTTAGTTTATAAACTAATGATAGAAAGTCAGATGGCAAGCTAAATGACATGAATTCTTCTTTTAAATTTCTCACCGCGAACACATAGCTTGCTTCTTGGCAACAGTTTAGCTCGCCCTTAAAAAAAAGCCGAAGAAACGTGTCAGTTGCACTAGGTGACATGCCACGCGTAATTACGGAACACCCCAAACATCCGTGGTTAAGGATATTCTATTCTTCTACCCGCGTACATACGCGCTGCACTAAGAGTCAGAAATCGCTTGATCTGATGCTGTTAAAACATGGGAAATGTTTATGAATACGCGCGGGCGAGCGTTTATAGTTTGCGCGTCGTCTACGGTTGTCTGCGCTGCCGCTTGAACCACGGATGAACCGCTAAGCATGTCCCTGAGCATGAAATTGGGGTCCTATCACATTGTTTAGCCTCTGATACATGCAGACACATGAGGCGCAAAGTACTGCCAACTAACTCATATAACAGATATTGCAGCAATATCCCGCATAGCCACGGATGTTTGGGGTCATGTGTAAATTGCGCGTGGTTCACGCGTGAATTACGCGTGATTGAGCGTGGCATGTCACCAAGTGTGGCCTGGACAATTCCACGGAGAAGCGTACAGACGTCAGAAATTATATTTAGTCTCAGATGTCATATTGTTTTTCGTACTGGATTTTTCTACATCATACTCCCAGATACATCAAACATGTGCTGATTCCTGTCTACACTTTTTTTCATGATAAGTCGCAGTACTTGTCCGAAAGACCATGCATTTTGCTCTGAAAAATACCGAATATAATGACCACCGAATATCGACTTTTAAGTGCTTAAATTCTGTGTCACTAATGCATGTTTCCTTTTCTATCTATTGCTAGTTTCAATGAAATTTCATTTGGACGATGGTTCTGTTAATTAAGGATTCACCGGGAAAGTGTGGTAAATTAACTATTTCAGAGGATGGACAAATCTGTCCCGTGTACGACATGGTGAACTGTGATCTATAGAAACAACACAAGAGGTATTGTGAAGTCATGGTTTATATCGTCATTTATGAGAAATATCTTTCCGTTACATTCTGATAACTTTAATCACAGAATTTTCATGAAAAGTAAAATGTAAATAATCATGTCCACATTTTGCCCCGTACGGCATGGAACAATTTTGCAGTATCGACCTATACTTGCCAATGAAAAAAACTCCCGCACGACATGGCATGTATTTGTCCAATTTAGTATCGTTTCCGATCTGCTAACAATTGATTGTTATCTTCAAGAATGTGTATCATGTGTTGTTGCATGGCAAATTGTGCATGTAAGTTATCGGTGGCGATTGACAAAAATCACTGATGATTGACTTCTGCACCAAATACCGCATAAGAAAAGGACGCATGAGTCATGTGACGAATGAAATAGTGAAAAGCTTGCAAAATCGTACAATATGAGAGGATGGGGCACATCATTGATGTAAGCTCGTTTTTGAAATTCTCTCGATACTAAATCAAATGAACGAAAATCAAATTATTCGGATGAAAAGTTGAGGTCATGCTAATAGGCCTAACCTCTGAGTTGTTGGACGTTTGTGACATTTCATCTCCTCACAATTTGAAATTTTTACCAGGTTCAATGTGCCCCATGTGTGGGGCACTTTGAACCACCTTTGTTTATTGCTCTCTTATGCGACTTTACTAAACTTTAATTAATGTATCTGATCTAGCTTCAGTTCAGTTCATAAATACTTAGTCAAAAACAAGCAACGTTCATAGATTGAGATTTTCACTGGCAAAAATGATAGCAAATGTTTGTTTGTTCCACATGTTCTCTTTTCATTCATACAAATAAATTCATGCATTGGCAAGTTATTAGGCCTAATCATTTTTGTAAATAATTTTATCAACAGTAGCCTGCTGCTTTCTTCACAGCAAGACAGCTAGGAGTGAGACCAACAATTCAAATATTTTAGATAAAATTATTGGTTTCCGAAATCGCAGAAGAGTATAAAAAATTTTGTCATTGTTTACCATCGCGCAGGTTGTATTATGCTTGTCTAATACGTGCACTACAGGCTTATTCAGAAAAATCTAACCTGAGTGGTGGCGATAAAATTATACCAACAGTCGATGACGCATCGACTGATTCATGGAATTCTTCGTTTGTTGAATATACACACACATTCTTGCAATACCCTTATCAATATATCATCAAACGGATTGTGTATTAAACTTCTCTCAAGATTATCAAAAATAATTTACAGGTTCCTGATGCGTCGCTGCAGGGATTCAATTACGAAAACAACTTTTCAAAGAATCGCTTCTGTATATTTACAGCATAGAAAATCTGTAATGATGATACATACAAAACTGCACAAATTGTAGTATCTACAAAATATTTACAAGATTAAATGTACATTGGATTGTAGTATAACGGTCCAAGCATTACATTCATCATAATTGCGGTTGATTACCATCAGTAAAACCGATATAATCACACTGAGATATCACCAGGCCTCCCTTAGATTAGTCTGAAATTTGAAGAAGTAAGATGGGTCCACACAGCAAAAAGAGTCCTAAACATGCATGTCTTTTGTGACTTTATCATTAAAATCACAAAATGAATCGTGAGATATCTCTTATAAGCTATACGTCTTCGATAACAAATTGCATTGCTGTGCGATATTCACTAAGATCTCAAATGCCTGCATATTTGATTCGAATTCAAGTCGACTGAAGCATTTGTACAGGTTTCACCTATTCATTTGATGTCATCGTGCTTTCAACAATATTTGAATCGACTGACTTTTTCTCAGACACATCTACTTTTCTCTTAGTCTCCGATGTTTCAGTAGCCTGAACGGGCATCACTTCACTCACATTAGATTCTGAGACGCCGGCAGCCTCCTTTGAATGATTTGACGAACCTTCGACAATTGCAGGTGACTCTTCAAATGAAACATCTTCACTAATCTTTACATTTTCAATTTCCAACTTCGCCCCTGAAGCATCGGTAGCAATGTCAGCTGACGACGAGTTCGGTTCATTGACGTTCAATTCTTCGACTGACTTTTCCTCAATATCCGTCCGAGGTCGTTTAGTGGAAACCGAGGAATCAACTTCAGAATCGTCTTCTTCATCAAGATCAACAGATGAATTGGCTGTCTTTTCCGCAAGTTTTCTTTTCTCTCGTTCTCTGTGTAGTTTGTTCTTATTCTCTTGATCTTCTCTCAGTAATTGAATACGGGCCATTTCATATTGTTGACGGCGCTGTTCGACAACAAAATTAAGCTGTTGCGTGTATAAATTCGTTACATAAGCCCACATTTGACGAACATCCGCCATCGTTTTCACAAACTTTTCAGCAACTCGATGGTCCACAAGTCGTTTCATGTGATCGTACGATTCATATGGAAGTAATTTCAATTTCAGAGGTCTTTCCTTCAACAATCTCATAGCAGGCTGAAGCTCCAAACAATGTTCAAATAAGTTCACACGACCAAAAACATAGATGCCGAGCCGAGCTCGAGACAGTGCCACAACCAAACGCCGGACATCCCTTAGATGTCCAACAAGCTTAGTTCTTACTAATGACAGTAGGATGTAATCGTTTTGCTGTCCTTGATAGCGATCGACGGTGGTCACACAATGGGGTCGACCTATCATAGGGTTTTCTCCGCACTTCGTGTTGATGACGTCTCGTATCAAATGCTTTTGACCGTTATAGGTGGTAAGAATTGATATCTTGTCAGCAGGATAGCCTAAACTGCGCATGTAAACATACGTTGCGACGACGTACTCAGCTTCAGCTAAATTTTGGTAGAAGAAGGGATTGGGTTCCGATTCACCAACACCATTATAATCTTCCACATTGATCATCTGATAGTCATACACAAAACCTGGATTGGCATTCTGAAATGATGGTTCTGCCAAGACATGAGGTAAGCTATCAAGCTTGCTGTAACGCCACCGATAAAGTTTACATATATTGTCACGTGCTCTGCCTTGAGCATCAAGTTGGACTGCAGGAATGCCCAATTTGATGAATCGTGAAAACAAAGACTGCTCCATATTGCAATGTTTTTGAAAGACCATATTCTTTATGACTGGTGGTAACTGATGATGATCTCCAATCATAATCCATCTCTTCAAGCGATTTCTTCCAGAGATATCAGGGTTTTGGAGGAGAAGAGGGATAAACGTTTCAATTTCTAATATCTGAGCAGATTCTTCCATCAAAATGTTATCGTACGTAAATCCAAGTTCAACTAAGTCTCGACGACGCAGCGCTGCGTGTGTACATGTCATTGCTGTGATTTTTGCCTCCTGAACAAGTAAATAATTTGCCCTTTCAACACCAGTGCGCATCAACTCAAATGCACGAAATTCTTCAAGTTGTTTAAAAATTCTCTGAATATAATCATAGCACAATTCTGCCTTTTGTAAATCTTCTTCCATTGATTCACCTTTAAAAAGCGGCTTTTCTTGAAAGAAGGAGTGAAACGGAAACCATTCGCTGATATGATTATCCGTTAGCTGCTTGGATTGAGCAGCTTTTACACGTTCGGTGAACTGTTCCCAACGACTCACTACGTGATACAGATAAAAGAACTCAGCTGTTTGACAATTATGCCCTACATCAACAGATAAACCAAGACAACGAGCCAATTCTGTTACAAGTTTAAGTAGTTGCAAGCGACGTGAAAGGACATAATTCACTCGACCATACCGTGAGAAGTCCTTCTCCGTCTCTAGAGTTTCTTCACCATGCCCCAAACGCAATAGATGATGCTCCTCTATGTCCAAATGCATGATTTTTTCAAATAACTGATTAAGAGCTTGATTAGAATGTGTAACAATTAAAGTTCTTTGGTTGGGATAATTGTGGTATAAGTTTGAGATAATTTGCACAGCAACATCTGTTTTTCCAGTACCTGGTGGTCCTACTACCATCGTCAGACCAGGTTGCATCCCAGATCGAATTGCTTCCAGCTGTGTGCTCGTGAATCGGACACTGTTTTTCTTCATATTCTGCCCATATATCACCTTCCAAGGATAAGATTGCACTTTGATGACTGATGAAGTGTTACTTTCTTCAGGTTTTGAAAAGGTTAATCGATAAGGCGGAGCATTAATTTCGCCTTCAAATTCAATTTTATGTTTAGGAAAACAATCAGTTAAATGCTCTCGGTCGAGGAACGTGTCTCGCCAATCCTGCGTTTCTATGAAATGTCCTGGACGATTCATGTAATGAGCAGATGCCGGGTCCTCGTATCCGAGCAGAACATCATGCAGCCAATCAGGCACAACACAGTCTGTGTTCATCAACTCACGAATAGTATCCAGTACAGCTTTGAAATTGTTCTCTTTGGGTTTCCTTCTCATCAGAACATTAAATGTGTCATAGACATCGTCTTCTTTGTCTCCTTTCTCTGTCTTCCTTTGCATATCCAACTGATACTGACTAGGATCAAGACGCACACGCCATGTACGCGTGTCACCACTCAATGGCTGCTGATTTCTAGTCTCAGGATCGTCAGCTAGTATTTTCCCGTCATCATCCAACATGCCCTCTATTTCACAGCCTCGGACTGAAACTATATGAATTTGATTGCGAAATGGATTCTTGAAACTAAAATGTGTGCCATACGGTAGCAAAGCCCTAACAGTGAGAAGAAAGCACGGATCATGGCGTCTTAAAGATTCCCACTCGACACGCACATTTTGTCTGAGATTCAAAGTCAGAGAAATATCTGCACGAACTCTTGATGGATGTGATTGCCCTAAATGAGGCTTAGCAACTTCGATGATAGCAAAATTCTGTATTGGCAAGGCCATTCTTGACCAACCACCAAATACCGTTTCATCAGTCTCGGATTTCCACGGTTTCATCCTCACCACTGCATCTTCAATATCTTGTCGAATTTCAAATGTCGATTCTAGGCGAAACAGATGAAAGTTGCGTAGAAGATAATCCATTATTGTCAAGAATTGGATGTTCAACTTGGGCAATGCGAAAGAGGCATCATATGCATAGCGTTCTATCGGTACAAGATTTTCATCCCAAATAACGTCCTCAGTAGGATATAAGGGTAAATTATCAATAGCTGTGGTTTGTGAAATTCTCTTCTTGTGATGCATTATAAGAATATTCTGAAGCAGCTCATCATTTACGACTTGATTATCACCATTTTCCATCTTCTCATCTTTACAAAAAGATGCTGGAGGTAACAGGCCGAGAGACTCGGTAATTTCCTTTAATTGAAGAGACGATAATTTCATAACATTCTTCTTCAGTACGTCCAATGATTCAGCATTTGCGATATTAGTAACACAAAAACTTCGTAATTCATCAGGCAAATCAGGGCGCTGAAAGAGTGACTTTTGTAGCTTCACAATACGATTACTATGGACACAATCAATTTCAGATTCAGGAATGGCTTCTCCTGTTTCATCATTTATACCAAAATCAATGTAGAATTCCAACATCTCGAGCAATTGGCGGAGGAGGCGGCATTGATCCAACTTCAACAGCGCAGAATTCCGACAACGTACAATTAGTTGACGATCTTGTAATAAGGAGTTGAAATATCTGCGAGTCACTAAAGAAGAGTCAAGATCAATGAATAGTTGAACCATACACTCCAACAATCGTAGCCGATTTCTTTCTAAAAGCACATTCGTAGTATCAGCAGATCCACGATCAACCGAATCCAAAAATTGATCGATTAAACTGACCAAAAAACTTCTTTCAAAATTCACAACTTTCTTTTGATCGTCTGGTAATTTAGAATCTAATTTCTTCACAGCTCTAAAGAGACGCTTTAATTTAACGTTTTTGCTAAGCAAATTTTCACGATGAATATTACCTAAATGAGTCCAAATACCTATCGAGATCGTTCTTCGCATTTGTTCACGTATGATGTCGACTTCAAGGCTGCTATAAATATTGGTTAAAAAAGTTATCAAAACAATTCGCTCTGAAGCAGACAAATTCTCATCTAAAGAAAATGTCATCATCGAGCGCAAAAAGTCTTTGAAATGATCAGGTGATTCGCAAAACAGTGGCCAAGCAGATATCCTTTCACGAGACTTGGAGTTGACGATTGCAGCAATTGATACCACTAATTCTTTCGACGATTGTTCAATCTTGAAATTTGGCCACAAATAATTCTCGAAATATTGTGTAAATTCTAAAACCATACATTGTCTGTGGTTGAAATCCGTTTCACGAATGTCATGATACAGTTTGCTAACCAAATCGCAGTCAAATTTACTTTGACCTTTTTCGCGCCAATGAAGATTTGCGAGCTTCTGTATTCCTTCACCTTCCGTGTTGTTCCTTTGCATTTCAAACCTGTAATGGGAGGAAATAAAAGTTAATAACTTAAACTTTGATTTTAATTTTTAAGCTGCCACACGAAATCAAAGAAAATCAAATTATCATACGCAAATGATCTAATCTGCTTCATTATGTACTTAAAGTGCTTTCGACTTTGCTTTCATCTGAGCTTAAAAATGTGTAACTGCTTCTCATTTTCTCTCAACGAAAGATGTGCATGTATCAAAGATTGGTCTATCACGGCCGATCAGCCTTTAAAGATAGTTCTATCTATCCTTCAAAGGATGAGATCATATCATCATGCAAATGTGCGCCAAACATTCATCTTTGATTAAAAAGGACTTTCGTTGACACAAAGTCCACAATTTATTTCCAGCTTTATTCATTACGTGTGGTGCTTATTTGCGCTAATGATGCATTTTCAGTTTAATGGTCAGCACTCCTTTTTCATTTATTAGATACTGCAAAAATCATAGACTGCAAAGAATTGATTTGCGCCCTATGAAGTGACACCTTTACGTCCATAATCCTCAATTTACGTATTTACGCACAAAATTTGAAATTTTCGCCTGCGCGTAAATTTGCTCGCTGGCAGGGACACTCCGGCGGTTGGTATAAAAAGGACTTTCTGTCCAAAATTCAATAAAATAGGGCACTTGGTGCGATTTTTTAGATCTGATTCACAATAGCAAGTAGTAGGGCCGCGCGTATTGCACCGATTACTCTGCTCGCACCCGGTCTCGGGTCGGTGCATCGAAACATGTGAATTTCTATCAAGTTGACACTTTACTGCATAGTTTGGAATTAATTCATTTTATCAGTTTTAGTCACACCAAATTTGGAGAGAAAAATACTTTAAGTATACAATATGATTAATTCAACAACGAGAACATCAATTCCATTCAGTTTCAACTTTTAATCAACTTCATGATCTTTCCATCATGAAAATGAAACTTTTGAAAGTCACGGCTATATCATAAAATAACCGATGCGCTTCCTGATATTGAGAAAATATGTGAAAAAGTGAGATAATTTAAGCTCATGGTAGAGACCTCAGAATTTCGTTATCACATAGTGAATGCTCCGTGTCATGTCGTTGCCCCTTGATAAGATATATCTTAGCGGCCAGCGTTCCGTCTGAAAGCTCTTTTCGGCATCCCCGGCAACATTGCAACCTCACAGAGACTGCTTGAAGCTTATTAATGTCGAGATGTTGACATAATTACATAGCAACTTGTAGAATGGGACGGCTTTGTTTCGAATCTTTTTAAATTCCTGATGCTTTGATGCTTACAGAATTGAAATATCTTGAATTTTTTCAAGGAACATATATATATTTCCATATTTTTAACCATTTTTTTGTTGCGCATCTTTATTATTTCTGTTTTCATCTGGTTCAAAAAATTCTATTACAACATACATTGAGATATGCGGGTTATGCATGAGAGTCACTTGCAAGCATTGACAAGATTAAATTAAAAGAGGCTTCTCTACTTTATCAATAGGGGAGCCATAGAGCCAGATACAATGAGAATTTTCACATAGACCACTCTATTGTGCTCGATAGAATGGACATACATTAACACAAAAGATTTCAGACAATGTCCTTCGTCATGAGAATTGTCATTGTTTGAAAGCTTTTCCGTTGGTATAGCCCTATGCTTTTTCTTTCGAGCCCAATAAAGGAGTTTTCTGGGTTAATTCTTAGGCCTATATAAGACTATTACCGATTATTTAGCACTATTAGAAGCTACGTAGTACTTCGCATTCAGTTTTAATTAACTTTCACAAGGCGATCTACACTTAAATGAGTGCTTCAGCGCAATTTCTATAAAATTTTCCGATTATCATAACTGATGCACCGGTGCGACCAGATGAGCTAGAAGCACAGTCCTGACAATAAGGCATGATACATCACAAAAGTCAGTGTAATAGAATGCGACTATTTTCAAATTTTATTTTTTGATTAGGGCGTTAAGTTTGCCAAGCGCCCTTATCAAAATTATAAAACGAACAATTTAAGAACAACCAGTTTATATAGAATCAGTGGCCATCTCATGTTTCATTTTCTATTGTTTTGCGTAGAAACGGGAAAGAATTATCACCGGTTTCATGTCACTTCACTTGAGAGGAACATCTGAAAGCACATTTCAAACAATATTTTATTAAAATTCGGCTTGTATTGAATTAAGATATTGTTTATCCCAAGAATAATAATGTATAAACTCTTATAGAGGTTGCTCAATCTTTTCAGCTGATTAAATAGCAAGGATATTAGTTACTTCAAGATTGAAGAAGCATATTTTGAAATCGTGCACCATCATGATTATACATTCAGTCAATATCAGGCTATATATTTTTATGTCTGCCATTGGGATAGACATCATCAATGTGTCTACTGAAAATGCAAGGTGGTGTTGCAGCACTATAGAGCACAACTATAGGCAAAATAGAGTACAAGAATGTACAATAGTACAATCAAAATTCTGCTATCATCTGCTGCATTGCCTTATTTACAGTACTTGGAATACATACACATAAACAATTTGTCTGAATACGATTTTCACTCGAAAATTTGAGACGGTGCAGCGCAACGAAATGACAGAGTTCCGAGGGAAGTGACAAATTTTCGATATAATCTACTCCATGAGTCACAACTTTAGGCGAGAGGGAAACCCAAAACGATTGATGTAATCGATTTTGTTAAATTGGCGAGGCCATTCAGGCGCCACAGCCAACCATCTTCAGGCGAATGTGGTCACAGGCGAACGTGCCATGTGAATGTACCTGTAGCGGCTGAAAGGCCCCATCAATTCAACGAAATCAATTGCATCTGTCGTTTTGGGTAACTAAGTGATAAAGTTACTATGTCTGGCCCTCTTTTCTGTGAAATCCATGAGTGCTGCGATTAACAGCTACCACGGAATTAGAACCTTGTATAAAGAGAGCTTTTCAATCGTAAGTCTGCACCAAGGCACTGCATTGAGCTATCTATTCTTTCCAATCGTGATGAATGCCATTGAGTTCAGGGCATTCAGAGTTTTCCTTTTTGAAATTCTCTACGAAGATGATCCTGTATTAACTGCGGAAATTATCACGGGCTGTGGGAATAGCATAAATTTTCAATGATTGCCTAACATTGAATGGTCTTGAAGTTTAAGTGAAAAGACATGATCAGTCATCAGGAGTGTCGCATTGGAAGAAAAACCTAAATCAATTGAAAATACCCATGAAGTGCTTGCAATGCATGCATTGTCGACTACAGCTCCATCAAACGCACCAGTGTGGTCAATTGTAGTCTTACAGAAGTTGCTGTATCAGATGCGATCACAACCTTGACAACCTTCTTGTGCAAGAGTGAGAGATACTGAAGTGGAATTCCAATGGCAAGATAGAAGTACAGTGAAGGAGATAACCTTATAGCAAGGGATTCGGAGCGACGGCGGTGCTCATAAGAATTCATAGAGCTGTCGCCTAACCCTGAACACTATTTTGGATGCAAGGCTTCAACTAGTGCGTTATAGTCTACATGATTTGTAGAAGTGGGACATGGGCTGTGACGTCTGAAGGAAAGAGAAGGGAGGTGGAAGACAGAGGATTGATTAAGCAGATGCATGGTGTATCCACAGAGATCAATTGTTTTGTCTGTGTTGTGTCCACATCCAACTCTGTGGGTGTATCTCTCTAAGGGAGAGAAGATATCAGAGACCTTCTCGAATGCTTCTTGAACAATTTACACTACATAAGTAGACTATACAACTGGCTACATAATGCATTTGCCATTTCTACCGTTGTCGGCCCCACATATAATGTTCTTTCTGGTAGATAACTTTTAATTACCTCAATTAACTTTCAATAATTTCTGCACCGAATGTCCCCATCTTCAAATGATTTTAAGCGAGATAGACTAGGCTCAGTCGATACAAACTCGAGAGCAATATTGTATGTTAGGGAAAAATCTTAATCTAAAGATAACAGGTCTTGACTATACCATGACGTTCGTTGACAACTGATCTAAAAGAAACTAAAAAAATAAAGAAATTTGTTGCATTAACTGTAGCAGGACATAATTGGTCCCTCGGTCAGTAATCGGCTGCACTTGCTTACTTTGAATTCTGCGTCTGAGGAAAGCTACGAAAGCAACGTCAGAAGCTGTTCAAAATGATGGCAAGCCTCTAAAGAAATCCTAGCTAGTTACATCCAGTTGTCCAGTCATTTACCGAACTAGTGACCGGAACAAGTCGAACATTCTTCAGTATCTTGGGAGTTCAAATAGAATTGATGGAAACGAAACTTGAATAATTGACTATCAGACTACTTTTAAGAGGTTAAGTAGCCTATGATTACCCCAAGTCATGACTGCATTGTTATTTAACAGAAATGGCTTCAACTTCAAAAACAGGCACTGCTCCAATCGGTTGCACAGTACCGGAAGCTATTTATTATTTAATGCAAATTTTTTCCACAGCTGCTGCTTCGACTTCCAATCATTGAGCACAGCAATATAATTCATTCTACTCGTACAATGTTACTTAAATTCACTGCTAATTTCATACATTTTTTGGTACAATTCTTGAGAATTTTTGAGAACTTCACCTGCGATGCAGATTGCATGGGTTAATCAATGAATTTGGATTTGAAATTTCGTGTTGATCGCTAATTACCGAAATTGATCTAATTCATAGCCCGGCCGGTGAGAAATTAGAAACCTTTTATTTTCAGCGCCACCCTAATGGACATCAACCCCAAGACCTGAGAAGAAACAGCGTTCGCAGAATGCCGGCAAGAAGTATAGAATTATTCCATCAATAAAATTCGACAACCCAGCGTAGCTAGAGAAAAGAATTATTTTCACAATGGTTCTCGAAACAATTGCGACAATTCTCCGGACAAATCAGTTGTAAACGCTATTTCGCATTAAATTTTTGAAAGTGACATCTGACCTCCTATGAAAGATAAAAGACGAAACGAAGAAGGGCAGTCAACATCGTAGCATTGTTTTGCGCCTACCGACGTTGCGGTATGACTGCAAGGTAAGTTGGTTTGAAACTTTGGATCTAACACTCTTTCTGCAAGAAAATCCCATTACGACATCTTCGTGCAAGTCATGCAGCCACAATTAAACACTTTCAGATTGGAGCTTCCATTTAATTAAGACCATCCGGACACTTTCACTTACTATTGCTTATAAAATTAAGCAAAAAAGTAATACTTTGCGTGCAACGAAGTCATGCGAGCATCTACTGCGTTCACAACATGTTCTGTGTCATTGAATATGATTAAAGTCGATTGTCTAGTTCAATTCAAAAATGTTCCCATACCTATGCGCTAGATTAATAAATTCTAGAATCAAGGTAGTCAACTAATCATACTTTACATGTCTATGAAGTAGGTACTTGAATTTGAAGATGGAGTTAGTCATGTAAACCCAAGAGGACGTAATATGTTGTTTGTCGAATTCATGAAAGAAATGGAGCACATGGCTCTTATTACAGCACACAGACATGCATCCACATACGCACTCAGTAGCACCTCGTCTATTGAACAGAAATCAAAGAGTTCAAGAGAGCGCATGCGTTCAATAGAGATAACATTGGAGTCTAACTTTTCATTATTCTAGTAGAGCCTATAAGCAGAGGATATCAAATTACTGTATGCGGTAGATAAATAGATAAGATAATCAACTGAATCATACTTAAAAAGTAGGCAGAGGAGCTGAGAAGTCGCATGTTCAATTTATGAAGGAAATAGAGCACATGGATCCCATTGGAGTACAAAAGTAGGCTTTTCAGCGAATTTCTCCGAATCCAAATAGAGTACGTAGAGCAGATAGAGCATTCACCACACATTGATATGCGTCTTGAACTTTCTGGCGTTCAGTCGAATCAGGGTCTTCTTGTGATATGGCATTTTGTGTGATCTTTTAAGACTTTCGACTTTTCTGGTCGATTAGATGTGCCTTCTGTTTTTGATCATCTTCTTCTTGTTTCTCAATTTATTTAGATCTGTGTCAGCTCGCTTCGTCCAATGCTGTATTTTTTCGAATAAATTATGCATATGTTTCTTCTGCTCCAACTTCTGTCGGATTTGCTCATCGGCCGCCGTAGCTGATGTTGGTTCAGCAATTCCGCAGCTTCAACTTCGTTTGTCAATTTCATCTCAAGCTCCAATTGTTTTCTCGCTAGATAATCATTTTTCATTTGTTGTAAGCGCTTTTCATTTTCAGCGCGAGTATCGGCTGCTAATTTTACAAGTTGGGGGTCAGTGGGAATGGTCCGAATGTCTCAAGCCTTGGCCAACAAACAAGATTTAGAGACTATCAAAGCTTCAACTGTTTGAGGGCTGATGCAAGAACCTTTATAATGGATAATATCCTTCAATTTGCTGAAAGTGCGTTCAACGTCCGCGTTTGCATGCGGCATGCAAAGCAGAGGTTCAGTCATAATGATCATTTTGAGATATCTTCCAGTATCAAGGATTCTTTTCCAGTAATCAGATACCGTAGATTCTCCCTTTTTAATGAAGAGATATCCTCTTTCTAGATAACAGAAGGTAAAAACAAAGTGACGGACCACCATTCCAATTTCCGATGCTCCTGAAAAGAAGGCTACATGAATCTGCAGAAGCGTAGAAATATATTTCCAAAGGGAAGATACGATTGTACTTAGTTTCATAACTGATGCTTGCACGAATGATTTCATGGAAGCAATGGCGGCCGCTTGATCATCTGGGTCTAATTCAAACAGCTGGCATTTTGCTGACGATCCAATCGAAAATTGTGAAGATTTAACCACAATTTTGCATCAGTTATAGCAATTTTCCATCAGCGTCTAGATATCGCCTTAGGAACACATAAAGAGTGATCGGGGTTCATGTCTGAAGTGAAGACTGAGTGAAGACGTTCATCTGTGTTCATGGTTGAACTACTAAGATATGCATTAAATAACTTACTCTGTATCACGAAGCAAGTCAATTACGTTCATCATTCTCAAAATCAAGATCGATTGGTTTGATGCACTGTACTTTTTATAATGTCAAGCGTTACATCACTGAGTGAATGCCAATAATTGATCGAGTGAAAGTATGATAGGGAAAATTTTAATTTTCCCACCGCGACTGTCGCTGATATCCTTCATCTAAAGATTTCAACCTCCCGACAATTTTCGGGCATTTTACATATTGTTTCGAGCACAGTCTATTTTTCGAGCATTCGGGCGTCAAATCAATTCGGGCATTTTGATCATTTCGGGCGTCCATGGGAGTACTGCTTGAGTATATGTCCGTCTAAAAAGCACCATATCAACACAATCAATTCAAAATGTAGACAGAAGAATATTTCTGTTGTCCATTTGCACACCACTGACCATCGTGAAGCAAAATTAGAAATCTGTACAACCATGATTTTGTGCACTGACTTACTTATAGAAGCTGCCTGATGATCGGTAGCATTCATGTCATCCGTCAAACTTCAAGTAATAAAAGTATATGGTCCAATTGCGAATTGATTTTGATATGCATGTAGCATATATATAATAATGTTAATACTTACTAGTTGGATGCTCCTACTAATCTAACTCGAGAGCTGTAACCCAAAAATATCACTGCGCTACGATTGCGCAGTATAATAACAAAGTCCACAACATGAAATTAAGTTGTTATTGGCCTTTCCAAAAGGGATAAAGCTACATCCTTCATTGAACATAATCGTCATAAACAGATGGAAATTTAAAGGATTGAACCTTACCAACTTGTCAATCAATTGTTATGCACTCAATCGACCTGAATAAGTCATGCACCACTAATCAAAATGCTCTTTACTTTCAAAATACTTCAGGGAACTTGAAGCATTGTAGATAATGAAATATATGACCTTCAGGTAAAGAATTTGCCGGCGATTTACAGATTTCAGAACTTTGAGGTCCCTCCTGAGTGAACAGTTCTCTGCCGCAATGTACACTCAAAACCTAAAGGACTATCACATTGTGAGTGTTGTATGAGTTGCTTTGGTCAATTTGATTAGATAGAAACATATTTCTGAGTTTGTTTACGTTTAACAACTGCTCCAGCACTGGCATGAACGAGATGGATTACTTTTGAATAGATGAAACAGATACTTAACTACACTGACTTCATTGAAATCATAAAATTAAATCAGAGTGCTGAGTTTTTATCATTAACATTTTCTGATGTTGATAAATCACCGACGATTCTATTGGAATGGTGAATGCCACTGTCTCTGGATTAGTTCTGTGGTGTGAGTAGAACATCAAACATATTTTGGGAAAAAAAGAGTTTAGGATCTCATCTCCAAACAGACAAACATGCGTATACGAATACTTGCGACAATTTAAAATGTTCATTAGTTAAACGATTTCATGATAAGTTCATTTACATACATTTATCATGTAACTTGTAGCGCAAACGTGGGAGAAGAAGGCGAGCTTATTTACCGAAGCTGTCCCTAATCACAAGATGAAAGACACCGATGAAGACAAACGAATGTATTAATAAAAGAATGACAATTAATTTTACAATATTTCACGTCGTTTCGCTTGCCTTGGAAGGCCCTTTCTTTGCGTCAAATCGCAGATAAATTGGCAAAAAGAAAGCAAGTAGCATGAAAATAGTGGTCCATGAACTCTTGACTTAGGGTTACTGTGAAAATTCCAACGTCTAAATTAGCATTTAACCTGACTAGTTATTATTCGTATTTGACACTGTAGGAATTTTGTCAACATACAATAAGTACATAGACATAGTAGGCAGAGGCAGAGCGTCGACTCAAGAAAGCATATGTATGCAGTGAAAAATTTATTATGAAAAGATTCAATTTTTGCGGAGATTACGTTCCTGCGTTAGAAAAATGCTTGAGCAGGTTTTAAAAATAGTATGACTTCCATTGAAGTTATTCATGTATTTTCATACTATCAACATGTTCTGTATAAGTAGTATGTAGTAAGTTAAATATCCTTGTTAGATATCAAAAGGCGGAGATTCATAGCGGAGCTTGATTATGAAGAGAACCGCATCATAATGCAATTCTTCATGAAAAACGTGATTGAGATCTCATTGAAAATCGGCTGAAATTTCAAGTATTTATTCAATTTTTATCAGTACATTTTACGATTTACTAAATATATTTTTCATTTCTTGAATCTGCATTTTTTGACCTGTCAGAGGACCTTGCAACAGCTTCGATCCATCAGTACCAGCCAATTGAAGCGGAAGCTACCTTGAGCCGTGCACTGCACACATCACTCACTGTATTATCCTCCCATTGTTCAGTTAGCGTCTGGGGAGTTGCAGATATGAACGAATGACGTGGTCATGGGCAGTTGGAGCAGATTTGGCTTCGGAGCTCAAGAGGTTCAGCACGATAAGATCTCTGCAAACATTTTCGGTGAAAATTCTTATCCTTGTGATGTCGCAATTTCTGATCGTGCATTCAGATCCACCCACTTATTAATCACTCATTCGGCAATTATCAAGCATCTGTTACAATAGAATAGGCACTTTACAGTTCGAGTACTTCCATTGAATGCTTATTTGAGTAGAACTTTTGTGGTCCCATCTGCAAACATGCGTTGTATTCGAGGAAAATTGTAGGCCCAGTGAAGTTTGATTTGTATGAGAAAAATGATTCAAAGCCCACCACAATTAAGTTTCTCTCTTAGCAGGTCAGCACTTCGCAAAACAATTCCCTGTGTTATATTTAGTGAGAAATTGAATTGGTATTTAATCTCCTACTATATATACCATGGATTTGACCATTATTGATATTCACTTCGCATATTAAGCTGACGGGCATCGCGTAAGGTAACTTGATTCCTATTTTGTTCGTTCGCAGATCTTCAAAAGCTCCTTGGTAATGCAATCCTACCCGTACCTATCCTACCGTCTTACTGCATACATGCGGTACATTCTCACTGGTTGGTGAATACTTGGAAACTGTTTTTGCTTGCTTTTTTTAGACAAAGGATTTGCATATTTAAATTGTTATGACAGTCTATCGCAGTAGTAATCATTCACAAATTCGAAAACAAGGTATGACATAGACGTGCGATTTTTATAGACAAATAGCCATTTAAAAAAATACACCATGCATCAATTTTTGATACAGAACAACACCATTCGAAGTTAACATAGATATGTCTCAGGTGTAAGATTGTTGAGAAGTTCATTTGTCTCGTTTTTATGCTAACCGTAGTTGGGCACCATTTGAAAAAGTGCTAACGAAAGCACATTCCACTTTACGCAATCAAAAGCCATATTATAAACAACACTGCTATCCACAGGAACACTTTTGACATGAACTGTTCGTCTTCACTGCCAGCTTCATTATTTGCTGAAAATGAAGATGGATGGTTCAAAATGTGAAGGATAATGTGGTAGATGTGTGATAACTTAATCTGGATAATGAAATTTATGGAAATCAAATATTTCTGGAGGGGTGACATGGCAAATGTGTAATGGTAGAGAAAAAAGGAAATAAAATTGCACACATGATAGCGGCTATCAGGAGCTGATTATTCATGAAAAAACATTTAGTTTGTTGTACGCTACATGTATTGTATTATGCCAGTAAAAATAGATTAGCAATCATTAAGTATTGCAATGAAAAGTCCATAAATACCATTACTTAAACACGCCCTATTTTTTGCATCAAAATTCTTACCGCTTGTCAAAAATAAAAATATCGTATGAGCATGTTTTATTTATCTTGCTTTTTTACACGAGAAAGGTATTGAAGATTTCCAACTTTAAAACTTCTAAAATTATTAAAACTGCCTGGATGCATTTCATTATACTGCAATTTGACGACATGAAAAAGGCCATTAAAGGGAAGCGAAATAAAAATATAGCGTTGAATGCAACAAATAGCGAAAATAGGCATAATAAAGTGGCCAACTAGCAATGTGAAAAGGGATAATTGTTGCGAAATTATTGTTTTTAGTTTATGTGACGCTTTTCCCCCTTCGACTGATAAAATATTACTTCATGGTTTCCAGATATAGCGCAATTCTTTGCATTACTGCAGTAGTCATGAAAATCGTCAATTGACTGGTTTTGCCATTCTACGCACAAAAAATCTTAAAAAATAAAAGGCTACACAACCATGTAATATATAGTTTTACATAGCCATACTATCAAAGTTCTCTTATTATTCATGCTACATCTATTTAAAGTTTCAAACTTTCTTAATTCTCGTGACAACTTTGTCCAACGCAGTTTTCTGCTTTAATACTAATTTCACTTGTTGGCTATTTGTTCGTTGCTTCCACAATTGAATTTTTCCAAATTTTCTTTAGCCATTGTGGATGTCTTAGGCAGCTTTGACATCAATCATGTGTCCTTTTCTGCAGTTGTCGACGGACAGTAGGTAGTACTCACAAAGAGTCACTGGGCTGCACTGATCTTCGTATCGATGTCGCTCTCTTTCTATTTCATCAAAGTTTCTCCCATATTGTCAAGCATATTCTTCATAGCCTCCTCAATTATCACCCGTCGTCTTTGTGCTGTTTCTCGCTTTTTGAAACTTCTTCATATATTCAATTCTTCCTCGTATTGTATTCTCCTTTGTTTGCATTTTGAATGAGCATCCTGAACCACTTTCACCATCTCCTTGGTTGAGGTATCTACAAAACCACCCCTGTCACATGATCGGGCATGCTGTTTTGCTATGATAGTCCAATCAGCCTGTCACAATTGCTCGTTAATTGGTTAATATTTTTGTTCTGATTGAGTCTTTTCTACATCAACATTCCTGGTCTAAATCGATAGGATGTCACTCATGGAGGAATAGAGGTACTGGAGTAGACACAGGATCTATATCAAGTCAAGGTCATACAAGTGGAGTCCATTTAAATTCATTATTTCAGAGTCATTTATTTATACATATCAGTTATATTAGTAATTTTATAAATAACTAAGTTGTTATAATCATTTTTAGACGTAGAGATAACCAGAAAATTCAGAAACAAGCTATTCTGATTACTAACGTGTGATTGGATAATACTTGCACGTGGTGAAACGCCATTATAGATCCATATATGTGTTTTTGTTGCTTTTTCTCGACATGGTTTGAAAAACTTAATCATTTAAATAAATTTTATATTAATTCAATGTAATAGCATTACACATAACAATATAAACATTGTTATGTGTTTGCAGACGTGATTATGAACTTTGCTCCTTAATATGTGTGACGTCACATGCTACGAGTGACATAGAATACACAGGAACGCAAGCATTTTGCATCTGTCTTGTGTTTGATCACCGACTACGCTTTTTTTGGGTCCTTCGCCACGATCGCTACGCCATCAAAATCGTCGTTACATCCACCGTAAATGTCGTATCGCTGCTGTGTTCCAAATTGTAGGACTGGGTATGGAGCGAAGAAAGCACGTAACTTGCACCTGTTTCGAATTCCCGAGGCCGACTACAAATTGTTTGAGAAAGCCATTCCTCGCGCCAACTTTAGAATATCACCTTCGACGCGCATTTGTTCACTGCATTTCGACACATCATGCTTTGACTACAGCTCTACAGATACGAACTCAAGTAGAGAAAAGTCAACTTTGAAGAATCCTCGTCTCAAAACTGGATCAATTCCTACCATGTTTCTCAACTGTCCATCCTATCTATCTCGACCCAGCACCTACACCAGGAACAACAGCTACAAGCTCAAGACATATTGATCAATTCGAACCTTCGGTAGTTAGTAAACTATTCGATTCTTTAAATGAAACTGACAGAATTGAGAATCTGAAATCAATTATGGATTTCAAAGAGGTTACGACGAATTCATCCTATGCTCTCCGTGACGATGAATTATTGACTATTTATATCCACGATGAACAGCATCACAGGATACTTGGTCGCATGGAGATTTCATCTGACTTTACTTTCAATGGATATATTCTAGACTCCGTTATAAATGCCGAAGAGTTCAATCATCTCCTTAGTGTCAGTAAGCATGTAACATACTTCACTGAATTATCAAATTGTCTTACTGTAATCAAAACAAAACGAAATTGCTTGACACAGGAGTGCATCAAAAATTGTTTGATTGTATCAAAACACTTGACGAGAAGATAGACGATGATTTTCTAGATTTCATTTCGGAACAGTTGAAATTGAGGTCAATTTCTCCAAATCGGCGTCGATATTCATCACAGTTATATGCGCATGCCTACTTTTGGCGATCGGCTAGTTCTTCTTGCTACAAACAATTGTGTGAAGTTCTTTGTCTTCCTTCTATGAAGACCCTGAATCGATTATCATCGGCTATTCCCTCTGACGCAAACCGACAATATTTGAGCGTTAGATGTCAACATCTGTCTGATGAAGAGAAAACTTGCATTCTTCTGATCGATGGGGTTTTATACGGCGGAAAAAATAGAGCTGAATGCAACGGGTCAAATGGTTGGCCAAACAAAATCCGGAGAAAAAGCCAAGACTGTATTGGCATTCATGGTCAAGTCACTGAGATCATCTTTTTCTGAAATAGTCTCACTAATTCCAGTGAGGAACTTGACAGGAATAGAATTAAAGTCACATTTCGAAGTGATGGATTTGCTGAAAGACTTCCTATTCATACAAGTAGTCTCTGTTGATGACCACTCAATCAATCGAACGATCTACTCTCTTATACGATCGTCAGAAAACGCTGAAATTCCATCAATAGCTGAACATCCGATAAACTCCAACGAGAAACTTTTTTTACTTTTTGACTCGACGCACAATCTCAAGAACTTCTTCAACAATTTCCATGTTCGTCAAGTTTTCCGGTATCTTACACTTGATGGAGAATTATATGAAAAGGCAGTCTTAGGCAGTCTTTTATATGAATAGACTATCCAAACATACCAGCATTGAAAAACTAATTGATAGTTATTAAGTCCTATATTGTTACCGTATTCGATATGAAAATTGAGAACAAAAATAACTAAAAAATATATAATGATGTAAACAGTTAAGTGTGCAATTAGGCTGGATAAGACAGATTATTATTTACTACCGACATGTAAGCATATGTGGAAGGGTATGTATGTAGGGTATATAAAAGATGAAGGCATGACAATTAATTTAAAAATGTGTCCTAGAATACCAACTACAAAATTTCGATAAAATAATTTAGGACTCCACTTGTACGTGCATTATTTCTGTGTCCACTCCAGTACCTCTATTCCTCCATGGATGTCACTTATAGCCTTGCTTAGTGCAAAATACTCTTTTTTGCTTTGATGGCAAAAAGTCAAGCTTCAAAATAGTTGGACGCTCAAATTCAACACATAAACTCATTCAAACCATGGAACAACAATATCTCCATGGTACGACAATTCCTCATTAACTACGAATCGATTTTGAGATGATGTTGCATTCACGCGCAACCTTCTATGGGAAAGTGATATTACTCCGCAAAACATGGTTACGAAAAATTACAATCCAGAAAATCAATCATGAGATTGCACTATCATGTAGATGATAGTACAGCATCATCGATATAATAGTGCATAATTGATAGTAGCCTACATAATCCAATATTTCGACATTTCATTCATGGAGTAGTGTATCCATGCAAACACATTCATTTTTTAATGAAAAATAGATAAGATAATTGAAATTACGACTAATTTTGATAAAGAAAATTAAAAAATCAAAATTTTCAAAAAAGTAGCAAAACAGAACATTCCCGACAGCCAGAGATTACAAAATAACCCCTTATCCAAAAAACAAATGATAAAATCATAATGAATCCTCATAGTTGCGATGAAGCCATCTTACAGTGAATGCTAGTTGCGATAGTTCATGATAACATTTAAACGTACTATTTTGATGCCCTGCGCCACCGATGTTGAATGTAGTAGCCATGAATCCGAACGGAAATGCACCGATGCCAAAAGACATATTCATACCACCGTCACCGAATATATTTGTACCAAATAACTGAAAACAAAAAAATCCGACTAACATATCGAATCATGATCATTCTGAATGAGCTGCAAGTACACATCATGTAAACACAGCTAAATCCAGCTTATGTAGAGCGATCACTTTTAAAAAGCTAAGAAATATATCAGATATATACATCCTATGGGAAATGATTTGGTAGAAGTGAGTTTCGGCATTTTCAACACGATCCGTGAAAACGCTGTATTATCATACTTCTACGAGTATTTGATCGTTTGCTGCCATCGGTCGGTATTCATTCATTTATATTGATAAATTGATCCATTGAAATTGAATGTTTCAATTAGACAAGTAGAAGGATAATCATCTTTTTCAAAATATACTTAATGCCGAAGATGTCGCATTTAATTTAATCTCATATACGTTTTCCATATGACGCAGAACCGGTCAACTACGCTTCAATTCAGCTATCAATTCTCATAGGTCATAGCGGCGGGCAATATTATAAAATAGAAAGATAAGATTTATAATTGAAAAGCTATTTCGTGATGTTTATTTGGTAAATCGTCCCTGAAAGAACAAAAGGTGCAAGAAACATTTTCACGAAACGAGATTTTTGTGCATTTGGAATGAACCTTATGATCCTTACATGCGTAAATATCAAGTTCTCATCTTAACAAACAAAAACCCTAGCTTCGTGAAAGGAATGAATTTTCACATTTCTTCTATGTTATTTGAACTACTTTTCTGCTGTATTGAAAAGTTGCAAAATTGTGCTTACATCACTCCGTCCTTATAAGGAGGGAATCAAAACTCAAAAGGACTTACCCCTTGTGACTGATCACTTTCTTGTCTCTGTCCTTGAGGTCTGGGAGGTACTTTATCACGGGGATCTTTATCTTGACTGGATCCACGTCCATAAAGAGGTATTACTTTATCACGACTTATACTTGCTTTACACACAGGACAAAGTACACGTATTTGTTGTGTTTCCATCCATCTATGAAGACAAGGCCAACAAAATAAATGACCACACATGCTGACGACTGCATCTTTGGCGACATCTAAACAAATATTGCATTCGAAACTTCCTGGTCCTGGAGCAGTGCCTCCATTATCTTCACCCTCACCACCTGCTCCTGAGGCAGTTGCCATAGACTATTTATACCTGAAAAAAATAATTGACATGATTACATAATGTACAAAAATGTAATTCAGCATTCATAAAATGTTATATGTCGCACATGTACATGTAGATGTGGTGCTAAATGAGGAACATCAAACGATGTATGTCTTGGTATATTTTCTGACATTTTTATGAGATAGGTTTTTTATATATTTTGATCAGTTAAAAATCATGCTGTACTTACATCATTTTCACGTTAACACACCTTTGGAAAAATGAGCCGCTATTCAATTTGCGTCAATCAGTTTTAAAAGAGCACCTCAAATAGGCGAATTCTTTTTGACATTCAGATGCAGCAAGCAATCCTAAGGAAGACTTTGCTTGAAACTCGATCACAAGACTGCGAGAAGCCTACACAGTGTCGTTGGAAGGTTTCAGTCAATACCTGATTTTTTGCCGTTGTGGTTGTGGCCAGCATTATACTTCCGCAATCCGCACTCTTTACAAAAATTTCTAATCATGGACCGATAATGTATTGTTGTCTAGTCGATGCAGCTCCACACAGTTGCAATCGTCTGATTCCTTATCCTACGGGAGCCGAAAAAAAGGAGAGTTGTTCGATGTGAGGAAGTATGCGATGTTACACATGTGAAGGAGTTTCGAAAAAGGAATGTATTGAGTGACACGAATCTGCGATTCTGCCGAGTTCTAGCTAAAGTAGTCTCTCCTTGTCAGACAAGATAAAAAAACACATGTTAATCTAATGGGACACAGACTTGGGACGTTCTTGGTTAAAATAAAATTGTCTCATTCTCTTTCTTATCAACTGAAAAGTTCTAAGTCTAGAGCCATAATTTTCGGCATGATATATAGGTCAACATGTTGTTGTTTGCTGACTGCAGGAGGCTTACCAAATCTGAATGTGTGGAGCTTCATAGATAAATTCTCAATGTATATTATTTAAGCATGGAGCGCGAACGGGAGCGAGCATGTGTAAGAGTGCGTTTAAACGTGCAACTTCATTGCTGACACTTTCCTATTCATGATGAGTCAGAAAAGAATGGACAAACAACGGAAGCAAAGGCATGCCTTCAATAACGTGCTTCGTGCTTCGTGCTTCACCAGCCAATAGCAATTTAGTGCTTTTCTTCCAATGTCTTTCATTAAACATTCCGGTGACATTTGTCAACTGTCATTGTTTTGCTTTAGCTGAATGGACGATCAACGCTTAGTCATTCTTCTCTAATTTTCTTGATTTCAGAGGTGCGGCATTATTAAGAAGTTGATTTATCTGCTGTGCCGCTTATAAAAGAAAACACGGTAAATCAAATAATCGTCGATACATAAAGTTCACCTTGTAAGCATTTCCGCGCTTCGAAGTAGTGGTGTTCAGGATTCGGGATGACTTTTACGTGAATTGGGAAATCCTGAAACTTGCACTTTTGATATTTGACTACCCGCTTAATCACAACCACGATAAAAATACATTTTACTTGTTTAGCACATTCCTTGAGAAACTTTGACACTCACAAACATTCTATCAGGTCAGATGCAACAAATGCAGGATATGCTTACGTAGCCTTGATAGGATTGGAACATTGATAACAGACTTGTACGAGTTGTGAAAGAATCCCTTCTCAATGAACTTCAGGAGAAGTTCACTGGCAGTTTGTTATTCTATAAATGCTCCGCAAATTCTGGAAGACACATCGTATGCCAGCATCAGCAATGCCTCAAGTATTTAAAATCTGAGATCGCTTGATTAATGGGAAAAGACGAGGATCTCATAATAAATTCACATGATTCACGCGAAGGCGCCGATAATAATGGTAACAAGACATCTGCGGCTCCGTAGACAAACAAGAACGGATCCAAAGCTTCATAATTTTTTGTAGTTCGTAAACTTCGTATACTCACTGACATAAATAATGAAACCAACTATCATTGACTTGAATGGAAGTTTGTTTCATTTTTTTCTATGGTTTGAGATGATATCTCGCTTTCTATGTATCACCATTGAACTCCATATGATAAGGGAAATGATATAGGACCATCAAATTTCAAAATTTGATATTGATCACAGTAACAGCTAGAAGTTGAACAGAATCACCACCTACTGCTGACCACATTTGACTTATGAAATGGCGCACGATAACTTTACCAGAGGAATGGCAATTGGGATGATGCGTTGTGGGCAAAGTTCTACAACTGTTGCGAAAGAATTGAAAATTTCAAGGGTCGTTGTATGGAGGTGGTGGTGTCGTTGGAAAGCAGAAGGAAATGTGGAAAAGAAGAACGGATCAGGAAGACCAAGGGTATCATCCAAGCGGACAGATGCACGCTTAGTTTTAGCTGCTAAAAGAAACAGATTTGTGTCCGTCCCGAAGCTAATTGCTTACTGAAGGTTGCTGGGAACGTTGCCTGTAGCGTTCGAACTGCATATCGAAGATTGCGAGAAGCTGGTATACAGTCTCGACGACCCGCTGTGAGAATTCCGCTGAGCCTGGAACATCGAAGGAGACGAGTGACGTGGTGTCAAGGTCATCAGTCGTGGAATGACAGTCAGTGGAAACGTGTGCTCTGGACTGATGAATCGAGGTTTACTCTCGATTTCAACGATGGTCGGATCCGTGTTCATCGCTTGCCAAGTGAACGATTTGCTCCATGTTGCGTCAAATAACACGACTGGTACGACGGCGGTAGTGTCATGGTTTGGGCCGGTATCTGGCACAATGGAAAAACACCAGCAATCGTAGTGAAAGGAACATTGACAGGACAGCGATATGCCGACGAGATCGTGACACCGGTCGTGGTTCCAGCAGTGACATCGAATCAATTGATTTTTCAGGATGACAACGCAAGGCCCCATCGCGCTTCAGTGGTCTCTAACAGGATAGCAAGTAGTGGAATCCCAACCTTGGAATGGCCCTCACGTTCTCCCGACCTCTCCCCCATCGAGCACTGCTGGGATGAACTTGGTCGCAGAGTGAGGGAGAGGTACAACCACCCACCAGTGTCTTTGAAGATGTTGGCCGACAGACTGATCGAGCAGTGGAACTTCTTAGACCTGGCATTCATCCAGCGACTGTGATCATCCATGCCATCACGCATCGATGCCTGTTTGGATGCTTGCGGTGGTCAGACCCGTTTCTAACTTAAGTTGATAAAATCATGAGTATCAAATTTAATGTTTTTGAGTAAAGCATTCGAGTTCTCCTTTTACAAACAAACAAACGTACAGTACAACCAAGTTTAAGTCATAAGTATTCATATCAGGACTTGTTTCATTCTTTTTGTCACTGAGTATAGTTATGCCCGCTTGACTTCCAGCTACCCATACGTGACACAGGCTTCAAATGAGTCAAATGAAGAAAATTGCCAACTTAGAGCATGAACTGCCAGCAATACAATTTTGGAGTCAACACAGGGACACTGTCAGAATTGCATGGGTCACCGAAACTGCATCTGTCGACCCTGGCAACGTCGGTTCCAACAGGAAGCGAATTTATTGTTGCTGGGCATATCGAACGATCCTCCTTGAAATCAGAAAATGTGAGAAAAACTGTTTTCTTGATGTATGGCATCATTTTCAGAAGAGATCCGGACACGTATGTGTATGTACATCCTATTTATAGTTCAAATAATAGGAATCTTTTAGAAAAAAATTTTTAGAATATGATTCGGTATCTTCAAACTACCATTGGAATTTTTTGTATATTGAAATATATTTCATGAAGATACACTGTTTTCCACTTTTCTTTTTTTACAAGGGATCGGTCTGATATCAATGAAATACAGTAGTGAGGATCATCAATTCCAATAAATGCAATTTTCATGTTTTCTGATCCACTTGGCCAGGAAGGCCTACGGACATTTATGATACTCACTTGACGTCCAACATTTTACACGAGTTAAAATACAGATTAATCGTGTGTGAGATCACCGTATATGGACCGCATGCACCATTGGAGAAACAGTTAAACAGATCGAGAGTCAGAACAGAATTTATGATCGGGATCGATATCCAGGATAAGATCACTCCGAATCCCGAAAAGCCCAGTCCTAGTCTCAAGACAGGGTAGGGACAGAAAATTAACGGATCTAGTTAACCTTTAATTTACTGAAACACTATTGGATTTTGCTCCGAGGTTATTGATTAAAAATTCATATTCAATACCCTACGAAGTACATGAAATTAAAGGATAAGAAAAGAAACTTGTTGATCCAAAGATAGAAACGTGTTCTTCTTTAATTACAAAATAATGGGTAGGCGAAACAGAGGTTGGCAGAATATGATGAGGGGGCAGCGGTAGACAAACAAGCTATCACATAGGCAGCACTAAAAGATCGGCCGCCAAGCATATCTGAACATTCAGCGCGTCAGTTCTGTGATGTTCGACGAGCACTGACATAGTCCAACATGCGACTTAGTTCATTGAGTGATGAAGAATAACTTCCTGCTGCAATTTTGCGAATGGAATCGACAGTTTCATCCATCTGAAATGACAGAGAAAATGTGTGAAAAATCAATCCTTCAACCTTTGACTAAAAATTCATATTACACTTACCACATCCAATTCGTACGTTTTTATACAACGATCAAGGTCGGAAACAGCATTCCAAGAAGCGTCCAGTTCATCAACAAATACTCGTAGTTCATTTGCGACGTCACACACACTAATCAGAGCTGCATCCAGAGGCGCTAAAGAACGGGATAATGGAGAACTTTCAACCACTTGAGCAGTTTTCTTCTTCCGCTTCGTTTGAGGTTTCCTGAATTGAGGTGATAGGTTTATTACTTCTTCGAAGTTAAGCTATGAAGTAGCCTAAGTCAGTTCCTAGGTCACAACAATTCATCTTTTTCTAAATTCCTATAGAATATTATACATAATCAAGCTTCAAGAAATGACGCACGGTATTTCAAAAAAACAATTGAACACAATTAATATATGGTAAGTATGTGCATTAATTGCCTTAAATGAGATGACGTAGTGGTACAAAATGAGAATGAGCTCCTTACTGCTTCACAGTTTCTCTTTGTATGATTTCACACTTGCACCAACCTGTCATATGGGCATGATTTTGAGTAGAAATCACACCTTTGATCGCATCACTAATGTGTTTACTAAGAAAGATCACATTTAATAACTCCTCTTAATCATTGTATTGTGGACGATAGGGATTATGTCAATCGAATGATGAAACCTGACTGACAGAATTTTCTATACTACTGTTGCGGCTGTCGAACAATGTGCGATATGTGAGAAACACGGGAATTTCCGATTTAGCTTGGATAATAATATTTTTTTAATCATCGCAACAAAAATTTGGAATAATGGAAATAATGATGTTGAATAACTGCAAGTATGAGGATTCGACTTTTGAACCTGAAGATCTCATCGGTCAATTTGTAGTAGCGAGAAATGATGAAGCCGGAAACATAGTGCATCCAGATTCAGTTACACAACTGGTAGTTGCAAAAAAGAATCCTTGCTCAAGATGTCGTCCGGAAGGGCCTTATCCGCTATTTTCATATCAAAGAGCGCGTCACAACTTTCTAAGGTCCACTCACTAGCACCAAGAGCCCTCCACATGTCGACAACCAGTCTCAAGAGTCCTACCGCCAGGTCTCAGTGCCCCAGTAATATTTGAGGGACTCCTCCACAAACTTCAGAACCCTACAACAGTCTGAATAGTCCCGCACTGCTTTCACTAGGGCCCATTTAACTCTGGAGGGTCAAATTCTGCAACAAGCAGACGCATCATGGTCCTTTATTCCCAACGTTGAAGATTTTCCTATTGAATCTGAGATCATTTGCACTGTGGACTAAATCATAAAAGCATGAATATTAAATGAAATAGAGTCAGGATTGAGTCTCAGATCTATTTTCTCTCACTCGCACATTATGAATAAAACTCCAAATTATCGGAAATAGAAAATTTAAGTAAGACGGATTTCAACAAAATCTTTGTATCTCTTTTGTTGTGTTTTAATAATAAACAATTTATCACTCAATGGAAAGTGATAAAATGCGATCACTGATGCAAATAGAAATGCATGCATATCATACCTGAAAGGCTTGAATAAGGAAAGAGCACTCATAAGAAAAATCGTTATGATAGACAATGATTCTGATAAGCACACAAGATTTGTCAAAGTTTCCGCGAAGGAGCGATCCTTTGATTGCGCGATCGAGTCCTTGAATTTCAAAATATTCTTCAGAAGAATATCTCTGAGGGATGCTTCATAAACTGAGTCATAGGCTGAAAAACAAGCATTAATTGAAAAACGCTATCAACTACTCATCAATTAGTGTATTACCTTCACAGTCTTGAACAATCTTACTGATATATAGAATCAGATTCATGCCAGTTTTCAGCGATTCTACATAACACCCATGAAAGTAAAGGCTATTTGTTGATGCATAGGGAGAGAGTAGTGATGAATTACTTATCTGAAAAGATAATAGCACTTGTGATATTCGCGCTATATGTAACTGAATGCTGTCAGATCAGTCGCAACGGTTGAGAATTCAAGAAACACGAAGAATCCACAGAATTTAAGCCTAGACTATCTGTGATTTTTTATGAAGCCATGAAGCCTTGTGGGAAAAATTGCGACTGCTGAAATGTTAAACCTTAAAATAGATAACGCTGTGTTAAAATTTGATATAAAATATACATTCGAGCCCCGTCACCTCTTAGCGACCATCTCTCAAAGTGGTCATCCTGGTTTAGGTAACAGATTTTTGGCATTTCCCAATTCCGGGGTGGGCCGCCACATTTGGATCTGAGACACATTTTGAAATTCGAGATGTCATATCGACCCAGCCCTGAAATTCCTTCAATAGCTTTTCACTGATTCCACTCAAATAAGTTCTTTGATCACAGCATTATAGTGTTCTACCAAGATTACAGCAACTTTAGAATGTACAGTGCGTTCATTAAGTCACTGTGCACCTAATAAATCAATGCATGTGCAGTACTTTGCCGCTTAGAAATAGATTGCCACGGCACTATAAAAAGTGAAGTTTCTTGTAGAAACTTCGACTTCTGTGTGATCACAAGATATCTATTTACATACTACAAAAACATTTGAAAATGTCCACCTTGTTCACGAATGCAAATGTCAATTCGACGTCTCATATTCTCAAACATTCGGTGAATTTCCTCGTGCCTGATAGCGTCAATTTGCTGACGACTGTTTTCTCTAGACTCCTGTAGATTTCGTGACCTGCTTCCGTAAACCTCCTGTTTCACCGCTAACCAACAGTAAAAGTCCAAGACATTCAAGTCCGGTATCTCGGATGCCAAATCCTTCAGAGATAACTCTTGTTTGAAATATTCCACTAAAATATCGAATTGAGGAATTGACGGTATGCGCAGTTGCTCCATCTTGCTAGAAATAAGCAGTCAAACTTTCATCGTCACTTAATTCGTCAACGAGTGAAGCAATCATTTTGTCAAATAATTTTTGCAATAATAGTTGAATATCGGCCCAAGCATTCGTATTCTTGACATAAGAGAATGTAATGGCTTCTTAACAAATTCGTGTGGGTTTTCACTAGACCATGTTCGGGAACTCTGGCTACTGATATACCTTGATAGATGAAACCAAGCAATATCAGAAAAGAAAGTCTTATCGAGCACATTATTTTCATTTAGATTTTCCTTGAACCAAACGCAGTACTGAAGACGCTTGTTATGATCGGCATCATTCAATTCATGTTGGCCAGAGATGCGGTGCGGATATAGGCCTATGTTCTTTCTTACAGCAGGATGAGCCGCCCCGAGAGATAGAGCCACTTCTTGGGATAAGCGACGCATCGACTTGTCTGGGCAATGAGTTCTGGCTTCAGAAATAACATTTTCAGGAATAACTTTTTTTATCACTTAAGATTAGGGCCTAATGGTCGATCTGAGCGTGATGGATCGTGCACCGAGTCAGCTTTTCTGAACTCATTGATTGGACTCCAATCAACATTTCGATGAGGCAAATCAAATGCAGGAAGTCTTTCTAAAAACCCCTTCTTCACTTCATTAGTATATTCCCCATTGGCGCGAAAAACATTTTTGACCAAGAAGTTCTTCTTTCGCATTGACATCACCATGCTTGGCTTCGAAATGCAACGTACAGATCTTCACCGAGTCAGTAGCTGACAGATGTGAAGTTAAATTTAAATTGCAATCATGTTGAATGCCGCAAGCTACTCAATTGCGTTTCCCAAACGAGCCAGAGACCCTGTGCATGTGATAGATATCTACAATTGTAAGATTACGACTGTTTTCTTTGGCAAAACAAAGTTAGAAGAGGTGCACAGTGACTTTATGAACGCACTGTACATTTAAGATTGGACGCACACAGCTATTCGAAAGCAGTATGAATCTCCTGCATTATGGCGGGCACATAGCTAGGTAAGTGCATAAGGTACAACTAGTAAAACAACATGAAGTAAAAACAAAAAAAAAATACATAGAAGGTACATAGAAGACAATGTAATCAGTGAAATTGATGGAATCATGCCTCCAAACTCACATACACGAGAATTAATTTACAATATTTGAGGTAAATGAATGAACACAACTTCATCAACTGTTAATACTACAAAAGAATTTATTTACGAACCATTCCTAATTCAGTTTGCAGAAGCAGAAGTAAAGTATAGGCCGCACTGCAAAGAAAGTGTAGCCATTTTTCTTGACCCAAGAAAGTCTTTAATCGACGTATGATTAATTCTTTTAGTCAAGTAGCCTAACATAGTGAATTACCGTTATTTTCTAAACGCATGCTAGAACCTGCTACAAAACCATTTCATGAAATCATTAAAAATGTGTTCTAACCTGATATGGAGTTTCTTCCACTTTTAATCTCAATTCTTCAAGTTCACTAATAATACTAGAAGCCTTTTCCGCAAACTTCGATTCTTCTTTGGATTTCGTTTCACTCTTATTTGATGACGTTGCGTCCAGCGAAACGTGCTTATTTGCTTCCATCACCAATTTGCAAGCAACAGCAAAAAATTGAGTGGTCAATCCGCGAAGACGTAACCATAGAATCTAAAAAAAGAATCATAGTGAATATCAATAAGTAGTGAGAGTGAAGAATACATTATCGTATTAATCACAGCAGTTGCCAACAGCTGCTATGTGAATTATTTCTTCTTTCGTCTAACAAAATTGGATTCCAAAACTATTCAATCACCTCTCGGTAATAAAAATGCTATCGAACCTGTCAATTTGAGATTGAAGATTAGTCGATTTTCTACACACGTATTCTTGAAGTTGTTATCCATGTTTCCATTACTTCAGTTGTACTACTTCCCTATAGAACAAGAGATGTTATCTATCTTTCAGAATGCAGTAAAGATGAAGTAAATATCAAATTAATTTAATGCCGTCTTTGAACGATAATAATATGAAATCTGCGGAAAGTATGTGGGCCGAAGACGATAAAATATGAAACGGCACATGTGAATAAAATGATTGTTAATACAAAATTAAAAGCATGTAGATTTTTTGAATGATTGAATTTTAAGCTTGACGATATGGTATCACAAAAATAGATCACAGGGTCCATGGGGCATATTTGGGAGGAATGAAGGTTGTAGCTGGAATACCGGCAATTCTTGAAAAAGTATGCCTATCAATGAGTGATTGATACATTCTGTACCCTAGAACGACCAACATGTGATTTTTGGAATAATTATAACCTAACTTCCTTCTGCGGTTGTGGCGTTATCAATGACATTCTATCAAATTGCTTTCGTGACTTTGCTCCTTAATGCCTCCGATGTCGGCCAATCAGCTGTGAAACAGAGAAAAAAATCCTTTAATCATCCCGGACCACAATTCTGTCAAAGCGGGAATTTATTCGATCGATCAAATGTCCAAAACATACTCTACGAGATTGCAGACAAAGAAGATGGACAGTTGTTCATTTCCATAACTGGTTCGCTGTTGGTGTAATCAACATTTTCACACTCTTTGAATTGTGTCATCTGAATTGGTCGACATCTCAATATGGCCGAAGACGAGCTTTCCAAGGATTGTCAAGGATGGGACCTGCTCGAGGTACAATCTGCCTCCGCCATGTGTGTAGCAAAGCCCATCTCTCATCACCAGCCTTGCAAGAGGCCCAGGGAGCCTCTACACAGAGTTGCCGAAACTGTCAGACTTTGTTATCCTACAGTGAATCGCTTCATTACAACCACGAAACAAATCTTGCTGAAGGCTCCAACAGAGACGAGCTGCTTTCGTAAGCACAGCTTCTTTACCACTTCCACCCAATCCCGTCGTAACTCGATGGGGAGCATGGCTGGATTGTGTCTGCTATCATGCTGAAAATTTAAAGACTTTATTGTCAACTTGGAAGATGATTCTGCATGTATCGAAGAGGTCAAACTTCTTCTCAATGATCCTATATTGTGCAGTGATCTTTTGGTTATTACCACGCATTTCGAAAGAATCTCAAATAGCATAACACAGTTAGAAAAGTCCAGTCTTCAATTGTGCGAATCTCTGGCAATTATCAAATCATTGGAGCAAAACCTGTCAGATTCGGGTGAACCAGCTGTGGAAACATTGTACCAGCTGAAATCATGCTTGACGAAGAATCCAGGCTACAAAGAAGTCGATGTCCAGAAGAAATTGTAAGGTGAGATCAAATCTGTAGATGAAAATTCCATGCAGAAGACCATGGTGATGAAATTTGCCCCGCTCACAAGCGTAGATGTTGAACGCTCCTTTAGCCGATTCAAAGCTGTCTTCAGGAGCCACCGCTGTACTTTGACTGAGGAAAACTACCATCTCATTGTACATTATAATCATGAACTCTTGCAGAAATAGTGTATGATAGGCATACTTGTAGATTTTATTTGAGATATATTGCTATATGGAATAGAACTTGTTTTATTCATTTAAGCGAGGAGATATTATGCAATAATTATAAGAGCATATTTGATATATTTTGGGGGAACATTTCAGCATTTTTTACGGCATATATGCTTCTTCTCCCTAGTTTTGACTTTTCATATTTCACCAAGCAATATGTCTTCTCAGAGCGACTTACTCGCCAATTCATTACACATCAGGAGAGGTGAAACGTTGTTTGTCCTTCTAGAAGTATTTTTAAATTTTTAGACATTTTAGGATATAAAAATTTTCTTTTAAATCATATTTTGCACGTATCAAAAATTAACTAGTCATTTGCTTGTTTTTTTAAATTTTGCTACCTTGACGCACTTTGCTACGTTGAATTCCTATTTTTGATGATAAGTGAGTCAAATAATGCTGAGGTAAAACAACTGAGATTCACTTAATCAAAAAGCATTCAACGATTGGAAACCGGGTAGGAGAGAAGAGAGAGCTTTTTTCCAGGGACTTGAAAACGTTCAGGTTTGTCTTTACAAAAGCGTCCAGACTTGTACAGAACTAAAGTGCAGGAATTCGAAAAAGATGAGATATTGCATGCGCTCAAAATAAAGGGCAAGTTTGAACTGAACATGAAAAAAATTGTTGATTTCATATACATAACATACCGGAAACATGTACGAATCATATAATTAAACAAATTTCATGTATGTTTAATATACTAATCATATACATGAATCATATGAGGAAAAGATATATGAATTTTCATTCGATTTTCATACATGAAACATACATATGACATGCATGTGAAGCCAAATTTGTTCATATATATGACATAATCGGCATTTTGATGCATAAAGTATATGTGAAACTTATATATGAATGATGAGATTATCATACATATGTTTTTTCGTCTTTATCATATACATGAAACCTGTATGAAACATATGTATGTAAACTGGATTTTTACATGATTACTGTTTTTAAACGAATTTACATATGTGAAACCTATATGAAATATATACATGAAGGTTGGGTCTTTCATATGCATCATCTAGCCCGAAGCTTCATGTATGAAACTTATATGTGAATGACGACGTAATCCTTTGTATGGCATTTCTGTCTTTGTCATGTCTCTGTCTGTCATTTCTTTTTTTTTGTCATTTCTGTCTCTGTCATGTAGTCGGCGGTCACAATTGTGACGTGTTATTTATTCATTGATTATTATTGCCTTGACAACTGATGTGTGGTGGTGAGGGTTTGATCCTGCCAATTGACAGAGTCGCGTAAGTGGCTCGTAGCTCAGTTGGTTAGAGCACAGGTCTAGTTAACCTTGGTCGTAGGTTCGAATCCTACCAGCCGCACATCTTTTGCATGGCAATCTGATCTATCGTGTATTTAATCTCATTGTTGTTAATCATATACATGACACGTATATGTAGCATGTACATGAAAATTGGGTTTTTCATAATCATTATGTAGCTTGCATTTTCATATGTGAAACATATATGGTCCCTAGCATCAGATATTATGCAAATAGTTCCCCTTCAGGACAGATACCTTAATTAAGTAAAAACTGAAGTCTGTCTTGCGTTTTAGATAACTTAAATCGTTTCTGTTTTAGCTAAAGCAGTTCATGTTTGTTATCATAGTTATCATTGATGTCATCATAGTGATACATAGGCCCCTACATTAGCTCACCAAAACTCTACGAAATCTACGTGTAACTTCCAAATGCTTCCTTTCAGAAATAAATTACTCTCAGGAAATGATACTCGAATAATTCTTCATTTCAGCTATGAAGAATTCGAAGACGAGGACGAAGAATAAGTATACGGAAAATGAGAAAGAAGATGTCGAGTAATTGATGACAGACGCAAATGGGACACTTTTGACAGTGACATTGACTTGTTACAGCCATGCGGTTTACCTGTATAGAACTTTCTACATTTTATCGCTATGTGTGTTAAATTCAATTGCTGCGGTGCAATTAGCGAAGTATTAGCTACGAATATTTGCTCTTCAGTATTGTGTAAGTCTGCGTCAAAATTTATTTTCCAATGTAGAAAGATAATTTAAGTACTGGTGTATGAGAAAAAAGGAAATAGCGGCACACCATATATGCATCATATGCTTTTTCATGCAAATGAATCATATATTAATCATGTATGAAACTTATATGGGGAAATAGCGGTTTTCATATATGAATCATACTTTTTCCCGTAACGCTCATATACATTAAAGGTATATATGAAGGCTGCATTAATCATATATGAATCATATACATGATTCATATATTATTTTTTGTATGAAACCATGATTTTTTTCCATACGCAGGGTGGTGTCCGCGCAAATTTGAATGAAAATTTCCAGGTGTTTCCAGGATAAAATTCATTTTCCAGGTTTTCCAGGGAAATTTAACAAAAAAACGGGGGGGGGGTGTCAAATTTGAAAGAAAATTTCAAACTTTCTGCAGGGAAATTTTACTCAAGTGCACGCGTCAAATTTAAAAGAAAAATTCCGGGAAAAATCTACTCTAAGTTCTGTGGCTAAGGAGATTACACACCAAAAAATTAATATTATTGAAGACAAAAATTTGAAAAGTGACGTAAAATTGGTTGAATTTTTAAGGCGCAGGTGATTCCACATAACAAATACCAATACATGCATCAAACAGCCACATTATATTTATGAAAATATGAAATGAAAATATAATCGATCGTAACAAATTGAAAGCTTGCGGATTTGGGGAGAACTAAATAGAGAAAGAGTATCACAATAAATAACGAAAAATATAAGACTGAACAATGAAATGTAACATTTGCGGAATATCTGTTAAGTCCACTCTATAATAAAATGCAACAAGGTGAACGTCAGAGCGTTGTCATTCAGATAAGATCATTTGAACTGAAGCATTGCAGCGTGAATCCGCGGAAGGTGGAAGACCAAGAGCCAGAAAGAGGAACATAATGGTTGATGTGCTGCATATGCATGAGAGTAATCACAATCAGTTTAAGAGAATGACACAGAGAAGAATTGACCGAGGAAAGCTCATTGGCACACGACGTGTCGGGAATAATATATCTGCATATTGAAAACCTACTTGAAATGTGTTTGAAAATATTCGATATTAGCCTCGGATCATTCGGAACAAGCCTGGTGCCTAAATGAAGTTTATATGTTCAGCACCATTTTGCGTCAGTAGATTCTGCCACATGGCAATCAAGTGTGTAATAGCATTAATCCTAGATTACGGCTCCTAGTTCCCCATACCACACGACGTTAATGAGGGAGTCTACGGCTAATAGTCCACCATTCCACACGACGTTAATGAGGGAATTTACAGCTTCTAGTTCACCATACCGGGCAGCGTTTGTGAGGGAATTCACGGCTGCTAATTCACCATACTGTACAACGATTAGGAGTTCGACAACAGTTCATAGTTAACCATACCACGCAGCTCAGTCTCATTCATGTTGTACACGTTATGATAGGAGATTCCAGTTACTGATATATTCTAAAAACAAAATTGTCTGCGAATGAAGGCTATCATTGTAACAACTACGTAGAGATATGAAGAGTAAAATCTGGAAAAATAGAAAACACTTCAAGATTAAGTATGACTTCAACAACTTGTAATTAGTGCTTTAATTAGTCTCAAAATTCTTAAGAGTTTTCCAGGATTTCCAGGATAAAATTCATTTTCCAGGGGCGCGGACGCCCAGCATACGGATGATATCAGCCTTTTTCCATTTTAACATTTGATGCACATTACATCTGTATGTTCTGTCAGCCTGTACATGGAAAATAGCGGATGCCCATGTGATACGCACCTCTTCTTGGAATGAAGCTTTCTGATTTTCTTCATTGAAGTGACGCACGCTGCAAAAGAATTATTCAATTAATGGCATGCAAGTGAAATGCCAACGAATCCAAATTACTTTGAGATAGAAAATTCATTGCAGAATACATGTATGTGCTTATATTCATTACTGTGAATAAAGATTAGAAGTAATCTTTGCCTTTGCCAATCAGTTGTTCTCTGGTCCACGTCTCCCACAGCTTCCCTTATCCTAATAAACCACTACAAATAGAAATATTATTTTATAAGATGAGAGAATTCCTTGCTTTCTATATTTTCCAATACGTGCGAGGCCTTTCAGCCGCTACAGGCGACCATCGTCTCTGGAGAAATATAATTCGAAGTTGAACACTGTTATTTGTGAGCTCACGAACGCATGTCGCTTATTGAGTTCGAAGCAAGATTATCCCGGTTTCATGAGCAAAAAATGAAGGCCTCATCAGAGTGAATTTGAGTACCTTTAATAAATTCAAGACTGAGATTCATAAAAAGGAATAATAGAATGGCTTAAAGTCACATGCTATTCAAAAAGCTTGCACGAATTAAGAAAATCTAACTTTTCCGATTGCAGTTGAGGAGAAGTAGTGCACTGCATAATTATTAGACATGTTCGGAAACAGGTCAGTATTTCAGGTACTGAAACCGGAAACAATGGAACGAACATGCCTAGCGCATGCAGCACATTTGTACATGCATTTATCGTGTATATATGACAAACAAAGCAAGGAAAATAACTACCCTCTGAACATTTTTCAATTTTTCACCGACAGGATGCCCTTCTTGCCAAGGGCGTTGGTTGAGGCGTGGTCAGTTAACTTCCACTGTCCGTTTCGTCTGAATTATAATGATATGCCTACGGATATATACAGTGTTGTAATATATAACTGTCGAAGTATAAATATAGAAATTATTACTGCTATATTTTCGTATTTTATGTCAGTCAGATTGCATTGCTGACCAAACTCGTTTCCTAGTTTTTAGAATATCCCGGGTTAGAAATTGAAGCTGCTGCACAAAAGCCACTTTGATTCGTGAAAAGAATGATTTAATAAAACACAAATATACCCAGACATCAGAAACTCAGACAAAAGTTTGATAAAAATTGCATAATCTAGCATTATCTTCGTCGATGCTCTGTGAATAATAACTGATGCGCTTCAGTTGCTCATATATGCAACGTATTCGTAATAAACAAACATGCTGCAATGTGGAAAGAACTAAAGCAATTTGTACAATCACCTTCCTCACCTTTCTTTTGGCTCAAATCTAACAGTTACATTGAAGTCGCGACCATCAACCAAACTCTCGAAGTTGAGATCTAAAAAATTGAATGGTTATGTCAAACATTGTGATGCTTAAGAGGCCGTGAAATGTACGATGATGGGTTTTGAGTTCATGTAGCTGCATAATTGGTGAAAATCAAATGCAAATTTTCACTATTGCAAGCATTAACACACTTATACCTTAAGAAATGACACAACAAAAAGTAGGATGGATACGGAATTCTACATGAAACCAAATTTCGAAAATAACAGAAAAGGGATCAAATACAAATAAGTTGTAAATTACAACACATAAATGCAATCGATAATCAAAAAGCTTGCTCAGATTTTTATTTACCACGCTTGTGAAGAACGCTAGTAAACATAATGTTAGATGGGTGTTAGCTCAAATGGAGGTCGACTTTCTTCCGTTATCCGTTGAAGTGACTGTTGGAAATATTAAAAATAAAAAGTTACAAAATTCCTTCCACCTCGGCGTCTTTCTCTCTAGTCAGTGGATGGACACTGACAAATGTACTTGTGGGTCTAATTTTGTGGCCCTCCTGATGTCCTCCCCCTATATTGACGGTATTTCATATATATTTCTATTGCTTACATATTTTTCAAAAATTATTTGTCTACATTTATCTTCCTTTCTAATGAAAATTACGATGTTGTATGATTTGTCATAAAATTAAATTCTAACACTACATTAATAAATAAAGCATTTCCATTTTCTGAACGACTTCACATGTAAAAATCAGTGACGATTGAAGCTGTCAAATGCAAGCGTTTCATGCTTGTTCAGTTGGCCATTCATGGGAAGTAATTCAGATTCAAAACTGTCTCTGACTTCACAGGAATTATTTTTGTTGCTATTAAACCAACATTTCGGTTTTCTTCATCCGCACTGGGTCTAATAACAACAATTATGACAATAAATAATAATAATGCTAATTGGTTCTATCAACTACGAAAATAATTCCTGTGAAGGCAGAGGCGATTTTGAATTTGTAAACGTTTCTTTTTGGCATGACCCCACAGTTTACAACAGCCCACACAAATCAACGATAAAAGCAATAAAACACTTATCATTTTATTCTAAAAATTCATGCGAAAAAAATTCTTTTAGTCTTGTGCACTCGGATAGTACATTCTTAACTTTGTGTATTTGGTAGACTCACCATCTTTTTCAACATCATATGCGAGATCTGAAAAAGTCTGCAGCATTTCTTCGAACCTGAAAGGGAACACATCATTATAACAAAGACGAAACCAAGCTTTTATGAAACATATTCATAATCTTACTTTGAGGAATTTGAAAACACTGTTTGAAGCCGCAGTTCCACATTACTGCTATGATACTCGAATGAATTACTAAGACGTTTATGGAAATCGATAAATTCAGGAATCTGAAAATTTGACAGTTTGAGTTAGAATAATTGAACACTCCATCAAATAAATCGAGTTACTTGTCCCCTGACAACCCTCAATATGAAAAGTATGTAGTATAGTCTTGTGGGGAAAAATACATGCATTTCTATAAACAATTAGCCGAAAATGATGCACTTCACTCTCTCACATGCAATATGGGCATGCAATGTAAGTAGAGCCTGTAGATGTCACTTTTCTTTTTCTAAATAGTCATTTTATTCCAAAGCACACCCTGTACATCTATAAAAACTAAAAACTGCATCAGGGTGGCGAGAGTTTCCAGGTATTGTAAACCATTGTAGCATTTCTTAACTAATGCCTGATCGATTAATGGCTATGATATAGAAGCATCGAATCTAATTCAATATGAGGTTGGCAGAGCCGTTTCTTAAGTGAGTCACATTAATTGAAAACGTCATCCTGTAACAACTTAAAAAACGACATCATGCCGGAGTACTTAGAAATGAATTTGGCGTCGAGACAGCAAAGCCTGCATGTTGTACATAACTTTTCTAAACCATATATTTAATAAAAACCTGTAAATTGCGGTCACGAGGACAGGTGGCACGTTCCCACCGACGGACATTAAATGTTCGCAACTTGTCAATCTTTTGAGTATCTTAGGCCTACTTTAGAGATTAACTTGATGACATCGTGTGGGAGGATCTTCCCACTAGTCCATTTTTTACATAATCAGCGTTTATTATGTCACATTGCAGCTTATCAATCATTGGCCATTTAACATTTTTCTCTTAGAATGTATAAAGGTCTTTAAGCATTAAGGCTTGACAGGATCTAAGGCGTGCCGGGAACCTGCCCGGGGTTCATAGGGTTACGCTTCATTTGCTGCACTTAACCCGTTTTGTGTGCGAGATCGTTCATTGTCGCCTAACAAGACGTGTTCCTTTAGGTCGAGGTTCCTTTAGTCATGTTAAAGAATCAAGACAAAATATAGCGATCGAAAAAATATAACAAGACAACTCCTCGTGAAATTACAAGACAAAGCCAGGTTCTAAACAGCAAACTGTGCACTACAAGGTGCATCAATCCCCTGCGCACTCTTCTGAGATCTGCCAGTTCTTTTTGGTTATATATACATCCTACATAAAAATTGAGGACTTTTCACTGACATAGCTAAGAGCGCCAGCATGAGGCCAGATATGTGTCTACAGTTTTATTTGCAATGTGCAGAATTCTTCCTTTACTACGTTCTAGATCTAGTTATGTTGGAGCAATGTTTTTATGTGAGCAAGCATCCTAGTTGACTTTGGAAACGATTCCTTTTCTGCTGAGATATGACAAGTTACACTGATTTGTGAGGTGCTCGCGTATGTTTTTTATGACTACATTATCATCAAAGCGTAGATCTTGAAAATCCTTGATAAAACAAAAGTAAGTCACGAAAGCCATAACCAAACAGTAAACTTTATTAATCTATTTACAAAGTTTACAAGGTATCTTCTACTAATACATTTCTAAAGCAAATAAATTCTCGAAGAAATATCATTGACGTACCTTTCTGAAAGACCCACTTCGGTAAGCTGAAACAACGTATTCCATCATGTCTTTTTTATTTACAGCGAAAAATTTCACGATGTTGTTCCAAACACCGAGAGCAGCAGAAAATGATGCTAGATGAAGTCCTGGCTTTGATATCAAGTATCTAAAGAAAGAAATAAGGAGATGAAGCATTATCTCAGTGTATTCAATTACTTACATCACATTGCACTTACTGGTATAACTCAATTGCTAAGTGTAACATCTACTCACAAGAACACAAAATGAAATTTAATGTGATAATTAATTCATTGGATTTGCGAATGGTGAAGAAAATTCATGAAGAGAATGCCACATAGTTACAATTATCTAAGACGGGACAGTCATTACTCGTATTTATACTGTTATCATCATTACTGTTATTTGTTAGAAAACTCTTAATACAGCTTGCGCAGAATACTGGCATATTTGGAGAGCAGTATAGTATCCTCAAGAACTACTACAAAAAAGTAGAAACTAAATTTGAAACACGACTGAAATTTAGGGGTTGGCAGTCAATCAAATCATCATCAGGGTGTCTACTGGAATTTCAAGGTGGTGTTAGAGCACTTTAGAGCACAATTTTGGGCAAAATAGAACACATTTTTATGCAAAATAGAGGACATTTATTAAACGCAATAGAGCCCGAGAACGATCAAACTCTAGCTGTGTGATGAACGCAATTCTACGCGTATGATTACCTTCCTTACGGTAGGTCTACTTGACATTTATTTGTCCCGTTTATTAGTACACAAAAACAAATATCTTGTTTAAGGAAAGAAATGATTATTATCACTGCTAGAAAGCTAATACAAAAACCATAACTGATAAAACGGCTGAAACATGAAATAAAAATCTATAAAACAATCCATTTGAAACAAATTACAATAACAATTCATATATGATGAGAGTAATCTAGAAGACAAAAATGATAGCCAACAAGACCATTGCGATTGTAACTGGAATAGCTCATAGTTATCACAAATATAATTGAAGGGGCTACAATGAGATTATGAAGAGAATGACATGGAACCTCTAAATAAAACTGAGACCATATTCTTTAAAATCACGACGCAATGTTAAGGTGCACGCATGACACATTAATTTAGAATAGTTCGGCCGGCTTTGAAGCACCTATCGATAACGAGAAACCTGTGATTACTTTTTCAAAACTGATTAACGTCAACCTAACTAAATTTTTTAATTGATCGATGTCTGAATACGGCTTTGCAGTCTTTTAATGTTCTAAATAAATCAGGGCTACCGATTTCACTCGATGATTTCGTGATAGGGCTCGAATCATGTTCAAACTATATAATGCAGCGAAACCTCAATTACGGCTTGGTAGAAAATAATTTTATGAAAGTCAGTGCTATTGTTAATTATTATAAAAAAATGGAGAGATCCGGCCTCAATTGAAAGGGAAATTAATTAAGACAGTAACGACGAGGACATCTGCGTACAGGCTATGTCATCAGTGTACAAGTGTACTAATAACTCTGGTTTTATTTCATATCCCTTTTAACTGAGACAGACTCTCCTCATTTCTCGTTATGAGGTGTATATACAATGTAGATATTCAGTTTGGGGGAATTATACATGAATGAATGATGTGTAATTATATATGAATGTCGTAAGGTTCCATTTTTAAAAATTCAGTAAATATTTAAAGGTTGTGACGGTGGATAGAAAGAAAAGTAATGGTCCACGAATTCTCGAATACACTTTACATAAGCTTCTTTCTCTTCGTATCTAATTCTGAGACTACCATTGCTCTTTCTTCATCAAGAGCTCTCTTTTTCGCCTCTAGAATCTTGACTTCTTCTCGTTGTCTTTGTTGTTCTTCATTGAATTTCTTCTTCTCCGCTTGTTCTTTTCTCTTTCGTTCTAGCGCCAATCGACGAAGGTTACTTGCCATTCGACAGGAGGGAAGAAATTTCTCGCTAAATTCTACCTCCGTTGTTCCACCAGCTCGTCGAATTCCGTCGTGGGCATGCCGTAACAAAAGGAGAGATTCAGTATGAAGATTCTCCTTCAGAATTAAGCATTACCACTAAAACCCCGTTCAACAGCCGCATTCCCGTGTGAGAGAATGAGAACCTTCTGAATCACGGATGACAAAGTTGGATAAGTTTCCTCATCCAAGACGTTGGTGTAGAAGTCGTCGAGACGATCCTTAAATGGTTTATACTTTGATGATCTTTCGAGAATGTTTTCGTCCAGTACAAAGTTCCGCCATTCAGCATTCACTCTGTCACAATCAAGTATCGTAATGATATTACATTCGCTCAAGGTGGTGAGCGCACTGCGAACAAGTCGACGTGTTCTATCAGTCAGATGAAATAATCGAGGATTGAATCCCGACAAGAATTCCGCAAACTGATATTTGAGGGGAGAACGTTCCGATATTTTCTTTACTTTGAGGATCAGAATTGCCCTACATTCTTTTCGGAAAGCAATGGCTTCATTGGGTTTCACTTTTTTGCTCTGAAGTGATCTCCGTGCACCTTCGCCGATTTCTAGATCATCGAGTGTGGTCCAGTTGTCCGGATCTTCGACCTTGATGCTCAGAAGATCTGAGCCACTCACTGCAGCATCGATCGCATCTTTTCTGATGAATTTGGATAATAATTCACGAAACAATGATGATAACTCACCGAACAAGTGAGGTGCAAGTGGCATTTTTGATTGAAAGTTGGTCAAAAATTCTCTGACATCCTCTGAAAGATGCACAAAGAAATGAAGACGAGCAGTCAATATCGTAGTATTGTTCTGCATTGCGCTGACAACGTTACGGTATGACCTCGAGGCAGGAGTCCTCAATTTTGTTTCTAGGCCGCTAATAGTGACAGTCTCTTTGTTGTTAACCGCGGTCACATACTTTTGTAAGTATTCTATCAACATGAGGGCCCTCCTTGCGACGGGTACATTTTCTGTCCAGCGAGTTGAACAGAATTTCAAAGGGAAAACGTCAGATCCTGTAACAGCACTGAATTCTCCACGTCGGGCGGTTGAATCACTAAATAAATAATAAATACCACGAAGAAATTCAAAGAGGTCCCAAGAAGGCGCATCTTTTTCGAATCCGAACTGCACTGCCCCGTGCACAGCATGAAGTCCGCAGGATCCCATGTTCAGCAGATGTTTGTCTACGTTTTTCATCTTGATTTCACTTTCCATCAAGCGCAGAAATTTCCAGTTCACATTCGGATCGTCCATTTGTATTTGGATTATCTTGTCCAAACACTTTTCAGGAATAGTTTCCTTAAACGACATCAGAATGTCTTCGGCTCTTGACTTATTCATGAAGTGAGAATCCAAATAAAAGCAGGATATTTGATTTGCTGAGCTATTCCATACGTTAACGTAGACATCAAATTGTCCAATTTTGGTCACCTTGTTAAAGGCTTCGCCAAACATAACAACAATTGAAGAAGCACTTGTTATCAAAGACAAAGTATGATCTTTGAAAAATTGTCCTACTCCAAACGTTGCCAGATATGATGCCCTGTCCTTTTCAACACTGAAATCACGAATAATAGCGGAGTCTGGAGCCATTGCTCTAAGTTTGATTTTCCAGATTCCAATAGATCCATAACATACAGTATCTCGGATTTAGATGTTGCCTCTTTTGAAGCTAACGGCTGCGAACTGATCGACGATTGACTCTGGAGACATTCAACGGATTGGTCGACATATGCGGCTTCTCTCGTAGCAGTTGCAGTATCCAGTTTACAAGTTGCAATCTTGTGTTGAACCTTCGTCTTGTGAGCAGTGCCTTTTTGATGTTGGTTAATAGCCCCGACGCCCTGGTGTGCCACCGTAAATTCTACATTACATAAATTGCAAAATGCTCATCTGTCTTTGTCAGTCTTTCCTCTAGCAAGCCATCTGAAGAGAGATCCGTCCTTTAGAATGAGGCTGAATCTGGGGTTTGATGCCCACTCTTGGCGATATAAATGGCGCCCCATCCTGAAAGGAGTAATAATTATATGAATCCAGAAAACACAAAACAGAAGGTATAATCATGCAAAAACAAAATGTGTAGTCATTTCTATAGAATGCAGGAATTCGTAAGATGCCAATATCTATTACATAGATGTATAGCTTGAGTTGCTTGAAAATGGCAAACGATCTAAAGAATATTGGAATCGAATATGATATCGTAATATTGGAAGCAGATGCTGCCCCGAACCGGTATAAGCTCGCGAAATGTAAATAGTTATCAACAACACCTGAGCCACTAAAATTCTTACTAATTTTGTTTTTTTTAACAACAGGCAACAATCGCAATACTGGATTTCCTTTCTGTCTTCGAGACTATTTTACTTGGTCAAACTGATGATGTGATTAACGAGATGATTTTGTTACTGTTATGACATTCTACAATTCAAAGGACATTTATGAATAAATGCATCGTGATTGCTGATACCGCACTATCTCTGAAACTGAAATTATTTGGTATTTTTCTCTCGTATACGTATACAATTTTCCTTTTTTCTCTTACCAAAACTTTAAATCACCAAGGAAAAGGCAAACAACTTTTCACTTTGAATTCATCTGATGAAAGTGAGGTACGTCTGACTGTCCCACCAAGACACGAGTACATGGAAACAAACGAACGAATATCAACGAAGCATTTAAACAAAAATTAAAACGGTGCGATCTACGGAATATTATATTTCTGAATCTCAAGCATATATTACACAGTGGGAATAGCATTAAGTTGGTGAGGATCGATTGAAGTAAAGTCTTTGAAGTGAAGAACATCTAGCATCCAATCAATGAAACATCGAAAAACGTATACGCAGTCTCTTGACATTGAAAGTGAAGCCCAAAGTTGACGCTTAGAATTTACGATTCTTAATTGTAACAGTAGCATGAATTTCGATAAGCACCAACAGATTGAAAGGAAATATACCTGAAATTAGACAATGAATAATCGTAGATAAAAAGTCTAACTATAAATAATTATGTCTGACATCGAAATGTATCAATCCATTTACTACATTTGAAAGCAATAGTCAATTCCTCCGTTATGTCCTATGTTTCCAATTGATTTATTTATGTAGATTTCGTTAAGCGGGAAAACAAAACTCCAGCTCGTACCTTGATCAAATTCGGATTGTAGGCTGCGTTTGGAAGTCACATATGAGACTAGTCAGCTTAAAACTACGCATCATTCGAGTTTCGCAACAACTTCTATCGATGAAATCAACATTTATTCTCGTTCGTTTCGACATGATTACTTTTTCTTTTTCAAATACTGTGACTTACCGTATTTCTTTGAATAAGAGACGCGTCTCTTATTTTTTTCAGATCCCTGATTGATGCGTCTCTTATTCAAGGGCGTCTCTTATTTATCAAGTTTTCATTCTTTCATTAGAAAAAGATGTCTTAGTTGTTTGCTACTATTTTCTTAGGTAACCTTTGCATTCCTCACTTAGGCCTATGTCACATGGGCAAATTTCGCCGGTAATTTTTCTTACATATATACGCTTTATCATAATTCAGATATTTTGGAAATGAAAGGAGTTATATGGTTTGCAGTAGCATATCTTGTAGACTCATCTAATACATTCATATACCAGTACATGTTGGCCACTATAGATGTAGACTAGATCTGAATTTACCGAAACGAAAATACCGATAATCAAGTAGTATTTACAGCAAAAGTTACCGACCGGTACATGACTCCAAATGTAAAGGAAGCTACCGCATAATGCCTCCTTAAATGGTAGATGAAGTAACCTGAAGTAGGCCTGCATGTACTTATGTACAACATGCATGTGCTGCATGTACAACAACAAGAAGCCTTATATATTATACAATATTGGTCATGATACCCGGTATTTACTAGTAGACTGACTTATTTTACTAAGATAAGTAGGTCTAATAATCGCTCAGGCGGATGTAACTGTCACATTACAATAGCCTGCATGTAATATGTCTATAGCAGTCTATTTTTTGTACATGCGTCTCTTATTCAAGGGCGTTTCTAATTAAATTTTTTCCTCTCACGGATGCGTCTCTTATTCGAGGGCGTCCCTTATTCAAGGGCGTCTCTTATTAATTTTTTTCCTCTCACGGATGCGTCTCTTATTCGAGGGCGTCCCTTATTCAAGGGCGTCTCATATTCAAAGAAATACGGTAAGTTGACTGATACCAAGGTATATATATAGGTATGTATATAGGTATATATAAAGGCAAAAATGTCATACGTGACGAATTTCAAGAATAATGCTAACGACTATATCACCTTTTTTGGAGCAAAATTTGATATGTATCAGTCAATAAAATTAAAGTCCAGTTCAAAAATTTATATTTTTTACGTAATATTTTCATTATCTATTCAAATATATGCCAATAACGGTGGTATGAATATATTCAAGAATCAATCGAATTATAGTACGTTTACATGAATCATTTGCAACTTTAACAAAATCTGAGGAAGTCATGCAATGTTTTTCATTAAATAACAAATCAAAAAAGTATTTTTCAAAACAAAGTCAGAAATAGAGCACTTGACTCTGATTAGAACACAAATAGTGTGCTCTAGAGCACATAACGCCAAATAGTGCACATAGAGCACTCAGTAGACACCCTGATCACACTCGCTAAAATCTGACGGTGATGCATTTGGATCAACTACTTCATGACTTTCAAGATTTCCGAAAATCAAGAAAAACTGAAAAGAACTAGGCAGTGAGCTAAGTGGAAAAACTGTTACACAATACAAGGACAAACATAAAAAAGTTTTGATGGAAAAATAAGCGTGATTGTGATGAGAGCAACTTATCATTCAGTCATCGTCATCCCCGTTGCAGTTTAATGATGACTTGGTATTTAATACCCTACTATACCGATAAGACAAAAACATGACACACATATTGTATTAGACAGCATTATGCATTCAGTAGGCGTGGAGGACAAGTGCCACACATTTTAATGCAGTTCAGGCGCTCGATGAAACAGTTGAATTAACTGTCTCACTATGAGGATATGAGGAAAATCCACCGTCGTAAATAACTTAATCAATAATTGATATTCATAGCTTCAACAAAAGCCAATGCTTTATGAATTTAGTATCTACACTGATATGTCGAGAGTATACAGACAAAATTAGCCTCAAATTCAAACTAGCACAATTACATTAAATCCACAAATAGTACCACATCTGAACACTTTGTCACAATAAGACAGAAATGGTACACCTGTGCCATAACATAGCAATGATGATGTGCAATTAACTACTAGTCTAGGCATTCGTGACCTTTGCGTAAATGAATAGAAATTCTTTTCAATCGATGATTAGCAAATAAACACGCTAATTATGGGAATAATGATTGTCTATTATCATCTGCACATGCACACGCATATTAACGACTTGTTTTTGAAAACTCTTACTTACCCCAGAGAATCATATTGGATATGTTTGATTTCAAGGCTTTGAAATGTATTCAGAGCAGGTTGGTAAGCACCGAGCATAAGATATAATTTTAAAAGACAAATTTTCAGATGATGATTACTTGGACTTGATTGCAAAGCAGACTGAATTGTGAGAACAGCTCGCCACAAAATACTTTGAGATGCTGTGTCATCTTGAGATTTTACGGTATCCATCCATTCATCAAATATTATCAACACAACTATTAGTATGAATCCATCTGCAGGTTGAAGTTCCGTCCTCTCCAGTCCCATTCCTGAAAGCGGCAATAAACGATATTTTGTTGCTAGCTGAATAGGCGGGACCTCAATATTGGTTAATTGATAAAATACATTCCATGCGGAGTTTAATGAAAAGCAAAGTTAGAAATTTCGAACACTTTTGATCAAAAAAAAATAAAAAGGATGGTTTATAATACTTCTTCATACAACACGTTTCTTGTTTTCCCATCTTCGGCGTTGATGAACACGAAGTCATTGTTTCCTGTTCTTGATGTGACAATGTACAACATCCAATGTAAGAAAGCTGGCTTGGAAATAAGGAATTCTACCATGCCAAATGCTTAAGTCCGGCAGCCAGAACGAGTTTCTGCAGGGAATGAGGCCGAAAATGAGACTTTCACAGAATGATGTACACCATATCCCTACTACGAATCGGCACGTCTGCCGAGTTCTAGTGAGTTCCTCTTCTTGTCAGACAGAATCAAAGAAAAACACACGTAAATCCAATGGAACGCAGATTGCAGTTTTTGGCTAAAATGAAATTTTGTATGTTTTCTCTGATTAAAGGAAAAGTACTATGTCCAGAGTCATAATTTTTGGTATGGAATGTCTTCAAGTCCTTTCCTTTCATGTTCATGAACCCCTGTCTACAAAGCTAAACACATTTAGATTTGGCGAGCCTCTTAATGTCGGAAAACACAAACATTTTGAGCAACTTTATCCACATTCTCACATGCATTGCCGATTAGATGCATGATAATAGGACATTCACATCATGGGAAATGACTCCCCATGTCAAAAATTATTACTCTAAACTTATTACTTTTCAGTTGATAAAAGAAAACAAAGAAAATTTCATTTTAACCAAAAACTTCAATCTGTGTCCCATTGGATTCACATGCGTTTTTCTTTGATTCTGTCTGACAAGAAGAGGAACTCATTAGAACTCGGCAGACGTGAAGATTCGTAGTAAGCATAAGATGTGCATCATTCTGTGAAAGTCTCATTTTCGGCCTCGTTCCCTGCAGAAACTCGTTTTGGCTGCCGGACTAGCTTGACCTTGAGAGAAGCTTTTTAATTTAATTGTTGTTGCAAAGGAAATTGGCTTCTTTTAAACGATGAGAAAAAGGATAGCGACAATATCTGTTCGAATTTTTCGCGTCTGATGGCAAAACTGATCCGATTAAATGACAAACGTGACCTTCATCGCGAAAATTTGGGTTAAATCCTGGGGATCTTATTTCTTTGCATTCATAGGACGTCATCTGAAAAGTACAGTTGCACTTCCGAATGCTACTCGTCGATAGCTTAGTTGGTAGAGCACTGGCCTGGAATGCCAGAGGTCGGTGGTTCAAATCTACCAAGACGCGCTTTCCGTCTATGAAATTATCATTGCATCTATCGTAGTTTGCTGTGTGGACTAATTCCCCACTTCAAAATACAACACTGACTATGGATCACTGACATCTTGGTATTAATAGTTTGATTTGACGATTAATGCTGTTGTCTTGGGGAATGAAGCCATCTGATTGGATTACGCAGAATCTCGAATTGAGTACTTTTGCCCAGTTGCCGTTATGTCGATAGCTCATTCGGTAGAGCGTTGGCCCAGTATGTCAGCGGTCGGTGGTTCAAATGCATCGAGATGCGCAATTATTTCAACAACAAAGGCTTAATTTTAGCAACAATTTTAATAACAAAGGCTGCAGTAATTGATTCTGGTGGCTGGAAAGTCGTCAACTTGATGCTCGCCTTGACAACAACACAAAGAATTTTTTTGACGTGAAAATTTTGTTGCCTGGTAAACTGTATGTACATTATCCACACTATCTATGATGTCTGAGACGCAAAATTTCCATTATGATATCGTAGTGCTATTGGCACATCTAAATTTCGAGCAATCGTAGGTGCTCCTTCATATAAATCCTGAGCTGATCTATTTCGCTTTACTTTCGCATACTGTTCGGATATCGTCCTTCTCTTCAAAGGCATTTTCTCAAAATTATAAATCAGAAGAATAATTCGATTACATCATTATTTCGGTGCGTATAATATCAATAACTGAAAAAAATCATAAAAATCTGAAGACGCAAGTGTCTTTTCCTTAAATGTTGGAGAAAAGAATTTTAGTATCATGCTACTTTTAAAAGTTACATTACGAATGTGTGAACAAATGACATATTTCAAAAATTTAATCAAGCAGTTTTCAGGAATTTTTCAATTTTTTTAACAGCTGGTTTTGACTACACACTGAAAATCTCTGAATTTTTTCTAGATGATTTATATATATATATATAGAAAAAACAGGAAACGCAAACGGCGTCAAATAAGCAAGATAAAAATCAGCCAGATTCTCAAATAATATTTATGCCGATCGATTTCACAGTTTGACTGCTTATCAAGGCATTAAATAAAAAGTGGGAAGAGGATACATGCACATCTATACACTATACTACGAGTAGGCATTCAAAGTGTGAAATCGATCGGCATAAACATTATTTGAGATACTGGCTGATCTTGATTTTACTTTTATAAAGATAATATATATAATATTAGTATCATTCATCTCTGGCATTGCAGGAGCTTTGAAAATAATGTACCAGGGCTGTCATTTATTTATATAGATGGTTACCTTCTTATACGAATATCTACAAGTGCACATGTTGGTGCAACCAGATGACATTGACCAGTCACACCTTGTTTAAGGCAAAGCACAAGCATTCAAAATATTCTATTCAAAATAAGTTCAAAGGTTTTACTTCAAAATTGCGTAGATAGACAGGAAATAACACGGCTATTAATGCAATACGTAATCAACAAGTGTAGCTTGTAAGAGTGCGTAATAAGAGAAGATGAGAACATATTTTTGCATGATATGTACGGAAGCCCTGCATGTGCGTCTTACAAGCACATTCGATGTAATTTTGTAGTCATTGGCCATTTCATACGAAGAAAAATTACGTCGTATTTCCTTTACAAAAAACAGAATAACATCACGAACCAAGTAGTAATAAAATGACACCAAAGTTATCACGAGGTAAAAAAATGAGTAAATCTTTCATATCGCAAATCTGTCTTACTTACTTACACTACTTTACTTTTTCGTTTCGTCTTTTATCCATTGTTCGTAGGGGAGGATAAATGCAGATTATAACAAATCAACTGAGATCGTAACAAAATTGGCAATTATTTAACCAAAACTGCTGCAGCCTGTGGAAGGTTTTCTCATCAATCGCAAATGCATGTAACTAGGAAATGTTTTGTTATATTGATAGATGTACTTTTGAAACAACTGGATATCGCATAAAATCACAAAATCGTATATAGGGTGGCCTTGAATATTTCACTTTAAGCAATCGATCTATCAAGCGAAAATCATCCCATGAGCCCGCGACAAAACTGACAGCGCAATTCATATATTCTGACGATCTGTGTGGAGTATGTCATACTTACCTCATTTCCACTCTTGCACAGGAAGGACAGATTTTCCAAATGGATCTTCTCACAATTCTACTGCTTTGGACGGTTTCTCGGCGTTAGCTACGGTTGCTCCATGCCATACACCTACGTGACACAGATCCTCTGGTTTCTGGAAAACATGTCCAAACCATCTAAGACGGTTCGTTTTTTAAGAATTTTGATTTCTTCTATTACAAGAAGCTGGAGAAGCATTGAGGAAGTGAACCTATCCTTAGCTGATATTCGACTTTCATGGGCTATGTTTCACTGTCACATATCATGCACTTTCTCACACTCGCGTCATGCACTTGGCCCTTCATGCACAAAGGAGCCACCGTCGACGTCAAAAATTGTAACAACTGACGAAACTTTTGCCAACCAGATAGAACTCGTGCCGCAAGCTTGTAATGAGAAATTCTGGGAAGAGTAATTCATGCCAAAAATAGGTGTAAAAGGATTCACGAGGACCAAAGGAGATGCCTTTGTCTGTACATGTAAGTGGTAACAGCAAAGTGTCGCGGAAGAATGCAAAATGATGAAGAGAAAGAACATGGAGTATATGACGGTTGTTGAGGAAATGAATCGCGTTATCTCGGACAGTCGATGACACAATCGACAGTGGTGGTGGATAGCAACTGACAAAATACGTCGTCTCGGATAGATGAAGTTTAATTTAATCTCATCGGAACTATGTAGAAGGTGCTTTACAAACAGACTAAAAGGAAGACTTTACAAAGCATGTATCATGACTTGCGGTTAAGATCTTATGTAGAACATAAGATCTACAGAAGAGGACATAATTGGAAAGATCCAGAACTGAAAAGTCCATCATAAGAGGAGGCATAAAAAACTTATCGTAAGAAAAAACACTGGTGATGAGTTAACGGAACATCTATGACTGACGGTGAACAATGTTGAGGTGATGAAAGGGAGTAGCGGAAGATAGATGCGTCACTTCTTGAGACGGAGATGACAACCAGCCACTTACAAAGGCATGGAATTTCGGAAGAGGAGGAAGACGAGAAAGAGGAAGACCAACAACGTGGAAGAGCAAGTCGCTCAGGAAATGAAGAAAGTCTGGTTTCAGATAGGAAAACGCGAATGATCGAGTAATATGGAGAAATGGTGAAACATTATGGTGCGAAAGCCTGGAAATCCCTATTTTCTGATCTTTTTAAATGAAATGAATTGCACGTTTGAAGTTTGAGTTGATTGATAGTGTAAATAATCTTCAATTTTCTAACTAATCATATAGACCTAAAATTCATGTTAACTTACCAAATTGCAAGCTATGCTTGTGAAGCTCCTGAAGCTCCTTTATCTTCTCAACTCTATCACTATTGGAATAAAGCTGATGAAATCCACATTTTCTCCTCAACATTTCGATGCAAAGTCGTTCATACATAGCATTTAACTGAAAGGAAAAATGATGCCTTCGATGAGCAATTCCAATGCTATTGAGTTAAAAATATAATTCTTCAAAGTCAGTACTAAAAAATGATGATTTAAGGTCACTACTACCCAATACTTGAGGCTTGTACGGTGCTGACATAGTCAGACTTTAATCTGGAGCGTTGTGATTTTTTTAGTCCGAATGACCTTCCTGACGACTTCCAATGACCTCTGGACCGAAAGCTCAATAGGCCTAGCACTTAACCACTGTGCTACGGAGACCACCCTACTCGCTTTTGGAGAATCGCTAAATAAAGGCATCAACCTTTCTGACCTGTTATATCCGCTAGACCTGCAACCTGATCGTCAAGCGTGTTCAAGCATTTGGTAAAAAGTTAAATTCGTGAAATTGAACGCATTTCTTCTCTACACGAAAAATATAAAATTCAATCGTGCACTGACCTCTTTCTTATCATGTGACTTTAAGAACTCTTTTTAGGAATACTATTTAATAGTAGCAAAAATAGGCTTTGGGGAAAATCGTCATCTGTTAAGTACACAGAGGTTAATATTTTTAAATCGTTCCAATTTTAGCTCAACTTTCTGCACGACTATAAGAAATTTATTCATGAAGTTTTGCAGAACTTCCCCAGCATCATATAACTATTCTGAATAATCGTGGTCAATCTGTAAAGCTTATGTTACAAGCGTTTTCAGTGTGTGACTGCGTACAATGACATCTGGACGCGTAATCTGCTGTGAACATTACTTTCTGATTTTTTAGGATACGCAACGTACATTTTCCAATTGTGAAACTAGATAAAAAGAATATCCGGAAATTAGAAGAGTATACTAACAGGCAGTGGACGTTACCATACAAACAATACGTCTTAAAGCCTTTAATAAAACATGCTTCATGATAACATGAAATTCAAAATAGCAGTAATGATTACTGAATTTGACGAAATTGTCATATTGCTCTATATGTGAAATCACGAGTTTGAGATGCTCGAAAAATATATTGCGGGAATTTGTGGTCTGAAATTAACAACTAATTTTGTTTTCTAGCAATAACAACATTTGAGGAGTAGGAAAGGAATATATTTTCTCTATCAATGGAAATTGAAGCAAAAGGCTACAAGAATTCGTTACTTTCAGTAGAGTCATTAAGAGGTCGTATATAAACAGTATGAGTGAGAGCGTTCATGAAACAACAATAATTGAGTTGCGTGTAAGGCTGCAAAAAATCATGAGACATCATCGTGACCGCCATTAGACAAGTAAAAAAATGGATGATCTCCGAATGCATAGTGGAATTGAAGAAATTCAACAAAGATGGAATGTTTGAAGATTGTTTTTGTAATGCGTTCGAGAGTGTTTTTCACGTATCGCTCTAAGTCAGTATATGTGTAACGAACATGACTCCCTTTGTGAATGGCATGCATTCGTACGGAAGTTCGCCTGCACCATGATTTACATTCAACCTTTTGTTAATGACATTCACTTTTACAGCAGAAGTTGGGAATCATCAAATTCTCTGCATGTGCCACATGGTCATCATTTTTAGCCGTATAACTCCGACTCCTTATCTTACTGATAATGGAGTTCTTTCATTAATTGATGCCCTCGATCCGAAGATCTTGTGTTTGTTTTTTCTGAAGTGAAGTTTTACCTTTACTGTTCCGCCCAATGGGGGCTTAAAAGATGCCGACATAGGCACACTTATCTGGAGCGCTGCGAAAATTTTATACACACACTCTTCCTGCTGCTTTCCAATCACACTTTCGGAACTCGATCTCTTGACCAAAAGATCGCTAAGTCAAGCACACTGTTGCTTAATGCTAATGCACATCTCATACAGGTAAATGTTTGCGCTTTGTTGACGTAGCCGTAACTTCCATTAAAATCAGATGCACATGAAGTGCCGTAGTATGAAATTCAGAGCCAACTTAGAACAGATACGGTGGCTAACCGATTAATCCATGAAGAGAAAGCTGCGCAAATGACTTGCCGCGTCTGTGTTGTTGTGTCAAGCGGATGACTAAGTGCAATAATCAATTTTACGAGGATAGTATGTGACAAAGCTGTGGAATTATCATATTATACAGATTTGATGTCATGATATTTTTGAGCTTGAGTTCGACCAACTACTAAAGCTTCAATGTACATAAGTTATACGCATCGATTCAAATGACGCTGACATTGACGAAAATTCGGAAGGCTACTAGGAGGCGGAATATGGACTTTCGCAGATAGCGGCGGCAAACACTTAAAACAGTAAAAGAAAGTCATCGTTAGGTTTCACTGGTCAAGTAATAGCCTCTTTCTCCAAAGAACTATGTGTTCAATAATCATCACTTCTAGAATAACAGAGAGATCCTTACTCACTCTCCTGCTCCACAACTTTTCAGAATTTATTCAATTCGTGAACATTATCAGTTGTGACAGCAGCGTTACATTCTAGTGTCATTTCATGTAACATTGCTGCAATTTCCTTGCGTATTTAGCAGTTATGATAATACTGAATGAGTGAGTCAAGCAAGACATCTAAATTGATTCCTGAAGATGACACGACTTAAATATGCATGTCTTTACGCTCTCACAAATGTTTCTTAGGTTTAACAACAAGAATGTAGGTTTCTGGAGAAAGCAATGAAACTGCAATTGTCAAATACATCGTTTACAAAATGATCGCTCCGATACAAACTTTAAATAAATTTGTGTTTCATGCGGTGTTTTCAAGGTTTTTCAGTGTAATACTAATATATCTTCATCGTTCATACAAAAGAGCGACATGACAATTAGTGCACAATGGCTTCTCACAACCTTCCTTTGCAACATGCAAATTTTATAAAGGAATTTCTTTCCAGGGCAATCGAGCGATTGAGGGATAAGAATAACTCGTGTGTGTCCTACACGACGAGAGATGCTTCGGGTTACAAAAAACTGGGAGGGTGTTTATCCACATGGGATGCAATTTTCATTGTCAACTTAGTACAGATTTGCCAAGCGACACTCTAAGATTTTGCTCATGATTTACATTCATTTTAGTCCAACGACTAGCAAGATTTTGAAGCTGTTGAAATTTCTTCGCATTGTTTTGTTTTTACAAATCAAATCACAAATTATTGGCCGACAGTACGGAAGGCTGAAAAAACTAGTTTCATGAATAATAATAATAATATCGTTTTATTTCAAAGCCCCAATATTGGGAATCGTGAGGCTAGTCTCAATTACAGGTTCAAGGTATTACAAAAAGTCAGTGAAAGCATAACAAGAAAAAAACAGTAATAAGGTCGCATCAGTAATTCAATACGTCGAACAAAGTAACTGCAGTAGGTCGTGGCAGAAAGCTTGAAGTCACACACCGAATGCACGGCTAAATTCAAATTTTAAACCCACTATTAGAGAGTCTGGACATAGTCTGGATGAAGCTTTTGCTATGTCGAACAGTTCGACAAAACGGGATGAAAAATTTTCCAGAACGTGGCATGACATTGGGGGCTAGATGGTGGAGAGGGTGGAAGCGATTTTCGACCAAGTCACAGAACATGCGGAAACCTTGAATAGTTCGTCTATATTCCAACGGAACAAATGCAGAGCACTGACATTTCGATGAGCCACAAATCACTCTATGAGAACGAGATTGAATGTTTTCTAATTTGTTGACATCACGCTGTGTAAGGTTTACAAAAAGCGGCGCGCAGTACTCTAAAATTGATCGGATGCAATGACGATATATGTCGCAAAGTTGTAGCTGATTTAGAAAAGGCTTAAGTTGACGTAAAATATGAATCTTCGATAAAGCTTTTTTACACGCAGCATCAGTATGTAACTCCCAAGTCAACTTCTTGTCGATCGTCACTCCTAGAACACGAATACGGTCCTTACATTCGATGATTGGCAGTTCGAAGTTAGAGTCGGCAAATTTACCATCATATGATATGAACATTTGCTGACAGTTATTTCGCTTTATCTTCATTCTGTTCTCCAAACACCACTTTTCTATCTCTGACATCAGGATGATAAGTGGACTGTCATTCTGGTCACTTGTAATGGGAGCACACAGCGTGAAGTCATCCGCATAACTCAGCAGAGCACATGAGCAGGTGGACGTCCGTGTGACATTGATTTCTAGGTCCGACATATAAAAACAAAACAGAAATGGCCCGAAAGAAGATCCCTGAGGAATCCCACTGCTAACTAGCTTAACTGTGCTGTAATTGTTCAGCCATTTGACCCTTTGACTTCTTCGGGTGAGATAATTGCGAATGAATACGGTCAAAAAAGTGTCGACATTCCGCTCCAACATTTTGTTGATCAAAATTCCGTGTGAGATCTTGTCGAAACCTTTCTCAAAATCGATTGCTACGACCTGACAGGCTCGAACGGAAGGCTCTTGAAAGCAATTGCTCACAAAGGATTCGAAGTCGAGTAGCACACATGCAGTGGAGCTATTGGGCCGGTATCCATATTGCGATCTGCTTTGGTTTCTCAAAAGCTCAGTTTTGTATTTGGACAATATCTGCCGCTCTAAAATCCTTTCTGGGATAGGCAAGAGTGAAATTGGTCTCGTTTTATGAATTTTGGGTGGATTGGATTTCGGTATCGGTAACACATCAGCCAACTTCCACATGTCCGGCATATCAGCGACATTGATGCACATATTGAAAAGCATACTGAATAAGAATGACTGCCGACAATGCGCCATGTGGCCATTTTCACATGGCCACTTACTTAACTAATGTAAACTGAGGACATGGTGCAGCAACATTTGCTGTTAAGATGGGAGATGTCGATCGCAACGTAAATCAGGGGAAAAAAGACACCAAGAATTTTGGTGAGGTCAACTGCATCAACAGCAGCACCATTAATCCGTGACAGCGCCATTTACAAAATTCACTTAATTTTGCGAGCGACATGCATACATTTTGCTTTCTCAACATTAAAATGGACCACATACAAAAATCACAAACAGCTGTCTGAAAGCGGGATTTGTCGTTCGAAAGGTAAACAAGGGTATTATCATCGGCGCAGGCGACTGCTCTAGTGTTCTCTAATGAGGGGAAGTTATCAACAAACAGAATGAATAGAATGGGACCGAGGACGGAGACCCGTGATATTAAGCCAATGAGCGGATGCAGCATCAATAAAAACCCTTTGAAAGCGGTCTGCAAGGAAACTTTTGATTAATCAAATCGCGAATGGGGATTATTCGAATTTGTGCTTCAGAACATTTAGGAGTTTTTTGATGGCTGAGAGAGACAAATGCCTTCTTGTAATCAACTGTAAGTAGGAAGGTGGCATTGCTCCAGGAAGCAGTTGTATGCACACAGAGAGGAGAGCGTCGGAGCATCCACCAAACCCATTCATAACAAAAATTAACTGTAGAATAGTCTACCTCTTTTATAACGATTTCTGATTTCGAAAATGAAAGGAATGTCACTAAATTGGTTACTTCATCATGTCAGTGATAAAGTAAAAGAACATTTTTACTGAATTCTCTTCGATGTTTCATTCGCAGTGCATGCATTGTGAACTATCGTAAAAAGAGGTGGGGCGCTTTTTTGAGTAAATTATACGTTATATCACAATAGGGTGGATTGCATTAGTTGGGAAGGCGAAAGCAATATCGCATGAGATTTACACAATTGCAGTCAGAAAAGTATCAATACTTACATCTTTCGGCAATTTTGAAATTTCAATAACACCTCCATTATGATGAACTTCTTCTAATTTCTCTATAAACTGAAAAGGAAATCATGTTTTATATGAAAGCTTTAATGCTTAAATATTGCAATTCATGATATCATATTATTCTTACTATAAGCTCTAGAGAAAATCACAACATGGTTTGGACATTTTTCAAATTGGTCTACTTGTAATTAAATGTCAACAGAAATTAGTTTTTAAGGAAATACACTAATATCGGTGCAATTGACATCGTAAATATTTCAACTGGTAGCCGCGCCGATATGAACAGAATTTAAGCGGTGATATTTTCTAATCCAGTCACAAAACAATCAATTCGACGACATAGTGAAGGAGTTTATGCAACATGGGGCTTCACTGAATACAAAAATGTCTTCGGAATGATATGAGCATCAATATATGTTTCGTCATATGACTTGTAATGATTTATTTGCATTCATTTAATTCCGTAGGGCCCATCATATTTTTTAATGTCATACTAATGGCCATACTGATGGCAGAAATACAACCCTATTATTCTAACATGATGTTGTTTTATTGGGCTCAGCATTTGCCTCATCTCATCTATACCTGCAAATTGATAAGAATGAAGTGTTCCATGCATGTATCTAAAAAAATATCTAAAATGTATATCGCGAATCGGTTATTATAGATAAGGTATCGATGGCTTCGAGTACCTGCGTTAATCTTTAAAAGGAAGTTAAATAGATGAGTGTGGCCATTACACATTTACAGCCACAAGAGAGCTCTGGAGAACTTGGTACGATTTTTAGTTTATGAGACTTAGAATAGCCTACTTACCTCAGTTCGGCGAGATTCGTCTATCAGTTCATCAATGAAGATCAAAAGATCGTAAGGACAAACTGGTTTGCATCCGAAACGGGAGAAATAGTCAACCATGAGATTAAGAGAAACACCAACATCTGGAAGACCACTTTCTGTTTCCAGGTGCTTGGTGAGTTGAATAAAAAGAAGCTGAGCAAGATGAGGCCCACGAAGTTGCATATTATCCTTTCGCAACGTGTCAATAAAACTAAATAAGGATTTGTACGATAAGTTGGCTTCCGATTCTGAAGATGAATCATCTCCTGATCTGAAAAGTAAGACTTTACAGTAAAGAATTCAATTTGCATTTTATTTGAAACTTAACTTCAATTAAAGTGCAAGTTTCGATGAAGTTCAATATAGCCAAATTTATTTCAATTAGAAATCATAAGCAACCTCAGAGATCACTGTCTTCTTTATTGCGTGTACTGTATTTCTTTATACGAGGACATCGGTTTTTAATTAAAGTATTTTGTACAAAGCAAAGTGAAGAGAAACAATTAAATCACTACATAAGTGCACTGTTTGAGAAGATTTAGAAAGTTAGAATGGAAATATACTAGACAGTATCAAAATTACTGGAGAAATCTCATGCAGCGCAATGTGGATTAAACTCATAGTAGTCAACATAAATACACTCACAAGCTAAGCATCGCTACTTATTAATAGTAGGTGTGGTAAATTATTTGCATATGGCACATTAAATCAAATTAGATTCATGACATTTAAAGAAACTAATCAAATTCCAGCGTATGGTGCTATAAGAGTAAAATTATAAATAATTCATACAGCGCAAAGTAACAACATTTGGCGATAAACAATAATGGAACTTTCTTCAAGCTCAGGTTGATATCAAAACGATAAATTCTTCAAACCAGACACATCCCAATATCGCATGCAGATGACACTATTGGTCGAGTCATCTATTCCGAAGATCTTACAAGTCAATATTCCTCAGTTAAAAGAAGAGGTAGCGTTGCTTGCTGATTTCCTAATCCACCTTCATTTAATTTATTATATGAACAATTGGTATTACTCAATTATGCAATAATACAGCACAAGTGCACCAAATATGTATTTTAACTACACACACGAGTGTCTTAAAAATCAGCAAATACGCATTGCGCATCATGCTCACACTAAAAAAAACAATAGTCAAGAATCGGTGAAAAACGACACCAGGCAATCGAAAAGCATTCCTAACGTTTGCTAAACATGAATGCAAACAAATTTATAGAAATTCAATGAATTCTGCCTCCACCTCAAGCCCTCATCATACCTTAAAAAGAGCAACAATGCGAGCAAAAAAGTTCCGTTTTGATATTATTATTATACGCGTACCAGGCACTGCGCAACAGCATGCCAAAGCCAAGTGTAAGTTCTGCAATGACATAAAATGTGTGGCAATTGCTCCCGCATCACCATTGATGCCATCAATGCAGTTAGTAGCAATAACTACATTCGAGTTACTTTATCTTCAGATGCTCCCGGACAGATATATCTTTATTGAGTTCAGTCGGCTTACGTCAAAACGTTGTGACAAGAGCTACTACGGGTTCAGAATGATAGGGGAAAAAAGCTGTCGACCAGCCTTAATTGCAAACGTGTGATATCGGTGTCATGTACAGATGAACGATCGATATCTGATTCGCGCATGCTCTATATTACACAGCATTTAGCGCGCTTGCTTGTAATTCAGAATTCTATAAACCCAACAGTGCTTTTGAAGTACCTCGATTATGACAAGTCATCAGTTTTTCGACGGAATCTCACATAGATGACGAACCTCTATTAATCAAGTTTTACATTAATTTGGAAAGCAAAAGAAAAGTCGGCAAGTCAATTAATTTGCACTCTACGACTTTCTTAGGCTAAGCAGAAGACAGAAACAAGGATCAGCATTGTTCAGTTCTGATGACGCCTTTCATGACAAAGAGACCGTTATTTATTATGGAATTTTGTTTGAAGATATTCAATTCATATGCTTTCAAGCTACCCACATTTTTGCTTTACGAAAATCTGGTTGGAGACGCATCAGACACAAATCGTCATTTAATTCACGTGACTGTTTTGGAGACGTTACTGTCTGATTATTTTATGAGCTGACCTTCGATTCGTGATACAGTCTACATTCTCGCATTCGGCACAGATAAGATTTCGTTATTATCATGCTTTAATACAAGGAAATATGCAACATCAACGACACGAACATAACAGACTATAATGGGCAGTTGCAGGTAGACATAATGCATAATTAAAAATAATAACTTTCAATTAGTCACATTCAGTAGAGCACGATAGTAGAAAGTTGGGTTCAATCAACGCATCCGTATCTACTGAGCATATAGAGCACTTTCTGATTATTAATTCGGTCGTCGTATGAACATAACTTTAAGAATCACAGAGGTGATTAAGATCCTCTTTTAATGCATAAGACATGACAATTGCAGAACACAAGTGTGGTCAAAAGTTCTGATCAGTAATGAATTTTCATATGCGTCTAATTTCCAACTTAAGACAATTGCTTTTTCCATTGAATATCAATAAATCAGAAAGATATTCAAACTTGAGTCACGAAAAGAAGCTAACGGTGGCCTACAATAGGAACTATTGTTTTCCGACTTGAATAAGACATGATGTTGTTTGTAGATATTGCGTCCTGACTTAGCAACACTCGGCACTCGGGTAATAGGCAACTGTCTGATTAACGTCAAGCCAAAACACGACATTGTGTAATATGTTTTCTGATTAATCATATGTCTATGACAGAATTCCTAGAATTTCACAGATATAAGTAAGCAATAAGAACGACTAAGCTATGAAAAATCCTGTCTTGTTCCAACGAACAGTTTTGCGCAATATTGTGCATGATATGAAAACTCTAAAGTTAAGAATAACTCTTATGGTACATGGTACTAAGATATTCAAACATCTCACCCATTAGTAATACTCATGTTATTTCCGATAATTGAAATTCCTCTTTCTATATATTCCTTCAACATGGACCAATCGTCAGGACTGCAATGGGGGAAAAACACATGTAAGGATCAGAATTTAAGTAATATTAAATATACTTACTTCTTAACAAGAGCTTCTTTCGTTTTGATAAAGAGATTGAAATCTCGCTTCAGTTTCCTTAAGTAATCCATTTCGTATCGTATGAGGGCGCATTGATCTTTCAATATTTTTTCTAAAAATTGAAAGGAAATCGAATGATAAATAATTTATCTTGAAACCGTATGTACTTGTAAATGGTCGCATAACACTTGATCGCGTAAAGTACCTGTATAAATGCATTATCAATAATTCCTCAGAATGACAAGACCACCGTCTGACAAAGCCGACGTATGGTTTCCGTTAAAATAGGGATTCGGTCAATTCACTATAAATCAAGAATTTGCTCAACAAGAAAAAATTTTTTAGAAGAAACAATGTGGGAAATTCACGAATGAGTTGTCACAGCTCTCAGGCGAGGTGTAGACTTAATCTCTTCTACAAATACCATTTATATAGAAGCAACTCTATCGTAAATGAATGTGTATCCAAACTCAAGACCTTCGCCAGTAGTACAAACATAACTAGTGCATTCGCGTGCCATCACGTGAGCGTAGAACACCCATGTACAATGAGTCGTTCGTAAAATTGTTTTCACATGGTACAGCTTTGGAATCAGCTCCTCAGACCACTTTCCCTGACCAATAGATGAACTGATACTTTTCAATAGTCGTCCGAAAATATTTCTGATGAAGAAAGTGTGATGAACACAGAATATCTGATTTCTTCCTTTTTGTTATATTATCTGGATTTCATGGAAATAGAACCTAGCTTTTATTATAACGACTCTTTGATGTGGCGAAAGTGAAGCTAGTTGCAGAAAATCACGATGAACGAAACACCACTTGATTATTCATACATTACAAAAGTGATGAAAGCAAACAGCTTGCGAGCACATGTTAATTTTTTTAATAAGTCATGAACTTTATTTCAGGATGATGAAGACGAAGCTATAAGTCCTATTTTAGTGCGACATAGTGATGTTTCATTTACTAGGAGACTTTTTATGCCTTGACTAGACATAATTTCAAATTAATGCTTTGGGAAAGCCATGTGTTGTGATCACAAGTAAAAGTATACTATCAACCACCGGCATACAGCATATTACGACCTTCTATCCAAGGCCATCATCAAGTTCTGGATGATGACTATATGAACATATAATCATCATCCAGAACCTGATGATGACCTTGGATATAAGGTAGTAATATATTGATAATAATTTTTTGATTGCGATCACAGCAATTGGTTTTCCAAAAACATTAATTTAAAAGCTTCAGGAATTGATATTTGAAGACATTCTGTAAGAGCCAAGGTGGACAACCTAACAGTTGGTTTCATTTGAAACCTCACAAAACATTTCACTTGACAATTGAATATGCACAAGTAAACAAAGGCCTGCATTATTGGGGAAAATTGCGATAAATGAAAAATGATTAGTAAGAAATAAAATCATGAGTCCAATACTTACCGGTCAATGGACTAGAGGACAGAAAGTCTAGAGATTCTTCGAATTTCTGCTGCTCTTCTAGAATCATCAGATACAGCTCAAATTCAGCTTCAGCTTTCAATTTCCCATCATCAATTACTTTTTTCACCATTTTTTCAGCCAGTGGTAAGAACATCTTTGCACCTAAGCCGTTTTCAGCAGATTTTGCCTACAATTAAGAGCAATATGATCTACAGTGCACGAGCATTGAATTATAGTTTCTTGAAATACTGTGGACAATCAATGGAATTCATCTGATAACCGATAAGGATGGATACATCTTTAAGTTTTTGTTGGGAAGCCAAGTAAACAAGGTGTTAGAAATTTTTTTACTTTATTAATTTCGGCCTCCTCTTAGGCCATCATCAGAAGCAGAAAATCTATACATCTACGTTGGAAATTATTCAAAACTTAAGTTACATTACGTCTATGATTCCTAAGTAGAATGAAAGCAATGTTCTGAATAATTTCCAATGTAGATGTATAGATTCTCTGCTTCTGATGATGTCCAAAGAGGAAGCCAAAATTAATACAGCAAAAAAAATGCTACCATCCTGTCTACTTGGTTTCTCAACAAAATCTTAAAGAAAATGATTAACCAAGGCCTCTTCAACACTAACTGACTCCGATGGATACATCGTTTAGAAGAAGAATCCTTTATCAATAGATCACTGATCTACTAGAAGCAGGAAAAACCGCGACTGAGCATCTCATCCGATCAATCAAAAACTTATTAGGCAGATACTACTGAATGTGTAAATTAAAGATGACTGAAAACGAAGATAGCTCGGTCAGAGGACCTAAGCGCAATTTGCAATTTCAAGCAAAACATGATGGACGAGCGAGACAAGCACTTCAAAAAGAGAATAGATCAGTCAATGAGTAAAATTTATTGCCACTAAATGAAGAAATCAATTAATCATGAATTTGAAACCAATTAGTGTCTGCGTCAATTATTTAGATTTTTCATGTCAATAATCTCAATATCATTGGTTTGCGTTTAAGTTTGAAGCAACTTGTACTTTTTCGATCTTCATGAAAATCCTCTTGAAATTTAAGAAAAATGTCAATGCAGTCTTTATCTCTTTGTTAGAGTTGTCCAACCAATGATAATCTAGTGATAGATATGCTGCTTATTTGTTACTAGATGTGACCACAGAGATATGTCCTTATAAACAGGAAAACGAAAAATGTATATTTCCTCTTCGCTTCTTTTGAATTTTTCGTCGCGAATTGAAGCAGTTCTATCAGGGATGAGAATGCGGCAACGGCAGCCCCAGCGGAAATTATGTTTCAAGGGGGGGGGGAAATAGAAAAATGAAGAATACATTAGATAGACTCATTGGGGCCCCCGCGGATGTCCACGGATGCGAGGAAAATTCTCATACCTGTTCTATGCATCCATCAGAATTACTCCTATGTTAACTGTCCTTCTTAAACTGATCATCAATTGAAGTCTTCCACTTTTCCTTCTTCCAGGTAGCTCTATCACCAAACTGTCTCCTATCCCCCACTGATGACCAAGCCATTTCAGTCATGATGCTCTGAGATCGTATGCTACCACAAATCAATTTATTCCAGGCAATGAACAATCTTCTAGCTAGCATTATAATCGTATTAAATATTAAGTGCTCTGCTTCCGCAACAGATAGGCCTGCTTTTCTGTAATAGGAGATAGTAGAAGCCATCCTGCCTGTATTCTTCTCTACACTTTCCTTCGCATGGTGCAGTTTGATGGACTATGGTCAAAGTGAGTCTACTTAAGATCACATTTTTTTGTTCCAGGCTCTGTCGTTCTATCCACTTTTTATCATCTTTTTGAAGGCTTGTCCATTGTCCACTTATATCATAGTGGTGCATATAGGCACTTCCACACTATTGCAGTAAGTAGCATCGAAGAAGTAGGACCAGGAATTTTAGGTCAGTGCTTAATCCGATGAATTTATCGGATGCTCCACATCCATTGTTTGTGATGTGCATGCTTGGCAGCATTTTAAAAAATTGTTCATTTGTTGCAAATAACAGCTGCAAAAACCTTTTGCCTTCGAAAACAAGTTCAGTAACCATTCATTACGTTAGAACAGAATAGGCGTATATTTCCTAATTGAAAATCCATTAAGCACGAATCCAGTGCAAAGCACATCCCGTTCCAAAGACGGATCAGAAATGATTGTCATACAAGTGAATTAGAGAAAGAACATAAAACATACGATACATTGTAGTAAGCATAGTGCTGCATATTATAATCCAATAGCAATTACGGGAATTACTTGAGTGATGCGTTCAAGTAAATAAACGGTTGGATAAACTAGCACAATTTGGCATGAAAAAATCAATGCTGAGTTCTGCTGAGGGGGAGCCTGAGGCGTTTCGAGTGAGGTAGAAATTTCGGACAAAGATGACGCATGAGATGAACAAGATTCATGAGGGATTGAAAGACATTAAATATTGCATGTAGTTGACAGCTGAAGGATTTCCACAATCGCAGCCTGAAATTCCATGTAAATACATGTAAAGTGCGATGACTTCCTTATTTTCTGAATTTTTAGTGCTTTCTCATTCAGGCCGATATATAGTGGAAAATTGTATTTGAGCAAGTCGAGGACAAAGGCTTTGTACACGATAACTAAATCCTCTCTTCTGACTGAGCGGAAATCTTTTAACCCTTTTAGAGGACGCATGTGTCAGTAAGCCTTTTTGCAGATGCGATCCATGTGATCGTTCCATTTGAGGTCACGTCGGGAATCAATGCTGAGAATTCCCAGGATGTCAACTTCAGGGATATATGCATGACCTCCAATTGGACGATGTCTTTTTTTGATCAACTATAGAAAATAGATCGTTAAACTGAAACCAGGAGCTGTCATTAAATGACCTTCATTGATGTCGTTGTAAGGATTTGCAAAAATGTGATCGACATCTACGAAAAATGTTAAAGTTAAATGTACTTTTAAATGTACTGTTAAAATGTTCTTTGATAAGTTATGGTACAGGGTGCGTCCATGGGGGGACTCCGAAAAACAAGATTTACTGCAGACATATATCGCATCATTTAGACATTCCTTTTATATCTATGGAAATCTATGAACATAATTCCTTGCAGCGAGGGCAACAGTTGATGATGTGTGGAAAAGATTTACGTGTTTCAGGCGATCAAATGCTTTAATGAAGTCTACACTCAACACTGATAATAGCGAATCCTTTCATTTACGTTTGGTTGAAATGACAAGTCACGATATCAATATTATGCAACGCACTGTTTGCAAGCAGGGTTGACGATCCTTTTTGACGATTAAATTTGATAACCCCTGTATATAAAGATGACTATCAACCAAAGCTGGGACGATTTTTTTCAAGCTTTTGAAAATGTTGATGTAATGAAAGCGCGTCATATGTCGTCTATTGAAAAATTGCTAATATTGAGCAATGGCATTATGTTCTGAGTCTATCTTACGTATTTGCAATATATATATAAAGAGAAAATACGGGCGAGATCCGGCTCACATATGACTGGCTTCTTTTACGTGGAGAAGTTGTTCCCACGTCGGCGGATTTGCCGATTATCAAGGAGTTGAGTACCCCAAAATTGTCATTTCGTCGTAATTTGGCTGTGGCATCTTGCACTTCCTCAATGACACTGATCTTGTTGGGTGTGTTTGAAAAACCTCTATCAGATGATCATTCAGTTCCTCAATCGCAGTTTGAAGAGAGGAAAATGTGTTGAGAAGGGATTGTTGTTCACAGTTATTGTGATGGAAGAGTAGACAATATAAGACATTTCCCCAAATGTAGTGGTTGCGATCATCAATTTTGCTTTGCTTTTGAAACTCCTGCCTTGTTTTTCTGTTTCAGATGTTCAGAAAGCGCCTAGTTCTTGCAGAGAAAAGCGCTATAAATCGTTCAATTATTAATAGCTTCGGTGTCAGGGTCATCCACGCTTTGTCATTTCCACAAATTCATGCGGAATCGCTTCTTCGCACAATCCATTACATCTTTCTTGAACAGATTTACTTGACTTGATAAATTAAGTCAAATTTACTGCCTGAAGGTGATCTTGACGGTCATGAGCTGTTTGGACATTGGGAGAGTGCGAAGTGATGAGATTTGGTTTCAAGAAGATTAAAGAATGGTCTGATTGGTCAATGCTCGAAAGGATGACTTGTATGCAAATGCTCTATTAGACATCGAACTTTACGTCTAATTTTGATAAAATACCCGAGCAAGCATGTGTAAAATGAACGTATATTTTGTTGCAGTTTAGCTTTCTAATCACAGATGAAGCAAACAGGTAAGATGGATCGATCAATACATAGAATGGATGGAAGACTTCATCAAACTGTGAAAGGAAATCGTCGAATAATGGCCTTTGATTTGATCCTTAGTAGCAAGAAAGTTCCAAAATAGACTTGGCAGTCATTGTCCTATGAAGGTGAAACTAACCGCCTCACTCTTACACGGTGACCCGTCATGCCTACGCCATCGACCGGACACGGCCAGCGTCGGAGTATCCCAGAGGATCAGACGCGATCTATCCTAAGATTCTTGAGGTGTGAGTTCCTCTATTTATGTACATGGAAGATGTGTTAAGAGATGGGTAGTGTCATGTACAGCTGATAGACAACAGATAATTAGGGAAAGAGTTGAAACAAGATCTAACCTAAGTATTCTTTACATAATGGTAAGTGGCCTGGCTTGACCGCAACGTTGCTAGTACTGTTGTATACATGCTTTATATCTTATTTGGATTAATAGGCCCCACTATGTATTGCCCATGATTTTATCGGATAGCCAATAATCTCTTCATGAGTTATTTCTGATGGGACTTATCATTTACCTAAACTGGTATTTGAGGTGCCAGAAAGAAAAGCTTGCAAGACACAATTAAGGGACACTCACATGACATGCACGTGAATAACATTATTATCCGTTTCCTAATCTAACATAGACGAGAAAAGATTGATGATGCTTATCACTCGACATGGATGTAGTCTCAATTAGATTCCAGGGCTTCATTGCCTAGCTAAAGAATAAATGCTAGCAGGGCTACTTTATTAACTAGTTGTGTCATTTAAGAGGTTGAACTGTAATTAATACTACCTCCCAATTATTATTGCTAAAGCAAGCACAAAATTGCAGTTAGCTTCCAGTTCTGACAGCAACGTGAACCTAAAACTCAACATTTCTTATTCGAAGTACGCTATCACGTAATTATACAAATAGAAATCAGACGACACTTTACTGCAAGCTCTTTTAATGGACATGTGTAGCCTACATACTAATTCTTATTTAATTTTTTCATCACATCATAATTTTCAGCAATAGTATGCATTCATCACTATACCTTGATGCAATTTTTCTCAAATTACTTTCTTACTCCTAAATATCACGATGCGGTGATGCTCAGTTCCTGCATCGATGTATGCACAATAAACAAATATAAGTTAATAGCGCATCCTTAAAAACTATTCAGAATTATATATCATTCCTTGCTCGTAAGTAAGTGCCGAACCATAATTCTGATCATTGAACTACTCGATGTCAATGTTCTTCTAAACTTTCTTTCTTAGCTACTGCAGTGGATTCCAAGTTGTTATGAGCGCAGGAAACGTTGACCTAACCGCAGCAGTGGCTTCCCTTGTCAGACAAATCCTTAAACTAAAGCTGAGTTATTGTCATTATTCATTCTTAACACAAACTAGTGAACTTACACACCTACGGCATTACAACTTGGCTACTTGGCAACTTCCAAAATGCAATTATCACAAATTCAAAATATAAAATGCCAGCTTCTTATACTCACTTGCATAAAGAGGCTCATCACTGACCAAAAGAAATAAGGCATCTTTGAAGGAATCAATTTGTGCAAATCTCGAGCAATCTGATGTTGCCTTTGAAAATTCATTAATCGTACATGTGCCATAAATAATGTTGTCATGATATCTTCATTGCTAGGTTTCTTTTTATTCGCATTTTCATAAATTTCCGATATCTTTTCATCTGAAAAAGAAGATAGAAAATTAAAGTGATAATATCAACGAAGATAATGCAAAAACTGGTCTTATTTCACAGTCAATACATTTAGATGTGTGCAATATGATATCTGACTTATGTTCATACAATAGATGACCGCAGTTTTTCTTCAGCTTACTTGGCAATATTGATTAGTGAATTACTCGACATAATTGGCACCCTTGTAAAAACGCCATTTCAATGCGTTTTACAACAGCCTATATACGCCCGTACATAAACTTCGCTAATAGATAAACGGGTATACTTTGACATGACATCTTTTTACTTTTATGGAAATACGTAAATAGGTGACGCATAGGAGTTTGGTGATCTTCAAGCACATTTTACAGTTTACACAGACATTTAACAGACTTAACAGTTTACACTACCTGTATGTTGATCTAGATGCAAATCTGATGTAGCATTGACAATGGTACAGTGGTCTCTGTGGCACAGTGGTTACGTGCTTGGCCTAGCGATCTTTTGCTCAAGAGGTCGAGCCCCGAAGGTGTCATTGGAAGTCGGCAGGAAGGGCATCCGGACTAAAAGTACTACAACGCTCCATAAGTCTGACTATGTCAGCACCGTCCAAGCCCCAAGTATGGGGAGTACTGACGTAAAAGCTTCATTGACATTAAGATCTTATTATGAGAAAAGTGATAAAAATGCACTAAGCAAGTGAAATTGTGAATTTATTTAGAAATTCTTTCTCTGCCAAGGCAAACTGGTACTCTGTAAATAAAAAAGTATAACATGTTTCTTCGTCTTCAGATTTACAATTTCAGCATATCCTAAATAGAAAATTGTCTGAAAGCATTTTTCTTTCTACATAATGCTTTTATCAGATGTTTTCTAAACAGATTCATTTTTGATTTCTGATGTATCGGAGATGTAAGAACAGTATTTGCGAGAGAATTATTATTGCAAACTCTCTCCCGAGATGACACCACTACAAGCAATAGCAGAAAAAATTATATACAAGGATTTGTTCGGTTGTTTAGAAAATTTTTTTTTTTGAACATTAACAATCTGAGTCGGAATACTTAAGCTGAAGTGCAGATTTTCCTTTTTTTCAAATTCTTCCATTGGGATGGAATCTAACAACAATACGTAAATCAAATGACAAACAGATATGCAAAAAAAGAGCTAAACGCGAAATTTTAACCCGTGTGCATTGTAACTGTCGCATACAATTGATGTGATTCATGTTCTAACAAACCTAGTGAGCCTATTATTATTATCCGCTTAACACATCAATCTGAGGATAATTCCATACCACAAATCCAAAAGGGAGGGAATATCAGCCCATATACGTGTAATGAAGAGTATGTTTTGTGAATACAAGGATGCATTAAAACACAAGTGTACTTTGCTTTGGTGCTAGTGTGATTTTCTGAGTTTTGTAAGGAGAAATAAAAGCAATTTTCTGCGACCGTGTATTAAGAAAATTTAAGCTAACCTATCTATGATGATAATATTTTCTTAATGACATTCAGCATTATTTCCTTTTCTGCATCCCTTGATAAAGGCTAAGACGAAATATTGGAAATGAAATACTACACGGTCAAAGAAAATTGCTTTTATTGCTCCTTACAAGATGAATGAATCCCGACCGATGGCAACAAAAAATCAAATTGATTTTCTGAGGTTTGAATATATACGTCTAACCACTTAGCTTTGGGAATTACCAAGACATGGCGCATGTGATGCCTAGAGAGAATAAAGTTCTCGGCGATGGCTGGCAAAACCCAGCTCTTTCAAGTGTAATCATGGTTGTACATTAGCCAAATGTGTTGAGGTGCATCAATAAATTCCGATGTTCTGGCTCTACATGTAACGAATCATTCGCACAGCAATTCATCTACTAATCTTATAACAATTTTATTTAATAAAAAATGTTCGACTTTGATAAAATATAGTCAGAGCATCACAAGAAATAAGAGCATATGTAAGTTTATAGCATATCGAAAACAGTCAGAGTCATCACGGCACTGAATTAAGTCATATTTCTCCATGCTACTAATCACTTTTGACTGTGTGTGTGCATATGATACTATAACCCTACTACTACTACTACTACCCCACTTGGCGCTTGGATATTCCTGAAACTTCAGACAAGACGTTGTGATATTCATAGTCGGATGCCCTTCCTGCTTCCTCTGAGCTGGTGACATATTCGGGGCACGACTTCTTGGCCAAGCACTTAATCACTGAGCTATGAGACCAAACTTTCACTGTAATGACTACGATAGTTTTTATGCTGGACGTCGAAGTAGCTAATCACCTTCCTTATGAATTCATTATTGGTTTGATTAAGTTATTAAACAATTATTTAAAGTATATTCTACGAGCAGACTCAATTTACGCTAGGATGTAGGAGAAGTGCTGTCTAGCGGTCACTAAATTTTGCTTTCGTGGCATAGGTGACACCAGAAGTTGATGAGAAGCAATGCGGTGGCAGCTGAGGGTAAATAACAAACATTCATTCAAGAATGTAATCCGATAACGTTGCTATCTGATGATGGTAGAAAAATCTGAAATGTAGATTCAATCATATGAAATTCATTTTTCTCAGCTGATTGCGGCTGGAATCGGTTGGTTTTGATCGAAAACATTTTAGAAAGATGAATTTCATATTGCATTTGCAATTGAAATAATCATTTAGGCTATTGAACAATTACTGATCCGACAGTGAAGCTTTCTTTCCAAAATAGCTCACACAAAAACGAATCTATCAGCACAATCATCGCATGTGAACGTCTTTCGCTTGTGCAACTTATGAATATCAGTTGATATTGAGTTTACTATTTCTTGGAACAAGCAATTTCTTTTTCCCTTATAAAAACTTTATTTGAGACGCGCCCAATACCATATAACGAGAAAACATCGCTTAACCAACTTGCTTTTCTTTAACATTACCATGCGTCACCTACGGCATGAAGCACTATTAGAAAGTTAGGGGTGTGACAGCTTTCATACAATGACAACTGTAACCAGGTTAGGATTGGTAACCTATGGTGGGGCACGACTAAATTAGTATCACGATTGAGGTGCAAGTTATTTCTATCACCCATCATGCATTGTATTAAAATTTGTTGATGTTCAGAACATTTTATTGTTATTGATACTGAAATCACACTCCTTACTTATTTGATCATGGCGCTAGACTGAGTATGATGCTCATGAACTTTAAAAGCTTCAGTTGACTAGAATTTTCTTGTTAACTTGCATAGATCCTTGCTAACCATGCATTAAAATCAAATCTGTAGATTGAATTTTGTATACAACATAAATATATGCGCATTCGTTAAGTTGCCGTACTGATCAATTACTCCGTAATATGAATACTAGGTATATGAGATTGGATGTCGTTGCAAAAATAAGCGAGCAACTCCATTTTTGTTTGCCTTCATGAAAGTTATGTACAGAATTATGATCAGATCAGATAAAACCACCGCCGCTACGTGTCACTGACACATCAAAGAAATCGAATTTCGAATTTTTGAATTGAAGATAGAAACGACACTCAAGCAGTGTTTATGGTAGGGGGACGGCAAATCTCTCTTAGATCATCCTAAGTTAGCATAAACTGTAATGGGTTAATTTTGGTCTGTGCCATTAGTGTCATTAAATATCTAGGGTTTCGAAGTTGAGGAAAATTGGGATATTATTCAGCTTTATTGGCGCTAACTTGATTCCTTGAAGCATCCATGTCCATTTGCAGTCAGAGACTTTAAAACACATCTTCATAAAGGACTTTAAGGAAATCCGGAAAACACCTATGAGAACATCTATGTATCAGTCTTCGACATTCAAGGTTCGCGGGTGGTGCTCCACTATCAGTTGCAATGGTGCAAAGCCAGGGAGGCATCGGGAAGCAAGAACACCATGGTGGAGCTCAATCTTCCTACGAACGTCAGGACAAAAAGGAACCTTTCCCAAAAAAACATGTCTGTGCAATCTAGATGTTATAAATTGGGGACAATTTCAGATTAATATGTGGGTAAAAGAAAACGTAAGTTCTTTTAGTGTTTTATCAAAGCATGTCTCGCACTCTGCCAAGAGAGTAGCCTGAGGAAATTCATGTACAGAAAGTAGGAGAGGGGAAAAGAAAATGTCGGCCATCAAATGGTCAAGGCAAGTCTCTCACACTACCCAGATAGAATAAATTGGTGAAATTCATTCCCTAGAAGAACTTGGATTGGAAAAGAAAAAGCCGATGCATAACTCTCAACTGTATTTATCTCTCTCTCTCTCTCTCATTCGGTAAATTTGATAAATTCCGAAAAATAGAAGAACCTAACCGAAAAAATCAAGTGAGAAATTCCTAAAAAAAATCGGAATAATACAAAATGAAGCTCTGTGAAGTTTACATGTAATAATACTTTATGAAAAATATAATAGAAGCACAAGCATTGTGCATGCTTTTTTTTAAAAAAAATATTGCTTTCCCCTCAAAGCATTTCTAGTTTAATGAATAGAATGACAGGCATTACTGCCGTGAATTAGGATTTCATGCCAAACATTATCATAAATATATTGCATCATCATGACGAGGGAGCATGTCATGTTGAATTCGTCACGAATGTACGATATTTGACAATATACAGAAAAATTCTAAATGTCAAACCAAAATCATGTAATAACTTTTCGATGAGAGTAGTACAACGAAGAAATCACCAAAGCGTGTTTTCAAGATTGTAGTCCATCGTCAGATCTGACGATTTACAAAGTGACAATCTTGAACCTCGTGTTATAGGCCTACATAATGTTTTGCAATTGCATCTCAGCAGCAGTGCTCGCCGTCATATTTAACCAGCATTGCTCGCTTTTGCTATACGTACTTTGCTATGCACTTGATAGGAAATTACCTGAAGACATTGCATGCAAAAAGTTATGGATCTAGACTTATTACTTTCATTTAATCAGAGAAAACATTTAAGATCTCATTTTTGTCGAAAACTTCAATTTGTTCAACATTAGATTTGCATGTTTTTATCTTGTCTCAGTTTGAGAAGAGGAACCGGGTAGAACTCTGCAGATGTGCAGAATCATAGCAGCCATAAGAATTATGTGTTCGGTGCCGTGTCTTGTGTACAACATGAGTCGTCATATAGGTTCCTGTTGACAAAGAATCATTGCATGTTTTTTGTTGAGGTAATTTGATAGCATTTTACCTGCTCTATCTAAAGACAGTCAAACTGTAGAGAATTGATTTTATTCGACAAAAATTACGGATAAAAAATACAGCTCTCCTATTGCATTTGTACGGATAGATCAGCTACAGATTCATAAAGATGCAAGAAATGGCGAGCGACGAGCATCAACACACTCCTATATGGATCCTGTGGGGAAGCCCAATGCGCTGCCTGGTGCCCCAACTGGGTATCGCACCCCACCCTCCTCCGCTACATCTGAATGTAGATTTTCAGCAGTGGCTTTCTCATAAACATGAGACGGTGTTCTCTTGCTACAAGAGCAGCTTGATAAATAGTTTTATCCGATCACAGCACATGTCTACAGCTTTTTGGCAGTAGTCACCGAACAGTGAGCATTTAATCCATGTCAAATTACTTTGTATTTTCTTCAATCTAGTGTAGCCTCCTCCATGAAGCACTGAAGTTTGCATCGATTTGTGCGTTTCAAATGAATAGCTCGCAAGATAAATTACGTGCTAGACTTAGGCGGTTTGAACATTGTGTTCGTTTCGTGTATATTTAAAGGAGTTCAGTTCTATTCGTGTTTCGGTTGAAAGCTTCGTGTCGCTTCTAATTTCCAACGACTACAGACCTCTAGTAGCCACGTAATGTATGTTGTTCTGTGAAAGCATCATCTCCGGCCTCATTCTGGATGTTAGACTAGTTATCATACTGCCTTTTCATGCAATTGTTACATTAAACACCAGAATTTTGAAGCATTTGGGATTTTAGAAGTTTCCACGAATAACACAAAGAATAATTGTCGTGTACCGAGATCGGGCTATATCTGACGATCAGAGTCCGCCTACATTTCAAAGTAACACCTTTAGCGCTTTCAACACGAATCCAGTCTTCATAAACTATTGTCCGTAGATAGCAAATTAACTATACTCATATATTAATGAGATTGATCACGGTTTGTAAGTTAAAGAAAAAAATTCAAAACTGGGAGCATTCAAATTTGGAGGCGGAGTTCTGAATTAAGGAGTTGAGGAACACCAACCCTAGTTAATCGCTTCAACCTAAAAACATGCACGTACGCATATATGTACTTCAATAATTGCACTTTTATGCAACTTACGAAATCCAGCTTCCCGATAGTAATATGTCATAGCTTGCAAACAGGCTTCGTCAGATGGTTGTTCGGATGATAATTCATTGAGTAGAATACTGGCTTCCATATTTCGATGTCCTCTAAACAAGGCAAGACCCTTGAGAGCCTGGAAAAATAAAATATCAATAATAGAATATCAACTTGAATCAATTCAATGCGGAAATCAAATAAATTCGCGTGGCAGGGCTGTCAACCTCTGGCGGCAAAAATCGGTACGCCCAGGTGAAAAAATCGGGAAAATCTGTACGCCTACCCCAAAAATCGGTACAAAAAATGTCTCATTTTTCTACGCAACTACATGCACTGAAGCTGTCCATGTTAGACCCGACCTTGCGAAACTTCCCACAAATTCGCAGACAGCAGTAAGTTATGAAAGGTTGAAATCCCATGAAAGAAAAAAGTACATATACATGTACATACATTCTATATGTATGTCTGCCTCTGTATGTATCTTACTAATATGAACGACCATGTTCGTTTCGTCCCGAGCTCCCAACCAATCGATTAAATAGAAAAATATGCTCTTGTGTAAGGATAAAAATGATTAATTTGTGTTGCAACCAAACAAAAAAATACAAGAAAAAACAAATTACAAATCTAGAATCCCAGATTACAGCTATGAGATAAAACTCGCATTACTCGATCGCAAGCCATTACACATCAGATATAGTTTGCAAATGAAATAATTGAAGGAGTTAATTAACATATTTACAGAAATCAATTTTGTTGGCACATTGGCGTTCAATAGAAAACGAGCATTATGATGAACTTATAACCAAGTAATGCGAGTTCTGGCTTGATTATGTGTGGGTAAAAAACAGAAGCTCAGGTCATAATTCGCCGGTGATAAGGCAAAATGAAGTCAGAATTAGTTAATTAAAGATTTGGATATTTCTGATTCACAGAAGTCTATGCCTGATTGACTACATGCATTTGATTCTGCAAACTCACATCTCTGCACTAACCTCGTGTCCTCAAATCGAAGATGGTTAACTTTGATGACTAATCGAGCCTGTAAGTAGGGAGTATTCAGTTTGCCAAATTACCGACGAATTATGTGGAAGTGCTATATTACTGGTAGGCCTATTCAGTCTTTATTTAAATAAGCAACGGTTGCTCCTTTGCATCGGCGCAATGTTTCTTTTTTGAGTGGGGGGAAACCACCAACTTTCAGGGTGAGAAGTGCGTAGAGGAGGTCGTTTTTCATGGCACTTCGTGCGTCTGTATGAACATTTTTTACAAGGGAAAACGCCCTCTCCGCCCCTGCGTTGCTCTGGGGAATGGTCAATACTCCCAGCATGACGGAAGCCAGGTCAGCGAAGACCTTTTTTCCCGACACAGGATTTTTGTACAGCTTCAATGCATGCCACGCTTCATCAGCGCGCATGTCTTGATTGACTCCCATGGGCAGTGGCTGGGTTTGGTAAATCCGCATAGCTCCTTTTAGCTCAGCAGTGGGATGGGCGGATGCTTTTAACAAAAATTTCAAATTTTTGATGTCAATTTTGGTTCGTTCTCCAATATCAGCCACTCGTGCGTTCCATAGCAATTCCTCAGACTTCTTGATCTGTTTTTTCAGATAATCGATCGCAGTCAAAAAAAATCTTTCATATGCTCCATTACTTTCAGGGCATTTGCTTTCTTCATTTTCTTCAAATGACTGGTGGCATTCTCACCAAGCTCCATTTTTCCAACTTCGATTTGATTTCTGAAAGTGGAATATTTCCATGTGAATTTTTTGATCAAATCACTAGGAAAGAGTTGCGAAAGAAATGAAAATAAAAACTAGCTAAGATAATTGCGACAACAGGCCTATCACTCTTCAAAGAAGGAGATCATTTGCATTTATCAAGCTAGGTAATGTGTTTCCATTGAAGGAAGCATACCGGTATTGATACCTGTACTTATTCATAAAATTTCTTGTTTCAGACATTGAATTTTTATCATATAAATGGATGATATTCCTTTTAAACTATGAGACCAGCAGAAGTACATGAAGCTTCTACTGGAAGTGATCAGGTATTCTACGTTTTTGAAGTCCAGTTATCTAAGGAAAGTTGATGATTCTTGTCATACTAGGGATGATTGGAATCGCATTCGGAATGTTTCAAGGAATAATCGTGCCGATTCATTCATTGCCTTCTCAGCGGATGAGTTGAATCAATACTTTGCTTCTGTATTCCAAGATGGCGATGATTCTATTCATTTCAATATTGATGTGTGTAAATCTTTGCCTGATCATACTCTTACTGTGCAGGATTATGAATTAGATCAATATTTACAAAAGTTGAAGAAGGGTAATGGCGGACCCGATGGCATCCCTTTTTGGGTGTATCGTGATAATTCTAGCATCCTAGTCGGTCCGATTGCTTTTGTTTTCAATAAATGTTTTGGTTTTGGTCGAATGCCTTCCCTCTTTAAATTCTGTGATATTGTGCCTATTCCAAAGTGTGCTAAAGCTACGAATTTGTCTGATCACCGTCCAATATCTATCACACCTGTGCTTTCTAAAGTAATGGAACGTGTAGTACTATCTAATTGGATATTACCGTACATACTCAGCAAGATTGATGGTATGCAGTTTGCCTATGTACCGGGTATGGGCAAAGGAACTTCCACTGGTTTGACTTATGTAAATGATAGCATCCTTAGTTATCTGGATCGTAAGCCTGGAGCAGTCCGGGTAGTTGCGGCGGATTATTCTAAAGCTTTTGATCGCCTAACATTTCAATCAATTTTGTCATCTCTTGTCAGTTTGAATATTCCGCGCCAGGCTCTAGTATTTGTAAAAGATTTTCTCTGTGGGCGCAAACAACGTGTTCGAGTTAATGATGCGTTGTCGGATTGGTGTGATATATCTAGTGGAGTGCCCCAAGGTAGCTGTCTCGGGCCTATTTTATTTTCTGTTGTCATCGACGCCCTCCAGCCAATTTGTGAGAATTCAAAAATTGTAAAATATGCTGATGACGTAACATTACTGCATTATGTGCGTTATGATAGTGAAGATCGTCTGCAGTTGGAATGGACTAATGTAGAGAGGTGGTCTCAATCTGTCGGTCTTAGCATAAACTTTTCGAAAAGTTGCATTATGAATTATTGTACCAAGAAGAATTTGAGTTTAACTGACATTGTCTCTGAAAGTGGTGTTACTATTCAAACAGTACAATCAGTAAAATTGCTCGGTGTTACATTCTCGTGTGATTTTTCATGGAATGAACATGTTAGACTTACCACTGCTAAATGTTATCGTAAAATTTTCATTTTGCGTAATCTGAAGAGAGCAAATTGCTCCGAAGAACTAATTTTTAAATGTTACGTTTGTTTTATTCGTTCTTTATTAACTTTTTCTTTTCCTTGTTTCTGTAATCTGCCAAAATATTTGTTTCGTAAATTGTTGAGAGTTGAGAGTCGTGCTGCACGGTTTTTTCCCAATTTTGAATATTCTGACTTATCTAATGCTGTTGATAGTCTCTGTAATCGTTTGTTCAGGCAGATTGAAGTCAATACCGATCATCCTTTGCGTGTTTTATTCAAAGAGAGATGTACAAGTCGTAGAAATCCATATAGTATTACCGCACCCTATGCTTCAACTCGTCGTTACAGCGAATCTTTTATTAAGTACGGTCGCTAATATTTCATGCTTTTTTGTGCAGTGCTTCCATGCATAATTTTTACTTGTACTTCTTATTTTTATCTTTATCTTATGATGGATTTGTAAACTTTCACCGCCTTCGTGAATTTCAATAAACGTGATTTGATTTGACATGCTATGATCGGCCCCCAACTGACTTAACGCATTGTAGTCAGTAGGCTACAACAATACCAATGGTGAAATGAGCTTCTTCACTAAAACCTATATTCTAGTCATAATTATGGTACTACATTGAGCTTCTTCACTAAAGCCTATATTCTAGTCATAATTATGGTACTACATTTATAACTCACTTTGTCTCTCTGCAATTGATTGCTGCCAGGTCATGTGTCTCAGAAAGCAGATCCGGACGAATAATTCGAGACATCAAATCTCGCAGCAAATCCTGAAGCAACATGTATGTTTTTTGTATCATTGGCTCATCACGCTGAATCAGAAGATTGAATTTGTCAATAGCAGGAAGATACCACTCCAGAAAAGAGCAGAAAACCTGAAATGAATAGACATTCGGTTTAGTTAAGAATTTCACTAAAATCTGTTACGGTGTAAACAGTAGTCTGTACATGTATTCATACATGAGAAGTAAGCCTAATATGGAATGATGACTGACTAAGTTCATATACGGCCCGAATATCGTATATCTAAAACTTAAGGTGCACAATTTGTAGACCGAAGTCATTTCCATCAATCAAAAATAATCAAGAATTTTCAGGTTTAGCATATGCATGTACATTTTTGAATAAATTGTACAGTGTACAACCATTCGGCTATTTTGTCAGCCTAAGCTAAGTTAATGAAAGCCTAGCCTGTAGCAGGTTTTAGTAAGATAGGCCTACATATTCAAATTTGGGAGACAAATATTTACCTAACTTGATCTGGAATTCAAAAGATCGTTCAACCGATGAATTCTTCCAGGCTTGCATGCATTCGTTGACGATGACGTAGATGCAATGGTGGTCCGTTGAGCGGATGTATCAACCGCGATTTTCTTCTTTCTCCGTTTCTCCGCCTTCTTGTCGAGAGAGTCACGTTCTTGTTGAATGTAACTTTGCAGAGGTTTCCAAAGCTCTAACAAGCGCGTCAGTGCTGGTGTTAGCGAAAGCCAGCGGGTTGGACAGTGCTTGATCACTTTTTTGAAATCCTGATCGTAAAGTTGTTGAAATCTCCGTAGTTCGTTGGTCCTCTTGCTACTTTGTCGGAAATGATAGTAGACATCGACGAGGGATTCGTCAACGGAAATTGGGAGGGCACTTCTGCCTTTATTACTGATTCCTCTTCACTGAAAAGCGGGCGAATCGAAGCTGATTTGTTTAAGTCAGACGAAAGCTTGATGTGTTTCTTCGAACCACAGTGTCTTACAATGTCGCTTCTCCCACCATGCAATATCGATATGTCCGAATTACACGACGTACAGCGGCAATACTGTTCACCTTTTCTCGATGTTGTTATAAACGGGAACTCGTTCTCATATTTCGATTAATAACTTACAACTCTGCGTTTTGTATTTCCATTTGAATCTTTGTCATGGGCATCCGATGTTACATCAGAATTCATGTCGATCATATCACTAGGCTCAAGCTGTCCATTATTCTTCTGTTTCTTGTTAACGTCAGATGAATCCATGCCGACCGCGTCGCTCGGTTCCCCCTGTCCTTTGTCGCCCTGCAACTCCTGTTTCTTCTCCAAGCTATGGGAATCTTCTTCACATGAATCCAAATCGATTTCGTGACAAGGTTTCCGCTTTCTCACTTGACTTTGGTTCGATTCTAACTTTGCCACTTTCTTTTTCGGAGAGATAACGTCACCATTGTCTGTGCTGCTTGATCGCTTCTTCCGAACAACGAATTTGTCCATTTCTAAAATGCAACATATATTCAGTTTAATTCAAAGGACTGCAACAAAGTATATGTTTATCATTTCATTGGCTGCATCATTTTATGTTAGATTGCAACATGAATTATTTTGGAGTGAGAACGGTATGGCTATTCCTAAACTTTGTAATTGGAATCAGTTAAAATTTATCTCCTTAGCAAGTCATAAGCAAACACAGCGAATCGCCTGTAGAGCGATATTGGAATGAATTTCATATATATATTTTTTCATATTTCAAAGTCCATTCGTTTTACAATTTCTCACAAATTACCAGCATTGTGAAATAACTTAAACCGGAACTATCACGGAGTCACTTTTATAGCTTATCATGTCTGATTTCACAAGGTTTCTTTTCCTATAGGAAATACGGGCATGCGTTTGATCTTGACACCTTATGCCACAAAGACAATCTATCATCATTCATTCTTGTCATCTACATGCATGTCCATTAAAATCATGGATGTTTATAAATTCTATGGCTTACATTATCATTACCCATGAAAAATTGATATTTTTTGGAAATTTTCTGCTGAATCTTTTAGATGCATACGTGCGTATTATATACATATTAAATATAGTTACTAAGTTTGAATATGATTGTTAACGATAAAAAACAAGCATATCCACCAGATGTATCCAATATGTATTTCTAATATTATTAAATAAATTCCGTAAAAAAATTCCAAAAAACTCTGGGTGGTCATAATAATGCGAGTCGCACTGTATATACTCGTATAATCAACTTGTACGGTAAATTCACATAATTTACAACTGTTAAGCTTAGGCCTTCCTAGCCTATTCAAATATGGATTCATACATAAGCACAACATGGATGCATGGTACAGCACATATCACTTAGATCACATATTTATTGGAAAGCCTAAAAATATATGTAAATTAGCAGTAAATAATGTACATGCAATGAAAATAAAAACGCTTGATTAAGATTGTAGTTACAACTTTATTGCAATAATTTTGTTTCCCGCAGAAATGGGCAAAAACACCCCTAGCTGGTATTATATATATAGATAGATAGATAGATAGATAACTGGTATTAGAAAGGGTAGAGCAGGAACATAAACTTTCACCAACTCTCTTCTCAGCTAATCTAGAACCCGCACTTCGACCTACTGACATTTTATGGTATCAACATCAACGGTGAACTACTCTCCTCTCGAGGACGATTTAGATTTTCAGCACTATACCCACGGAAGAAATAATGACTAGCTTCAACCGGACAGCATCAACACGTAGTTTTTAGAAATCCGTCCTCAAAGAACTCATGAATAGCAAAGGAATTTTGCAGTAGTGATGAAGTATTCAAGTTGGATCGTGATGCAGTCCAGAAAACGGAAGACTGCCTTGAATCTAACTTGGATGGGTAGTCAAAGTAAAGAAAGACAAGAGAAAGGAGAACGAAAAGGAAACAATCAGGTTGGTACGTATACATAGTTTACATACTGAGCGACGAAAACGCAAATAGAAAAGTCTCTCTACAGATAGGCGACAACAAATGGCCCGACAGAGTTACGGATGGCAGACCTTGGATATACCTAGACTGGAGGGAAACCATAAAGATGATGATGCAGTTCTTTGCTTAAGTTGTATGGAAAAACATAAACGAAAATCGTGAAATACAGAGGCACGTGTACGTAAATGGCGGGATGCCACCTGCCACGTGTCAACGCCTGCGAATCGATCACCACGCAACAAGTAATCAACAACAAAACGCAACAAAACGGACAAAATTTATCATTTTAAGTTCTTGATTCGGGAAGCATCGGAACAAATATGAACAACGGCAAAACAAGCGCACATAGCCTACATGTCTGTTTACAAAGCAAAAAACAATAGAACGAATTCACTTACCTCATTGTATGAACGTCGCAGAGATGAAACGAGAAAACAATAAATTGGTAAAGTACCAATCATAAAAAGCATGCATTTAAACTGTAGACCAGTATATAGACCATAACTCTGGTATATAAACCATTGGCACCGCCTGGGCCAGGCTTATCTACCCAAGATTATGTCCTGGTAGGACGAAACGTCGGGTCCCCTTGTTTTATGTTGTTCTATTCATAACTTACATTAAAGACGTAGCAACACAAGGGAGTGCATTCTTTCTTTTTTAACAATTATCAATTATGTATCCCAGTAGGCCAACAGGGAGAAGTATATGTGTACTGGAGCAGCGCGCCCCCACGGAGTCACGGCTCTCAACAGCGCACCGGAGAAGGTCCCGACGGAGCAAAACATGTTCGCACATTGTCATTGCAAAATTTGCTTTCGTTTAACCAAAAAAAGAAAACAAATGCACTTCAATTTAATGCAAAAAGCATATCTGATAGACATATGGAAGCCTATAAACTTTGAGAAATTCAGGCCACAAAAAACTGAATCCGAGTTTTAAAATTGAAAAATCGGTACAAAAATCGGGACAGCGGAATTTCAAGAGCAAAAAATCGGTACGTACCAAAAAATCGGTACAAAATCGGTACAGGCGAATTTTATGGCAAAAAATCGGTACGTCTTGAAAAAATCGGGACAGTTGGCAGCCCTGGCGTGGCAATAGGAAAATCATGCTCAGTTAATAAAGATCTGTACATATATATTGCGCAGTAGTGATAACTAAACAACTATATTGCGCTTGTAAAATTGTAATGAAATCATGCCAGGCGCTTTCATGGCTTTGTCAGGCAATTAATTTACGATCAATAGCACTCACAGTTGATTATCTTAGACATTGACACGCCAAAAGTGCTCAAAATGTGTCGGATATTTTATTCACAATTTCAAAATAAATTGCACGACTATACTACATGGAGTAAAAGTACATTGCGTCGCTGCTGTTGCCACGTACTGATGTAAAAGTTGTGATCTGCGAAGCTTCTAGATTCGAATCCAAATTCTGCGAAACATTTAGAATCGGTTCGCGTCGGACAGGTGAAAATGACTGATCAATATCATTGTCTTCATTTGATTTAAAACCTCTTCAAAACGATTTGGACTTGACAATGCTATGAGCTTGTGATATTAGATTCTTGCAACACCATGATTGTTATTTGGCAGACATGCTTTCTTTTTGTGTACTGATATAAAAAGGTAAACAAATCATTAATCAACAAAAAGCTTCTGTAATTCGATTCACGAATCACGGTCAGGTTCGACTTATGACTGGCAAATTTGAGGATCCGTAGATAGAAGCTCCTAAGACGTTATAATGTGTGCTCCCCATTTGGCATGAATATACTATGAAAATTTTGATTTTGAACAATTTGGGAAACATAAATCTGTTCGCAATTTGATTGACTAACTCATCGATTAATCACTAAATAAATTTGCAACATACTTAATTTAAATTCTTATATTTGTGTTTCCTCTAATATAATAAAATTGTAACAGCTCATTAATTCAAATAATAAGGCAATTAATCTTCTTAAGTTAATCGCTAATAATTTTTTATTATCAAAAGTATGGCTTCAACACTTTTAAAATCATCACCTTATCTAGAGAACTGGTTTGGTAAGCTCTGCTCAATTGACTTGAGTTCGCTAAGATGGTTTCAGCTCGCCAAGTATTCAACATCATATAAATTCCGTAAACAAAGTGACGCATAGAATGTAGGAATAATCGACGGATGGAAGACAATACATAAGAAGTAATTCCAAAAAATGATTAGAATGTTGTGTACATATGCATTCACAGTCATCAAACCGTCAACATTGGAAAATGAAATAAATTAGCGTACTTTTCGGAGTTTTAGCGATTTACTAAAGGAGTTAACATTCAATTTCAAAAATTACGACATTCGAAATCTGCACCCAAAAATTGATCCAAATAAATCATTTTGACCTAACGGGACACATCGTAATCTACTTTTTCAGGGTCTATGTTCAAGTGACTTGAACGTCAATTCATCTGCATACCTTAGCTGTCTGACATGAAGGATCTTTTCTTAGCACTTTCTCGGCTTCCTGAATAGCTTTCTTGTTGTTGGCAGCATCCAAAGCATCTGAAAAGGACCCACAGCAGTAAAATGGTTAATGATAATTTGATTTAGAATTGGAATCAACGATGCAGTCATAGCTAAGTGAAACAGTGAAACTCATCTTCTGATCGGTATCATAATTGGAATAGGAAAACTGATTAATACTGTAGCTGCGATGCCTCAATATGCAGGGTGTCCAAAAAGTTTCACCCGATTTTGTGTGTCAATATGCGTGCGATTTTCAGTCAACTATAATGAATACATGTAGAACAGTTAAGAACAATAACTGCGAAGGAAGCTATGCAGTGATAGCTACGAAAGTGAGAATGATACAACAACTACCAGAGAAGTTGTTGAAATTGCTCTCCATTGTGTTTGATGCAATAGGACAACTTGGAGGCAACAATGCGACAAACGACCGCAGAGTTGAATTCTCGAAGATGTTCTCTAACAAGATGTGCGATGAAGGAACTTTACAGGATGAGATGTGGCAGTCAGATGAAGCTTGCTTTAAAATAAGCGATCACATAAATTGACATCACTGGAGTCATCAGAATCCACATGAAAATCCCTGGAAAGACCGTTTGAGCTGCGATGTCAAGCAAGGAGATTAACGGGACATTCCTCTTCGATTGCACCGGTCACCGGAGAACGGTACCCAGCATGCTTCGGTCCTATTTTTTTTAATCAATTCAGCAACGAAGAGACATTCACTTCCAGCAAGATGGAGTTCCACACCACGATGCGCATCGTGTTAATGACCTAGCACGAACTTCAATGGCAGATGGATTAGCCGGTGTGGACCGATCGGTTGACCAGGGCGTTCAACCGATTCATCCCCAATGTATTTCTTTTTGTTGGTTGCTCTTAAAGACATGATGTACAAAGAGAAGCCGCAAACCCTTCCTGCCATTCGTCGAGTCATTAATGAAAGTTCGCCACAGTCGTCGAGGAACACTCCCGTATAGTTTGTCGCTGTGTTGCTTCGAATCTGTTCTCTTGTATCGAACAAAATGGTTCAGAAATTGAGCAATTTCGTTGGTGGCTATTGTTGCATCATTGTTTCTGTCGCAGTTAACATTGCATAGCTTCATTCGTTTGCTATTTTAAGTTAACTGAAAAACTTGCAACAAATATTGACAGACAAAATCGGGCGAAACTTTTGGACACCCTGTGTCTACAATAACAATTAGCTGCAATTATTGAAAATTTCATCGTCTCAATGAAACTTCATCTACATGTGCATAACAGTTGGATTCAGAAGCTGAGCAGCCTCGCTTGGCACTTCGGGAACTCAGGATAGCCGTGGAGAAAATCCTGCGTTGGTCTGGCGTGTCTAAGACCTAAGTGGCTCTGAAATTCATCACCGCGGAGATAAAATCCACGGTGAGTGACACGGTGCACCCACAGAGATAGATTGAGATAGGAATAATCAATCGTCCGCTGCTGATGTTATTGGCCGTCGTTAAATGTGACTGAATTTAGAGAACATATCATTGCAAATTCAACAATATTGCCGTGACCAGGCTGTGACCAAAACATAATACTGAATAAAATAGTAATTCAATAAAGAAATTCATTGTAATCGAAGTAAGAAAGCTATGCAAACACGGTATATTTTTACGCATGCTCGCCAACTCGGTTCGAATACTCATCATCGTTCAAGTATTCGTGGAATCGTTCGAGTACTCGAACGGTATAACAAAATGTTGAATCGAGTGGAGTACTCGAGCGGTCAAACTCGAAATTCGAGTCGAGTCAAGTACTCGACTCGACTAGACTCGACATTTTAGAGTATTCGCAGGGCCCTAGTCGATTCCAATCACTGATCGAATTTCAAACAATTGGATGATATGGAATTATACATATAATAAATATTGCCAGATGTGGAGACAATTTTCACTGCCAGATTACTTCAATCACATTAACTTATCATATAACAGACTTCTGCGAAAATTCGCAACTGAAGCTCATGCGAGCTCATACAAGTAAAGGACTACAAAATACTAAGAGCAACTTATCATATGATTAATTGTTCAAGGAGATTGTCTTGGGATGGTTACCTTGGAAATGGCGAGACAGCCAAGTAGGAAAGTCCAGTAGGGGTATGGAAAAATATAGTTAAGAGACTACAAGTCGACATCAAACAACATTTTATATTTAAACTTGTATAACCTTCGTATCAGACGTGCGGTTAATTTCATATTTGAGATACAGATGATTCTGGATAAGAGAATTATCTCTTCGCTTTAATATCATGGATCAAATCTCAGTCTTCTCAACGTATCAAATCAGCCCATCACTAAAAATCAACAAAGTTCGTTGTTTTTTAAGCAATTATCAAAATTTGGTACGCGGACATGTTTTTGTCCGGCTGAGATTTAACCGAGTCTACTGGTTTTAAGTTAATGAAAATTTTGTGCTTTCCCGGGCTCAGGATTTTTATGGGAACAATCGATGGAAGCTACAATTTCTAGTTCCATGTGAGGCTTTTGAAAAAAAATTTTCAACTTTTTTTGCAAACCCTATCATTTAACATCGCTCCCTGTATCATCAAGCTGCCTGATTGACTACCCAAAGTCAATGGGAAATCATATGTCAAATTAACATCCACTATCTAACTCATAACCTAACCTCATTACGTCATTCGAAATAAATTGCAGTTATAAAGTATAGTAGATTTTGATTATCTCAGAACAACGAAGACAATAATTCGACCGCTTGTTTTTTTATGAGTGTGAAGGTGTCTTTCAATAGCCATCTAAATTACGAGTTATTTGTTCTATTTGGTACGTCTGCTTTCATAATGGTTAACGGCAAAGCTAGCTAATTAAATCGTACATGAAAGCATTCGTTAAATCTACGAAAGAATAATCATATAAGTCGTCTGACTAAAACTGAATTTCAAATAGGGCCTATCGAATAATGAAATCAATCAGGCCTGGATGTTCATCAAAGTCCATTTCAGAAATTGAAATTTAAGACAAAATTAAATGCGGCTGGTGTGAGTGACTTCGGGATTTTATGCATGCCTGTCTTCCTCAATGATTTATTTCACGGTTGAAAATGATCGTTTACACACCACACTTGTCAAATCTCAAATGAAATTAAGACAAAAGTGAAACGCGTACGAGAGTATGTAAATTTTCATTTGTTCTACGCTGTGGATATTGATCAGATTGTAGTTTGAGTGATTTTTCATCCATGCACGAGAAGTTTCGTAGTTTCTCCACACTTCGATGTTTTTAACAAAATTTCAGCTCATAAATCATAAAAAGCGATCAAAATTAAGTCATCTCGTTTTTGGAACTGGTTCGACTTTCATTTCATCTAATGATATTTTCACAAATTTAATGTAGTCCCACTCTGAGTCATGAAATATAACCTCTGAACCTTTTAAGGTAGAATTTAGGTTTGAATTGTGGCTTTGTTTTGCTTTTGTGTGCTTAGTCAGAAAAAATTGACATCATCGTGACGTGTAGTGAAACAACTACTGGCAATGAAGATATCAGGAAAATGATACAAAAAGAGTCGAATGATTGACAGCTTTCTCGAAAAAACCCTGATATGTAGTATTATAATACAACAATTTGTTGATGTAGTAATCACTGCATCAATCAGTGGGTTTCGAAATATAAATCAATAGGCACAAAAATTAATGAATGCAATAAGTCGACTCTTGTAGATAAACATCATCTAGGCACAATTCACAAGAACAAGGAGTTTGTTTCACCACATATGTGTGAAAATCACTTCCGATCATCATGTTTTCCTAAACTTTGTGATGTAGACCTATCTTTGTCGACTGGTATGCTTCACTTCAACAAGTAGGCCATTGAACACATGAAGTCGACCCATAGAGGTTTGTTCAACCGACAAGAGTTTCACAGGTTGCGCAATTAGGCTATCTAGAACTGGAGTCAGACAGGATGCATTGCTCCTAAAGATGTCTAGTACACCTCATCGCCGAAGTGCTTTCGTGGATGTCCTATCAAATCTCACTTAAGTACCTGCGTAATGATTGAAATAACATAACTACTGATCAGACGTATGATAATCTGAATTGCACGACAGGATACTGAACAGTGAACAGATTTATTAGGCCCCTACTTTCAGAGTAGCTCTGTGAGAAATAGATTCTCTTGATAATACGTTTGGATAACACACCGAGTACACTAGAAATATCATATAAGAGGTAGACTTTCATATTACAAGAGATAAAGATTACCTCCCAAGCTCCAACAAAATTTGAAATCCTCGGCGTTGGCACAGCTGCTGGCAGAATTAGCACTGGTGACCTAAAATGACATTGCTACGTTCTTGTTCTCAGTGATGTGAGCGACGAAAATGAAAATGATGAAATCCTTAGTGGAGCTAAGGGTGTTCATTTGCATTTTGCTTTCCAATCAAACTCAGATTCAAGGCAGTCCGGTCGTCCTTCAACATCGACCCAACACCTCATAGGCCAGCATTCCATCAACTGGCTACTCTAGCAACTGGATCGTCACTGCTGTGACCGGTATATCTACGATATTCAGAGACTTCAGGTCTTTCATGAGAATGAATGGTTTATTTGACGCGACATCAACGATAAACAAAATTTGTTTGGAAAATAAGACAAATCTGATTAGCTCCAGTCTTCGACCTGTTTTCGTTTTGCAGTATATTTGATTGTGAGAATTGAAAGAACCTGCGATAATTGGAGCATGGCATCGACATATACCGCTACTAATGTCAAGAATTATATTATCCATTGAAAAGCGTTTAATCATAAGAAACATACACGCATTGGCAGTGTTTCGTAATCACAACAAGCATGCTTCTGTTCAGAACTTGCGACTGCAAAAAAGTGGCAATTTGCTGGATGACAATTGACTGCATTGCAAAGAACACATGTGAATCTACAATTATCATTGTAGCCTTTTTTATCAACCTAACTTTGACACTCCTCGTTATCATCCTACAGTGACGGTAAAATGACACACCTGAGCCTTTCTACGGATATATTGTAAATACAAATTCCTGCATAACCACCACAATTTGCTTTATCACACATTATGTGACGCTTTCACTAATATCAGTGGGAAATGGATCAGTGACAATCTTAAATCGAAAAAAGGTTTCTTATAGTCTTCATGCTATTAATCCGATGTTTCACGTATTTCGGGCAACTTGTTGAAAATTCTCCATCAATCAGGCACATGTTCTCAGATCTTACCATAAATAGTCTTTAGTCTACGCTCTTTGACATCTACGCCACGCGATAACATCCTTCAACGCGAGGTCGTGAATTCCAGATTGAGAAAGCAATTTGAAAAATGAGAGAAAACAAAGTTAATTAAAACAAATCTTGTTTATCATTTTGATTGAGTCTGAGCACTTCTGACCATTTTTCTAGATATTCCTCCAATCGTCAAGATGTATAAGCAACAAATATGTTTTGGAGTGGAGACATGAAGATCTGGTTTGTAATGGCACATGCTGAATCTCGCATGTATACCGCAAAGTACCCCACATGATAATAATAATAATAATATTTTCTAACTCTCTCGCCTCACCTCCAGAAATGACCTTAAAAATGATGTTCTACGTCATTCCAGTGACCTTCATCAACCAAGTTTCGCTCAGATATGATAAATATAGACACTTAGCCTCTATTTGGTACTAAACTTGTTTGGATTTGAGAGTCCTACTGGCAAAAAATGAAAAAAAACGCTATATTACGAATTTAGAGCCCGACACTATCTGAAGCCGTCCCCATGAATGAAAGCGTGCATGGGTCTTCTTGGGCATGTAACACATCTATACATGTTTATAAAGTTACAAAATGACCTTAAGAAAAAAATAATTATTACTGCAAAATAATAATTTTACGAAAAATTCGTTCGATGAGATGCAGTGGTAGTGTATAGAAAATTACTGTCATTGCAGAAAAGTGGCATCTTTGAGATTCGAGATGGGCCCGCCGTAGTGATCAATTTTTTTGAAAATCAGTTTTCTGTGGTAGTTTTGTACGAAACTTATTTTTCGAAGCTGTTGTGGAAAAAATTCAAATTGGCCAGGAAGTAGTCTCATCAGTAGTCTGACACACTGTAGAAAATTATTATTATATAACACCCTCGCCTCATTCATGATTCATCAGAGTTTTTACTTTACTTGTTCTCTACCATGGGTCAACTTGTCTAAGAATAATTTCCCAAACTATTTTTGAATATTTTAATCCATATTTGAAAAGTAACAGACATCTGTAAAAAAAACTGTTCATGATAGAACAAAACTAGCTCTCGTTAACATTCTACTTCTTCATTTCACTGACTACTCGTGGATCTTTATACATCACTTTATCTACTTCCCTAAGTGAATCATACTGTGTCTTTCACAACGCTTCTCAGTCATCAGTATTAACGTCGTTGCTGCAGATTGGTTTGAAGAAATTTAGACCATGTTAATGCATTAAGTGCGACCATCGGTATTTTCTCGGAATAAGATGTAGATAACATGAAAGTGTACCTTTTTATACTTCAAATAATCGCAAATTATACTCGGAACTTTTCTAATCAGCATTCAGTTGCAGGAAAACCAATTTAGCGAGGTCATATCTTTAGAATTGATTTGACCTTGAATTATCTTTTTCTGTGACATTTATTAAACTTTATGAACTCTTTCTGTTTTACAAATATTTCTTAGATCAGCTGATTGTTAAAGCTAACTAAACTGAGAGAAACTGAGAGAAAGGATATCTAGCCAATATCCTGTAATCACATAAAAAATAATACTTGCTAGGTTCAACAAATTAAATTTAATAGACGCAATAACTTTTAATCGGATTATTTGATTAACCCTTTCCAGGCCACAAAGACGCGACGCGTATACGCGTCTTATTGTTTATATTCAAATGTGTTCGTCTTCTATCAACTGGAAGATATCCATACGTCTTGAAAATCTGCCTGGCTGTCAGACAGGCTCATTAAAGTTCTTCCGATCGACTGTTGCAGACACACACACACGCGCGCGCATATCTAGGTGGCAGCATAACACCCGAGCCATAGGGTTTTTCGAGCTGCTTTTATCCATGGCCACCTTTATTTTTCTTTAAAATTGTGTGGAAGTGGACTATTTTGGCTTTTGTGTCCTTTAGTAATTTGGAATTTTGGCTTTGGCTTCTTTTAGTAAGAGCACTGGTATCGCTATTCAAGTTTCTAAAATCAAAATAAAATATATTTCTCAAGTTTCATCTAAAAGTGGATTAGTCGACCTCTATTTGGGCTAACTCAAACCACTCCGTATTCAATAGACCATTTTATTGTAAAATGGTATTTTGTTAAATCATTTTCTGTTGAAATCTAGAAGACGAAGGTGAAGACGAATTTGAAGACGATAAAGAGGACGAAGAAAGGAAAGAAGACGAGGAAAACGATCTTGAGGAAGACACAGGACAAAGAAAAAAAACGTAGAAGATCCAAAGTGATTGACTTAATAGCATACCAAAGTGTTTAAATATGTTAAGTGTGCAATCAACTCATTGCTCTAATGTATTTTTTTTGGCGACATGTCCGCCATCTTTTTTCGCCGAGATGATTTTCAGAAATTCATATTTACCATTTTCAAAAAGTTTCCGTGGCTAAAATATTTGGCAACAACTCAATTTTCCAATTAATTCCTACATAAAATTCATCAGGCTTCTCATATTTCATGCCAATTTTGCTGATGGACGTGTCATTTCTGACTGGTGTGGTTTTGCAGATGAAATAGTGGAGAAATTGCTTCATTTTGCGCTTAGATATTGTTTATCTACATATTTAAGATGCATCTAATACAAATATTTCCTGGAATGAGAAGAAAGGAATCCTTGCTTGTTTTTTTAGCAACATTTTTTGCCTATGATGGATGTGCTACGTTTCACATCACAGTGAAGGTCAACTCCGCGTGGTTGAAGCACGTGACCCTTGTGTGTGTCCTAAAACAACACAGAATGCCCTTATTTTAGCGATGTCTTAAGTCACTGTGCCCAGAGTAACCAGCTGTTGCAAATTCCACCGTCATCATGAGAATTGAACGAGATGCTCCCACACAAATAACTCGACGTTTACACTTGTGACGTCATACTGAATCGTTGTCTGACTGTTGTTATTAAAGAGTAAAGCAGACAGTGACTCAGTGAGACTGTGTGAACGACAGGCTGAATGGCGCATGGTGTTTTAAATTTTGTTGTGGAAGAATCATTCTGACCGCGTAAAATGGAGTCTGGTAAGTTGTTGTTAATGATAGTAGGTTTATTCAACTTAAATCGTCAATTTGCGCAACACCTAGTGAAAGGTCACTACATATTATACAGTTGATGTCTCATGAACACGGTACTATATCTCAGTTAGTAAGGGTATAACTTTTTAGTGCCAACTCATTTATGTTCAACTATATAGTCCAGGGGTTCTCAACACGTGGCCCGCGGGCCATTTTGTGGCCCGCAAGCTTGTTGGCGGTGGCCCGCGATGAAACGAGTGAGCAAGACATGCGTATATTTGGCGGCTTGTCAATTGAGCTTGTCTATCAGTTTAAGAACAGCTAATTTGTAGCGCACGGCGACAAACGTGATGTGCGCGCGCTATTTCTCCCACTCAATTCAATGAGAAGCTCTGTAGAGAAGAGTGAAGCAAGCTGCAGCCGTAGCAAACAGATCATACATGTCAATTGTTAAAAACTTACATAGCTGAAGTTCAAATCGATTTTGACAATCGATTTCAAGATTTTAATGACCTTATTCATTTGATAGGATTTATGAGAAATCCTGTAGAAGCAAATGTTGAAATCTGTGCAGGTCAATTCGAAAAATTTGGAGTGAATGGAGCTGTTGGTGAGCTGCAATTGATTGCGCTGAGAAATAGTGGTGTTGTTCAAGAATGCGTTATAGAGGTGCAACAACTATGGTTGATATGTGGTTTGACATTCTGATGATGAGAAGCATGCAGATATTCGACGATGTGGACTTAGGCTTCTTGCAATGTTCGGATCAACTTACCACTGTGAGTCTTCGTTCTCTACACTCAACTACATAAAAAACAAATATCGATCACGCTTGACTAACGCAAATGTTCAAAACATGATGCGTCTTGCATTAACCGGTTTGAAACCAAGATTCGTCAAGTTGACAAAAGCAAAGCCTGGACAAGTTTCTCACTGACACAATTAATAACATTTATGATGTTTTGGATGAAGCCATTTCTATTTTTCTGTTGCAATTTATAATTATAATATCATTATTGGATTATCATCATTCTTCTCAATTTAAACAAGGAGTGTTTATATTCATGTACGCATGCATACATAATATGTAATATTTCCCAAACGTTAGCATTCATCCAATGAATGTATGCCTCCCTCCCTCTCTTTATCTATAAGCGTTGCATATTTTGTGAATGCGCATTAGGTTTCAACAAAAACGATAAACTCTCACTGGCAATAAATTTTCAAAACCACATGCGTTTTGTAAAAGTATACATGTATACAGAGTTACAGATCTATCCTATAAGCTAGGTAAGCTTATATAGTACCTTCTAATTATGCCAATAGGTCCATACCCTACCTCTACTTAATCATCACAAAACAAAAAAAAATTTTTTTCAGAAGGATTATTAATGAAACATAAATAGGCCTATAGGCGCTAGTCAACTCTAACTAATAACGGTACCTATGTATAAACAATATAATAGGCATACAGGGGTTCTTTGGTCATATATTCAGTCGATTGGCCCGGTAGTATATTCATTAGAAAAATGCCAGGAAATGTGGCCCGCCGAATTTTTGAGTTGAGAACCCCTGATATAGTCCACTAAACCTCATTTATGACAAGGTTCATTGTTGACGTACATCGCATTCATCTAGTGGTTAAGCTAGTATAAAAAAATATGACACATTAAACTGGATCAGTAAGTCGGTCAAATTTTGGCATGTAATGAAACTAAAAGCAACCACCATAAATGCAGACAGTGCGTTAATTTTCACCACGTGAACTATACATGAGCAACTAAATAAATTTCACAAAAATGATCCGGTTCAACCCAGTTTACCACATCAATGTCATAAGAATAGCTTCTTCCAAGTTGCGACGTTGAATAGTGAGCGTCCTTTAAGAACAGTTTCAGTAGGCCTATTTAGGAAAAAAGAATGGCAGCTGACGAAAGGTGGTGCATTATGGGAGTTAGTACTTTCATTTTAAGAAAATAAGCGGTACTGCAGCCCAATTCAATCAGCTAATATAAAGTTGATTTTGTATTACCAACTAATAACCTGATTTGATGATGACTGATCAGACATGGAATGACATATTATTCGCACGCAATGTTGCGTGTAAATAACCGGATAACTGAGGCCCTGTTATTCCCCCGTGAAAGTGTGTACCAACAGTCGAAACTATGCAGTGAGGTTATTTAGACGAGACAATTCGTTGAAATACGAATTATTTTGAACGGCTAAATTTTTGTATGACATCATGATTACTGCCAAATATTCTGCAAAATATTTTTTAGCAATGATCGCTAGAAGCACCTACTTCTTAGAAGTGGATATCTGTTGAACAAGTTACCCATGATTCATTCACAGCAGGGCTATCTTATTCATATAGTATAGCTTGCCCTAATCGAATTCACCGGAAATTTCAGAGTTATGTATTTTACACATCATTATCTGCTGAATCTGTCTCTTTAGCAATTATACAGCTTTCAGTTTTAAATAAAATCGGTATGTTTGAGAACATTTTTTTGGCATATCAGAAGATACAAATTGATGACCTTATATAATCTCTGTAAGTATTCATATTCAAAAATTTCAAGCGGGCATTGATTACCTTGCTTCGTAGTTCGGGTGATGCTTTTTGACATCAGGTAAAATAGAACGAATCAGACACTGATGGTGCGAAATCTATTTATTTGCTAAATGGACACTATAACATGATGATTTATGTCAGTGATTATTAATGTAGGTCTATACATACGTATATGCACTTGTATCATAGGCTAGTGGATATTAATGTAGGCCTCACATAGGCAACGTAAAGCTCCACAACACACCAAAAAAATTTCAGACTTACATATCTAGTTGACTTCATCATAATTTATTGTACTATATCGATCGTCAAGTTAATCGTCCACCTATCATCTAACATCTACTTGTAATGACGTTGTTCGCTATTGCTTGTTAATTTATTTTTTATCTAAGCTTATAGCCGAAGCTTAATAATCAAATTCTTATCAATTTAGAAAAGGTCTTCCTTCAACCAAAAAATATATATGAACTGCAAGTTTACAAAATGACCACCACACATCTTATTTTGTGTACAGTAAGTGAAAAATATGAAGCTTTAAAATACTATTTCATAATATTCTTCATTATGAATGCCTACAAATCATCAAAATGCAAAGTTAATTCACTCATCTAAATGGATCGTTTCCTAGAATCTGATGCAATACATAAGTTTCTTTGGTACTTAGGGTTATCTCTCCCAAATTTATCTAGAATCTGCAAGAATCGTCACCAAACGTCGAATACGCGCACTTAAGCATATTTTCTACCTACATACAAAATTTTATGCAGATCGGACAAGTACTTCTTGCCTGAGAGACTTCTTGCATTGTTCTCTCTACTTCTTTGTCTCATTCACTGCTATTTGAGTGATGTGGCGCGGTCATCATCGCTTCACGAGTTGTCGAGAAATGACTTTGTTGACCTCAAGAGCATTCTGCTCAGACGTTGAGGTCACTGACAAGTCAGATGAAGCTGCCGGCACCGCTGCACTTCAAGTCATCGCTTCTAATTCAAAAAGAATACATCCGATTTGCCAAAATTTGGTATGTGGCTAGAGATATCTTCACCTACGTGTGTTTAAAGTTTTGTGACGACTGATTCATTTCTATGGCTATTGGACAAATTTGAAAACGTTGGGGATAACCCATAAGTACCGTTTTTTATTTGTGTTCTGCATTTGTGACATGAGTCTCATTCGCCTGACGATGACTGGCTGTGCCGGTCGAAAGGTCACGCCTAAATATACATTTTTACCGCAATATCACGGTTTTCGGCTTCCGTCAAATGGAAAATAATCAATCAAGCCGATTATTTGGCGAAAAAATGGACGTATTTATTTCTAATCCTGGCACTCGTTGAATGAAGAATGCAAATGTCAATTTCAGGTTAGATGGGAGTAAGACCGCAACTGGTCAACCAACTGCAGTAAAGTGATTGTAGTTAGCACCAGTTAGCAACAGCAATATGTTTAGGATAAAATTATAAACTGTTCAACGTAGGATTGGAAACTTATTACGCCGCCGCATTAGTTAAATGTTAATGCCGATGTCAGACGCACATGTGCGCTGGAATAAACTGATATTTGTTCGCAACGTCCAGATATAAATTCGAATGCACAGCACTCGAATTTTGATTAACATAAGTGATCAAACCAAAGGAGAAACGTTGGTTTACTGTATAAAGCTTTATAACATAAATTTCGTTGGAAGACCTTTTGTGAATTGATACAGCCTATAATATTCTACGATAAAATCAAATCTACGTCTGCTTAATTCAGTGTCCGATGTCCCAAATGTTTTAACTTGCTTCTGAATGTTTTGTGTTGATTTCCATTTTTCTGTTGTGAACATAGTTTTATTTTCAGCGATTTGCCGGAAGCCGAGGAACTATTGTGTTAATTGCTCAATATATTCAAATGCAATTAATACAAAGTATCTGCAGCTTAAGGCAGGAGCATCATTCATCATCTGAATGTTTCGTGTTGCTTTCCATTTTTCTGTTGTGAATATAGCTTTATCTTTCAGCGATTTTCCGGAAGCCGAGGAACTATTGTGTTAATTGCTCAATATATTCAAATGCAATTAATACAAAGTATCTGCAGCTTAAGGCAGGAGCATCATTCATCATCTGAATGTTTCGTGTTGCTTTCCATTTTTCTGTTGTGAATATAGCTTTATCTTTCAGCGATTTGCCGGAAGCCGAGGAACTATTGTGTTAATTGCTCAATATATTCAAATGCAATTAATACAAAGTATCTGCAGCTTAAGGCAGGAGCATCATTCATCATTTTTCCTTATTTGCATCAGACCGGTCACTAACCAACAATCAATCATTTAAGTGATATATCGATATTTTAGTGATCATTTTAGTGAAATGAAATCTAAAACTGATCAATGAATGTATGCACAACTGGTTATCAACAAGAAGATGAAGTATTTGTAGATTCCAGACAAAGATTACAATATGTTCAGTGGGCAAAAGTTGGCAAATGCATTAATATAGGAAAACAATCATATAACACCCACATCAATGTGTAGATAAATGAGTGGTTTATGGTCGTCTATTAAGTACCTTAACAATCAATTAATTTCTATGCCAAATCAACTCTGACATTCTAACCATAGAAATGGAACTTCATCTATGTTTTTGTCTTCCAAACGTCTACGGATAACTATGTGATTTTTCGCTGATTCAGAGCTTTGACATAGCTATTCAGTCCCTTCCATTTAATAATTCAATGGTCTTCTGTTATCAATTGAGATATCAAATAAAACTGCTTATAAGAGCTGGCGAAAAAGTAATATCATAGATGTCCCCACAAATCATGCTTTGATTGCATACTTCAGGAGCATACGCATACCGTATAAACTGAAAAAGAATGTAAGGAGTGAAAATGGATTCAATTGTTTTATGAATGATTTTTTCATTGTAAAGCTGATTTGTACGGTAGGCTGTATATGTCAGACTGATAATTTTCATGAAATTTACTGCGTCGTAACTCGGTTGTTGAAGGAGAAATCGAAAGAAGAATAGAAATTTTAACGTGATGTTCTATAACAAAATTATCAAAATTTTTCTTAAATACACGTCTTGAGCGATATTCCACCAATTTATTGGTGCAATGCGAGTAAATGACTTTTCGATACGTATGACCGGTTAACCAGCATAAATACCAATGAATAAAGAAAGTCATTATCATGATTCAGAAAATTGTGAACTCATTTCATAAAGCAATTTCTAAATTTGCAATGATTAAAAAGTTTGTTATCAAAGTTTTATAACGTATGAGTACTAGAAAGCTGCAGACTCCAAGTAAGAATATACAGTCGGTATCCTGCAGTGTTTTCTCTAAAGATACAATAAAATGAAGCGTTCAAATAAAATCGGGAACTCATTGCTCTTCGCAGTCCGTTCATGAAGGGCTACATTACTTAGGATAGATGAAATTATGTCATTGATTAATTTCATATTGGTCATCACACTAAACGCATATATTAATTGATAATGCTATGCGTAATTAACTTAATTCTTCGCTGAATTCTGAAGTTCTTCATTTTCTTAAGATTTCCGCTTATAAAAAAGCGATTTGAATGCAATCATGGCATAATTTAACTGAGATCAGATAAGAAGGATTTTCGATACTAAAAATAGCATTGAGGCGAGAATGCCACTTAATTATAATTGTTATCGATTTGAGGCGAAAGTGTTAGATATGAGGCGAGAGTGCTATGAATGAGGCGAGAATGCTAATTAATATTACCACCATGAGGCGAGGGTGCTAAATGTGAGGCGAGAGTGTTACTTATGGTGAGGCGAGAGTGTGCAATAATATAATAATAATAATAATAATAATAATAATGGTGTTTATTTCTCGTCGAATGAAAATCATAATTACAAAGAATGAGACACAGTACAACTTAAAAAGAAATCAAATATCGATGTTAAAAGCTCTGACATGAATAGATACAAGTACATTCTAAAAGTTAGTGATAATATACGGTAGATGAATAAAGAGACTCGTGTACATCTGCTGTGGTGTACTACAGTCCTCGTCGCGATTGGCACATACTTTCGTTGAATAGCTTTGCGGTGTAAGGGAAGAAAGTTCGTTTTTTCTCTTTTTGAGGCGACAGAATACGATTTCATAATGTCTTGAATAGTGAAGGCGCTTTGGTAGATACTGGTGCAGTCGATGGTGTGGGTGTGACTCGACTTTCTTGAAAAGCTTTTTGCTTATCATTTCTCTTCTTTGAGTTAGGGAGACGGGGGTTTGAATGTCCATCAGCTTGAATGCACGTCGTTGAATCATTTCCAGTTTCTTTTCTAAAGTCTTAGGCAGAGAGACGAAAACTGGGCAAGCATATTCGACAACCGATCGAACTATACCATTGTATACTTATTGGAGATTTCTTTTGTTGGTGAAGCCTTTAACTTTCCTGAGAATATAAAGTCGGCGATTGCACTTCGATGTAATATCTCGTATGTGATCGTGCCATGTTAGATTATTGTTGATAGTGACACCCAGCACTTTGGATTTGGTCACCAGCTTAATCGGAAGTTTGATTTCGGGCTTCTTCACATTCTTCAAACACAATAACACGCTCGATTTTTCAGCATTGAGTTTCAAGTTGTTCGAGGAGCACCAGTCTTGAACAGCAGATATTTCGACATTCAAGGACTTTTCAAGATATTTCGACATGCTACCATGACTTAGTTCATGAGTATCAATCGCTTAATAATCGTCACATCGTCATCATGGGCATTGAAGCAGTGAGAAAAAGAGTGCACTATGACATTCAGAGCGGTAGAAAGTCTCCCCGTAAGCATTGCTCCATGCTCATTTTTGCTTTCGGCAGGTTAAGCAGTTTAGGGAATTTGAGAATTCTAAATTAAGGGCCCTTTTCGAGTTGCCAAATCGATGTGACCTTGGCAACTCGAAAAGGTGATTATTTGCAAAAATTTACACTTTTTACATGAACTTCGTCAAGGACTCTTCGAAATTTTTAGTCGGTCACAGCACGATTACTTTGGGAAAACCGGCAATTCTAAGTTTGAAAACAAATTAGTAAATTGCACTTGCGTGTAATTTGTGATTACGAATCATCCAAAATATTTTGATAAAACCAAAAGTTTAGATTTCTTTGTTTTGCTGTATGGTCATGCACAGGAAAATTTAAAATGTCGAAAAGTCCATGCATACAGTTTATTCTTTTGATGTTGATGTCCAAATTTTTTTTCCTATTCTCCAATTCCAATCTCTAGTGTAGTCTTTCTGTTAATTTCCACTCATCAATTTCAGCTAAATTCATAGCACGGTGAGCATTCATTGAAATGCTATATATACTAATATATCATTGAGAGGAATAGTATTTCCTTTGCAAGTAATGCTATTCTCTGGTCGGTTTAGATGCAGTGTCTCCCATTGTTAGGCAATGGGATCAATCAACATTCCTCTGGATTGCTCATGCAATTGAAAAAAATACTCTGGCTGGTAGCACAAAAGAAGTCCTCTCTCATTTCAGAAGGACAACATGATTATGTTTCAATGAATACTCACCGTGCTATGAATTTAGCTGAAATTGATGAGTGGAAATTAACAGAAAGACTACACTAGAGATTGGAGTTGGAGAATAGGAAAAAAAAATTTGGACATCAATATCAAAGGAATAAACTGCATGCATGGACTTTTCGACATTTTAAATTTTCCTGTGCATGACCATACAGCAAAACAAAGAAATCTAAACTTTTGGTTTTATCAAAATATTTTGGATGATTCGTAATCACAAATTACACGCAAGTGCAATTTACTAATTTGTTTTCAAACTTAGAATTGCCGGTTTTCCCAAAATAATCGAAGTGTGACAAACTAAAAATTTCGAAGAGTCCTTGACGAAGTTCATGTAAAAAGTGCAAATTTTTGCAAATATATAGATATACACTTTCGATTTTATTAAATGAACTCGACGAGGGAGATATCGTCGGAATTGTTTCCAAATGTGAGACATGCACATTTATGCAGTTTTGAAGAAATTACCACGGACTTGAATGATCATGATAGCCATACCCAGTAAACATTATGACGTCATTGTGACGTCCCATTGATGTCATCATGCGTCTGAGACGTTTATGACCAGAACGAAATGTCACAGTGACCTCCCATCAAAGACGTCAGAATGACCGCCTGCGTATGACGTCACTGTGACATCCCAAGTCTGACCATAAACACGATCAATGAGCCACAACCACGACAAGTTAAGAAATTAAGACGTTTGCGCTATGATGAATAATTTCCAGTTAATTGCACTAAGTTTTGGGACTATCTTTTTTAATTTCCAATCTTTTCTCGCTCTCTCACTCACTTCATCTCTCTCCTCGCTTCTCTTGATACTTTTTCTTCTTATAATGATTCTCTGTCATATAGCCTAATTTCTCTCCTTCTTTCCTCCTCTTCTCTTTCTCCCCACTTCTCTTCATTTTCTTCTCCTGTTCCAATTCATCATTTCTCTTCTTCTTCCATCTCTTCTCTCTCCTCTCACTTCTCTTTTTCCTCCACTCCTTTCTCTTGATTTCTCTTCATTCTTCCTCCTCTACTCTGTAGGCTATCCTCATTTCTCATCCTTCTATTCTTCTGCTTCCTTATCAGTTCTTCTTTTTCTATTTCTATTTTTTATTCTCCCATCAATCTGTTTTCTGCTTTGTTTTTAACTAAAATCGATGCATCTTCGAAAAAACACAATGTAGAAATTCATCATTAATTTCTACCCATGCATATCTTATTAATAGGATTCATGTTTATCGCAGGGCATCTGATGAATCACAATTTTGCGATTGCATGCAGTTGGAATAGTATACAATTGCAATAGTTCAATATCATCAAAGACAATGGATACATTATCTTTGAATATCATAATTCAACGGATCTTTTTTACGGATACATTCGTGCCCGTACTCGATGCATGGAATGAGTCTTTCTTTCGATGATTTACAAGCATCCCACCCAGCGTTAGCGGTCACGTCATTAAGTGCAGCCCTCGCATTTCATTTCCGAATAGAAGAGAACTGCGCACAGATTATTTCCCTACTGCCGCCTGGGCGAATGACCTTCAATCGACGCGTCATAGTCCGGCAGCCAGAACGAGTTTCTGCAAACGAGGCCGAAACTGAGACTTTCATAGAATGTTGTGCACCCATGCCTACTACGAATCTGCACGTCTGCCGCGTTCTAGTGAGTTCCTCTTCTTGTCAGACAAGATCAAAGAAAAACACATGTAAATCCAATGGGACTCAGACTGCAGGTTTTGGCTAAAATAAAATTTTCTATACTTTCTCTGATTTAACGAAACGTACCTTGCCCAGAGTCATAATTTTTGGTATGGAATGTCTTCAAGTCATTTCCTTCCATGTTCATGAACACCAGTCTATAAAGCTAAAAACATCTAGATTTGGTGAGCTTCTTTATCAACAGGCACAAACATTTTGAGCAACTTTATCCATCCAGCCACATTTTCACACACATTGTTGATCAGAAGCATGACAATAGCACATGTACATCATAGGAAATGACTTAAGACATTCCATGTCAAAAATTATTGCTCTAATCTTATTGCTTTTCAGTTGATAAAAGAAAACAAAGAAAATTTCATTTTAACCAAAAACTGCAATCTGAGTCCCATTGGATTTACATGTATTTTTCTTTGACCTTGTCTGACAAGAAGAGTAACTCACTAGAACGCGACAGACGTGCAGATTCGCAGTAGGCATGGGTGCACAACATTCTGTGAAAGTTTCAGTTTCGGCCTCGTTTGCAGAAACTCGCTCTGGCTGCCGGACTATCACTATCGATAATCACATGACAGCGAGAGGAAACGTGCAAGCAGTCCTTCGTTAGTAATGGGCAAAAGACCGTTCCAGGACACCATAAAATTCAAAAAAATAGTATCTTTAAAAACGACATAAATTCATGAATTTAGACCCTTTTTCAGGTTTTTAAGACCTAAATACATGAATTTAGACCGTTCCAGGACACCCCATTTTTCAATTTTTTTGCACCTTTAAAAACGACTAAATTTATCAATTTATGTCATTATTTCAGGTTTTTAAGACCTAAATTCATGAATTTAGACCGTTCCAGGACACCATAAAATTCAAAAAATAGTATCTTTAAAAACGACATAAATTCATGAATTTAGACCCTTTTTCAGGTTTTTAAGACCTAAATACATGAATTTAGTCCATTCAAAAAGTACCATTTTTTCAAAAAAATGGTATCTTTAAAAACGACATAAATTCATGAATTTAGACCCTTTTTCAGGTTTTTAAGACCTAAATACATGAATTTAGACCGTTCCAAGACACCATAAAATTCAAAAAAATAGTATCTTTAAAAACGACATAAATTCATGAATTTAGACCCTTTTTCAGGTTTTTAAGACCTAAATACATGAATTTAGACCGTTCCAGGACACCATAAAATTCAAAAAAAATAGTATCTTTAAAAACGACATAAATTCATGAATTTAGACCCTTTTTCAGGTTTTTAAGACCTAAATACATGAATTTAGACCGTTCCAGGACACCATAAAATTCAAAAAAATAGTATCTTTAAAAACGACATAAATTCATGAATTTAGACCCTTTTTCAGGTTTTTAAGACCTAAATACATGAATTTAGTCCATTCAAAAAGTACCATTTTTTCAAAAAAATGGTATCTTTAAAAACGACATAAATTCATGAATTTGAACCCTTTTTCAGGTTTTTAAGACCTAAATTCATAAATTTGGGCGTTTTTAAAAATACCCAATTTTTCAAATTTTTCAAAATCTCAAATTTGAGAATTATAATTTTTACCTTGAAAATCATGACCGTTCCAGGACACCGAAAATCATAAAAGTTGAGAATTTCAAATTCATGAGTTTAGACGTTTTACAGGTTTTTAAAATATATCATGTGTCTAAAAATATTTCTTTAAAAATGGAAGATGAAAAAACAAAAGAAGCATCAGCCCCTTTATATCCGATATTGGAACAAATGGATACAGCAAAACACAAATATAGAACGTTGTTCTCAACTTTAAATTCTTCAGCAGAACAAGGTTGAAATAAATTACTCACATTCACTTTAAAAGTATAGACTGAAAATACATTTGCAAAGTGAGAACGTTGTTCTCAACTTTAAATTCTTCAGCAGAACAAGGTTGAAATAAATTACTTACATTCACTTTAAAAGTATAGACTGAAAATACACTTGCAAATTGAGAACGTTGTTCTCAACTTTAAATTCTTCAGCAGAACAAGGTTGAAATAAATTACTTACATTCACTTTAAAAGTATAGACTGAAAATACACTTGCAAATTGAGAACGTTGTTCTCAACTTTAAATTCTTCAGCAGAACAAGGTTGAAATAAATTACTTACATTCACTTTAAAAGTATAGTCTGAAAATACATTAACGACGTTCTCTGAAGTCTGAAAATACAGTTACAAAACTTCATAAATTTAACTCGTCTATTTCTTGAGTTACACCAGTTCTTTTTCCCCAAATTTCATCAGAAGATTCCAACAGTCTTTTTTCTTTTTCATTTGTGAGAAAGTCCTCAATTTGGTTCAAGTGCTTTTTAAACAAAATGAATACTCAATGTTGAAGTATTGAGTTTCGGGAATCCGAGAGATAGTCTATACAACTTGATTAAGAAACTAACATACGTTCTAGAAAAATAGATTTGGTGTTCATCATTCAAACATTTAATGAACTTTACAAATGAACACTTGATTAATGTTTTCAACTTACACAATACCTTACCTTGATTAATATATGAAATTAACAATCTTTGGTTACCTCTCTTTTCTGTCAAAATTAGTTTTTTCAATGAATCTATACAGGTAGGAATAGAAAAATAGTCCACTTTCTCCGGATAAAATTCCTCCAACTCTGTATCCACAAATGAATTTGAAATAAGGTTTTTCACTTCCTCTTCTTTGTTTTTGTCAACAGTTGCTTTCTTCTTTTTCAAATTTTCTTCAATGAAGTTTACAGCCAAATCTTTAAACAGTGCTTGCTGGTCAGGAACTATTAGAGGGAAAATTGAATCGCAGAAGACTGCAAATGCTCGTTCTAGAGGTGTTGATGATATATTCCAGGATGAAGACATGAAGTGATTGCAGACAAAGTCAGTCTCGTAGAACGCTCACAGAATGAATGCACAGCAGTAAGAATGAAATTGTAATACTTGGAATAATGGCAGCAGCTGTTCCTGAGAGAGAGAGAATCTTTATGACCTTTGCCCCAGCGAAGCGACTAAATCATACCCGCATTGGCGCTATTGTCTGCCACAAGCCGCCGCAGCTGTCACCACTTCAATGTTCAACGTCAAACCAAGTCAAGCGAAACAAAACTAAGATTAGCGACTTCTTCTGCAAAAACTAATTAAAATGTGCATTAAGATGCATTTCTTCCCAAAAAAGGATATTTTTCGTGGAATGAAGAGTAGTTTTTTATCCTCATAACATGTACGATTGCATCGGTATTGGGCAGTAGAGCTATACTGGAGTAAACAAAAAATTCAATTGCTAATCTACGATTCATACTGGCAAACAATTACTTTGTTCTCTCTCCCTCTTCGTCCCATCCTCTCCCAGAGCTTTTGGTCTGACTGTGTTCTTAGAAATATACGCCAAACAAACAACTGCGTATTTCTATTTAAATCAAAATTCAGAAGATTGTATTCAAAATATTTATTCAAAATATTTCTTTAAAAATGGAAGAAACCGCAAGAATATATCCTTCGTTATCATATGAACGTAGTTCTACTTTAATGGACATTGAAAAAATGAATAAAGAAAAACACAAAGATAGAGTACGTTATATGAAAGATAAGGAATCTCAATTATTATTAAGATTAGAGCATTATAAAAAATTAAGAAAGAGATGGACTAAAGTTAAGAATGTAACACAAGGAATTGGCATATTCTTAACAATAAGTTTAGGCGCTCTCACTATTGTTATATCTTCTGGTGTTTTAGTAATTCCAGTAGTTGCTACAGCTTTAACAGGTACGGGTGTTTTTGCAACTTCACTTGTTACAATGTTAGATAAATCTTTAATAACTAAGAAACGAAAATCATTAAAAACTAAGCATTTACATATTAAGGAAGTTTATGATAAACTACACTACTACTTTCAAAGAGTATGTGATGATAATGTTATTACGTTAGATGAGATTGAAAAATTTGATCTAATAGCTAATGAAGTAAATCAAACCTTTCAATTACAGTCCGAAAAAGTTGATGATAAGAATAGACAGGATGGCAAAATTTCTAGTGATGGTAAAATTTCTAATGAAGAAAATGACAAAATTTTTTTAGAAGAGCTAAAAACTTTAAGCGAAAATTTAAGCAAAACTTTATTAAACAAAACTTTATTAAACAAAACTTAAAACGAGAAAACTTTAAACGAAAAGATGTCAAACAACAAAGCAATAAAAAAATAATTTGTTCAGTAAAATGTTTTTGCTGTATTCCAATGTTACCACAAAATTCAAATATTATATTTTAAAAATGGATAAAATTAGAGCTGATAATTTTAAAAGAATAAAACAATTAGAAGAGTTAATAAAACAAAGAAATATTATGAAAGAAAATCATCTTCAACATAGAATGATAAAAGCTGGTATTCAATCTGATATGTTTGAAAAAATGCAGCAAACCGAGCAAGTAAAAACTGATTTTGAGAAAACTATGAAACCATTTAAAACTCTTGAAAAAGAAAGTACAAATAATGATAAACAAATTGATATAACAGATCCAGAGCACAAAACTATATTAGATGACTATGGATTACTAGAATCAAACATTAATAAGAAATTACCAAAATCTATGCAATTTGAACATTCTATCTCATTTATAGATGGAAAAACAATACCTAGATTTTATCTCGGACAAAAAGAAATATTTCCACAACCTTTTCGAGGTATAATTTTTTCACCAGATAAATCTCCTTTTAATTTAGATAGAAATTTTGTTAATCTTTTAAGAGGAGCAGATTCAAATAATTATGCTGTAGAAGATCTCATAAAATATAAAGCTATGTTAGACAGAGTTGGTGCAGTAAAATCTCTTAGACGTTATAAACAATTAGAAAATTTATTATCAACGGGAGTTAAAGTAGGAAAAGGTTTATCTGAAAAACAGAAAACTGAAACAACTGTATTTTTACCAGATGATCCACAAGAATTACTAAATAGATTAAATATTTTAATATCTGCAATAAAAGAAGGACATAATTCTAGTTTCAATGAAATTCATGCTATATTGAAAAGACTGTTAGAAAAGAAGATTCTAAATGAAGAGGATTATAAAAGTATAACCGGACATCTCTGATGTCCTCCAGGGCTTCGCCCGTAGCTGAAATATGTTGTTGTTTTTAATTTTTTATAAAAAAAATTTCATAAAAAAATATTTATTTAATTTTTTTAGTTTAAAAATGTGTTCAGCAGATTTAGACAAAATTAATAATCATTTAGAAAATTTGATAGAGATTTTGGGTTCATCAAAATTTAGTACGACGTTAAAAATTATAACAACTACTTCATCACACACTTGTAATTTAGAACCCATTCTACATTTGGAACAAAATAAAAATTATCAAATTGCATTGACTAGTTTCTCTACATTTAACACTATTCAAAATGTTATCAAAGATGTGAATGATCAATTTAGATATTCTACTGATAAAGGCAAAACATGGAAAATACTAACTTTTCTTCCTGGTTCTTACGAAGTTGAATCAATATCAAATGAAATTAAGAGACATTTAGGTATACCATTTAAAGATAAGAAACAATTACATTTTGCAGTTGAACCGGCAGTTAATAAATTTTCTCTTACTTTAGACGAAAATCATCAAGTTGATTTTAATCATGATAGATCATTGTCAAAGCTATTAGGATTTAATAAACAAACTTATAGTCAAGGTTATCATTTAGGTGAGAAGATTCCAAAAATAACTGAAATAAATTCAATTGTTGTACATTGTGACATTATTGAAGGAGGATATATAAATGGTAAATTATCAAATTTAATATTCAGTTTTCCAGCTTTTACTGTACCCATTGGTTATAGACTAAATGTAATTCCACAAACATTAATATATTTTCCTATTACAAGAAAAACTATTAACAACATTGGCATTAGAATCACTGATGAAAAAGGACAAGAAATAAATTTTGGAGGTGAAGAGATTATGATAGATCTTTTGGTTCGAGAGGTATAACCTCCCGTTCGGGAGGTATAAACTCCCGTTCGAGAGGTATAAACTCCCACGCGAAGCTAGAGAAGTTTAATTTTCTTCTTCTTTAGAAACAAAAAAAATAAAAATAAAAATAAAATTTTTTATTAAAAAATGAGTGAACTACCTCCATTAAATAAAAAAAACTTAAATTTAATCATCATCCAAATTTATCTAATAAAGTTTTGTCAGTTATTTGCGGAAGATCAGGATGTGGAAAAACGTATCTATTATTTAAAATTTTAACGACTCCAAATTTTTTGGATTATAACAATCTTATAATTTATACAACAACGGCAGAACAACCCGTCTATCAATTTTTAAAATATGGATTTGAAAATAATCTTAAAAAAACAGCAATTGCTTCATTATTCAAAGAATATGAAAAATCTGAAGATGAAGAAGAAATAAGTTCGTGGTGTGAAGAAGCAGCAAAAAATAATCAGTTAGTAGAATCTAATAAAAATAACCATATAAAGATACAATTAATAGATGATAGTGGTAATATGCAAGATCCTAGTAAACTAGATAAAACAATGAAACATTGTGTAATTTTTGATGATTGTGTTAATGATAGAAATCAGTCAGTTCAGAGAAATTATTTCACAAGAGGTAGACATAATAACTGTAGTGTTTTTTATTTAACACAAAGTATGTATTCATTAGACGGAAGTGTTATTAGAAAGAATGCAAATATATTTATACTATTTGAAATAAATGCAAGAAACTTAAGTGATTTGTTAAGAGATTTATGCGTAAGAAATAAAGATGAATTTAAACAATCGTGTAATAATGCTTGGTCAAAAGATTATGGCTTCATTACAATTAATATTGATAAAAAAATTCATGAAAGAGTTATCGAAGACTGAAAGTCGATAGAAAATATTTTCGCGGAGTGATAAAAATATACAAATATAGTGTTACAATATTTTTTATTTTATGTATATATGAAATTTGTCTATCTTAGAAATTAGAAAATTAAAAAGGTTCAGTAGTTATTCCATCAGGTAAAATTTTTCTTTTATCATCAAATGGATCTAATGCTAATTTATGTTCTTCTTTTAAATACATGTTATGTTTTTTTGAATTAAGTCTATAATTACATGCTGTTTTTATTTCATTATTAAATAATGCATTTTTATAATCTTGAAATGTTATTTGATTAGCCACTGATGCCTTTGAAATTCCTTTTAATGTTTTATGTGTTTTAATATTATTAGTTGTATCATAACAGTAACATTTAGATTTTAAAAATATAGCTTCTGTTATGAAATCTTCATTTCCTTCTAATTCATCTTTTACTTTACATAAATCAGAAGGATGAATGATATCTTTTATTTTATTAATTTCTTCATCAAGTGTAGAATTATACGGTATTGTTAATTCTAAGAAAACAGAATCGGTATCTGTAAAGTGTAATTTATAGTTTTTGCCATAAGCAGGTGCTAAATAATCATATATAAATCTATACATAAATAGTTTAGCTAATTCTAATATAGTGAAACCAATGAAATTAAACTTATCATGTTTTACGCTGATTCGACGTAAATGTACAGCACATAGTTCATCACTAAATCTAGTAGTTCTTTTATATGTAGGTTTCCTTGTTAAATTTTGAAACCTATCTTTATCATAAACTATTTCAATATTTTGTCTATTACGCACATTTTCTAAAGTCTTACCATAAAATGCATTATTCATTAATTTGAAGAACACGTTTCCAAAATCATCTTTATTTCTTTTAGCTATTTTGCGTTTTTCAATATTGAACTCTATATAATTTTTTAACCACCTAGATTTTTGATAAAATAGTTTTCGATGTATTTTGGTGAGAATCATTCCATGATCTAAATACCAATCTAGCATTCTTCCTTCAACAACATACTTTCCTTTATTGCTTTGTGTTAACATAAGTTTTTTTGTTGGTCTGTATTTTTTAGGAATTAAAGATTTTTGATAATCTGAAAAATCTTCTATATTAGGAATTTTGTTTTCGGGACAGAAAGGAAAATATTTTGTTTTATCTTTTATTTCATCAGGGTATACTAAATCAACTTCATATATATAACCATGATTATAATTTCCATCATATGTTTTTTGATAATCTAGAATATTACACCATGACATTTCACCTGTTGGTAATTCTTGTATCATGCAAGAAGAATATAAGCTATTAAAATCATAATATAACAAATAGTTTTCTCTCATGAATTCATCAATTGCTTTTTCACGTTCTACTCCTTCTCGTTTCGTTCGAAAAATTTCTAATATTTTTTCTTTTTCTTCTGGAGATAGAGGTTTCATTATTCCATATTCTTGTGGATTTACTTTCTTATTATAACATTTAACATATCTATTACCTAAAACTGATGAAACTCCACCTCTAATTCCAGATTCAAAAAATAATAATTTATCATATGTATTTTCTTTATAATGTTTAAGTTTAACATTTGTATGTTTTAATCCTGCTAACCATGTTAAACCTGGTGTAGAATAACAATAACATGGATCTATTCCGTAATATTCTAAACACATATCACGAAAGTTTTCAAAAAGATCAGCTAGTATTAATACATCTATCTGTAGATATTTCATTGTATAATCATACATTGTTTTACAATTTAACTCTCTCCAATTTTTTTCAGCTTCTGCATAGTCTTCGTCAGATAATTTTGATTGTTTTAATGCTGATTTAAATTTATTTATTGGAGGAAGTTGTTTTTCTTCCATAATTTTATTCACAGAATTAAAATCTCCAGTTATGTACTCATACGGAAATATGCCTTTTAAAGGTTTTAAATTATATTTATTTAATATTTTACATTGTTCAGATTTCAAAGTTTTTCCCATAACATCTAATGAATAAGGAGTAAAAAATCTAAATGCATCTAAAATTCTAATACAACCTAATTGCATTGAAAAATATTCTTCCTCTGTTTTACATAGTACATTTATTTGTTGTTGTTGTAATTTTTCAGATGAAAATAAATCTTTCATTACTAGATGGAAATCATATTTAGAACCATTATAGAAATATAAAGGAACAAAGTTATATTTAAATTTATTAGCATTAAGATTACAAGAATTATGTGCTGCACCTCTATATAATCCATTTAGATGATCATGATCTTTTACCTTGACGGCAGAGCCGTCGCTTCGCCTATCAAGATATCTACCTTTGCCATTTTTATAATTTTTTGTAAATTCTCTTCCACAGTAATAACATTTTGTTTCATTAATAAAATTTAATTTTTCTTTTTCTGTTAATGGCATCATCGGTATATTTGTTTCAAGCAATTGTGAAAAATAATTTTGTAATTCTTCTACTTTCTTTGTAAACATTTCTGAACTATCTTCACCATAGTATTGAAAATATTCTGATTTAAATAATTCAGGATAATTTGAATGAATGTACATTCCCCAACATAATGGTTTTTGTTCAAATAAATATTTTTCTTTACTTTGTTCAGATGCACTTTTTTCATAATTAAAAACCGAAGGTTCTAATTGGCCCGTACCATTTTCAGAATTATCATTTTTAGAATCGGGTGAAGCCCTGGAACTTTCCGTTCGATTTTGTGTCATATTAACATTATAAGCTTCAAAATCACAATAAATAGTAAAGGGTACTTTATTTTTAAAATACCATTTATTATATTCTAAATAATCATCTTTTGGAAATGTGTTTCTGACTGCTTCATTTTGTTGACAATTCTCCAAATGTCTATTCATTTCTTCTTTAGTTCTAAAACTTGTCATACATTGAAGACAAGGAAAATTTGTATTATCTGAAGTTTTTGTGAATATAGAAACATCTTTACACAATATAAAATGACCCTGATAATATAATATATTCGCTTGTGCTGGTTGTTTTGACTGTTCTAGTTTTTCAAATTTATCTTGATATATTTCATGTGTTTCATTAATTTCTTTTGCAAGATTAAATGTATTTCGATGAAAATTTTGATTTAATATTTGTAGCTGATAACTATATTCTTTATCATATTGTTCTTTATATTGTTGTAGACATTTTTTTAAAGATTCATTTATTTTTTGATTGGTTTCATTTTCTTCATTATTTAATTCTTTATTGTCATCATTTAATTTTTGAATCGTTTCTATCTTATTTTCATATTTATGGCCATATTCTTGTACTAATATTTTTGTTTGTTGTTGATAATCTGTTTTACATTTTTGTAAACTTTCATTTAAATTTTGTAATTTTTGTTGATATTTTAAAGATAAAGATGAATAATCGGAATCATAATCATAATTATAATTACGTCCTTTATAATTATTATGACTAATCATTATTGGTGATAGTGTTTTAACAAGTTCAAATTTTTCAGTACATATTATATTTCCTTGGTAAAAAATATTATGATGCATGTAATTTCCTCTATCATTATATACTATTTCTGATTGACATAAATTTTTATTATTCAAATAAAATTTTTTTGAATCTGAGTAAAGTGGAGTAATTTTACCAATAGAAACATAATTCACATTTAATTCAAAAACATTTACTTCTATTAAATTTTTATTCTTTTTATGAAACTTTTTTAACCTATTATAATCATATGGAAATTCATCTAAGCCATCAGAAAGATCAAATTCATTTATGTATTCTTCTTTATTATAATGACTTAGTCTTTCTTTATGATATTCTGCAGGATGTAAATGTGCTATAATACTCCACAGAAAACAATAATCATCTTCATTTTTTATGTTGATTATTTGTGGTGAACTGAAAGGTAAAGGAACATAACTACCACCAGTATTATTTTTATATTTATCAATTACTATTTTCTTAGATAGTATTTTAACAAATCTCCAACCAGATTCACGTAACTGGGCTTCAATTATACAATTTTCTAATTTAAGTATCATCGATTCAAATATGGGTTGTATATCATTTACATTATGAATTTCTTGTGAATTTGTAAAATGTCCTTGTATTATTTCTTCAGGAATTCCATCAGGTCCATTTTTTGTATAAAGTACTTCTACATTCATATAACATTTGAAAGATTTCTTAAATATATTATAAAAGTTGGTTAGAATATCAGAAAAAGTTTTATCGGTTTCATTATATTCAAAAGACTGATTAAATAAATATTTTATATTTGCTAAGGCTTCATCGTTTCGTTCAGCTTCATCAAATTCATCAGTATCGCCAAATAAATATCTTCCATCTGGTACGGGCGAAGCCCTAGAACCTTCGGTTCCCATGTATGGTCTCATCTTCACTATTAAAAACTTTTTTATATTCCGAATGTGAATAATCATCAAACATTTTTTTAACTTTTATATCAGTAGGCAATGTTTCTAGATAGTTTTTATAACTATTTAATTTTAATATATTTCCTTCATCAACTCGTTCTACATTTTGTAAATGCAATTTACTATTTAAATGAGATTGATAACTTCTTTTTGTTTGCAACTTTTTTTTACATAAGACACAATAAAACTTGGTATTTTCCATTTTTTTTATTTTTTAAGGAAAAATTTGTGTTTTAATTTTAGATATAAACATTCTAATATTTAGGACTTGAGTGTTATTTTATATTATTATATATTTCACGTTCTTTAGTTATTTTTTTCTTTATCACATTAAGTTTTATCATATTAAGTTTTAACATATTAAGTTTCATCATATAATGTTTTATCAAAAGATAATTTAAATTTTTTTTCACTAACTATTGATTCTTCATCATCATCATCAATTGATTCTTCATCATCATCATAAATTGTTTCTTCATCATCATAAATTACACTTTTTGGTATAGGATGCCCTTCCATGATAGGATACCATTCTCTTATTGGAATATCTAATTCTAAATTACATCTTTTATCTGATAATAATATAATAGAGAAAAATATTGGTCTTTGATCTCTTTTGGAAAATTTAATAACACCACCATAATCTGAATCACTTTTAGTTTTTATTAAAGATGATAAAATTTTAAATTGATTAGATGTAAATCCTAATTTAAATTTTGTAGACCCGACACATAGTTGTCTAACAGTATCTTCAACTATGCCATCATTATTATTTTCAATTGTAAGAAAATGAAATTTAGATAAATTTTTATAATTACTAATATTTTTATAATCTTTTTTACCATTTACACCTTTTTCAGATGTTACAGAATCATCATTATTATCATAAGATTCTTTAAGATCGGGCAAAGCCCTAGAACCTTCGGTTCGTTTATTATGATTATGGTCATTGTTAATAGTATAAGGTGTAGTCCACATATAAATTTTCTCTTGTTGAGCTAAACCATTTATATAAGATTTTAATAAATTAATATTTAAGTTGGAATATAATCCTATATACGTATCATCATCATATCTTTGGGGCATTTCTAATGTTTCTTGTTTATAAATTGTGTCTCTATAATAAACTTGACATAATAATTCTTCATTATGTTTTTTACTCTCTATGTGAATGTTATATTGATTTTGATCGTCAACAAATAATCTAATTTTTTCTTTGGAAAAAGATTTTAATTTTTTAACTAATTCTTTAATATTGATATAATTAATAATTTTAGTTTCTATCCAATCAGTATTACTAATTGGTAACACTGCTCTAATAAATCCATAAACATTATTATGGCCTATTATAACCATATTTTCTTTATTTAATTCCACATAAGCTACATCATTATATTTACTTACAATCTCCATAAATTTAATAAATGGATCACCTGGAAATAAACAATAATTAGTTTCTATAGAAGGTAAACCTTTTGTTTGTTCTCTAAATATTTCGGCTTGTAATTGAAATAAAATATTAACATCTATACATGGATTATTATTATTATTATTATCAAAACATTTATTTTCAAATCCCGTTGATCTCGTCGAATAAGAAGAACAGGATGATGCGGGCGAATATAATTTTTTTAAATTTGGATTTTCCATTTTTTTATTTTTATTAGAAAAAATTTTATTTTTTTATTTTTATTAGAAAAAATTTTATTTTTTTATTTTTATTAGAAAAAATTTTACTTTTTTATTGTTTTAAAAATGATGTTACCAAATGTTGGTGGAGGTGCATATATCCCGAATAATCGTGAATTAGAAATAGAGATAGAAAATTATATCATGAAAACTGGAGACGTTTTATCTGGTCCATTGCATCTTTCTATTCTTCCGCAACAAAATACAGAGTTGACAAATAAACAATATGTTGATACACAAATCAATGACTTAAAGGAAAAATATATAAACGATGTTTTGGTTCCACTGATGAACGAATTAAAGTTGCTTAAACTTAATGACAAATCATTAAACGAAAAATTATTAAAACTTGATAAAAAGGATAGAGAGCTAGAAGCAGATATAGCAAAACTTTTTAAAAAGATTTCTGAACAATCAAAAATTTTAATATTACTTTCTTTAAATTTAAAATCTGCTGTAATTAAAAATAAACATCAGATAAAAATGTTAAAAGAACAATTAGAAGATGAAATAGAAAAACTACCTGAAAGAATTAAAAAAAATTTAAAGCAGTTACAAACTACATTCCAAAAAAGTGTTGATGAATTGAGTTCTAAAATTACTCAACAAATGAAAAAGATGAATAGAATAATAAATGAAGTAAACTCACTTAATCAAAGAGTTGATAAAATGAAAACTCTGAAAATCAATTTAGAAAATGAATTAAAGAAAAATTTACAAGAAAACTCTAAAGAAAATAAAGAACAGTTAGATTCTGTTAAAAGACAATTAGATGTTCTTAAAATTAAGTTAAATGCACTTAAAACGGCGTTGAAGATGAATCAGTGAAAATGCAAGTTAATAGAAAAGAAATTAAAGTACATCACACGCTGCTTGACGCAATAGATAAAGTGCAACAGTCAATTAATAAAGTTATCTCGAAGTTGTTGTCCATTCACAAACGTAAATCTTAACAAAACTATCGAGCGAAGCTCCCTCGAGGCTTTACGTAAATATTTTTTCCCAAAAGTCAAATTTAATCCTAAAAAATGCCTATAATTTATAAACACAATCTTAAACATTTTGCATCAAATAATAAAATTGCTCATGAACCATCTCAGAAACCTGTGTACCATTATGATAGTGTAGAAACTGTCGGAACACAAAAGTTCCTAGGCACCGCAGGTGCCGTCCAAAAAGAAGGGGCTGGCATCTTTTCTGGTATTGGAAGTATCGTTAACTTAATTAAAAATAATAAAGATTTGATTACATCTGCTGCAAAAGGAGCAGCTGCTATAGGTAGTACAGCTAGTGCAATATCAAATGCTGTCAAGTCTCAAAACGAATTAAAACAACTAGAAGCTATTCGTAAACTTAGGAATGATTCTGAAGAACTAAAAAATTTAAAAAAACTTTCAGATGAAACAAAAAACAAAATTGCTAACATAGCTGTTGGGGAAACCTTGAGGAGCGGAGCTCCGTCTAATAGTAAACATAATGAAAATAAAAATAATAAAAAAACAATTGAAGAAATAAGAGGAAATGGCGTGAGTAGCAACCTTCGGTTTAACCAGCAAAGCTGTAGCGGAGCTGGTCTAGCAAAATTCTAAAATATATTTTTTAGTAAAATTTTTTTAGTAAAATTTTTTTTAGTAAAATTATTTAAGTAAAATTATTTTAGCAGAATTTTTTCTGTCTGTGAGAAAAAACAAAAAGTCAAATTATTTTTTATAAAAATGTCTTCGCTTATCGAAAATAAATTTAGATTAGACGATCCTCCGTTCGTCAGTTACAATCAAAAAAAGAATGACTATATAAGAATTGCTATGAATCCCGGATCTTCCAGTAGAGTAAATACTGGAGGTGATTTAATTTTTGAAGTTGATAATCAGCAGAGTTATATATATTTACCTGATTCGTTTTTACATTGTGAATATTCTTTGTATAGTGATGCCAATTTTACAACACCATTACCAGAAACCGATAATATTGCACTAGAGAATAATTTCTTTCCAAGATTATTTACACAAATGCGTTTAGATGTTGCAACTCAAAATATAGAAACAATAAGTGATTCTCCAGGTGTAATTGATACAATGCTTAGATTTGTAACAATTGGTGAAAATAATAAAAAGTATGAAATCGAAGGTTGGTTTCCTGATACTAATGATGGTATAATTGTTGATGATTTAACTCACGCTGGAACAGATGCAGCAGGAATTGCGAAAGATGTAGAAAATATTGCAAAACATTTAAATAAAACAAATAATAAAGCATATAAAGAAAGACGTGAATTTAACAAGAAAAGTAAACAGACAGTTAATTGGTCATTGTCTCCATTATTCGGATATTTAGATTATGATAAAATATCATATCAATTAAAATTTAAATTAATAATTCATCGTACAGCAAATAATGAATTAATCTTTTTTGGTAAGACTGGGAAAAAAGCATATTTAAAAATTGATAGACTTGAATGGTGGATTAAGCATATTACTCCTAGTTTAGAGATTGAAACAGCTATTGCAAAAAGATTAAATACTAACAAACCAATTCCAGTTAATTTTCTAAAGCGAACTGCTAGTTCAGTAACTTTTTCCGAACAAAGATTTAACTGGCATTTTACTAGAACTGCGAATACTCCAAGATATTTATTACTAACATTTCAAAGAAATAATTCTCCAAGTTTTGATAAGAACAACAATATTTTTCATATTAATACAATTCGAAGTTTACAAGTTTCATTAAATCAAACCCGATATCCAATTGATCCATTAAGATTCGATGATACCAATAATCAATTTATGGAAGGATATGATTCTTATCGAAATCTTTGTACAGAATTTGGAGTTGAACCACAATTAACTCCTGGAGATTGGAGACATTTATATCCAATTTTCTGTTTCGATTTAAGTGCACAATCTGAAGATATTATTAAAAATGGTTGTGATGTAACAATTAATATTGAAAAGAAAGATTCCACAACTTCATTGATGGCTTATGGTTTATTGCTAGAAGATGTAAAATATTCTATTGAAATTCTTAATGGAAAGATGGTAAGGATAGGCTAAAGCCAGAGGAGCTTCGCTCTGATAAGTTAATTAAAATTTTTTCATAACTAGAATAGATTAAAAATTCTTAACTTAAAATTTTTCATAACTAGAATAGATTAAAATTTTTTGATAACTTAAAATTTTTTTATTAAAAATGTCGCAAGCGAAAGGTAATAATAATAAAACTGTTGAATTAAAATTACGTAATATTGTTGACAAAAATACCCCTAAAACTATTACTATTAATAAAAAAAAGTATTACATAAGTAAACCAATGATAGAGAATATTCAATTACAAGAAGAAAAGAATGGCGGGATTCTCCCATTAATTCCACTAATAATAGGTGGCATAGCTGCAGCAGGAAGTGTTGCAGGTGGGACAGCTGGTATTGTCCAAGCAGTAAATAAAAATAAATCAGAGAAGGCAGCATTAGAAGAACAAAAACGACATAACAGAGAGTTAGAGAAAGTTGCTAGGGGTGAAGGAGTAGTAGATAATTTTATTAGTAAATTAAAATTAGTTGATGAAGGAAAACGAGTTCTTAAAAATATTCTCCACAATGTTGATGATTTAATTGAAATTAAAGAAACTAAAGATGGTTCTGGAATATATCTAAGTCCTAGTATGATTCGGTAATAACCTCAGGACCTTTGGTCCATAAGGTAAAACATTTATTTTATCTTTTAAAATGAATTCCACAAATTCCGAAAATTTAATTAAATTAAAAATTTCTAATTTAGATTTATTGAATTATCTATTAAACAAAAAATAAAAACTCACATTGTCAGCATATTGGAGGTGACAAGAACAAAGTTCCATACCACTTCGGTGGTAATATACAAAAAACATTAGAAAACTTTCCTGGATTTATTTGGAGTAAATATTCGAAAGAAAAACATCTTCCTGGTCATTCATATACTGGTCCAGGAACTCGATTAGATATAAGACTAGATGAGAATAATAATCCGAAACCAGGTGAAGAACCAATAAATAGAGTAGATGCCGCCGCTTACAGGCATGATTTAGCTTATCGAAATCATGATCTAAGTTCTCGACATGCAGCTGATAAGAAGATGATTCAAGAATTAGATAGTATTCAAAATCCTACATTTAGAGAAAAAATTGAAAGAATGTTTGTTAAGAAAGCTTTACAAGCTAAAATATTATTCGGTCAGGGTTTAAATGAAACGACAGCAAAGCTGTCTGAGAGCAACGCTCGAACCTTGACGCTCGAACCGAACGCGTCCGAAATCCACAAGGAATATAGAAGGCCTAAATATTTATTGAAAGTAAAAGTATTTAATAAAGATGATATTTGGAGTGCTGATCTTATTCATATGCCGAATGAAAAAGATTATAAATACGCATTGACCGTTATAGATTTATATACACGATACGCTTGGGTAAAACCTTTAAAAAATAAAAGTGGTCTGTCAGTTAAATATGCGTTTGAAGAAATCTTTAAAGAAAGTAAGAGAAAGCCAAAAAAATTGTTTGTTGATAAAGGATCGGAATTTTATAACCGAAACGTTCAGCCACTATTTGAAACTGTTTATTCAACTGAAAACGCTGGAAAAGCTGTAGTGATAGAAAGATTCAATCGGACGTTAAAAAATAAATTATTCAAGAAATTTACTGAGCAAAGAAATCAGAAATGGTTGAAGATATTACCAGGAATTGTGGAAGAGTACAATAATAAAGTTCATTCCGGTATTGAAGAAACTCCAAAGAATGCTTCTGACGACCCTGATTTGATACGAAAGAAAATATTCGAGAATAATAATTTGAATGAGAGTAATCCGAATTTGCAGAAACTTAAGCCGAAATTTAAAATTGGAGATAGAGTTAGAATATTTAAATATAAGAATAAATTTGAAAAAGGCTTCGTCGGATACTGGACTAAAGAAATATTTGAAGTTTCTAAAATAAATCAAACTTATCCGTTTACTTATGAAATTAAAGATTTAGATAATGAGGATATCAGAGGCCGTTTTTATCAAAATGAATTACAACGAACTGAGCTTTAGCTTTTTAATTATCATTATTATTATTATTATTTTTATTATTAGGCGTAGCCATAGAACCTACGGTTCGTTCAATTCTAACATAATATCTAGAAATGATACTCCTTTTTGTAATTTAAATAAAACATAAAGACATAATTGACCACAGTAAGTAGTTCCCGGTTTTTGAATTTGAAACGTATTATAAATTCCATTGCCAAGTATTTCTGTTACTTCATTCGTAGGTGGAAGTCCGTATGAGTCAAAATAATAATTTGAACAGTTTATATTTCTTTGTCCTGCTGACCAATGTACGCCTTTTTCATCTGACGTATGGAGATTGGTTACGAAATTTACAGTTATTGATGGAACTTTGTTCCGGGAACTGAAGGTTCCTGTTGGCTTATTTTTTAGGAATTAAAATTCGTCTCTCATTAGAACATGAAAATTCTTTATTCCTAATTCATTTGCGATTTTCTTTAGGTCGAAATTTGTCGTAGTTTGCGTTCCATATAATTTAAAAAACTTATTTATGTTGCTCATTTTATAATAAAAAAATTTCTTAAGGGACCCCTAGAAGACAGAAGGGAGGGGGTAGTAGAACTAACGTTCATATGATATTGAAGGATATATTCTTGCTGTTTCTTCCACTTTTGTTTCTTCCACTTTTAAAGAAATATTTTTAGACACATGATATATTTTAAAAACCTGAAAAACGTCTAAACTCATGAATTTGAAATTCTCAACTTTTATGATTTTCGGTGTCCTGGAACGGTCATGATTTTCAAGGTAAAAATTATAATTCTCAAATTTGAGATTTTGAAAAATTTGAAAAATTGGGTATTTTTAAAAACGCCCAAATTTATGAATTTAGGTCTTAAAAACCTGAAAAAGGGTTCAAATTCATGAATTTATGTCGTTTTTAAAGATACCATTTTTTTGAAAAAATGGTACTTTTTGAATGGACTTAATTCATGTATTTAGGTCTTAAAAACCTGAAAAAGGGTCTAAATTCATGAATTTATGTCGTTTTTAAAGATACTATTTTTTTGAATTTTATGGTGTCCTGGAACGGTCTAAATTCATGAATTTAGGTCTTAAAAACCTGAAATAATGACATAAATTGATAAATTTAGTCGTTTTTAAAGGTGCAAAAAAATTGAAAAATGGGGTGTCCTGGAACGGTCTAAATTCATGTATTTAGGTCTTAAAAACCTGAAAAAGGGTCTAAATTCATGAATTTATGTCGTTTTTAAAGATACTATTTTTTTGAATTTTATGGTGTCCTGGAACGGTCTTTTGCCCATTACTTTCGTTTCATTCATGTTATTCGCCCTGCGCATCGAACGTGATTCATGTCTAGCGACACGGTTTTAGTGAAAAGTCTACGACTTAGACCAGACTTTCTTAAACGACGCCTCGAGCACCTTTCCTTTGGGCATTTAGAGGAACTTAAATCCGCCACCCATATTCGAACTCCACACAATCAATTCACAAGTCATTTATTTCTATTTTCAAGTTACAGACCAGCAGTTGCCGACTAAGCTTTTGCCTTTATCATCATACAAAACATCTTGTGATTTAGTTCACCTCATATTTAGTGACTTGACTTTATCTCCTACATTAGTAGCTGAAAACCGGGCTTCGAATGTCATCTCGTGATCTCTGACAAGAGAATAGTCTGATCTGCATTGCAACAAAATATTTTTCGATGATTGATATCATCAATTTCCGGAGTTTACAGATGAGATATCTATACTCTTTTCATTGCTTATTAAGTTTAAGTGAATAAACGTACTGGATTAGTTATAAGGTTATCTTCATTAAATTATCATAAATGTTGAAGCTAATTCATGAAATCGCAAAAATAAAAGAAAAATTATTTTAGTTGTCCATAAAACATAGCATCATCTGATATCAATTAATTTGTTTCAAATTTCTTGGCTCTCGAATTCGATCCGAGTCACATTGTTTCCTACCGCCGAAGATAATTTACAATAATTAGAGGCTTACATACATTTTGCCATGCTATTAGAGGCTGCTATTCGAGCATGCATTACATTTTCATCTTCCTGTTATTGAGCTGTTGTGATCATTAATAAATATTTAAAGCTTACTGCAAAATACTGAAATTTGTACCATAGGATTATAAATGACAATGCATAGGCTACTATTTTGACGATCAAAATGTTGTGATGTGCATTGATTTTTTTACGTAAGTTGTATCAATGCAGTTTATTGCTAAGAAGATGCTCAAAACGTCTATATTTGTTGAAAATCTTGAAGGATGTTCTATAACATGACGAATTGTGGTTGACTTTCCACATGTTAATAGAAAATTTAATCATGTATTGTACTCAGTTATTTGGTGTTTTCAGTTATGAAATTAATCATATTATTATCAACAGTTTGTATAAACGAGGAAGGCGACTGATTTGCCCTGCACAATGTTCTTGTGGCAATGACATGACAAGATTTCATGCAATTAGACTGGCGGCTTTTAAAAGCTTCTACAACAAGTGCTTGCACCCCGGACATCCGTTGTGTTACATTATTCCTAAATCTATACGAAAACATGTTTTGTTCCCAATGTGCACTACTAATCGCCGGCAAAATAGCTTCGTCGTTTTAAGCTCTCTGGTCATTAATGGTCTCTCTCTGACCTTACTTGCAAATAACTGTTTTTTCATAATTGTCTCTGTAATTTTTGATTTTCATTACGACAAATATATACTTTTCTCTCTTTTCTCTTTCTCTCTTTGATTTTATAATTTTATCAAAATGAATTTAGTGGCTTTATTTATTGATAATTATTATGATTAATTTTATCATGATTGTGTAATTAATTGTGTGTAAATAAATTAGTGTTCCTTGCTGGAAGATGATGGTCGCTTGTAATGGCTAAAAGGCCCCGCATTTGCTTGAAAAACAGAGGAAATACTATCTAAACAAGGAATTCTCTCATCATATGAATGTCAAATTTTATTGTGTTGTACATATGCAAAATTGCTCTTTTGTGTTAAAGTTCATGATCTAATTTTACATGCAATAAAGCAGTTGAAGCTACATATTCGAAGATTGTCAAAAATCAAAAATACATCCAAAATTGTGGCCCTGTCCAGATGCAGAGCATTGCCTGCATCCAAAATATGATGCCAATGTGAATTTTTTTAATGTGTAATGATTTTTTCAAAAATGTTAGTCTAATTTTAATTTTTAATTAGTCTTTCAATTTATAATAGCTTCGATAGCCTCTGAATTTTAGGCAACAGGCCTGATGAAACTTTTATTTTGGATTAGTTGTACCTCATGTCAATGGAAGAAATTTTATACCTATTTTACGAACTTACAAAATTATAAATTCATTAGATTAGAACTAAAATGTTTGATGATATCATTTTATATCATTTTTAAAAAATAAAATGATATCATTTTTCCTCAGAATAAAATGATGTCATTTTATCATTGCCGATCTTTGGGCAAAGTATTCGGCGAAAAATTTACCATAAGAAGCATATCAATCTTGATGGCATCCTCGAACTCAATTTGACGAATTTTTGCAACATGCTCCCACAGTGCTCCATTCTGTAAGTAGAAAACGGCCCAGACGCTGTCATTGGGATGCTAGGTTCATTTAACAATACATCTGTAGAATTTTGAAGTTGAATTGTTGTTGAGTATGATAGTTGGTGACTTTGAGTTTTTTGACAGGAAGGATCGTGAGAGCCTGTCTTTGAGACAAGGGAAAGCACCAACGTGACTAACAGACAGATAATTTGAATAATTTTGGCATGCTTCGATTATCCTTTTTCAAGAATACCGAAGTCTAGCTCGACTGCGTAATCCATATTTAAAATTTTTTAATAACTTATATTTATATCGGATTACAAGCGGTACGCAAGGAAAGTTGAAGTTGATGCTATATTATATCCTTTTTTCAAGAATTGTGAGGTTTAATTCATCGGAATCCATCTAATTTCGCAATGCAGATCAGCGTAACTTCTACTCTCATAATTACAACCAATGCCCAATGTCTCGAAAAAAGCTGCACAGTCCAACCCATTGAGTAAGTACATAGTATTAATAGCACATTAATAGGTTCTGCCTCTATAAAGAAGACACGTATCGACTACTGACAGCAAGGTCGTGCCAGGAAATTGACTCCGTGCCCGAACCGTTTTCTTGAAAAATAATGATCAATAACGCAATTCATTTTCATCTAGGACACTCGAGCTTCACTCATTTCATTTCAAATGAATGGCAATCTCACAAAGCAGCATGCAATTCGCATCATGCAGAAAGTTACAAAAGTTTCAGAAAGTCAAAGAAATAACTGTTTGGTCATAAACTGGAAAATTCAGAAAACTGTGTTAGTGGACCGAATTTTACAGACTTTTCATTATACAATCGACCACATAAAGGGAAAAAGACGACGCTCTGCGTTCCGTTCGAGTGTACGGAATCGATATCCTGGAACTGTCGTTGACAAGAATATGTGGACATAAGTCATATCAAGGAGTATTGGGAGTCAAAGCATTGCGGAACAAATTCAGGGACTTTTCAACACGTCGCTCAGACAAACCAGGAAGACAATTCAAAGCGCAATGAAATCCGCAGATAGCACGATGGCATCGTCTCTGCAGCTTATCGAGCAAATTCGAGAGACTATTATTCAAAGCAGAAAATAACGGACAATTTTTCTCAATGACACTCAGAATACGCTGTTTATAAATGGGAATAAGGTCTTTCTTTGAGATGTTCGGATATTTTCGTAGTGTAGACATTTCAGAGTGTAGACATTCCTTGCTGCTCTTTTCGTTATGTACCGGATATGATCATTCCATCTCATAGATTTATGAAAAATTACACCCAAGACGGTTATTGAATCCGATGGAGTGAGGGCTCTGTCGATTTCCTTACATCCATAACTTTGATTTTGCTCACATTCAAAATTAATCCATTTTTGCGGCTCTAATGATTCACATTTTCAACTTCAGCGAGGACAATGTCATTAGCACCAGAAGAAATTAAATAAGGCGATATAATCACAATGTCATCAGAGTATCTATAAATGCGAGATTGAGTCAACGCTTTATCCAGTGCCATCTTCTCCGTACCTGCGAGGCCTTCGGCGCATCCTCAAAAAATAATTTTCCAACAATTATAAAAATGAAAAGTGTCATCATTCATTCAAATTCGATAGCTTCTCGTGACAGCTGTGTACAGCTTTCCGTTTCAAAGTCAGACGCTCAACCTCATTGAACAGCTTTGCAGCACGTGCTCGAATCACAGCTGTTTTCTTCGAACAATTAGACACACAAGCTGGTCGTGTGTTCAGACGGAGCATTGACGGAGCGTGTGTTCAGACAGAGCGAAAGAGAGTTGTGTGCGTGTGAGGCAGTAAGCGCACGCGCCCGCGCCAATATTGGCTTTTCCGAAAGACATGATGCTTTGCCTTCTCCAATTTTTGCAATGAAATGCTATGCGATTCTTGATCGAGGCGCGGTATCTAAACATAGCAAGGGAAGCGCAACCCAATTGTTCCTGGATTCGCTTTATATCAGAGAGGCCACTACGTCAACAGTAGCAGATGGCTGACGTTCAGACAAGACTGCGATCAGATGATGAGCGTTCTCCAATGAATGCAGAGTGATGCATCTGACTCGAACACCCAGATTCGGTAGAGTTCCATAATTTGTTTATTGGTGATTGATGTGACACTATGTTTAGTACTGCAGATGAGACCATAACCACGCCTTTCGTCCTAAGGGAATATACTGAAAAGATGACAGTCGTCAAGCAAGGTAGGTCAACACCTGATGTAAAAATTGAAAGTACTTACAGAGAAAGAAATAAGAAATACACAAGACATTTTAATGCATCAAAATTTCAAAACATGTGAGCGGCTGACCGGCCATGAGAAACGCAAGAAACTGTTGACCTTGCCTCCTTTTTTTCTCGAGAAAATGTATTCTGGACAGAGAGGGGATATAGTAATCAGTTCCTTGAGTAAAGCGGTTAAGAGACATGAGCAATCACTTCTCATGTGCACATTCACTTGGCCTTAAAAATGTTCGGGAAATTGTTATTAAAAATTCAACTTTTATGAAATTCAATGCTGTAACATAAAAAATGTCTGGTATAGAAATAGCATTCCACTGCCGAGTGATGGCCTATGGTCTGGGCGCACGCGACGCTACTGGCTTTATCCAATGACCCAACGGATGCATAAAAGTTGTATGGCCTAATAATGAACCTTGTGGAGCCCCTGAAGTCACCGCGCAGATGTCACTCGATCTGAAGTTTGCGGAACGTCAGAGTATACATAAGAGTCTTTCATATTTTTAATGTACTGGGGGCCCAGTTTTTTTAGAATTGAAATTGCTCTTTCAGGTTACGTATGGAACATTGAATCTTCAATGAAATCTACAGGCCTATGCCCATGAATTGGTTAAAAGAGGATTCCAAAACGCAGCTGAGAACTATTTAAATTTCTCAATTTTTCAATGCCGTTACAAGAAAATTTTCAGATTTTAGCTCAAAATCTTCAGCTTATCTTACCTAAATCTTGAAAAGATGCAATGAAAACATCTATGCCAAAGAAAAGTTGCATAAGTGGTACTGATCAATGGCAACAGATCAGTTGCCAAAACGGCACAGTAAAATACATACAATGATTATTCTAAGAAATTTTATTTTTGACTTATGTATGTGTTTTACTAAGATGCAAGCATCTACTATATGACTCAGCTTGAAATTTCAAAAGCCATTAAAAAAACTCACCGTGAAGTTGAAATAGAATTTCGAATCTCAAATGATAGGTTGCAAAACTGATGAGAGATTAATTCTCGGTTGCAAATCGGCTACAATTTGTTTGAAAGCGGCTCCCTTTCAGCTGATGATAAGACAGTGCAAAATGAAATGGAGTTGGATGTATTTTATGAACTTGATGCTTTGAAGAAAGTCGGAAGAAAACCTAGCAGTTCGTTGAGTAGGCCAATCCTGCGACAAAAATGCAGGCATGCACAGTCTAGCATGTGAACTTATAAGCTAATATAGTATATGGCCTGTTGCCATACTTACTCAATGTATCCCGCCCATGATTATCTTATTTTATTATCGAATCTTTTTTTGTTCGCAATAGTAGAAAAAATATTCTCCTATATTTCCTACAGTATTCATTGGTGATTACATCCAAACATTTCGTGAAATCTGTGTAGATTTGAATGTCATCACGTTGCGCATCAAAGCAGCAAACAATGTTTTTACACCAAATGAAAATGATTGAAGAAATTTTTCATAATTTTTGAATTCGAAGTTTTAATCTATTCTCAATCGAAATCTTCCAAATCTCAATGTCAGTGAATCTTAATCTTTTTTTTAGTAGAGGTACCCTTTTCGATGACATCAACTTCTCTCACAAGCCTATACCGTAGCTGCAGAGAAATAGGCTTTTGCGGCTTCTAATTAAAGAAAAAAGGATTTATTTAAATTGACTCGATTAAAAATTAGAAGTGAAAACTAAAAAAGGGAATAAAAGCTAGCTAAAATTAGCCAAATGCAAATGGAACCTGATTGATTTGGTTCAGCTTTGTTCTTACATTCGTTTATTCTAATAAATAATGAACGGTATAGCTTTCATTTCTTCGGCATTGGATAAAGGAATTTCACCTAGTAGGTCAATTGCTTTCATTCTAATGTGGAGCTTAATTTCATTTTTTACTTCTTTCTAAATTGTGTTTCTTTTGGTGCAACTTACTCTTTGAATACCAGGATTACGAGATTGCAAGATTAATATTGTTTACTTTCAACTGTGTACAAAAGTGATGGAATTCTGATGATGGTCACTTGAAATGGTCGCAATCGATACTTTTAGTTTTCAGCTTGTGATAATATTATTTTCCGCTCAGTTCAAGTTCAGCAATTATTCCTTCTCGCTCACTTCACGTTCACCGGTCCTTTTCCGTTCACTTTTCGTTCATTCCGAAAAGAATTTTGAAAATTCAATTTGATTCGCTGATATCAGTCTTACCTCTAATAATTGTAGGTTCTTCATTTTAAGTCTACTTGCGTTTTCAATGTAGGATGCTGCGACCTAGAATATCATTGCAATTTGGAGAATTCCTCAGTTACATGTACTTTACCAGCACCAATTTTGTCATCATTGACCTAATAAATAGGATTGCATGAAGAACTACTTAGTGCATGGCGCACAATAGCTATTTGCAAATATCAATCTTAAAACACACCTACAGTTATTGTCGTCAAAAAAATTTTTTTTTGTTTGGAGGATCCAAAATTGCTAATGAAGCAACAGAAAAACTTTTGTTAAAAACATAGGCTGATAAAACAATTTTTTTATTTCAATCCCTATTTATTTGCTAAAATCAAATTGCCGATAATTTAGTCATAAGAATTATGCATTTGCGGTACAGTCTAGCCTAAAATTGGTGATTGTTATCAGCGTGCATATTATATGTAGATTGTGCATTAGTATTGCTAAATACAAGCTGCCCTTTTGCGTAGATCTCACAGACTCCAAATTTAGTTTTCATGTGAATTAGTGATTTTAGGCGTTCGAGATTACAGTGCAGAGATCTCGACTATTCGAGATCACACTTAGCAAATGCAGAAATGAATATTACATTGAATTGCTTGTTGGGATATAATGTCAAATGTTGATGACGATCTTATGCTCGCACATTGAATACCATCTGAAGGGTAATGAGTGATCTGTTCTTGAATATGCACAATGTTTAATGACTGCCCTTAGAACTGCCCTTTAAATGAATGACAACTGTGATTTTCAGTCATCCGTGCATGTTAGCTGTGCTGAGCATAGATATTGACCAATTACTCCAATTCAATATAGATATCAACTCAGCGCTGACTTTACCTATATACCGTAACTATTTCTTTCCATGGGAAGGTATATTATTCTACATGTTGCTCAAGCAACCATAATCATCATTTTCAGGATTTCATCTTCATAAATGATTTTTTCGAGAGTTTTCTTGCAATTACAGTATGTTGATTAACAAGCACTATTTATATTGTGCGCCAAAATGCGAACATCCAGACAAACTTTTCGCCATTGACAGAGAGAATTTGATATATAGAAGGAGCAGATTGTGCACTTTATAAAAGGGAAAGAATCACAACCTCAAGAGTACGGACTTCTCGTCATATCTGCGGGAATGCATATAGCTTTCTGTCAATGGTGACAAATGATATTTGCGTGGACGGTGTTCGAAATACTGCGTTATTCGGAGTGGACTAAGGAATACCGACCTCTTTCCACACAATTTCATATTAAATACAACAATCATGAATTCATGTGCGCCTTTGAATTGATTTTGCACCATAATTTGTGTGACAGAATATCTAAAAAAGAGCATTTCTTTCGGACGATGTAGTCGGTCGTGATATCGTGCATAATCTGGATTCAGGTGTGGAGAAATGTCGACAAAAAAATTATGTGCTGTTTAAAAGCGTGCGTGGTAATAACTTTTAGGTCCCTAAATCTTCAATGAAGAGGATTATCTTCCGTCTTGTAAGAGGCTCTTCATGGAATTGACATACACTAAAATTTTGCGTCTATTATGCACTAAAAACCTTTTCAACGTTCCAGGATTACGGGTTTCAATACATCAAAGAAGGAAATTTTTATAAATAGCGAGCTCCATATTTGTGCAAATAAATTTGCAAAATAAATTGAACCATCACCTTATACAATATAGCATTTATTAATCACAATTATTTATTAATTTTTAATTTAGTTTTTATAACTGACAATTATTTTATTGAATAATTAATGCTAATGAATTCATATTTATTAATTGTAAAAAAGTTATTGTTAATTTAGTATATTGCGTTTCATAACTCTATGGCTTGATATAACTTGTGCAAGCTTATTAAACCATGGATGAAAATTAAACTTGAATAGCAAGCTTCATGCTGAATGAGGGTTTCGTATCAAGTCTGTTTTAGTTTCGACGTGATTACATGAATCGATTGATGGAGTGACTTCATCTGTTGCGAAGTAAGGACAGGATTATAAGTAGATATATTGTACAAGTATACATGTGTTAATATTGAGAGAAGGAATGCAGTAATTGGATCTTGGAAGTTGCAGTATTTGTACAATCATGAACATTGAGGGATTGGATTTATTATCAAAATTGATTCTATTATCAGCAGTTACTAATCCGTTCAATTGGATACCGTCATCACTATTTTTCTCGACATGATCGAGTCACTCAGTTGAGCATCAACACGAGTATTCATTCACTACAAAGCTCTACAGCCGACAAGCGAAACCTAATCGCATATCAAATCAGAAGCATTCACATTGTCTGTAGGTGATGGTTTAATGTACTGCTAAAATTACCTAACACAGCGCACTAATATACTGTACAAAACGCTCGTCGGATGGTAAGATTTTGACTTGGTGCAGTGCTTCTTTCAGACTATACATTTGGTTTCACACAAAATAGGCTTTTTGACGAGGAGGTTCATGAAAGTCGACTTCTGGTCGGCTATCGAATAGAAGTTTCATCACCATGACTCGCATGTAAGTACATGTATAATTCATATTTTTCTAATAGATATCCCAGTTGGAAGATATTAAAAAACAAATAATGCAAACCGTGCGAAATCCGTGCTTCAAAACTTTGCAAAGGAAATGTATTGGCATAACCATGCCGATCCAGAGTATTGGGTTAAAACGTGGATAGAAATCCTGAGAACAGATCACTAGAAATTTTGTAATTTAGATGTAACAGAACTCATAATTTCTTGAATAAAAATTCGCTCTACTCTCAGACTTGTGTTGTAAATTGTAATCAAGTACATTTTCTGATGAGTAATTTGTAATTGTAATCAATTGTAACATTTTTAGCCATGTAACTGAGAAATATTTGCAATTACTTTTCAGACAGCAATGTTGAATATTCATTTATAACGCAGTTTAAATTTCTTTATTCTCCTCGTGACGATGCTGCATGCAGACTATGATGTGTAGGTGTACAACTATTGGCAACTTTTTCAAAGAATATCTGGGAACTGAACTCACTGATCGGAAAATGTGAATCAGAAAACTACTATTACTTAATTTTCCCCTTGGAGAAATAGAGGCAAGTACATGCTTCTAGAAGCAACGGTCTAGATATTTAAATAAGTGTGTAAGTAAAGGTAGAGACAAATGGAAACTTATAGTGGACAATTTTTGAGCGGATCACACTAACAGTTTTCATCGATACTGCTTTGTTTTATACTAAATTTCGTGACGTTTATGTCCTTGCTGCTCATGTAACTCAAGTTTCATTTGATAAAAGATGATCCGCAAGGAAAATCTGATGGAAAAATGCTCTTCGTATGTCCTTATATGCATTTATTTTCTTCAGACTGTGCTCTTCTCAGTATTTGTATTTCTTGATATATGTAATATTTTTATTATTGGTTAAAGCATTATATAAATTCACTGATATTATTGATATAAATACCTTGCAGTTGATATAACCGGTGCAGTGGCTTCGAGCGTTTATTATGCGTCTGGGAGACTAGGGTTCATTCAAACCTGCATTGGAGCAGATCTAAGGTTGAGGGCTTGAGGCAGATCACACCCTGAATTGCTGTTGAGCACTCGAATATAATCAGAAAAATGAAATTCTCGTCTAATATGCCTTTGAGAAAAAGCAAGGTATATTTATTAATTATATCACTGCAATTTTTGTTGCCTATTGATATATGTTAGATAATGAATTCATGGATTGTAAATTACAGCATTTTCTCGTAGCCTATGCGTGAACCACGGAAGTCGCTTCCTAAAAAAAGATGTCTGATTTCCGGACTAAATGTTTGCAACGGTGCAAGAGATCGTAAACTTTTTCTAGATCTAGCGAATCAACAGACAGAATCTTCCATTGAATTTTTCCTGCGTACATAGTAGAGGTGTGCAGTTGTCGGAAACTTTCCTTCAACACGACACGAAGTTACAAGCCAAAACACGAACACAAGACGGAACACGACTGCGCTGCCTCAACACGAACTCGACACGAACACGAAATTTAAACAACCTATATCTAATACGAAAGCAACACGAAATTTTTCATATAAGTAACTCATTTAGACTATATTATTTAATTATAATCAAATTTAATCATTACAATCAAATATTAATAATTATAATTAAATATCTAATTATCTAATGGAAAACAATATTCACTGGTGGAGGAGACTGCATCAGCTTGATGATATTGCCAAGTAATTTGAATTAGATTGAGAGTTCAGTAATTAATGTCAAAAGGCTGTAGACCGGTTACCGATTTGACAAAGGGCTGCTTCTGCTCTGGACTCATGAGGACACCGCTTATTGTCTGTGGCAAACCCATAGGCAAACCCTGCTGTTGAAAATCCACTTCCGCTAATGACATGCACTGCTCTGAATTATGGTACTGGACAACGCACTCGGCCCACCACCAGACTGAGGGTTCGCAGAGGAGGCGGATAATCCTCGCGGTTCGGCCAAGTATTGATCAATTATATGCATACATGCATTTGTCTTTATCCGACGTAGCTGTGTAACTACATCAACAGAATGCTGCCTTATTTATCCTTTATCTTCGTGGACTAGATAAGTTGTCTGAAGCTAAAACAGGTTAAGTTATTCAATTATCTCGATTTATAATTTATAGCGAATCCCTGTCAACACGTAAATAAATCACGACTCTAATTGTCAAAACACGAACACGAACATGAATGACAGGGCTCGACACGACGTCATTCACGCGTGTTCGTGTCACGAAAGCACACCTCTACCTCTAAGTAATTCACAAAACATTTGTAAGTTAGGTATTAAGATGATAGCCTACCGATCATCAATGAATGATTATTAACGTGGCCACTACGCACGATCATCAAAGCGATACTCGTGCATAAAACGCAGATGAAGCAAAAAGCAGGAACCTGTACACACGTTAAAGGAAAATTTTCATGGTTCACGACGTTGAACTGAAAGTGAAGTCGTGATTTACATCAGTAAATCCTCTTTCTGATGTTAATGACATTGTCCAGTGTTCGAGTCATTGTACAAACTGAATGAGCGTAATGAACAAGGGTTCTATCAAAATGAATTGTGGTAGGTCGAAAAAATGTAATTCGAAAATTGTAGGATTCAAGTCCTGTGTATGACTTGTAATTTTGCATGCTAGGTATCACACATCGACAAATCATTATATCTCTTCCATTTCATAACCGAACGATGAAAGGAAACTGGACCACCCAAATAAGTAAAATGATGGAATTTTCTTTTCTGAGGTAAAACAAAGCAGTTTTACCAAAGCATTGTTAATTGTGTACCACAGAAATCTTTTCTAGATTTTCTGTCAGCTTTACAAAGCATGGCTTGTTTTAAAGCAGTTTCATATTGTTATGAAACTTATAATCAACAGCATGCCTTGTCAGATTCGGTTTAGTAGTGATTAATAGTCAATAAGATTTCCTTATACAAATTACAAATTGTTGATTTTGATTGGATATTACCAACCTTCATCAGAGTACTTCGCTAGTGTTTTCAGATTTGTGGATATTCACTAATTCTGCATTCATTATGCTCATCAGAGATAGAAAACGGCTGAGATTTTCGAGCCGGTCCGGCCTAGGTCGGCAAGACTGGCGAACAGTTTCCAACTCTGACTACGCCATGTAATGTTTCGCCCTCTGTTGGTCACAGCTGTGAAATGGCCTTCTCTGTAATGGTTAATGTGGTTACCTTATTGCGCGCTGTGGTCACGCATTGGCTAGCCGTTGAATAAGAGAATGAATCCGTTGACACACAAAATAGCAATCACAGGTAAAATTACCGCAAAATACATGTAAGACCTCGAATGCCAGATTTTAATTAAATATTTTAGCGAGAGTCTTAATTAAATGCATATCATGATCCGCAGTAATCCGGATCTTTAGGTGTATAGCCCAAGTAGTCAACAAGAGGGAGGCGAAAAGATGGAATTTTTACGGAAGCCGTAATTTTTCTAGTCCGATTTAACGAGATCTGACTGTAGGTGTTATCAAAACCTATTTAGTCAATGTTAACTAAAATCACTTCAATCTGCTTAAAGATGTATTAACAGGAAATGTAAGTAGAAACATGTCGTAAACTTGCGAATACAATCGTCAGCAATGCAGGTGCTGCAGTTAAGTTCATATATTAAAACAATTTAATGTCTTCGTCGAATCATTCATTATGCGACATCAAGTCAGGTACAATGTAATGTGCGACCTATAGGTACACATGCAGTCAAGACTGATCAGGAAGCTTGCATTGGATTTTATTGACTATAGTGATGGTCTGGTCATAATCCTATCACAGCTGATGGGGAGGGGAATGTGTAAGCTTCTGTGAATATGCCGGTGGGTCATCGGGCGGTGTTGTGATATTCTCTTCCCTCCAATTTAGAGTGCTAAATGGAATGAGTCTTCAATGGGAATAAGAAGAAAACTCATTATGGTTTTATGTCAGAAAACCATTAAAACTAAATTTCCCTCTCGGAAAAAGCCACAATTTGAAGCTTGGCAGATTTGTAAGTGCAAACTTAATAAAGTCTCCTGGTAGCCACAGACCTCGATATCTCACTATTGCAGCTTCAGTTTGACTCTTAGTACAGATGCAAGGCTAAGTACATTTTAACAGTGCCTATACATGTATATTTAATCATGTTAAAGCATATTATATTATTATTATATACTTGTAATTATCAAAGCAATGATTATTTCGACATTTAAACGTATTTGCAATGATCTGACCTGATTTACAAAAAAAGATGCAAAATGCAAAATTTAATAAATAAACGAAATAAATGCTAATTCACTGCCACTGTAATCTGTCACCTCCTAAAATCGAAGAAACCTGCATTTTAAAGAGCCTAAAGAATTTAAGAAGGCTGCATTGAAAAAGAATGCTGACATACGAAAGAAAACAATAACCCTAGTGCTCTCGCCTCCTGAAACGCTTTGCTTTAGGATTCTTTTAATAGTAGGTGATTCAGCTCGCTGGTTTACAGTGATTCTATGCATTTCTGTTATGATCAACATATATCTTCGTTTTCATAATACCAACATTTTCTGAAGAGCGTGAATTTACCTTAATTCAGATACAACTGTTTGCAATCGCGCCGCTAATTTTTCAATTTATTTACTTGAATACAACATGCCGTCATTATGTCATTTTGCAAGTAGTTGTGTCTCTGAATTTAATTGTCTTTTGAAAATCAGTTACAAAACTCAGTGACACTAATCAAAAGTAGATTTAGACTTTTATATCAAGTTAAACAAATTGTTTACACTTTTGGCTGTGAATGAGAACACATTTCACGCATTTTATTATCATTGTATGTAATGCCATGCGACAACATTACTTACGTCTTCACTGACGCAAGTATATGAGAACTTGTATTCCGTTGATTTAATCATTCAACACACATTATTAAGACAGCAAGAACCCGTGCATTGAGACAATATGATTGGTGGGAGCGATCTTAGCTTACTTGATTTTAGAGGTTGGGTGAGATGCATTTCATCTAAAGACATTGAAAACACAACAGCAGTTACTACAGCATTCTGTCAGTTTTCTTCAGAAGAGTACTTGCACGAGTCATTGGTAATCATCGCGTAGTACATAAAACCGCTTTCTGTTGGTCATTCGCTTTCAATTAAAATCATCTTCATTTAATAGTCGCACGGCATTTATGACAAGACGAAATCCATTAGCACACCTCGGGCTCTTCAAACAGTCACGGCAAGTTGTGTCCATCGCTATCATCTGAATCTGTGTGATTTCTTTCTGTTTTGGCACAAGTTCACATACTTTGCATTATGTGGCATCGCATACTCGACTTAGAGATGACCGTTGTCTTCACCTGAATTCAAATTGATTACGAAGTAGTATCGCCGAAATCTCAGTCATTTCACTGACTAAGTGCTACGATGTGTTACATTTCTTCAACCCCATATCAATAATTCATCGTCATTGATTGATGTAGTGTTTCCTCCAAAACGTCATTTTTTACCTCAGGAATTACAAAGCTCGACGTCGTCCGGATACTATGAGTGGATCTACTAGCCAAGGAACGTTGGCTAGCGAAGATGATGGCGATCATATCAGCGTTGTTCTTCGGTGAGTTTAAACATAGCACGTACATGTTAGCGGAGCATAATACATTTATTTGGTTATAGATATTAGTTCATTTGTACTATAATGGTATTTATTATATACTCAGTATATTATACACATGATACACTACATTAAATGTTAATTATTTTGATATATTGATTATTTTTGATGAAATATCAAAATGAAATCAACCAGTTGTATTGATAATTCAGAGGTAACAATTAAATCCATTTTTCAAAGATGTGGTCAAAACTTTTTGCATTTTTTCTTTAGCTGAAACTTCAGACGGTCATAGAAACGTATGAGGTACTGATTTCCATCTTTATAAAAGCCTTGATATCTCACTTTAAGTTGACTACAAATTTGTAAACATGAACTTGAGGCAAAAATGTTCCAAAAATGGACCAATGGGAATTAATGACATAAAAGTAGAAGTAGGCATAGGAAATATTTTTCATTGTGCTTGACAACATCTTGATGTTTTCTATAATCAATTTAGTTTATTACCGGTTGCGAACCGAATTTTTGCGGTCCTCTACGGCCTGTGAGAGATATTTTGACTGCAGGCTTAATTGAGGCCGATAAGACACATGCACACCATTTATCCATAATCTATTTTCATTTGAATGCTTGTCGATCTTGCTCTTATCAAAAATGTTCAGAACTTTTGAATTTAAATTATAACACATCTGTGCATTTAATATATTTGCCAACATTATTGCATTCAAATAATACACATGTATAAATGTTATGAATGACATGACTTTACATGTACATTTTACACTGTAAATCATTCAATAGATGATTTTCGATAAAAGTTTCGATTTGTGTTCATATTTCTCTTGAATTGGCTTCATATGATCAGATTATTTCATTCTTATAGATCCACAATTGTCATACTGTTCAATCAAGGTACTTTGCACAGTTAAAGGTTTCGTTTGACAGTCTTAATACAATTTTTTGTGACTTTATTTCCTTGTTTATTATGAAATATAGCATGCTATTCCATTGCTTTGTTGTGACAATCACATCCACAAAGCTATAACTCAGTCCTTAATTGCACTAGGAAAGTGATGCGATTAAACAATCCCCTCTTCACTTGTACTTGCCTGAGGACGAGTAAAATCATCATCCGAAAGTTTGCCAATGAAACTAAGAAAAGAGAACAAGTCTTCTGAAGAAATTATTTCAATTCAATTGCTGTGATTCTGTGAGAAGAAGATTATGAGTGAAATTCTCTATTCGGGAAAAAACAAATCATACTAAATATGATGTTTTTGACCAAGTCACAGGAAGCTGCGAAGAATTCAAGAAACGGAACAATCAAGAATAGGTGCATTTCAACACACGATGCAGTATTATGTACAATCAAGAAGGTAGCTGGTGTGTTTTCACGTGGCATCACATATGAAAACAATGCCATGAATTAAAAGGTATTATCAATGAAATTTGAATAAAAATAAATCAAGCACTGAAAACATTGAGAGAGCAAATGTAGAAAACAATAATTACTCAAGGAAGCTTAGGTAATGATCCAAAGCAATCTACTAAACGCAAAATACAGCGATGTGACTCTTCTGACTTTTGCCGAATTTCCGGCTTCATTCCCTTTGCCGATGTTGTGAGAAAAAGGGGTTTGAACTAGTCCTCTTCTTTAAGACGGCTTCTGAAGTTACTTGAGTTATTTCTTTGTGAGTGTCCTGTCCATTTGTCACGAGATTGCTTTCTAAGGCATTTTCAGCAAGCTCGGAAATTCGAAAATCCCAAGCGACTGAGTGTTGATAGAGAGTAGTATCAAAAGTGGCAACAATTTGGTCAAATGATTGATCCGACAGTTTAATTTTGTTTCTGGCGTTTTTATTGAATTCTTAAATAAAGATAAATAAAAACTTGTTTATACTCAGGATCACATCAAGCAGAATGCCTTGTTTCAATATGACTTAGTTATGTTCATCTCAGTGCTAGTGAAATTTGAGTGAAGTTTAATCAATTCATCCGATGCACGATTTCTTTGATATTATGAAGATCAATATTTTCATGTTTTATTTGACTGTTTGTGGACGATTATTATAAATTCATTACTATACATTATAAATATTATACATTATTATCATTATTTTATAGTGCTTATTAACTAATTCTTTTACATGTCTCTCCCCTAGTAAAGCTGCAAACTCGATTCCATCTTTCATTTTTAACTGATCACAAGTTGTTGTATTTGAAGATGCACCTAGCATTTGCGTCCATGACATCACTGTCTGATGAGCATCTCTGGTTAAATACTAATTCATATTTGCTTATCATAATATTTATCAGTCGATGACAGACTTTAATCAAATTGCTTTCTGTATGTTGTTGAAGATATTTACTTAGCAGTTTGTAACTGAAGAAACAATATGATATAAATGATTGTCAAATCAAATAAAGGAAGCTTAGGTTTTACATACAGAAGGATTTTGTACACTTTGGATTTTATGTTATTTACATGTAAACCTTAGAATGTGACATGTGCAATTTTGTACATGTGACAATGTGACCGTAGAATGTCATCTATCGGAATTCTATTAGACAATAGAGGTTGGTTTATAATGATTTGATACAATTGAAGTCAAAGGTAGAATTATTTCAAAAATAGAAGAAATCTCATCGAGAAAAAAGATGAAACTTGATTTCATTATGAAAGCTATGCAAAGTACTGAATTAGTTGATTGTTCGTTCGCGTTTTGTGGAATGCCAAAAATAAAATGCAAATCCATATATGATTAAGAAAAACTGTAAATAGCGCTCATCACTTTCTCGCAATAATGAAAGTGAAACAGTTAATCGAAATATTTCAATTTATCACATGAGTTCAATGCCTTTTCAATAACAATAATTAAATTTTTTCCAAAGTAGGCTACTAGAACATGATCGCTCGTCTATGCAAAATGGATTGTTTAAGTGACAACATAACTGTATTCCGGTACAAGTATTTATGACCGTCTATACACGATTCGTCAAAATTTACTTTAGACTTAGGAAATTGTTCATTAAATGTGAAAATGGATGCAAAATTACAATTTTGCATTAAAAAGCGAAGATTCTAAAGCAGTGAATCAATGAGCATATCGAAAATTAATTGAAACTTAATGATCCCTGATCCATTGATAATATACAGAAAACTACTCTTGATTTGCTCTAGACGTTGAATTTGGATCGAAATTTTCTGTATATAGGAAGCGAATATGACATCAAAAATGTGTTTAATCAGCTGATTATAAGTAACTGGCAATTTATTCATCAACATTGATTTGCTTGACTGTCAGTGATTGATTGTCTACTAGTAATCTACTGCCTAGAAATAAATGGATCAAGTAATCTGATAAGCGCGCCCAAAATTGATGTCCATGCATCAAAGGAATTATTCATTAAGGAATTGGTCACGTGCATTAGTATCATTCTTTAATCGGATGATATCACACCGATTATTGTCGACGATCTCGTAACACTGACTTTCAGTTGCCACTGTTTTCCTCGGATATATAGATCAATGGAAAAAGAGCAATATGATTGCTTGAATATTTCTTTGAAGGAATTTTTAGATTCAAATATTCATCTGAATTTTTTGAATAAGTGAGAAGATTGAAACAGTCAACACTAGTAAATAGGTTCAAGTGAGACTTTAAATCTTTCAGTCAAGAAAGTGACGCAAAAATGAGACAATAAGTGTAATAGTGATAAAAAAGTTCGATAACAGTAAATCCGGTAGCACAATTTGAAATTTGAGCATCTATTTAGCACTATAGTAGAACCGAATAAAGATGCATGGCAATCGATCCATTTCAAGTGGGGAACTTATTATGAATACAACGCACAACGTAATAGGAAAATATTGTTGTAAGCATCAATTGAAAATAGTTAACAGACCAAATCAATGAATGTATTTCGCCGGTAAGGGCAAAGTCAAGTCGGACCCCCAGTTTTCTAATGGCGAAGTATATTAATTTGATCAAATAATTAATATTATTAATTGCTGAGATAACAACCGCTGCCAAATTGAATATGTTGAACATTAGAAATAATTTCATATTTCTCATGCTACTTAGATAATCTGAAAATACTTCAGAGTCTGGTACATCATTTTTTAGCAACGTACATTTCAGAATTATTATTTCAATACACTTTCTTAGTCATTGATTGAATAATTGCATTACCTATCGGTTTCATCATATCTATATGTTATCAAACTCACTTCAGATTTCGTTTGCACGCTACTGGCTCACAAAGACATTTTGGAATATTCAAAAGGTTGATACTTCCAGGCGTTTTGTATTCATCAAATACTAACATTCAAACTCGTTCATTAGTCGGAAATCAAATTTTGACAGCGGATCGTGACTAGATCACGGTATCCATCAAATATTTAGCATTCTACCTGTGACTTTTCAGTTTTCATTGTCATATGATTGTCATATCATTGTCATATTTCATTATTTGCATATGAATAAGAATTGTCATAAATGCTCCGAAGTAGGTAAGTAAGCGTTGTCATGAGCATTTCAAGGATATGGCATTTATTATCTGCTTTACAATAAAAATTTCAAGAATTATCCAAAAGACACGATTTCAAAGCTGTTTCATTATCAGGTTGATTTTCAAGTTATAAAAACTGCGCATTATTGACAGCGTAAAAATGGGCACCGAGATGAAAATAGTTGGTAACGCAAAATTGCTTCACTGACTTCAGGCTAAGACAATGAATGCTGAAATTCTTCAATGCTCTTAACAATAACAAGAGGTCAAGCAGAAATTGACGAATAATGTTTTTTTATTATGGATGATCATCAACACTTACTAAATAGGCACTCTCATTGATTTGTCTTGTTAAATTTTCAAAGGAAAGATAGATCGTGCACGCATGTGTGGACAAGAGAGAGACAACAATAAAACGAGAGATGGAAATCAAATTTGTGAACACTGCAAAATACACTGCTTAATCTTTGTTTGCTGTTTTTAAAAACTCCCGAGGTACTTGCAGCTCGCACACTTTTGCATAGCGTGAAGCTTTTATGACAAAAGCGAGCACTAAGAAATATATATTTGGAAGTAAAACTATTATAAATTAACTTTATCGAATATCATGTTTAGAAAATCTTAGCTAGTAAACAGTTCCGAAATGTTGTAACGATATGCGTTGTTTGTAAAATTCATTCTCACAAGTTGCATCATTGCCTTTCTCACATTGTAAGCCATTAAAAATAAAACGATTATGAGTAAAGAAGCGGAAACATACAATTGACCCTTCTTTAAGAAATTCTACATCGAAGATGGAATATCTTTATTTTTTAAGCGGACAGATGCGAGGAAACCGATAAGGTTTTCAAAAATCCTCCTTTTCGCAATCATGAATTTCTTTCTACCCCAGAAAATTTGATAGGTATAAGATAAAGGCATGAATCTTGCAATCATTTCATGAGCGCATTTCTGAACCTTGTGTTCTTACATGTACTCATAAACTCGAGGCTACATGTCTACATTTTCATCTCAACTGACGAAAATTTGAAACATAGACAAACTTGGGACAAACATATTTCAAGGTTGTGATGCTTTTTGTCATGGACAGACCTTAAGCTAGGTATTATAATTGTTTTGCTCCCACATTACTGGGATGTATTACTGACAGCTAATTTTAAGCCGTTTCCATGGTGAGGTGGGAGGGCTGGGTTGCCACGTCCACGAGTCCTTATGGTCCAGGTGCCGACCCCCTTAGTGAATTGCCTGCTTGGTAGCGCTTGCAGGATCGTGCCCTCGGGATGTTATCTATACCCTGAAGAGAGAAGACCGACGAACATCAGCCACTTCAAGTCCACCTAAGTTGGATCAATCTTCAAGTAACCGACGACTCGCAAGAATCCTCCCTATGGCAGCAGGTGAGACGGCAGATGACTGGAGCAATCATAAGGTGTAATGTCCATGGTTCATCACCTTTCCACCTATCCATTATCGGTAAGGGGACTTCGTCCGAGTACATGACACTGCACATGTTCTCAGCAAGCTGGTCATCGAGAACATTGGCTGACCATCACCCTTCTCCAATGAATTATGTTAACTCAAACCGACCTCGAGTCCCGCGCGCCGAAAGGCAGGGGTGCGTTTAACAATCACGGTCCTAAATTTCTCCACGGTCAACATGTGTACAATAAGTCATGACAGCGACATTGATTGCCTCATCCATGAATTGGAGAACGTCAAAGGAGGCACTGTCAGCATCCAAGAAACTAAGTCGAAAAGCGAAAGACTTTCAAATTGGCAAACAGGTCATGCAGTCTTCATAGGTAAATCTGAAAAAGTAATAAGAGGAGTGGGCTTTATTGTCCACGCTGATTTGAAGCACCTGATTGAGAAGTGCAATGTCATCAATAATCGGATAGCGATCTTAACACTGAACGCTAGCGGATCTTGGAAATGTATCAATGTCTATATGCCTACAAGTGACAACGATGACGAATACATTGATGAGATCTATGAGTCGATTGAAAAAAGAAATGAAAGAAAAGCGTCATTACATCGTTCTCGGAGACTTCAACGCCCGCGTTGGAGGAAAACAACCAGGAGAAAGCAGTGTTGGGCAATATGGACTGAATAACAGAAACGAAAGAGGACAGAGACTGGTAGATTTCGCTGAATACAACAGATTAAGCATGACCAACACAATGAATTTGTTGTCGAATGTACTTCGAGCAGATTGAGGGATGTCGATTAAACCTCCTTTGAAACTTTGAAAAGAGAAGGAAGTTGCTTAAAAGAAGATGCACATTCCACCGAAGAATTGTGTTGCTACAAGCACCCCAACCATAATTCCTTGGTGGCAATGAGCTGTTTGAGCATCTCATATAGTTCACCAACTGATGTGAGATCATTTTTAATTAAGAGGCAAAACATATGATTTAAGCCTATATAATAAAAGTAAGTAGCAAAATGCACTGACAGACCGTCATTGTCCAGTGCCCTGTATGATTGATCTTACAGTATTACAGTGAAGTCTTGACGCTAAATAATGAGCTATCTAATGTTGATTTGACTCTCGATTGGCTTGAGTTAATCAAATACATCGCAAAACAAAAGCCATATTTAAATTTTGATATTCGCAAAAAAATCGATATGCAAAGCTTGGTTCTTCCCATTCCGCTGAACTTCTCTACTGTGTTATAGTATATTTTTGCATGCACATAGTGTCGTTAAGCTATTTGCAAAGAACCAACTACTTTTCAGAACGCGGCCACTGAATATCGTTGAAAGACAAAGACGCGAAACAAACTGTTTGCGATATCCGGGAAAAGGTCAAGTGGAGGTATGTATCTTTCAAGTCACGGTGCTCCTAGTGTTACATCATTTTGTCGACATCTTTCCAAAGTGTTTTGGTCTATGCATTCCATGGTCTATGATATTATCATTATCTACTTAAATTTGATTGTGGATGCGTCAACTGCTTCTATTGATTACCGTCTCGAAACACAGCTGAATAGTTTCAGTAATTTTGTCACTGCCATCGAGATTATGTGATTAAATGATTAGTCAGATTAAGTGGATGAAGTGCTTGTATTCGCATATCGCTTGAATGAATCCTGAAAGGATACAATCATCCTGCAGTGAAAAAGTCTATCTATCATTCAAGCATGCCAAGCGAGTGAAGCAGTCATTCAAGCATCATACATTGATTAAAACGATCGATAGTGATATATAATACAAAATGCAATTCGTCGATTGCATATCTAAAAATGTGTTCAGTTTCATTTGATTTTCACATAATTGGATAGTTTTTTAGGCTCGTTAGTTTAATATAATTTTCAAAGTTTGATTGACTTAGTATCAGGCATGTCTTTGCTTTGGGCTTGCCGCCTTCATGTGTCATAAGACCTACACATTAACTCTAAAAGAATCCAGGACCTCTTACCCCAACCACCACTTTCTGAAAATGTGGTTGACATGTAATGCGATTGTTTGGACATTACAGTTTAAGCATCAGTATTCAAAAATTAATGGGCATGTTTCTCGATAAATCAAAGTTAAACGATAAGATCTCCTTGCCACTGGAGCATTGCAACCTGATGAAGATCTTGAGCCGTCACCTTCTATGAAAATTTGAAGTGGCATACGCATGTACAGGACATCTGCAGTAAATAAGTAAAATAAATTCTTGTCTACATAGAGTTCTTCACAAAGACAAGTTTCATGTATATGTATGCGACAACTTAATAAGAAGCATGCTATAGAAGTGTGCGGCCTTCTTTGTTGTACTGCATATTAAGGGCAACGAAATTAAGGACAACGAGAAGATTCAGAAACGGTACAATCATCGGCTTATAGCAGACATGATAATGGGTTTACACCATTTTTTAATCTTTGGTTTATAGCGACTCGAACTGATGGGCACACAATGCATGACTCTTGCTCAAAGTTCTGAAGATCAAGGACAATGATAATGCGCCTCAATCAACCATACCCGCCATTTAGTCATGTTCATTGTGCATACCAAACGCCGATCAATATCTTCCTTCCCATTTTGCACTAGTGTGTAGGTCTAACAATCGTCATTATATTTTTCCTTGACTTTAATGAATTGGTTATGTCATCTTTCAAAAAACTTCATTCTGAAGCGGATTTATTTTCACTCATATAAGATATAAACCACTAATATTAACAAACAACCTAATCAATTCTAAATTCATTTATGTCGTTTCATTACCTCAATAATGAAGCGTCCATTTAAGCATTTGCTAAAATTTCTTGAAATTTTATTTGATGTTTTATTTAGCGTGTTTTTGCGCCTATGCCAATACGGTGTTTGTGTGGAAAGCCATGCATACGCATCCCATGGCACTTCATACTTCAAAAATATTAGAAAAACGATGATTATATAATTGTTATGGATTGCTTGGTGGGCATCAGTGTAGCTCACACTCACATACATCATCACCCCACTATACGCATTAGAAATATTAAAGCATCCAGGAAAATCCTACTTTAAGAGAATCATATCGGGTAGAGACCCAATCGGACATGGACGCGCTTTTAATCAAATAATTTTAGAGGTCTAATAAATCTAATCATTTTCCTTCAAAAAATCGGTTTTTCAAGCTTAAAAATTCAAGATAAAAGAATATTACATTGTAATTTGTGATCTTTTACATCCTAAAAGTACACACATGAATGTTTGCACATGCATATTCGACAGATCATACATGCGTTCTAATTACAAAATATTGCAGAACACCAATTCACATGGACATTGCCGAGATTAATGTCCTCACAGGCTTGAATAATTTTTTGCATAAGATTCCCTGCCCTGCTCTTCAAGGCAGCTTAGAATGGTCCAAGCTAGCTTATGACATCTAGAATGGCTGAACAGGCTCTTGGCTTTGCCTCGCGACTGATAATCATAAACCATTGCAGATTGCCAGTTCACCTGAATAGAAAGATAGTAGGCTGTTATCATATGTTTCTCTGCTAAATATACAGGATATTCGCAATGTTCTTGCAGATTTTTTGCCACTTAAATTATGTCTTGATCTACAAGTTGTTCGGACTTGCCATGAACACGTACATGTGCAACATATACAACATAAGCAAACACCAGCATGTACATGTGCACCTTAACTATGTACACTTATTGGATAAGACTGAATGCGATTCCATTAACCCCTAGATGTGTGAATTATTTTCAAAATTGAAGTTTTTTTCGAAAAAAAATTTCAAGTGAAATTCGCGCCCGTTGTAGGTATCAAACAAGGTTAGGAGTGGTGTCATTAGAATCGCATTGATCTCCTCTTTCATTTGGTTACAATTTTTGCCAAATTTTTGCTGCGCAATGTTGTCGCAAATGGGGCAAAATGTCCTCAAAAGAAAACAAGATTAATTAATATATTATCATAATAAATAATGCAAATTATTTCATAGAACACAATATGCATGACATGGCTACGTAAGCCAAAATAAATAATGCACAGTAGCGAAGCGCATATATTGCCTTAATGCACGTTTTCCAAACTTTATTAATTTTTTAATCTGATCTCTTCATGTAGCATTAAGACTGGAGAAGAGAAGAGTTTGCTTCTACGAGCCGTCGCATCTGTGGCAGCATTATGATCATGAGGCCAGGAGTATACGCAGTGAGAAGTTCGACAAAGAGCCATTTCTTGACATAATTGCAAAATTTCGTAAACCACGAGAGTTGAAAGCGAGCTTTCTTTATTTTTTACATATTAGTGGGACAGTGACTGCATAAAACGAGGTATGGTAAGGCAGCATGCTTTACATGCAAGCGAGGCTATTGCGGGGCATTATTATATACAATCAATTTACTTGCAGCAGTACGACAAGTGAGTCATTTGGGTAATGAAATCCGAAAACTTCGGCCAATGCCAAACTTTGACCATGCTCATTAACTGTTCCAAATTATTCAGGCAGATGTACAGGATAATGAGATTCATGACAAGTCGGATTGTATTGGAATAGAAGACTTTACGGCAGAGAAATATTATTCAGTTGGTTATTATTCAACGAATTTGACATGGCAAATAATATTCTTAACTCAATCATCGGCACGCCACACGATACCATGCATAATCAATTAGTAATACAACATGACAGTGAAATGAAAAATTGAATAATTACTTGAACTCTTCCATTATTATTTCAAATGCAGAGGCCATGTCAAAAGTGAATGTTCAAGCGTTTTTGACTCCTTAAACATATTTTCATGCTTAATTATGTGTGTCAGCATCGTCCGATTGATTCCACATACCACTGTACTGTTCAAATGCTATGCTCTAGACTGGACAACATCGCATAATAGCTGCAAATTAAGAAAGCTTCATCTGTTCTAGTTGATGCGTAAATTTTTTGTAAATGACGAAAAGTCTGAAATCATTACGAACCTGTAATTTATTATTCATGTAAAAGTGAACCAATCTAGCAACAAAAAATGTGAACTGCACTCACTGAAATAAATTACTGTAGGCTGAGTGCACATGTCATTGACGCACATTGTCATCATCCTTCGAGTATGATTTCTTTGGAGAGGAAATGCTGTACTTTTAGAATTAACTTCCAAGTAAGTGACATTTACTACAAGATTCCGTTTTTGTTAATCAGAATGATTTCTTACGGTTGATCATGTCACAAATTACCGGCCACTGAAAAAAGTAAAATATTTTGTGGTATATATACACGTAAATAGTCCGCTATAAGATTCAGATAAAAAATGATGTATGCATGCAATTTACCAACTCATGAAATCACACCTAAGAATACTAACAAAAATACAATTGATTTAAACATTTATAACTCAATTCTACACAATGATTCTTATTAACGACAGAATAAATTATGATAGTTAATAGTTTTGACAAGTGTGTTTACTTAACAGATCCGTTTAGCCTGCTCGATAAAGAACTGAAAATAAATTTGCAAAGTTAAAAAGTTAGAAAATTCAGCCAAGAAGCAGAATGCACTTACTCTATTGTAGAGCAAGTTTTCACATTTTTGTATGAAGACTTAAATTATAATTCTGTATAAAATTTCCATGACAATCAACTTTATCTCCTTTTAATGTCGCTTCTATCAACAATTTTTCATTCTATTTCATATCTAATAAGTTTCATACTACTTACATTTTGAAATTCCAAATCGCTAGTATGAAAATACCGGAATAATTTGGAAATATTTGCTGTCTTAAAAATTTATCAAGTGTGTTTCTAGACCTCAGGAACACGTCTCCGTAAAAACTGAATCCTTTGAAATAAATTTTCACCGAATGATGACATTTTCTTAGTTGACACTATACCTACTATATACCTACTCTATGGCTGAGTGGGATAAATAACGCATTATTTTCACAACACTCAACCTGCACGGTTCAAGGGCCTCATCGATTCTCATATACCTAGTAAGCAATTGAGTCGTGCAACATGCGCTTTATTACGAATTGTTACCAATTCATTTTTAAATATTTCAAAGTAATTCATCTTTAAGTTTTTTATATTTATAAGCACTCGTCACATGCATTTTCTTTTTAAAATTTTGGATTGCATTCAGCGACATTTCATGGTTACATTCCTTCAGCATATCTCAGTCGCAATATAATACAATGAAATCAGTAAGATGGTCTCTGAAAGATGAAAGATGACTGAAGGACTGCCGAGCTAGTGACTTTTATTCATCATCCACAGATACTTGCAATTCTACGGTTCATCATCTGGCTTATTGTACTTGGAATATTCCAAGTGGACAAGCCAGTGTTTCCTTTTGTCCTGAGCGCTTTTTTGTATATTTTGTTAAGAATTGAGAACAATGTACAAGTGTAACATTGTCGGCAACTACTCAAGTTGTTGTTTTGAATGAAAGGTACTCGTGCAAACAAATCAGAATGCAGTCTCTTATTCTTAGAGCCAATTTTAATTCGTTATTGAATTCAAAGTCCATCAGCTCCGGTACAATTACTATGACAAAAAATGACTCCTTGAATAAATATTTAATGAAGGCTTTAATAAATGCAATAATATTGAGTATCAATTGCTCTTAAGCTCAATGACACAATCAACTCAGATTTTCCAGCATTGCCTGTTTCATAAAAAAGTTGGTTAACTATCAAGAGCTACTTGACGTGCAGCCTAGTCACTACGACTTGCAAATCTCCACTCATGAGCTGCATACTGTATAAACGGTCCAAAGATAGCATCCTGAACAGCATCTCTTTACAAAACCTTTATTACTCGGATAACAGGAGAATATAATATTTCCCATTCAACACCCACAGTGTGTATGTGGTTACGAGCTCGTTTATACCCCTTTCCAGAGAATAATTCGTTTTTAAACCGGAAATATCTTTAATTATGACACCGTGTCATATTCTTCAGATTTAAAAATCATCAAGTTTGCTATTCTGAAAGCGAAAACACCAACATGATCTGATAAAAAATTGAATCTCAAAATCTTTGCCATACCCACATTTCCACATTTGAATTATTCATCACCTTTGACTGCAGAAAGTTTGTCAATAATGGATCACGCGAGCAGAACTAATTAGCGTTGATGCTTCCCTGCAGCAGATAAAGCCTATCTAGAATGATGTGTAATCACCATTATATTGAATAATCGTAAAAAATCATTTGTCAATCATCTTCCGACTATCCTGCTGATTAATGTGTTTTTAGATTTTAGTGACTTATAGTGTGCAATTTTTCATTAGAAATAAGAAAGTCTCCTTTCAATACTAATTTGATAACAGTATGTGCGGATGCAAATTGCACTCCATGAATGGCAATGGCATGACGTGAGAGAGAATATTAGATGAACCAGCATTGTTTCAGCCTCCATCCTGGCAGCAAAATAAAAAACAAATTGTCTTGATTGATTTCAGGAGAAAGCGTTCTTTGAATGAGAAGTCACTCCGTTATTGCAGGTTTTGAAATAATCTTAAAAATGAAAACAAAATGATGATATTCATTATTGATTAGATGCACGAGTACATTTTGAGCAGTGCTGGTCAAAGCAGCGAGATAAAGCATCGGAAGACGAATAAGCATGATGTTCAAAGCTAATATTCTGATTTTGGAATAATTTTTTATATCGTACTGGATTTCTAGCGTCGATGAGCAGGGATTGCAGCGGTTAAAATTTTCGCTTAACCGGTTAGCCGGTTAAAAAATACAAATTAACCGATTAACCGGCGAAACGATCAAATATGCAAAATCAGTCAAGAAACTCAACTATGCTTCACGCTAGAGCGTGAGAGGTATTTACTTGCCATCGAGCGAATTATCATCAAGCATCCATTTACATGTACGTAGGCCATTAGAAAAAATTTTCATCAAAATAAAATTTTGCATCATCATAGTTGGGATTCCAGTTAGTATCATAGTTGGATAGTCGTCAGGCCAAAACTGAACGACGTGTACCTGTAAAGGCACGAAAATTCACCTTGTACTTTTATTTGATTATTATAAATTGGATTCGAAGAACATATATGCTTTGATTAAAACAATATTTTATGTTAATGAAACAAAAACAAGGTATTGACTAATTGTCGGGAAGTGTAAGATTTTTCATTCAGACTGAGTTGTAGTTTAAAAACAATACTGCATTTGCCGTTTCCTTCGTAAAACGCATTATTTTTTATAGAATGTTTCCATACGCCGAGAACAAGCGTTCACTACTCGCCGATGTAGCCTGAACTGTGAGGTACCTTCTGGCGAGTTTATGCAGTTTTGGAAAAGAACATCCATTTGTCCTCCACCAATCCAGCGAATCAACTTCGAGATTCGAAGCAATTAGCTGGTAACTGTGTATTTCTTTGAGTGCGCTGTTGTCTGACGTTTTGGATGTAAAGATCATGGATACACAACATACTTAGTTTATAATGGATTAGTGTTAGGATACTTGGTTGAATTTTCATAAAAGATAGATATTTTTATTTAACCGTGGTTAAGCGCTTAACGTAAATTAACCGATGAAGGATAGTTTAACCGGTAATTATTTATTATTATTATTGCTAATTTAGCAATGTTTAGCAGAATGCATTCTAGGATCAATAAAAATCAAATAGTTATAAATGGTCAGAATAAAAGAAATCCGACTTTATCAGTCCGAAATCTGCATGAAACGCAATTTATATCAGTGCTTAATCTTCAGTCGAAAAATTAATTTTATTTAATTTTAAATTAATGAAACACAATTAAAAGCAGCACTCTATGTTTCACTGCTGAAAATGTGCTTAATTTTATAAAGCAGGCCCAAGTTATTTTCCGTTAAATAAGTAAGATTCCCTGCTTTTTTACAGGTAAAAAATGTGCTATGAAAAATAATTTTGATTGATTTTGAAAAAAATAGCATTGAATATGATTGTCACTCATGACAGAGTTTGGCTTCATCATGAAAATGCAATAAAAATTGTGAAAGCTTGCATTTGATAAAACGTAGCTCGCACTGCCGATACAAGAATAATATGTCAACATTTAATTTATTATGAAAATTTGGAAGTTGCTTTCAATTGAAAACCAAACAATAAACTGTTTCGTGATTGGGATGAATGCGTAATTGTGGAGTTGCATTTACTCTTGCGATCGGAAAATATCGGAATATTTACTTTTGCGCCAGAGAACATACACAACATATTCAGCCATTGGGATGCTTATCAAAAGAGATTCATAAAATGTTTATTATTTCTTTGAATTTGGTTCTAATAGCTAAATTGTCAATTCCTTGTTTTCGTAATAAAATTGTCAAACAATTTTCAAACAAACTGATATCATTCTCATAAAAAGACATTCGTATCTTTAAGAGTACTTCAAGTAAAAATTGCAAAAACAAACATTTTTCCATAGCTTCATTTGTGCTTATAGTTGATCCAAACCTAATGAGAACATAATTTTGCTAAACTCATTTACTTATTTCGAATTTCTATCATATATTTATGGATAACAAATGAAATTTTACATATTACATTGCACCGAATAGATGTGGTCTGCTTCGTCGACAAACGAATTTCATCAACAAAATATCTTGATCAAAGCGCCCATTTTGTCAATCAAGTGAGATTGAAGCAATGTTGCACGCGCGGTACGAATATTTGCATAGAGTGAGACCAATGTACTGCACGGTGGCTTTAAGAACCACGTGATTTGTTGAGCTGCTGTAAACCACGTGTATAAAGTTAGCGGAACCACTTTGCACTTGAATTTTTCAAAAGCGGCTGCGAATTTGTGAAATCTGAGCCCAGATTCGTTATCAGGAGGCTGAAATAGAATCACGCTGAAATGAAAAATGGTTCCTCTGTGTGGCTCCACCAACTTCACACACGTGAAATTTTCGTGTCAATTATTTTAATTTCGCAATGAAGTCTTAATATCGATTTAAACACGTTGTTAATTTCTGTTTCCAAGGAGCTGTTTCGGAATATTTGAGAATACTAGAGCAAGGCCCTGCCTGAATTCAGCAGCTAAGGTAGGGATTTCCAGTAATTTAAAAATCTCGCTAATTTTTGTTTTGATGTTGTCAAAAGTCAACTAATTAACGAATACTTTTCTCATATCTCTTGAAGGAATTGTCTTCACATTAATGAGACGCTGAAATCACGTAGAATGGGATGGTCCATCCCCTGCCATTACCTATATACAGTTTTGCAAATGCGTAAAGCCTAATGATTTCATAGTTATTCAACGTAGCAAAGTGCGTCAAGGTAACAAATTTTTTTTAAAAAAAAACAAGCTAACGACTAGTTAATTTTTAGCAGGTGCAAAATATGATTTAAAAGAAAATTTTTATATCCTAAAATGTATAAAAATTTAAAAATACTTACTAGAAGGACAAACAACGGTTCTCCTCTCCTCGTGTGTAGTGAATTGGCGAGTAAGTCCTTCTGTTCAAAATCACTTATATGTTGAAAATATTCTATTTAACAGTCTGCCCATTCAGATGATAAGAGGACAAGTCTGTTTCCAATCAAAATACCAGATCTAGCTAATTAATATTAGTTCCTTAAGCTAAAACGTGAAAAAATTCTACAAAATATGCATACAAATTAATTGACTATTTTTAATGAGGTCATTAACGGGAACTTTGTCAGGACGATCGCGTTTCGACCGCTAAATCCTGGACGCTCAAACCCAACCAAGCGCGGTCCTGTACATTTAAGATGCACAGCCTAAAAAATTATATTTATAGTAGAGAAAAATTAGCATCTATCGAAAAAAACAATAGAGTCACTATTGACTGAAATGTACCTCAGGCATTTGAAAGAAGGACAGAGTCCAGCCAGTAGACCAGTTACACAGTCAAAGTCACTCAGCTTATTAGCACTTCATGTAAATACTGGAATGAAATCATGTTTTCTAACAAGTAAGCGGCTTTTCCTTCTAGCGTTGAAAAGTTATGTGTGATTGGTTTGCCGCTTCGGAGCATTACAATAAATCGAGGAAGTTAAATAGTTAGATTGTACCTTACTATCTACCATTTTATGGAATAGTGAAACACTAGAAATATCACATCTCTTTTGTAAAGTCGTAAGACAAAAAAGTTTACAAATTTCTGTGTAAGAACTATTCCTTTCATAACCTTCTATCCGGAATGCATTATTCAACATTAAGAATCGTGGCCACACAAGTTTCAGAATATTGACTGTAATGTGAGTCTCAACAATTTATTTTCCCTCTCGATTCTTATTGAAATTAAGAAAAAATGGGATCCATGAATGCGGTTCCCAATAGATGAATGTTCGTTATAAAAGTTTTATGGTTCGTTATAGCGAGTCTCGACTGTATCTGACGTAATATTTACATTTCATACTGCCTACTAGGCCTACTACTGGAGTCGGAGTCGAAGTCGGAATCAGAGTCCTATCAAAATGATCCCTGATATAAAACTGTTGCCAATCTATCTATAAAGCTTTCGATTGTACTTCAATGATACATTGTCCAGAAGGGAGCAGTTCCTCTTTACTTCAATAGCGCAGAATCCTCTGTCCAAAACTAATACACTAACTAACCATGCATAAAAATTCATGCACCAAATTTCATTACAGATCGACTGGCAAGGTGTTACGAAATTCTTTAAGTACAATGTGGTTTTTGAAGACACAGCAACACAGCAAGATGTTTTTGAACATTGTGGAATCAAAAGACTGGTTGAATTTGCTCTCGATGGGTAAGGAGAATCAAATTAATTGATTTTAGCTCGAATTGCTTGTTTTGGCTTCACGCAGTCTAATTGATGCAACTAAAAAATCCACAGGCACAAAATGACACAGTTCACAAACATTTCTGGAACGCAATGTGAATATCAAGACATGATGATGAACGATTTATATTGTGAGCATGAAAACTTCTATCAGGATTTGTGATAACTTCTATCAGGAATGTGAATTGATAATTATCTAGAAAAAACACCTATTACTTCAATCCAAAAGTTGAATTCTTCGGCATTTAAGCCGATCGGCGTCTCCAATCTATTTAGTTCCCAGTAGCACTATGCACTGTGCACTGGTGAACAGGTCTCATCTGCTTGCAGCGACTCTCGGACCAGTGCACCGAAATGTGTGAATTGCGAGCAATTTGATATTTTACTGTTTTATTCCATGCAGTTAGGCCTAAAGAATTTATTCTTTTTTGATATCAGTCACATCATGTCTGGAAAAAAATATATTGTGAGCATACAATGTCATTAATCCAACCAACTAAGAGAACATCTTTCAATGATGGTCTACATGCCGATTCCGCAGAAATATAAATTCATAATCATGAAAATGAAGTTTTAAGAAAATCGCGACTTTGTCATAAAATAACCGGAGGATTTCCTGACGTTGAGAAAAAATGTTGCTAAGTTTTCAGATATTGTAATTTTGCATTGCTTTTTCTTATTGACAGGAAAGATATCTTTATAATGTCTGTTTTGCGCCGGTGCGAACAGGTGCAACTGGCGCACAGCCCTAAGTTTTCAGAAACAGTGACAAGAGAAGCTTGAAATTCAACTGACAATTTTCCCAAAATGACCACATCATGCTGACATGAGTGCTCAGTCGGAACACAGCTGCTACAATTTGATTCAGCGAAATGCAAGTCAATGACAGGTTTGAAGGCTATAATTATGATAATTTATTTTTTATCAGGCTATATAATTATAATTATTCAACAATTGATGTCAAATGGCAAATTGTAGAAAGCAAATTAGGAGCTTATCATACAAGAAGGTAATGCGATGAATGCATTCATTCACATAATTGCAAAAATATTATTGCTTATTACACGAATGCAATATGAGATGTTACATCGTACTTGTTATTCGTAGTAGTATCCGGAAAATGTAGAAGTTCGGTTAACTTCCTCTTCAACTAAAAAGTAAATGACAACAGCTTCTCTACGGCGAATCTGATACAGTGGGTCTATAAAATCTAAACAAAAGTTTTTCTGGCTTGACTTGATCTAATGACCAATTTATTCTCCTAAAGTTGATAGATCAAAATACGTGCCGCTTATGTAGCTGATATTTATGCTTTTAGGTACGCATGTACGTGTTTCGCATATGGCCAAACTGGCTCTGGCAAGACTCATACAATTACTGGACCGCCAAGTGAGGTATGTCATCATTTGCATCAAATATTGTAATCTGGATTAATTGGCATGACAATTTGTTATTTGAATTTCAGTTTTTAATGGAAAAAGAGCCAAATCCTGATGTTTTCGGAGTTATGCCGAGGGCATTTATCTATCTGTATCGTCAAATCCGAGAAAACAAAATGACTCGCTTTCGAATTCATGCTAGTTATTTTGAAATTTATAATGAGCAGGTAAGACTTATTCCAAGTGTATCATCATTAAAGCTGTTCTTTGCGCAAAGTCTACAATGCATTCAAGTTGTCACATAATACCCTATTCCATCGAATAGCACTCGCCCTCGAATAGAAAATGAATTGAAAAATAATCCAGTAACCCGCCTTCATAAGGAACTCACACCTAAATTGATCAATTAATAGGCTTTTACGAGTTTATTTAGAACCACTGCCATTGGAGTGTAACTGCACAAAAGTTTGACGTTTTCTATTTCTTAACACGCTTAACGATGTGTATAGAAGCTGTCAATAAAAAAGATATAAAAATGGACAACAAACATTTCAGACCCCAGTTGTTGCTTGCCATTATAAAACATAACTGTTTGTTTAAGAAATCCATTTTCACAATTACATGTATCTTTACGCATCAAAATGGTAGGATCGGAAATGGGTGAGCCAATTCTCATAAAAATCCATATGAAGCGATCAATAAGTAAAAAATGGTCAATACCATGTCGACACTCAACACAAGCTTCTAGTTCTACTTTTTCAAATCTTACATCTCGAGTTCGTCGTCACTGACGGAATCATTATTCTCCGTGATTATTTCGCTTTCGCTTTCCGTCTCATCATTAATGTGCAGTGTACACACATTAATATAAACAATGTCCACAGTACATTATTATTACCAAAAAATCGATTCAGTTAAATCGCTATAAATTTTATTCATGCAACCCACCCTCGAGTAGAATTTGCACTTAAATTGTTAAAAGATCATGTAGCCCGCAGGTTATGTTTGAAAAAGTACGTCAAATTACAGGGTCTTTGATCCCTTTTTTGAAGTCTTATTGTTAATTGCATTATTGAGTTCTTGCATTATTATTGCTCAATTAAAATTATTTCAATGTTTTACATCAAGATTAGAACACGAGCTAAACACCCACTATATATTATAATCACATGTGAAATCATCATATTATGAATTATCTAGCTTAAATTATCATATGATTATTACTGTTGTATTTCCGCCGTAGATTGTTGATCTTTTGAATCCCGACACCAACAACGTGATGGCTTTGCGATGGCATAAAGGTCGAGGATTCTACGTGGAGAATTTGTATCTGATCGAATGTGAAACGCTCGACGATTTGATGTCAGTTCTTGAAACAGGTAAAATGAACTCTTAATTATGCAGTAAACTACTACTATTGACATACAGTAGTTAGTATAGGATGTGCAGATATCTTTCGGATTTGCAGCAGCACATTCTGTTAAGGCAATGTAAATGTAAAATCTCAGAAGATGTAGCACCATCAATTTGTATTTTCTGTATATTTTTGCAAGCTTTCGAACTTTGTTCAGATATTTGTGCACATGTCTTGTCAAATTGAAAATGATTGAAATTCAAAAGGTCGCTGAAATATATTCGTAAAACAAGTTGATTTTTCCACTTTGTTCGGAGTTCTTGCGATTTCCCCTAGAAAATGCTACATGTCAAAAGATAAACATGTAGTTATTTATACAGAAAAGCAAGAGCAAAGGACCGATTCATATATTTTAAGACAAAGTAGCAGTTAAAATCAGAATACGAGGCCTTTCGTTCCCTCTAAGTCATGTGTTGACGCGGAGCTGGTATTTATCACAGGAACACAACTTAATAACGTGCAATGTGATACAAGGACAATAAGATGGACGGTAAGTGGACGGCAATCAATTCTATTGCCATGGCAAACCCAAGGCCAACCACGAGCTACAGGCCAGGAGCAATCGTTTGAATGGCCAGAGCCTCCATGAAACAAAACACACTTCTGACATCGGATCTACACAAAATCTGAAAACGCTCTCTGACATCTGAGAGGTCACATCCGTTGGCAAGTAAATGGCGAGCAATAGAGCTCTCGGACAAAGGCCTCGGACGAAATGCCTCGTGTTCTGATTTTAACGGTTGCTTTGTCTTCAAATATATGACTCGGTCCTTTGCTCTTGTTTTCCTGTACAAATTTTGCAGCGGGTCACATTTCTTCAAGAACATGTAATTATAGCAAATTAAATTGCTTATATTTAAATATGCAATCAAAAAGTGAAAAGCAGATAAATCGTGCTTGTGGATGATTTTGATGTTCTATAATTCGGTCCTGCACATGCTTCTATTGTCTCGATCATGGATTCAGTAAATTTGGATGTTTCTCATCAAGACTTGTAGTCGCTTTCTGCATCAACATATCATTGACACTCATTATTGTGTTATGGTGCACGAAGCATACTGATCACGAGAACACACTGCATAACCAATAGCCATTACACTAAATGTCTGCAAAAAAAATTTGGTGGAATATTTTCAGCGGAAAATATAGTCAAACATCTTTCTGATGTCTTTCAATGATTCATGCAGATTTCCATAGCAATCCTTTTATATCGCGCTTATTATCTTGCTAATTACATAATGAAACTGTAGAATCCCTTGATAATAAAGTCTACGTTTCTTTAATGTGAGGTTTTTATCCTAAGGTAATTGAAGCAGTTTACCGATAAATTTGTTTGTTACAATGACAACCTGCGTGAGCTTCAGATTTCGCACATTATTTCAGGAATGAAAAATCGAGCATTCAATGCAACAAATCCAAATGAATATTCAAGCAGAAGTCACAGCTTGTTCACTATACTTATTGAGAGCGAAGATAAAGACAGTGGCAGTGGCATCACAAAGCATGGAAAGTTGACGTTTGTAGATCTTGCAGGTAAGATTCTTGTTATTTATCAAAGACATTAAGGAATGAATATATGGTCTCATTTGAGTGTTTAAAGCGAAATCATTTCATAATGTGATGACATCGCTTTAAAATAGGTGTCATATAGTAATTAAAGAAAACTAAAGCTAAGTACTTCGGTATATCATAGAGGGAGCAAATGCTAGACTGCGACAATGGCATAGTGCCTTGGAGGAAAAGGGGCCCAGGGTAACCAGCTGGAAAACTGAGAGGTGCTGGTGTCGAGCAAGGGAGGGGACGAAAGGATTGATGTCAAATTAAGCATATCCATATCAAGAATATCAGGCAAGTTGAGAGATTTTGCACCTATGAGCCATCCTTGAACAGCAGCATGGAGATTGTGAAGAGGACGTGAGAGAAGTTTGATGCAAGAGGGTGACGACCAAGATTAAATTGAAGGTGTATAAGTGCATAGTCAGACCGGTGCTGCTGTACGGGCTCGAGGAAGTGCCGATATAAGAGTCCTTGACGCCACTGTGATGATGTTGCTTTGATGGTCAGGAGGAATATCGCTGCGAGAGTGAGGAAATTAGAAAGTAAATGAAAGTCGCAAGGATTGTCGGAAAAGCAAGAGGAGCCAGATTAAGATGAATAGGACACGTGTGGAGACGTGGAGAGGAAAACATCCTTAGGTAAGTATTGGATGCTTCTGTGACCAGGAGGGCAGAGGGCGGCAAGGGCTGAGGAAGCGAGATGTATGTAAGGGATATAAGGGCAGTTGGAGTTGAAGAGGACGAGTGGGCCGACAGAAGAAGATGGAAGAGGAGATGCCACGCGGCCGACCTGACATGAAGGTTTGAACAAGATCGAATCGACGATGAAGATTCGAATTATATTACATTGCTATTAGAGCATAAAACTTAAATATACGAATATATCATATTTTTCATATTCAATAGTAGTATTCGCTTAATAATTTATCTTAAAATATATACATTTACACTTTGAAATACTTGATTCTTTGTATAAAGAATATTCGTTGCTTTTATGAAGAGGATGTGCAAATTAGTTTGCATCTAGATCATAGAAAAATATTAAACAGTAAAATCAGAGCAATGAGTGAATTCTAACGGTAAGTTATTAAATGATCTTTTCAGCAGATTGCTGACGCTCTGTATCCCTACTTCTACCAGGAGGAACGTAAATTAAACCTCGTTTTCCGAAATAAATTATGCGCTACAGAAATTGTAATAATTGACATGACAACTATTACAAAACGCAAAGTAAATGGAATTCAAGACCGGCATCCAGAACGAGTTTCTTCAGGGAGCGAGAACGAAAATGAGACTTACACTGAATGATGAACAACCTATGGCTACTACGAATCTACGCGTATGTCGAGCTCTACCCGGTTCGAACATACACACCTGTAGGCATTAATCGTTTCTTCCGTCAAGCTTGTAATAAGCAAAATCATAAATCAACTAGTTCAAACCATTTATGCTTATGATCCTTGCAAAAACAATAGCAAATATTAATATGCACATGTGTTGTAGGATGTATGAGAGTGCAATTGTCATCGGTTTAGGTTAATTAATAGTTATACTGTGCATTTTAAATGTAGATCAGGCTCTTATATTCTTATCAATAGATATATGCATGCTTAAAGTGCTGAGATATACAGGAGACAGCATGTACGATTCGCATAAATCGTCTCCTATATACAAGCGTGATCAAGAATTATTTTACATCGTATAAAATGATGCAATCCTTCGGTGTGTGGGAATGCCCGCAAGATTCCCATAGAGATTTCTGTGTTTTGGGACAATAGTGCATATGGGAATGCGAAATCTAATCCCCCGGCAACGGGAATCATTCTATCTCTCGCTCGATCAGATTGCTGATACAGTGCTTTGTATATCATGACACGCCATACAACTCTTTAACAGAGTGTATCGCGTTCCTTTCCGCTCCATACTGCTGCATGTTGATCCATTCGAATGATACAGTAAGAAGGGCCATCTAATTGTAAAGGATTAATTGTAAGAGATGATTAATTCATAATTTGGATTAAAGCCGTTCTTCAATTCATATATACCTGCATCTATTGAAAAATTTTTCCAATTCTAACTATAATTGGAAAGTAAAAAAGTTGATGGTTTCACATACGGAGGAAAATAGATATAAATAATTCTCGGCTGTTGCGGCTATACTTTTTCTATCTGCAGGTAGTGAGAAAGTGAAAGATGGTGACTCGCTATCAACAGAACAACTCCAAGAAACTCAAAATATAAATCGAAGCCTCCTTGTTCTAGGTGAGTATGATCATCTCATGCGTTTTTAGAAATTCTTCATTATCAAATTTACATGTACAGTAGATGTTCGTGTTCCTTTGCCACAGATAGCTGTTGCACCATGACATAGTACATTACTAAGCCAACTTACGCGTCTCTGAGACGCGTTTGTGAAAGCTATCAGAGCAAGTGCCAAATGGTTTCACTTAGTGAGAGGGTTTCTGAGTCCAATGCATGTTGTTGGGTAGAGCATACTGGATTGCATGTCTGAGAAAGATGTCGGAAGTCTGTCAGAGTTTGCTCTGTGATTGGGTCAAACAGGCAATTTAAAATACCCACTTACTACTTTGCCGATTGACTTTACGCTGCTGACGAGGGGAGAATTCCCGAAACGTTTGACACCTGTAAATTTTCTTTTATTAACTTCGATTTTTGGTCAATACATATAAAGAATGAGTGAACATCTGTACTTTTCCATGATGAAAGCATTGAATGGCAAAAACCTCCTGTTGGCGACCATCACCTATAAAATACCCACTTCCCACTTTGGATAACAGCCATCCTCATCGAGGAATAACTTAGTTTTGAATGAGCGAGACAGTCAGCGACAATAGCATTCAACATGAATGAAACAGCAATTAACATGATGAATTAAATTGCACCGTGTTATGTCGAGCATTCATAATAAAGCTATTCCTCGATGAAGATGGCTATTATCAAATGCGAGAAGCGCTATCTTTTAATTGTATCCCTGGTTCAACCAACCAACAAACCTCCAGGTAAGAAGTAACCGATTTCTTTTACAGACACCTATGTTCTTTCTATCCACCAACATGAAATCGACATACTTTCCAGCTAAGCTAAACTGGGTGTCAGCGATGTGATAGTTATCGCACTCTAGTATTCGTCGAGACCGAAGGTCGAGATAATTACCTTATTGCTTGACAGCGCGGTGGAGACGAATTGCATGGTTGCAGCACGTTGTCATACTTAACACTTTAATCAACCATTTAAAAAATGTACTACACAGAGCGGTTCAATCTACTCATATTGTCAACACTGTTATTCAATATGAAACAGAGTTACCGATAGAACTCTAAGTTAGCTCCCTCATAGCGAAAACACTTGATAATAATTATTCGACTTCTATGAATTAATATAGCGATGTAGTGGCTTGCCAATCATTCCAATGTAGAGTTCATAGAGTAGATATATTAGGTAGAGTGGTAACTCCGCATTTTTTTAATCCCCAATGTGTATACACTTTCGATTTTATTAAATGAACTCAAAGGAGATACAGGTGGAATTGTCACGAAATGTGAGATATGCAAATTTTTGCAGTTTTGCAGAAATTGCCACGGAATTGAGTGATCATGTTAGTAATGCAGAAGGAATGATGGTGTTTCACAGATTCCCATGACAGCCTTGGAGATTCAATGTTTTTTAAATGAGCAATTGGATGGGTTCCTATCATATTTTCATACTCAACCTCAAGAGTATTTTCTCTAAGCATGATCATATCACAGGCAACCTGCAACTGGCAGAGCGAAATCACATAATCAAGGACTTCAATTAACTTTGAAAGATGTAAATGGGTCCACATCACTATTCAGATTCAAAAAATGAAACATGAATTTAGTGAATCACAAAATCATGCCGGTGAAAATTGTATTAGAAACTTGAAATTTCAGCCAAGAAACCACGAATAGTATCGTGACTTTTTCATGATGACTTCTATTGTAATACGGAGCATGAAATTCCTTTGATGATCAGCTTAACTTCCGCTCAGTTAGGATGCTTATCAGCAAATATTCATTCCTTTTGATGTCCAACTTGTTTGATACTACGTATATAGGAGAGTCATCTCGGTAGTATTTAAATAATCAAAATTTTGAATTTTTTCAAAAGTACTCAAATAATTTTTTTGGACCACGGGAACGTAATCTCCTCAAAAAACTGAATCTTTTGATACAAAAATTTTCACTGTATACAGATTCTTTTTTGAGTCGACACTCTACCTATATCCCTACTCTATGGTAGAGTTCTTGAAGTGAACGCTACCTCAGCGAAATCTTGGCGTTGATTGTCAAAATATTTGGCAAGTGCTTCAGAATAACTCTAAGCTAAACCATTGCGGGGTTGTCAGCATTTGATGAGTGCAATGCGTGAGATTTTTAAATTAGATAAATATAACGCAACTTGTGACGTCCAATACGAGTCTTCGCATTTTTTCTATATCTCAAAGAAGTATCTCATAGATATCTAGGCCTGTTTATTGGAGTATGCATCTGAAATTGAAAAGAAGACAACATATTTTACATTACAATGCTTCTTCCACATTATACATGTGTACACCAACACAATGTTGTTTCGGCTGACTCAACAGCCTTTCAATCATATATCTTCTATTAAAATTTATTCATGCATCTTTTCCAGTGATATATAACAGATATTGAGCAATGTAATAATAAATCCAAGTTCATGTGCTTCGAACATGCACAAAGAATTGCCGACGATACTGTAGAAAAAAATATCATAATAATCAGCACTAAAAAATTATGTTCCTTAACTGCATGTGCATATAGGCCTATATGTGCCCACTAGAAAATATGAATTGTAATCATGAAAAGTAAGCTTAAGCTACGCATAGAATGCAATTGGGATGAAAAAGGAAATTATGCAGTAAAAGTTTTTTGAATTGTTCAACAATTGCCCAATTGATTTATAGAGCAGTATTTAAAATCATAAGCAATTACATGTACAGCGGAGGAGGGCGCGCGAAATCGCAGTCGTTTTGTTTGCACATCAAAATCTGTAAATCCTAATTCATTTCGATCTACATTGAAGATTAATGAACAAAGATTACACATGCGAGTGTATTACCTAAGTGCTTGCTTAGCGTGATCGTGGATAATTGCACAGTGGACATGTTGGCTGTCCTACAGCCAACATGTCCATTGTGCAATTATCTATGACCACTTTAAGCAAACACTTAAGCAAGCACCAGTCTTGTGCAGCTAGGATTAAATAACAGAAAATTGCAAGAAAACGCTTAACCAGCTACATTGGAAGACACGTGAATTGCTCATTTACCCTTCATTGAGAAACAGGTCACTGTTCTTGATAAATGCTACGGTACTAATAGCTCAATAATTTCGTTTTCCAAGCACGAGATTGAATCAAGGTTGTGGAGCGGTAGGAGCATTTTGAATCTATCGACAAAATAAAATCCGTTTTGGATTGAGCTTTCTGATCTTAAAGAAAGCTATCGAACATTTCATGCTATAAGCTTAATAGTTTTTCAGCAAATGGAAGACGCGATAATGCCTATTTTTATTTTTGCACACCGCAGTGGTGCAAAAGACTTTTACAGCCGAATGGGCAATGCTTACTTTTTCTGCGTTGATATCACCTTCATCTACAATCTTCGACAAATATTTAGTTGTCAGCAGACATGCATTTTCCGGTCATTGTTATGCAAATCTGGATTGTTGATGTCAATCTGTAGAAAGTGTGGACCAAATCATATATTTCAATAAACTTCAACATGAAGCTCATATTTGATCATAAATGTAGAAGCAAGAAAGCTCATCCTTTTGAATAAGCAAATTTTTGATCGCAAAAAAATTGATTGGAAAAATAAGATACACTGTAGTCATGGAGCTTCTGAAACTTTCTGAAGCCTTGAAAATCTGGGAGCATTCTCATTTCCGAAATCAAGCAACTTTTCAGTGATTTACACTACATAAGAGCAATTAAGATTGCATACATTTCCTTCTTGCCTTGTGCAGCGACTTTAAACGAAAAATGGATATCTTATTAGATTGATTATGAAATTTCAGTAAGTGACGCAAATATGATATAAGTTTGCTATGCTAATGCACTATCTTGCATCAGACAATCCAAGTGAGCATCTTGAGAATGTAGTGATTTCTGAATTTTTTTAGAAAATTCGGAGCTCGAATCTACACTGGCGCACCTTTCATCAATATTCTTAACTTCTTTGGACAGCTGTGGACCACTCAACAATAGGTCTAGTGCTTTTCCTAAGTGTTAACTCTTCGAAAGTTCAAGAATTAATGAAATCATCTGAGGAAGAGAAACCATATATTGCTTTGTAGTATTTTGTGTTACTAATTGAGCTGCTTAATTTAGAAGAGAGGAAATGAAATATTTCGTAAAGAAAGTCTAAACCTTAGATACAAATTTGTTGCGAAATAATAAAATTAGTGACCAATAATATTATTGGTAAAATAATTTCAACCAAAAACGCTTTAATGCTATTTTTCTAAAGCCCCTACTCGAATTAAGCTAAACTAAGTTTTATGTTTGAATTGCTCACATAGCACTACTAACCCTTTAATGAATTTCTTTCTTTTTTACCTGAAGATGGTCTGTGGATGCTGACCGAAATTTTTTTGTATACAATTATAATCATTTAACATCAAAAAACATTCCCGATTCTTTCCAACATTATATCAAATTCATTAATGATGTAATAAAACTTGGAATAATTTGACCCATTATTAAACTTTCTGCTCCTACCTTGAATCAATTCAAGCGCCGCTTGTCTAATAATTTGTGCATCAGCGATGTCTGGCAACTTTCAATTTTCGATAACAGTAAAGTTTTAATTTTTCACTTCATGTCTTCACAGATGTACATGCTCTTGTTACCCTTCATGAGCCTTTAATTTGCCTCTAACTCTTTTGTTCTATGCGTCTGAATTAATGCATCAGCGTGTTTGTGGCAAATATGTTATTATCATTATCATATGATACAAATTAAACTCAAGTGGACTCAATCATCCTATCTTCATTAACGCTTCTTTTGCATCACCGTAATGGCCGTGTTGATAGAGCACTTGTTTAGCTTTCTAATTGACTTTTCTTCAAAGCATGGTCAAACGAGCTGCGGTATAGAATGTCGGTTGTTCGCGCTCACTTGGACTCAATGTGATTCATGTCCATGATAATGGTTCAACCAGCAGTAAAGGGCTGAACACACTTTTCGCTTTGTTTATGTCAGTGAGACCAGTTTTTTAATTTCAATCTAAAAGAATTATTTTATTTATTTATTATTATTATTTATTATTAAATAATCTTTAATAATTTAATTTTAATTGAATTATAATTAATGATAATAACTTTTTAATTATATATTATTTTATTTAATTTTTTAATTCTATTTTAACAAATAAAATAGAAAGCTGTTTGTTGATGGTAATTTCAGTTGCTCGTCTATGCGCCGATTGCTAGGTCTTAAGAATCAAATCATTGTAACATGCTACAGTTGTAGATTCTTGCCGTAAGGCTAGAATCTAGCCGTAAGTTATTTTGTCAAAATGCTCTTACATATGATGACATATGACGATAACCGTGAATATTTACAACGTACACTGATGAGCTACCTGTGCCTTACCATTGTGAAGCACTGGAAGCCACACTCTTTTAGGCACCCTTGTCAGGACAGCGCGTGTCCACAACGTTCTATAGCTTTCATTACCGATGGCCGTTCTAGTCCTTTACTATTATAGAGTGTCGGATTTCTAAGGTTGTACAATTTGGTTTGTATTATTTTCCAGTATAGAGCTTGCGTCTCGGTTGCAAACATGTCATCTTTTGATTTGTTGTTTCTCTAAATTATGAATATTTGATAAATCTGCATTGAGCGCATGAAATTTAAAATGCAGTTTCAATTTTGTTGCTTCCTGTAAATTATTTGATTACCTTCCGCAGAAATTACGTCACCTTGCCATTATGACACGAGATGTACCAGATATTGGTGCACTAATGGACAAAAAATGCTGCAGTATCAAATAAAATGCGTGTTCTCTAAAATTATGGTGACCATTCACAATCATCATCAGGATCTCAAAATTCCTTCTGCATCGAAGTATTACAAAAAGCAGTTTCACCTTGAGGATAAGCTCTTTTTTATGTCAGAATATCAGAATATCAGAACGTATATTTTTCCAAAGAAAACACGTTAGGTGATGCAATGTACAGTGAAAGGATTAATGATACAGTGAAAAGTGAAAAACGAGATGATGAGGTACGATGATACGGTGATACAAAATGATATTTACAAATGATAGAATAATGATAAATGGTCATCAGAAATTGAAAACACTGGAAGGAGAGGACAGTCAATGGTGTATGTGTAATTCAATGGTTACTACGAGTATATATCATCATGAATCAATGTAGTATAATACAGCTATTATATCGAGCAATAAACGGCATGAATCTATTAAAACTCTTATTATTTTACGGAATCCCAACATGATTTATGTTAATTTATTTAATCCTAAATATTAATGTCATGCTCCATGGATTTTTCAAATAAATATAAAGCATGCTAACTTCGATATGAATTCAATACATTTTGAAAAATCCTTCCACGTGGCGAACTGTATTCATTATTTCTTAATTATCGAAAATCAAGTTTCATGTCATTTTCTGTTGAATCATTCGTGTCATGCAGTGCGCGTTACGCAGCCACTGACTTTAGAGAAAGTGTGAGCAGTGTTCACTTACGTGAAACTACAAGTTTATGCTCGTGAACTTCTCTTTTCATTCCAGTGCTAATTAAGTTCCTTCATTGGGTTTCAAATTTGATTTGCACTTCTGGATATAAGACAAAGCAGAAAGAAATAAAGACGAAATAATGCCATAAAATGACATTGAGACAATCGCTGGATCTTTTAAGTCAAGACTTTTAGAAGTTGCAATCAGAAATTGCTGTAAAGTGGATCGCAACGCCCTGGTTTTCGGAAAACTGAATTATTTGTTAGCATGCTTGATTTCATCAAGTAATATCAGCTCCATTCAGCATTTACAAGAACCTCAAAAATGTCTTGCAATTTCAGTTGTTCACATCAAAATTCTGTGATTCATGAATAAGCGTTGCATCCACAGTAATTTATAATGCGATATTTTGTAGTAATATCTGAAAACTTGATGGTATTCTGACACTATTCATTCCCTAAATGTTTTATCTACTTGTACTAATATTTACTACATTATTTACTTTTTATTATTATAAATTTATGACAAGATATCGCATGATGCTAAATGAATAAGAGAAATACATTCTTGTTACAGGTAATTGCATTTCTGCTCTTGGAGACTCCAAGAAGAAAAATGGTCATATTCCTTACAGAGACAGCAAATTAACAAAATTATTGGCTGATTCATTAGGAGGCACTGGTGTAACATTAATGGTACGTGTTGTTTTTGTTTTGCTTTTTTATACACGAATAAGCAATTAAATGACCGCTGACAAATTGATAAACGAATTCAATTCACAATGAAACATCACGCTTAATTGCGCTATCCTCAAAGCATCTAACAGACCGCCATGTTGGTCAATTTTTCGACCTCGACACTTCGGTGCTGTGCTGTCAGAGGATGGCGGTCAGAAAATGTAATGGATTGCAATTACTAATTACAGTGCTTGTAATTGGGATTGCAATCACAACAGAAATCAGATATACAGGGTGTTTCATATGTCTCTGTCTCTGGCATCTCTTGTCTAGTCTCCGTTTGTAGAATGTTACACCTATTTATATGAAAGGTAAAAAAAACTTTCAAATATGATTTTTAAGAAGACTTTTCTTTTTAAATGATTAAGAAAAGAATATTGCGCTGTTTGTTACCTACGGTACTTTTTTCTGAAGATTTTTCTTTTTAAATGATTAAGAAAACAATATTGCGCTGTTTATTGCGTACGGTTCCTTTTTTCAAAATGAAATGCATGTATCATAATAGCGCATGAAGCACTCATGCGCACTCGTGGGGAGGGGGCACCTCATTTCCTGCAATTATGCAGGCCTGCTTCAACAAACCAGAGAAAGAAATCTAAGTCAATCCAGGTCAAAAAATCGATATTCGTGACGACGAAAGCGACGTTCAATTGTAATTGATTGCACGATTGCGGTGAATAGCGCTAACTCACATTTCATCTTCGAACGACGTTGGATTGGGAGACGTGGATTTCACGAATGGCCGCCCAGATCTCCTGACCTGCCTATTTGCGACTTCTGGTTGTGGTCTTACGTCAAAGAAAATGTTTACCGAAACAGGCCAACGTCATTACAGGAAATGAGACTTTCAAGAAGAAGGACGTCATATTGAACACAAAGTGTAATACGTGTATTCATTTACTTTTTCAATGCTTGTCCAAATAAATAGAATTTTTCATTCATTAAAATCTTTTACAGTTTTAGAAATAGGCAAAGGATTTGGTGTAATACGTGTACTAATTCGTTAATCATTTGAAAAAAAGAGAGACTTCAAAAAAATCACCATTTAAAAATATTTTTCCTTTCACATGAATAGTTGCAACTTTCTGCAAACGGAGAAAACAAACGGAGCAACAAGAAACAGATACAAAGACAGAGACATATGATACACAATATGATAGGGAAAAGGGCGGACACATCTCAAAAGATCCATTATGTAGCCGTTTGTTATTCGTCATACATGAAGCATGAAGGCATTTGTGGAAATATGTACAGTGAATACGCCGATAAAAATTAGTAAATTACATACACGCAGGCCTTTTCCCTAGACTCAGTCAAATTTCTTGGTAAGCTACCTGTTACTTGCACTGTCAAAGTAACAGATTAGAAAGAGGAGTTCTATTGAGATTTCATTCAAATGTGAAAATTGTTCTTCAGTTTATAGAATGGCTACATTTAAAAGTTATAAAGTGCTATTGGATTCGTACGAGTATAAAGCCAATATGAAATCTGATGATAAGTTGTTATTCACCCAAAACACGACTTAGTGCTCATCTGAATGCTGTTCTTCTATTTTTCTTTCAGATAGCGTGTATTTCTCCAAGTGTTTCTAATGCTACTGAAACCGTTAATACTCTACGATACTCAGCTCGTGCAAAAAACATTCAAACAAAACCATCAGTAAAAACGGTGAGTTTCTTACTATCAGAATGTGACCGTGCTTTAATGAGATGTGTTCATGTTGTAGCTTTAGGTGATTTAATCAACAAGTACATTAATAGGCTGATTGCTGTTATAAATGTTTCTATATTTTTGAATGAAGCTTATAATAAATAAAACATCCAAATGTTTGGACGATTTGTTCACAGATACCAATACAATGCAAGGTGCAAAGGATTCACGATTTTGAAAATTTTGAATGTGTTTATGGAGGTGATTTCAATATATGCTTGTTATATATTAATTTACTTGTTTGATATTATTATCCATCATTCAACCATTGGCCTATACTGAGCAGTAGCAGCTTAATTAACTTCTAATTATGTTAAGACATGACAAACAATGATGCACATATTTGAAAACATACATGTACATATGTACATGTATATGCATATAATATTTTGTGGCTCAAATGCGCTTTGAAACTGTCTTAGAGAACTAGACAGAGAACTTTTCAGAAAGATTTTTGAGAAACAAATAACATCAATGCTTTCCAATCTATTTTTGAAACTGAATCATTTTCTTGTGACATAACAACGACGACTTACAACGAAGAGCGTTTTTTGTCTGTACCATGACATTGTTTATAGAAAATAAGCCTTCGTTCTGATTCGTCGTTTGAACGAATTAAAAGTCACGCTCGGTTTTCAAACTTTATTTGGTTATCAATTTCTACATGAGAAGAGTAATCAGCACATCAAGCCAACCTTCAAACTACTAGAATGCTACATAGATAAAGCATTCGAAGAATATCTGAGTGAATAGCAAGGGGAATAATAAACATTTTTACGCGTGCATATAACAGTCTGATTGAATGACCGAAAAGCTGATGCCGAGAAAGAGAGCTCTTCGAATGGCCATTCAAAAACCCTCGCGATGATTATGTGAAATGTAATTTTTAACATGCAGTGCTCAATAAATTATTACTTAATTGATTATATAATGCAATGATTTAATAAATTATTGCTTTATTTGGAAAATATTCCAGTTTAATTGATAATAAGTAGCAGTTTTTAATCCGTTACTTAGTTAGGTGAAAAACATTGTTGGAAAGAAACACACTGCAAGCAATTTTATCCGGAGATCCGAGATACGATATCATAACACAATTACATTTTGAAAGTGCAGGGGAAAATCTTTGCAGCAAGTTTCTTTTCTTCTATGCTCTATGAGCTGAAACATCGGAATTGAAACTGATGTCTATAACCGTCTAAAATATTATTTATTTTTTCCTTATGTTGAATAATAATGGATTCAATACATTATTTGATCATCAATCATCAGCTAAATCATCAATATGTTTATGATTTGAAAATATTGATATCGTGCAAGCAATAACTATATATTCATGACTATTGCATTAATGCAAATGCGCAATGCATGATCTGCATTAGATTTCTCTCTTTTTTCTGTAATGCGCCTTGGTATTCCCATTATTTGGTGCTTAACAAGCATAATCGTCATTTTCACTATTAATAAAATCGCTGGTAGTTATTATTTATATCGTTGCTTTATACACAAATATACAAAATGATACACAAATATACACAAATGATACACATAATAATTGGATTAGTAGTTTATTAATCATTTAAATGCTAATATTATATAATAGCATACTAATATGCATAATAATTGCTATACTTTGTGCAGTTGTTTTACTATGTTTGAATAAATTTTTCTGAAAACACCAATTGTTGACAAAAATTTGTGTTATAAACCATTACTGTTCACAAGTGCTCGTGCATGCACGTGTATATTGTTTCATTTCAAATTTCATTGAATTCGGTTGCATGTCGCATTCAGTCTAAAATTAACTCAATTAGTCTAACTGTTACATTGTCTACTCTTCTTTTCAAAGACGAAGCGAGTAAGTCACTTGATATATATTTATGATTTGCATTTACGAATGCTATAAATTTATCACCTCTGTAAAACCTTTCCACGCTTGTCCCTATATGCATGCCAGCATATTTCACTGATTTCAATGTAGAACTGCAAGCTGTCACATCAATGAAATCATTATGCGTTATAGTTGAAATCATAGAATACATTTTTTCGCGGGTCTATGACGGATGCATACTGTCTTGCAAACACAGCATACTCGTATGAATCACTAAGATAGACCGATTCATGGATTGAGGCATGCAAATATTTATTCTTAGTTTATATGATAAGCATGTTAATTTACATGTATAGTTTCAGTTCATTCAATAACATTCTTCTAGATCAGTCGCTAAGGGTTTGACTGAGCTGGATTGGTCACCGATTTTAACACATGTTGTTGGGAAGATCAGCTGGAGATTCTTCGATGGGTTGACCCAAACAGACAATCAAATGGACCCGTTTCTCGCATTGGATAGTACCAACTTCATCAAGAATGTGCAATTCAACATGATTTAGTTCAATTTATCATGGTCACTCCTATTTCACTTTTGTTGAATGCCACTGTTTCGCGTTAGGAAGCATGTCGCTACATGCTGCTGTCTTACGTATTCAGAATGAATTTATTCTTCGATGAAGATGGTTGTTGTTCAGTGCGAGTAGTGGATCTTTGAACCACATCAATACATCCCCGGCAGACGTTTGATTCCTTTTTCAGATGTCCAGTATGAGGTACCAGGCCAGCTGCGCTAAAATTAGTAACTTTTCCAACTGAGTTATGCGTTCTGCACTTCTGGCCCATGTTTAAATGTTAACATTGAGTTCAAAAATTAATTTGCATTTTGTGGGTCCTGTTGATGTAAATCGCAATTGAATTTATGGCTGCATGAAACTACTAAATTGCAGTTGATTTCTTTATCAGTCACTTGAACGCACATGTATTTATACGCCTATTAAGCGGTCACTTGGAGTTAAAAGTCGATTCATAGTTATCACTATAAAATTTTATTATAGAGGATAGGCACAAAATCTTCTGATTATTCGAAGTTTACTTCCCAAACAAGAAGCGGACGGACAGTTATTTCTCAGCAGTCTAATACTGATAAACAATCACACTACTTAAGAGCAGCCATACAACTTGCACCTTGTAGGGCCATAAGACCACGGGTGGGACATTGCAGTTGGGGAATCAAACCTTATTAAAATACAAAGGTATTCAAGAGCATGGTGGAGTACCTTCTTCGTTCCTCATTCCATGAAGGCCTGCACCATCCATCCCGCTAATATAAGCTTCTGTGGAACGATTATTCTGCTGGATAATTTGGACGACGCTGCTGGAATCTGTCATCAGGGCTACTATCGCGCCTCAAGCCCGACCAGCTCGAGCGCTCTGTCTGCGTCCGTAAAAGGTTTTTGATAGACGATCGAACAAATAGCTATGTATATTCTAATTTGCAATATATACTTTTGTAAAATTCAACGTTATGCAGTTTGTGCGCGCTGCTTGTGTCTCGCAGCAAGTTTTGAACAAGAGTTATGGAATTGTAATTTTTGACGTTGGTCCATATAATGTAAAACTAAGAAGCAAATCATTTCAATTTTCACAATTTGAAGAGTTCATAGTTAATACGAGAATTAAAACCTATTCAGTAAGGATATTACGTGTGTGAAGTCAGCGGAACCCTTTTTATCTATGAATTTGAATTTCTCAATAACGACTTCTAGTTTGTGGAATCTGAGTTCAGATTCATGATCAGAAGGATGAAACTGATGCAGTTTGATATTGTTTCGAATACAATCACGCTGTAATAAAAAGTGGCTCCGTTGGGTAGTTCCGCTAACAAAAAATGAAGCATTTGTTTGTAACCAGCGCAACAAATTGGATCAGGTAGTGACAAAAAATTGCTATAAGTTGGTTCCGCTAACTTCTCAACGGAACTACTTTTTTTCTGTAAACTTGAATTTCTTAAGCACGACTGCAGTGAATTTGTGGAATCTGAGCCCAGATTCGTGATTAGGAGGTTGAAAATTGTATATTGGAAGTTGTTTTTAACAGAATCTCACTGTAATAAATAATGGCTCCGCTGGGTGGTTCCACCAACTTTACACAAGTATGGATATTTTGCATTTTACATTATACGAAAGAGATCTACTTAGTTAGACGTCTGCATGCTTTTAATCGATTTCCAAGAATGTGAACGCATCAAGAGAGCGAAAAACTGTTGTTTATTTGAAATCTTCTGTTAATTTATGTGATCAATCAATTATCAGTGCGCTTTGATCGATGATCAATCAATGAATGATGAAGCATGATCGAAATGTCGATCGATCGAAGAACATCGCATCGTTCGAATTCCATGCTGCCTATGTCCTACGTGGCTTGTTGCATAAAATGCATTTTTAGCGGGGTGAATACAGTAGTCTCATTTTGCTTCACATGAACCTTGAGAAATAACATGGTTTGATTACAAACTGCTTGCAGCAATGCGCATCAAAATATTATTAAATTTTGATGCAAATTCCTGCAAGCATTTAAAAATACTGTTATTTCTGTCATATCTCTACCAATCCATTGATGCACCAAATACATCAAGAGAGACATCACATTTCTCGCTGCATTTCTATTGACCGATGAATACAAGTATTAAGTCAAAGGAAATTGGACATACATGTGCAAGCATTTTTAAAATTATTTTTGATTAGCAAAAATTGGATGAAGATCCCATGTATGCTGCTGATTTAACTCATTAATTTCTGCGATAGAAACACAGTCTACGAAGATGCCACCTATAGGCATGCACTTTACCCTTTGCAACGTTTCCTACATTCATATCATATTTGTAAGCAAAATTCTCACATTGATTAGGCCCATATCCTCACTGCACACCATAGAGCAAATTCAATAAAACATCAACGATAAAATATCTATCATTTTATTTTTTGGGCCTCGTGGTTGAGCATCATCGTTCCGCAAACTTTATACGTCCACCAAATCTAGCAAATAGAATTGATTGTGATTTGCTTCTTTTGTGGAAGCCACCAAAATAAGTAGATTTTTGTCTACGCTAAAAACTGATAAGTTGTCTAGCATATATAGAAACGAAGCTGATAGGTCATCAGTCAAAATCAACAGCATGTCATTTTTGTTTATATCCACAAATTTGGTCGGTCTACAAAATTGGTGGTTCATTAGTCGAAATCTACAGAATTGACTGGCTATTTTTCGAAGCCTACAAAATTGGAAGGCTATCAGTGGAGATAAGTGGTAACAAGTATAGTATTGTTGCTATTGTCAGTCGACTCCACACACTTAATAGACGTGATCATTAACCGATTGAAACGCCGCAGTGTACTTCTGCGGCGTAGTGCACGGCCCGCAACATTTTTTTTGAAACACTGACTCCCATTATCCCAACATCTATGCACAAATAAGAAAATTTCCTCAAACTTCCTTATTACCTATATATAATGTAGTCTCCAATGTCAAGCAGAGTCGCAAAGCATAAAACCAAAAGGGCCTTCAATTTCAATAAACATCACATTTTTGAGGTCGTCAAATATGATAATCCACATGCATATGAGTATCAAAATGCCAAATAAGAAATTTACCCTTCGTTAGCATCTAAGTTGGTTGTGTTCAGTTCATACATTGAGAACTGTAGATTACAAAAGGAGAGTAGTTTTAACTACGAATGCAACTGACAAACAAGAATAACAAAATAATACTGCGAATGCTTATCGAGGACAATAACTGCTTTTGCGGTTAAATCAGAATTTAGCTACGAATGATAATCAGGAAGTTTCTTGGTTATCTATCATTTCAATACTTAGGTAGTCAACATTTCTCAGTGTGTAGCTAATCAGATGCACAGCTATATGAGTTGATATAAGAAGAGCTACATACGCTACATTCAGGTTAATCTGGTATATTTCTTAAATGATAAACACATCGCTTTTTACTACAAATAGACTACTTATGTAGCTTAAAACTTGAGCAGCAGAATTTTAAGTCAGTCTCAGCTATCTCAGCTCTAATTTTGATGATGATTTCTTTATTGACATAATTTGAAAACGCATGCAAATTATTGCAGTCCACATGTTTCTGAGTGTCACGCATGTTATCACTGTTGTACATCATGTGCGTGACAGTCAGTGTATTGAGACGTTTTAGAAAATGATGTGCCAATTAATATCATTGTTTGATGTTAGCGATGAATTCCCAAGTGATAATTTGGATATAGACTATATCGTATTTAGTTTGCTCTCGATTGTAAAGTAGAATTATTAAATCGTGCACATTATTGTTGTAGAACAAGACTTGTAAAAGTACTAAAGTGCTCTAGGCATGTACCTCTGTTGAGGTTGATTTTAAATCTACAGTAGCTCCCAAATAGATAGACATGTGCAGTGTAGCTTATGCAGGATAATACAAGATGCTGATGCTATGTGTAATCAAATACATGAGCATGCAGCAACATCGACATTGCTATTCCCGTTTTTCATTGTTTTCTTGTAGCGCAACTAATGATCCATGGGATCATTATCAATAGTCCACCAGCTATGTTTAGAAAATTTTCGAGATATGCATGTATGCCCATTTGAACATTTCCAATCAAAGACAGTGGAAGATGTATATATAGTCTCTGTTTCCAATAATACTATATCCTTAATTATTGCTATGTTTAGGGTCTGTTTCTATGGAGATATACAAAATGCAAAACATTTGGTCGTGGCTGTCAAATCAAAAACACGTGGACTGAATTTGTACTGGACAGAAAATAGATACACACATTTTTGCTTAATAGTAAGGATGGCAAGAAGGCTACTCGGAGAAATCGAATTTACAAATGAGCCATTTTTCTCCTAAGTTTTACTACACATTTGCCATTGATATTTGCTTTGTTATGCATTTCTTATGGTTTGAAATTGTAAGTAGCGCTACTTTGTCAGCTCATGTTGGAGCATGAAAATATGCATTTGTGTAACTTGAAGATTATGCGAATAATATACTAATCGAATTTCTAAAGTAGGCCTACGAATTGGCTTAAGTGCATTTTGTCGCTGCGTTCTTGAGTATTTAAACTTGATAAAGCAACATTGTTATCAGCGCTATAAAACGCGAAGACATACTTAAAATTTATGCATCTTTTTATAGAATAGAAAGCTCAAAACTCCACAGAAATGTTTGAATGATACACAATCATGTTTCATCATAAAACAATTAAAATGTTTCCGGATTTGATAAAGTGAAAGTTACATTAAGCTCGAAAAATGCTAATCTGTTGTTCTTCTTTTTGTTGTCCAAGCATTTTCTTCAGATGTCTTTATTCTGAAAAATATGCTAATTTTTCGTGAGATTCGGTTCCGGACGCTTCCGCAAAATTGACCTAATGCATGAGCTATGTAACCATGCAAAAGTGAGTGCTTATTGCTCGTGCAGGAATGTGTTTTCTACATTCGAATGCCTGCAAATTTAGTTGAAAATGTCAGCGGATCTATGCATGTGCATTGTATATCTAAGATGTTGAATTGCGCGCCGTTTTATTCATTGGCTATTCATGCGAACAAAAACAAGTTTTATACTCAAAATTTCAAAATCAAGGATGCTATCACATCCTGACAAGAGAAAAAAAATGCCAAACTGTATCAAATATATAGTTATCAACCGTCTGTACGTACAAATAAAAATAAGTTGATAAACAGCTTTCGACAACTATTTCAAAATATCATCCTATAAGCCTGTATGTAGTCACGTTTTAGAAAATGCTTAGCTCGCCCAATTTTGCTCGAATGCGCTGCCGCTCAAGATAAAGTTGATGACATTTCAATATTGCCATGACACATGTCGGTAATAGAAATAATTTAATGCAGCTAACTTCTGAAAGTGAATTCCATTGTAATTCTTTGTACACAATCTTGAATGATAGTGCTGATTTTTTCGCACTCAAGTTCAATTTGATCGTTTATTAATGTTAATGTATCATTTTTAGGATCCAAGGGAAGATATAATACGTGCACTGAAAGGGGAAATTCGTCAACTGCGCCAGGAAAATAAATATTTGAAGGAAAATGTTCGTCTTGATCCATCCAACAGAATGATTGCTTCAGCTGATGGTTTGCCGCCATTAAAACGTAAGTTTTTCAGTATAACATAAAGGAATCGAGACATAAGACGAAGACAATGTAGTAGGTGAATGCATATAGTTCCGATTTTCTAGCTAGTAATGCATCAATTGCAATTGTTTTAAGAATTTTAGTTAAGAAATTTAGTCAATATCAATCCGATGATTCGGATATCAGAATTATGATCATTGCGATTTTCATCATCTATGGAAAATGATACATCCATGTTAAAATTAATAGTAGCATGAATTTATATAGCATTTGACAAATTTATAATTTCAGCTGATTTTTCAAGATCAAGTGACCCGGCAATCAATCGCGTTGTAAACACAACCGGAAATTTGGATTCTCTGAAATTCTTTGATGATCGAGAGCAAATTCGTGAGCCTCCCTTCCTGAACAATACAAAGCCACATTACCCGCCTGTTGTCGACAATACCTTGTATACAATGTTGCAAGAATACATGACGGAAAATGAGAGCTTAAGGTAATTTAATTTTGGTAGTTTTCTAGTTAGCGATAGCAAATATGCATTTTTACTTGTTTATTCGTACAGTGCTCTCTAATTGACCGGCAGCTTGTGAGAAATTAAGAATGTAAAATTGGAAAATTTGAGAATATGATGAAATCGCGGGAAAAGTTTGATCCCTTGCAAATTTTGTAAATGAAAAATGAGGCCACAGTTTTTGACATTTTATTGCACGACATGTTTCTGCCAGCTCTTTTTCAGGTGCAACGCTGGACTGACAGGCATTGTACAAAATCTGCACTTTACAGAATTGAAGTCACAATTGACATCTGCTACTATAGGCCCTTTGTCAATTGTGATTTCAATTCTGTAAAGTGCAGATTTTGTACAATGCCTGTCAGTCCAGCGTTGCACCTGAAAAAGAGTTGGCCGAAACATGTTGCGCAATAAAATTTCAAAAACTGTGGCCTTATTCTTCATTTACAAAATGTGATGAAATTTTTAGTGCTCGAACAAAAACATGAAATATATTTGAAGTTAACGCATGCCTGCATTGAGCGCTGTTAAAATGAGCAGATAAGTTTACAATGAGAACATGTCATCATTTTATATGTAAAATCCATGATTCAATGAGATAAATATCGTATCTGTCATGTATACCGTTCCATAATTCGTAATTTTCATCGCATTTCTGATAATGCATTATGCTCAGGAAGTTAGATACATGGCATTCGAATACCAATGCAAATACCGCTGCAGGCTACATTTTCTTTTTAGTACAATTTAGAAATAGGATCAATTCCTTGTAGAATCAAGGTTTGCCGTGATGAGAATGACATAATGATAGACTTGATATATTGCATTTGAAGCAAGGGGACTGATATTGATCATTCACTAAAATGGCAACAAGTGACGACATCTTGAATGCCTTCAAAGTATGTGATGTTACTTGTCCAATAATATCACATGACCGATGCATATTTATTCAATGGAAGCCGTTAAAATAATCGAGAAAAGCAGTGAAAAATATCCTTCTAAAGTCCCTCGCACATAACAAATCTTTCATTTAGCTCCACATTATATACACGCAGCATGTGTGAATTCTACAACATCCACGATAATTTTAAAAACAGTTATTGAATTTTGTATTCAATATGTTATACTGTGCGAATATATAATACCTGCCAAAGAAATTCGACGTTGAATTGCCAATTTTGACAGTTGGACAATTAATTACCGGTTGATTAATCTTCGAAACTCGCTCAAGGTGAACGTAGTACATTTCCTACCAAGCAGCACCACCAAAAAAACAAAAGTCAATTTCCGCTTGATCAGATCGGAAGATGTCTGACTGATCAGAGGAAAGATGTGCAGCAAAATTAATCTCTGACTACTTGGTGCTGCTGTCCGGAATTTATTAATTATATAATTATCAATATTCTATGTTGCAATCCTCCCGTATTTCATTCACTTGAGTCGTTCTATTTTGCACAAAGTCTTAGGTTGGAAATTCTATTCTGGTAAATCTAAGTATTGCCACCTTGTCCAGCTGAGATCTCCAGGAATTTTAATTACATCAATAGATAATCGACAATTTAGAAAGCTTCAGAGGTCAAGGTGTTTTACCAACGGAAATAATCATTCAACAATCATCAAGCAGCTCCATGGTAATAATCTTAGCAAATGGATCGCGGACGCACTGTGATGAAGCGCTAATCCGATGACGTCAGTTAAATCGACAGTAGGCTATCGTCTTTCAGCTGTCAGAGATCTGTATGCAATGGAGACTAACATTAATGATAGTAAGTCACGGATCTGAGGTTTCGCGTTGAGAAAGATAGCGGATGTGTTCATCATGAGAGCACAGGCAGTTGATTTACTGCGGAAATAATCGCTTCTTTGACCATAAATTTTCATTGAAACGATAAAACTGAATCTCAAAGCATTGAAAACATTGCAGCCAACAAAATATTATTTGAGATCTAGTGAAATTTGACATGATTTAAATACGAATCATGTACTTTTATTTTAAGGTCAGCTCTCAGATTTTCGAAAAAACGACTGTGGTATAACCAAAATATTTACGACGTACTTAAAGTCATTACCTTACTAAAAGATCTTCCATTGCAATTTTTCTATGTCTCAAAGCGGATTCAAGTATAAGCATTGCATTTCTGACTGCCCACTAGGCTTCAGGATACTTGTATACCTATGCTTACATCAATTAATGCATGTACATGAACAGTAGGTTTCTGCACATGGTCATTAAACTACAGTATGGCTCAGCAAGTTTGTAGCAAGTCTGAAATTTGCGAATTTTGAGTGTATAACCATTTCAAATCAAGATAAAAACAAACACAACTCGTTGTTACTTAGAATTTATAGTAGAGGATAAGAAAACATGAAAGTAGAAGCTTTCTAAGTTACTAATATTTGGTGTGTCCACCTCGGTTAGCGATCACTGAAGATACTCATCTTGGTATATTTTCAACCAAAAGCGTGCACATTTCTTGAGTTTCTCCATCTCGATTCTATATTTTCACAAACGAAGATGTTACTCGTATTTCGCTGCGACAATGAGACTTTCAATCTCTGAGCCCTTGTTCCACAATGCCCCATGAATTCGCAATTGGGTTGGTGAATCGGGGGATTGGGCAGGACAGCTCATAACATTGAGATTATGCATATCGAGACAAGCTTTGGTTCTTCTTGAGTTATGCGGGGTGAGGGGAGCATTGTCCAGCTGAGGAGCACCTGAGCCACCTGGAAACCATTCAAGCATTTATTGAGTCATTTTCGGATTTTTCACAGACAAAGGACGAATATGACGAATGTCTCTATCGTCGAATTTCTTGTTCTGTCCTCCGCAGTTCTCATAATTTGCGGTGAAGTCACCTGTTGAACTCTGCTACTTGAGGACTCGTTGAACGGTCGACTGTTTTATTCCTACAGCTTCGGCAACTTGTCTTTGTGGTTTAGAAGTATAGTTTGCCAGGATAGCAGTCTGAGCTCGTATTTGGTTACGGTCCGTCATCATGTCGCCATGCTGTCAGAATAGGCATACCCATTTCAAAGATCTCTTCTAAAGTTCTTTTACCATTCTAGATATCTTCGGAAAGTAATGCCGATTTCAAATGACAAGGAATTCAAATTTTGTTGATTATAGTATTTATGTAACTTAATGAAAGTAATCCGCCTATTGATTGAAACATGCACTAACATACTATCTTCCCGACCTGTCTGGGCCAAATTCAAACATATCAGCATGTCAGCCATGAAATTAACGATGACACAAAGAAGCATTGATGAAGCCAAAACGGCGTAGGCCTACCACACTTTCTGGCGGTAGTAACTTTGTTTATTGCTCTATGGTTGACAGTGTTTGAATGCTGTTCATCTGAGTTGTAGTCAGGCATATGACATGTTACTGTCCTTTTATACAAAATTTGAGTATTGCAGGTAACGAAGTTTGAAATTAAATTCGCTTGTTTGACGTTAGCACAGCTTAAGTTGCGATTGATAAAAACATCATGAGATAACCGTATCAAAATGTGTCATGCAAGCCAAATAGATTCAAATTTAAGTAAATCATTACCGTTTCGAATGATGTTGAAAGATCTAACATTCGCTGTACAATGCGTTTTCTAGGATCAATTTATTTAAACATTTACATCTGCCTGAAAATATGCATGTGGTGCATTTATGTAAGTGTTTCTTTACCTACAGATCTGAGAACTCCGATCTTCAAAAGCACCAGATCAGAGAGAAGAAGCAGCAAACAAGTTTAAGACGAGAAAATGAACTTCTCTCTGATGAACTGGACAAAATTAAGAAGTAAGTACATGTTTATGATATATTCTACGTGTGTCTAGGACATTCTACGTCTATCTAAGAGTTTAAAAGTAATATGATAAGTATATAAATGTATAAATGATTGAAATACCACAATGCACTCTACAATAATTCTGATGGCTTCTTTTTTGTAATGGACATAAATATAAATTAAAGAACCAATTTTCACATTCATTGTGTAAAGGCAATTGGATCTCATGTCGTGTTATTCCCTTTTGGAATGATTTGCCTGCAGATTACGTTGAGTGCTCAAGTATTAGTTCTTTTAAAAAATGTCTTGATTCTTAGCTTGAAGAAATTGCCTGACTTGCCTTACTTCCTTGCATAAGTTACTTCTGGGACTTATCTGTAATCTGCAACATGTACGGGTTTGCTCCGATTGGAGCTTATTTTGAAATACAAATATTTCGTTTATTCAATGAAAAATATATATGACATATATATCCTACCAGCCGCACATCTTTTACAATTTGATCCATCGCATATTTCATTTCGTTTTGTTGTTGATATTCACAGAAAAGCATTATGTACATCGAAGCACTTCAATTATTGCATGAAATATTTCTTTACTCTTTGTCGAAACAAATGCCAGATTTGTAACATCCAAGTTAGAAAATGGCCTACGCATAGACTAAACTTATTAATATTTGATATCCAAATTGTGCAAATGTGGTTATGTAAATTGTCTTAGATCGCTACCTTGCTTGTTTACAGCAGTAGATTTAGCTGAATGAAGAAATCGATGTAATGACAGAAAGCAAACTATCTTTCTCTTCAAGCGTTATTCCATCATCGAAGTATTCAAGAGACGGCAAAGATGACTACGAAAAATTGAACCCAATTTTTCAGAAGTATTGTGCCCACTGCCCATAGAGTAAATGTATTAGGTAGAACAGCAACTCAGCATTTATTAAATCCCCAATGTGTATACATGCAGTTTCGATTTTATTAAATGAACTCGAGTTGAACACAAATGGATATTGCTACCAAATGAGGGACATGGAATTTTTTGCAGTCTAGCAGAAATTACAACGGAATTGACTGATCATGATAGTAATGCAGAAGGAATGATCGTATTTCATAGATCCTCGGTGTCATGATAGCCTTGGAGAGGTGATGTTTGTAAAATAACCAGTTCGATGGGCTGCTGTTACTTTATGCTCAACCTCAAGACTATTTTCGTAAGCGTGATCATATCACAGGCAGCGGCTACCACTCGTAGAGCAAAACAACACATTCAAAGACAATGATTTCAATCAACTTTAAAAGATGTAAATGAGTCCACATCACACTATTCAGATTCAAGAAATGAAATATAAATTTTTATTTACTGAATCATGAAATCATGCCGATGAAAATTGAATTAAAAATTTGAAACTTCAGCCAAGAAAGCAGGATTAGATATCGACTTTTTCATGAATACTTCCATCATAATGCGGTCTGTGAATTTCCATTGGTAATCATCTTAATTTCCGTTTAGTTAAGATGCTTTTTTGCAAATATTCATTCCTTTTGATATCCACCTTATCTCATAAAGTGGCTTCATGTCGGTAGTATATAAACTTGCAAAAATTTAGCTTTTTAAAGACTGCTCAAATAATTCTTTATTTTGCTTGAACGTAATCTCCTCAAAAAACTGAATCTTTTCATATAAAAATTTTCACTGTATACAGATACTTGTTTGAGTATATGTTGTTGTATATGATTAGGCCTATGTCATTTCATATCTAAATTCGGGGTGTTGACAGCACTGAAATGGGCATTTAAGCAGGAATAGAGGGGGAAATTGAGATCAGCACACTTTGAGTATGTGGAAACTCATTTGTAACTTCTACATACATCTGCTTGTTTTCACGAAAAAATGGGACTGAGTTCATATTCGTTTGTGCAGGAAGGAGGCCCATTACTTCACATCTATTTGCAAATTGATTTTGTGATTTCAATCTTCTTTCATTTGTTTGATTGTATGTTCTTTTTTTGTTAGATATTATCGTCATAAACTGACAAATACAAAATCATTCACGTTGATAATTAATAATGAAGTACATTGTCTTTATCCAAACAAATCTTGAGCGACATTTTGCAAGTGCTTCCGTGTTGCAGCATACAACGTGTGAAGCATCAAGCGAGTCCTCTTGAATTCCCGGTATCGCAAGACTTTTATGAAACAAGGATGAGAATCTGCCGGAATTTAGGAATTTTTAGACGTGTTTGGATATTCTCTTGATTCATTGAAAGATTGTATAAAATCATGTTCGTTGAGGGCGGGGGTATGATCTTTAGACCACTATAATAATGATGAGCCCAAGAAGGGAAAAATAGAATAATTTAGTGTGCTTTACAAGCAGAGTGATGATGAAACCCCTAGAGGGAAGACGCCAGTGATGCCGCCTTGCAGGGAAACAGAATGATCATCTGTTTCCCTCTAAGAGGCCTATTAAACAATTTTATATTTGTAAAGAATAATCGGTATAACCAAGGATTTCAGACTACCTGTTCTTGTATCGCATCAATTTGTGGTCGACGATTTGTATTTTAAACGGAAAGATTATGGGTTACTTTTTGTTTTAAAATTCATTTACAGACTTGTTTTGTATTCTATCGAATTGCATTACAGTTCATGCTTTTAAACTTTTTAAAGAATTTTAGGCTTTTCTGTGTTACTCTCTGCAAGTCATCAAAATGATTTCTCCAGCCTGCCACCTACCAAAGAGAGACAACAGTCATAATTGTGGTTAGCCTATTGAATTCAGGTCTTGATTAATGTAGACTTCTCCAGTGTCGCATGACTTCATTTTTCTTTTATTCATTGCCCTGTGATGACAAAACCATTGGTTTACAGCTGTCAATACCTCACAACTTCCACATTGCTGTCAGCTGTTGCAACTTTAGTAATAAAGAAGTTTAAATTTAGAATTATCAACTTAACCCACTCATTGCAAAAAGTTACTTTTCGTCCTGTCCAAAATCTTTTGTGCCATGAATAAATAATGCAAACTAAATAAAATCAAATTTACTAATTTACTAATTTTTCACCGTTTCAAATGATCCTGAGGGATCATTGAAAGAAAATAACTTTTGGAAATTCTGGTCTATCCTTGCTCAAGACAAAATTTGAAGACGTTGAAATGTTATTTTCATTTCAGTCATGCGATATCACATTAGTAAAGTCGATTTGCTGTAAATTGCGTCTGTTTTTAGATTCTCTGATTGAATAATCCCACATACTTTGCTGAGTTCTCTGTAATACTACTAAACAAAAAGTATTGAGTAATATTTATATTAAGATCTATTTACGTAGGCTAGTTACAAGCGCTTGCAAAGAAAGTCAACTGGTCTGCTCATGCAATGACTGAACTTGTCATCAGTAGCCTACATGAAGAAATGCACCTTTTGCTAATTCAAATAGCCTATAATACCACTAGAAATGCTGCATATGTCGCTTCGTGAAAGCTAAAAGTACACTTTCAGTCATGATGTTAATTCGACAAACAGACAAATGTGTCCTAATTTTGAAAACACTATAGGCCACACCTGCTCGCAAATTTACCAAATCAAATTCGAGCATTAAAACAGCATGAATATATAATGAATGATAAAGTTCCATCAATGGAAGATATCGAAATTCTGCAATTTTGTGGTCGAATTTAATTTCATTCATGACGGATGACGTAGGTATCAAACTGAAATATCTGCATGTTCGGAACCGGTAGAATCTGAGAGATTTATGTGATGCTAATGACAGGGCAATAGTATGTTTCATGTGTCCATTTAGTGTGAATTGCGATGATTGCAATTTCGCAGATGGACATTAGGCCTATATAGAATATTGCACTTCACACTACAATTTAAACCATTTGTATGTTTCTCAAACATCACAAATGCTGCGCTACCGAATTCACAGAAATCAACGACAAAACGACGTAAACTTAGCATTATAAAGGAACACAGTATTCTCAAGCAATCTTGCAAACTTATTGCGATATATTTTCCTATTTTAGAGCAAACTTGTTATAATGCACTAATAAAATAGCATACTTGAAAAATGCCAAGTGAATTACAACGAATTTAATGTCGATTATAAAGATTTGAATGCCATTTCAATACATTTCTGCTCTTATATACCTTCGCAAATAGTAGATTGAAGCAATCATTATAGATAGTTGAAAAATTTGATTTGATCCATTGGAAAAAATCATCTATGCTGTTAGTATTGCTATGTCGTTGATGACATGTAGCTTCTTCACTGTCAGAGAAAATTACATATGCACTGATTTTGATCAGTGATTGCAAAAAGGATTATGCGTTTGATGGATGAAAATTAAATGGGTCTATAATTTATCAAAGCCACAGTGGTATATCTGACAGTATCCACAATTGCCTCAGTCAAGGCCTACTACTATAAACTCTTTATAACTTTACAACTCTCGTTGTCACAATTGCGATTCAACTTGTTTGACTGAAATGGAAAGAAGATGGATAAATAAAAACTAGGAGGATAGAAAAAGGTCTACGTGATGATAAAGAAGAGAGAATGTATAGCCTATAGCAGTTAAAGACTCAAAGGTGTAATTAGAGAGAAAGGCGAAAGTTCCAGTTCTAAGAAGCCATGAAGTACAGAACAAAAGGAAAAGTTAAACGGATTCACGAGTCCTCTGTACGTGTATACAGTTGTAGAATCACTAATTTGTGCGCATGGTATTTTCCGTTATGAAAGCGTTTCAATCAGGTGTAAAAGATAGATAATTTCACACCAAATGTGGACCTAGTATACTTGTATTTTTTGAGATTTGGTTAGTCCATTTCACTCTGAAAATGCATTCATTAGTTGACCGAATCTCCCAAGTTGACAAAAACTTCAGCATCAAAGAAAATGCGCTATTTCTTCAACGACGAATGAAAACATCTAATTTAGTATATCCATTGTTATTGCGCTTTTCTTTTGATGAGGAATTATATCGTAGATGTGTTAAAGCGTGGATGTTCAATAATACAGAGTTGATAATAAAAAACGGACTACCTGAATTTCGCTGAAATTCCATCGATTCTCATGTCTTCCAATCGTGTCGCACATCAACGTGTCATACATCATTCTAGAGCTTGCATTCTCGGCTTTAAATATGCTATGATAGACTTGAAAATGTGAAAAATGTGAAAATCACTCAATTTACAAATCGCAATTTTTCAAAAAGTAGACATGTGAGCATGATAATTATTCAGGCACGAGGAGAACGAGCATTTTCTGAGCTCTCTTGTGACGCACTGGTCATCAAAATCAGTGAAATTATAAAAAATGAATGATATAGGAGATGAGAAAAAATATTGAAGAAGTTTGAAAAAACTATTGAACGTATATGAATATAGCTTGCATATTCGTGCTCCTCACATCGCAAGGATTCTGAAGATACCAAGCACTGATATTTTTGATAAAAAAGTGAGAACATAACATTTTCAACCAAAAATGTCATGATTTTGTGATAACTCACGATATGTATGTCAAAAAGAGAGCTCAGAAAATGCTCGTTCTCATCGTGCCTGAATAATTATCATGCTCACATGTTTTTTCTTTTTAAAAAATTTCGATTTGTAAATTGAGTGATTTTCAAAATTTGAACTCAGCAAATACAATAGTGGATGCAAGTCTAACATAGCATATTTAAAGCTGAGAATGCAATCTCTCGAATGATGAATGGCACGTTGATGTGCGACGCGGTTGGAAGACATGAGAATCGATGGAATTTCAACGAATTTAGGTGGTCCGCTTTTTATGATCAACTCTGTAGTGACAATAATAATTTATTTTATTTATTTTTATTTAGTATTATTTTATATTTTATTTTATTTTATTTCATTTTATTTATTTTATTTTGTTTAGTCTTATCATTGTCACAATGAAGGAATTCGCCCTCGTTGAAGTGTGACACACGGGTGCACAATATCTGTTGGAAATAGGAAGTCTTCGAGGTGCAAGGTGATGTAGGGGATGATCAGGCTCCGCAGTGAAAGAACGGAATAGGCGAAGACCGATCATAAGTCGTCTGCAATCCAAAGGCATGAAATAATTGCAAGGACATTGCAAATAATTCCACAAATAATTCTGTGTGAGTGATTTTGTACCTTGTTGATGATATTCATGTTCATGGCGCTAGTGCTGACAAAAAGAGGGGCTGAATATTCGAATGTGCCCCTTACACAACGGTTATAGATCTTGACCAGGTCGGGGACACATAAAAAGGTTTTAATTGACGCAAAATATGTATGCCCGATGATGCTATCTTCGTGATAATGCGAACATGTTGCTGAAAATTCAAAAAAAGAGTCAAAAGTAACATCGAGGACCTTAATACATTCTTTAACCGGGATGCCCGCAATGCGACATCCCCGAGGTTCACGTGATCGGCATGACGTGAAAAATATCTGCATACTCATATCTGCCTTTATGGAAACTTTGTTAGCGATCGTCCAGCTTGAAATATCATGATGCACTAGATAGGACTGCATACAGTATCGTGGTGCAATTTAGCTATGATGATTATGTCGTCAGAGTATTTAATAACCATCACTTCGGAGTTGCCTCCAACTGGAATATCCTCTCGAAAGTAGCCAAAAACCAATGGGCCAATACAGGATCCTTGGGGGATGCCATCTTCTTACCGGTAAATAATCTCCATAATCGTTTTTCCATTTCACACGCTGATACCGTGATGACAAATAATTCATTATGAATTTTTCTGCAAAATCAGTGAAACTATCGTCAACCATCTTATCAATTTAGCACTTGTGTGACAGTTTATCGAATCCCTTTCCAAGATCCAATTTAACCATGTGACACCCGATGATATCACGCTCCTGCAAACTTGATGTTACAAAATTTTCAATTCTCAACAAAGCACATACCGTGGAACTTTTCTTTTGTATGTATTTAATGCATTTTCTTTTGTTCGAATACAAAGTTTGTCCTCGTTTCAAATTTCATTCTTTTTAACTTCATGCATGGCTATAGGCCTGCCTGTAAGCAGTACGCATATAGAGAATCTAGCTAATGCATGTATAAATTCAGACGCTGAGCTGATAGCATCATTTGTCGTGTAATCACTTCAATATTCTTTTTGTACAACGAATCAGTGATAAAATGTTAAAATAATTTTATGAAAGCCATAGACGTCGTTCCAGGACAATTAGAAATCTTCAATTTCTTCAAAAATCAAGGTATCTGACGAATAATCAGCAATACGCAAATGTAAAGGAGGGTTCTGGTGCAACATTTGTTGTCTTTATATGAATGGAACAAGTTTTATGGAGAGAAGAATTTTTAATTGAATGACATGATAAAATTTAGGTATTTCACTTGTATCATTCCACGACAATTGAGACTTTTAGCCAAAATGACAAGTTAGATCATTCGTTAACGAAATAATTTTGCTTCAATTCATACAATATGGGTTTGTTGTTCATGAAAATATCTGCGAGCAATTTCTGATAGCATCGGAAGATATCAAATCGTCTTGTAAAATTTAAGGACGGGCATTCAGTGTTCAACATCTTCAACGATCGATGCTGCGTGATGAACTCCCTGTATGCAACATTCAATGGTATTAGGCTCCAATTGCCGCAGTAAATTACTATAATATTCATGGTGCGTCCATTAATAACAAGCAAGTTTTTTTGAGCGCAGACATAATTCCATGAATTTCCTGACCGTCATGTCGTGTCGCGCCGTCCTTTCGCCAATGACAGTTTGTCAGACTTTCTATAACAGACTTTCGGGCGAAACTTCCAACAAAATCGGTAGACATTCCGTGTTGTCACGTCAAGTCACCATTACTGCAATATACTGAATGAAACGCATAGTGAATACTGAAATTTCAAAAACTTCACTGCATAGAGAAGATGCACACAAGACAGATGATTCACATAGTTCATACTGTTTATAAATAGCACATAAAGTGGTTACTTTGCTACTACCGCAAAGTAACATACCGTGCAGGAGCGGTATTCTACTGAATTGTGCAACTTGTCTGCCGATGCACCTATAGAGTGTAGGAGTGTTATTGCACTGAATTATGAAATTTGTCTGCCGATTCACTGTATGAAAGGAACTTCGTGTCGTGTAAGATTCTAATTCTGCTTCAATGATTTTTTTAAGGTGCTGTAGCTTTCTTTTGGTAAAATCATGAGTAGGTGCTGTTCATGAATATACTGAAAGTTCACGTATCTGGATTATTTAAGGCAAAGGTTGTCCGGATTCGCGTGTACGATAACTTAGTTGGTAGAGAGCCGCGCTTCGATACAGAAGTGCGATGGTTCAAGTTTCAAGTCCCTGCGCCTGGTGAGGTACCACGCCGTTCTCACTCTAGACTGCGAAACGCAATTTGATAAGAAATGACAGTGTATGAAGGCTTACAAACTTGCCAGTGCGGCTTCCTAAGTGAGTGTCAGGGTAAAGTAAAAACATCCTCTTGTCAACATTCACTATTTAGGTAAATATAGGACCCTACAAGGACAAGCAACATACACAGGGTGTTCGCGGATAATTGTCACCAACAATACAGTGCAGACTACTGCGTATTCGACAAAGTTGTACTATATGTGCTATCTCATAGAGCATCTGACAAAAATTATCATATACAATGGGACACATTGGTTGCTTTGTTGAACATTAGCCATGCTTGAAGCATTTTCAAAATTTTTGATATCTGGTCTCATCATAGAATGTGGTGACTGATATTGCTTCACTTGTCCCTTTTGTGGTAGCATGATAGCGAGTAGGCTTAATGAGAATTTCGATACCGGCAGAGAGCCTACTTAATAAGAGAATCTCTTCTTTGGAGAAACTGATTATGGAGGCCCCTTCTTTGCTCCGAGAAAATGTATGAAAAGTTACAAAGCGCAGGGACCTTCGGATGTTAAGAGGGCGAGGATCATTGTAGCTTTCGAAGATGATTCCATCAATTTGCATAGAAGGATTGAACATAATCGAACTTACCCTGTAGGCCATCACCCAAATTGACTTCAACTTTATGCTTCGATGATTGAAAGTTCCACATACAGGGCCGCAATTTCAAATTTATCAGCTTCAGTGATCAGCATCAGTCCATCTCAATGCGAATGTCAGCCTCACAAACCGTCACTTGATTGACGAGAAACCGATGAGATCATGCTTGATTGTTTGTTGTGCTATGGTCTCATCTCACCTCGCAATTGGAGAAGTTGCCAAACGATAGAAGAAGCAGTCAATCTAAAAACGGTGCAAGGGAATCTTGTTGAACGAAGCACTTCTAGTGATGACACAGCTATGAAATTGACTAAGGATGCATCACCTGGATGGGACAGTCTATAGCCAGCACTACCACTTAGGGCTCTTGAATGACGAGAGCTCCAGACATTAAAATTGAATAATCGCTACATTCGGGGTATGTCTACTCCCTTTGTTTCAAGAAACCCAGACCCGCCACTGTTGGACTCTTTGGCATGGAGCCACCTGAGAAAGGATATTTTATAAACACAGCTTCCAGAACATTTGGATGAATTGAGACTAAGACGAATTTTTTAATGGTCAACATAAACATAGATTATTAATTAATTATCGTGCCTAGGAACTTTTTGTCAACCTCCGTGAGCTTTGTATACGGTCTGGCAAAAGCTGATAATATTAACCTGCTGCTAAAGATAAAGGAGATCTTACAAATAAACTTGCCTACAACTTGTCCAGTCTTTTTATTGTAAATAAAGCTATGCAACGTCGAAGAAAACATAAGCCTGACATACAAGGTCAGATTTACTATGCTTTGCACTGAAGAAGGTCATGATATAATTTTGATAGATACATGTAATTTCTAGCGAGCTAGTTTTTGTGTTGGAGCTCATATGGAACACGCTCTATAATTCTTGAAACAGAATATTCAGTGGACGACTTCTGATCTTCTAAATGTTAGATCCCAAGTAATATTGCAACAAAACAATATAAAGACCTGTAAATTAATAAATTAACATTTATAATTTTAAAAACCTATAATAGATTTAACCTGTTGAAAGCTGAAAGATGAACCATCTCTTTGAAATTGTGGAAAGTAGTAAAATGCTTGCAGTTACTAATAATAATTCTAAATATGCTGATGTTGATCGCCTGTACTTGCCAGTTACCACGAAGATTATGAGGTAGATGATTGAAGAATATTCTCGACATGCTTGAGGGAGAAGACAAGAGCTTCAATCAGTAGGCATATTTTTGAAATAGCACTGCTGGTAGTGGTGAAGATGACGATTATGGACGAAAGCTTGAAAGAATTCAGGAATAGAAAGCAATGAAGATTGAGAGCATGTCAAGAAATGGCATCTGCGGACAGTGTGAAAGACAAATCAAAGATGTGACAACTTAAGACACTCAGTGCAAGTCACTCAGTCATAAGAGTGACATTGGGGATTGAAGCAAAGGTTCTTGTGACATTTGCGCAGGATCAGTCTCTGAATGCAAAGTCTGACCAAACCTACATCACAAAAAAGGCAACTGAGCCTTAATGCAGGTTATACAAAACAGGTGGTGAAACAAACGGGTAATAAGTGAACAGCAAAGCATCCTCAATACCAGGGATACGGAGTCCTATCATTTTTATAGAACTCCAACTCCCAGGTTTGGCATGACATCGACTATGGGTATGCAATGTAAGTAGGCAGTAATTTCACTAGAAAAATACTAGGCCTACCGATGTAAAATAAAGGATTAGTAATGGAGATCATAATATGCTGCATAAATGCTACATAATATGCGAGAAGAACTATATAACATGCTTACCATTTAAATGCACTATTTGGGCAATTTATGTGGAGTATTCTCTTTTCTCAGTATGACTTGCTATAGAAAAGTAGATTCCATACAATGTATATGCCGTATACACCCGCATTCAATGTGCATGTATTTTGCTTGTGCATTTTCATTAGCGTGGTCGATCTAAAGTTAACGAGCCAGCCAGATTACTTTCACCAGCTCAATGAAAGTCTGATTTGGATATAATATTAACTAATTAGTAACCTACCACATGTCGCTGTAGTACAGTGTGCACTGTTATGCATTTACCAATCATTTTCTATGAAAGCTATCAAGTACCAACTATGCACAATTCCACACTAATTTGTGGTATTTGATAAAGACATCATAGCTTGATTGAAAGCAACAAAGAAAGTCACTACAGCTTCCATTATTCGTTGAACTCAAACATCAGCCTTAAAAGTTAAAATCTGAGGCCGCTGATTAAGTGCTCACAACCCAAAGCAGGCGCGGGTCTAATTATAGCCTGGAGTCCTATCATTTATTTGGACTCAGATTCCGGTCAAAATGATAATACTCCGGGACTCCGACTTCGCATCTTCGCATCCCTGTCAGAGGCGCTACTTCATTGAAGTTGCTAAAGGGCATCAAAGCGCAAGGAAAATTGTAACAGAGCGGATGAGCAATGTAGAAGCCCGAACAAAAGTGAAAGAGACACGCGAAATGTGACTCGGAAATACGCACGGAGCACCGTGCATGTATACAAAATAAGATCGAATGTCATAGTGATTGATATGACCCAGAATAAAGCGCTGATTATGGATGTCGCACAGCTCTTGATAACCGGAAAATACAAGAAGGAGAATATCTCGAAGTACCTAAGCCGTGGAACACAAACATTGCATTCGTGTTGATTATCGTCGCAGCCTTTGGTGCCCTTTCATCAAGGTTGAGGACCGGATAGCATGATCTTAGGGAACCATCACATAAGTTTCCGAAAACTACGGATTCATTCCGATCGAAATGTGAAAGCTTGTGACTAAATAAATATGAGAATATAAACTATCAGTTCGATATTTTTTACCATTTCAACTAATGACGATGATAAACGTCTATATTTCACAAAGTGACACCTTCAGTTACATATCAAAACAGCGGGATCGATTATGGTTAGATAATTAAAATATTGCTTCAAAATATGATAAAAAATAAATAACTAAAGATGATGAGAAAAATGAAACACTGAATAACTCTTCGAAAATATGATTGTGTTGGAAGTATGATATCACGTGACTTTGATCTTCACAGCATTGCTGTAAATCTCGATGTGCTGCTGTGTTGTCTTGTGCATTGCAGCACTGCGGCTCATCATCGAGAAAAATGTAGACAAATACATGGGCATCAACTCCTTTACTTTTTGCACCATGCTGATAAATATAAAATCTATGCTCCCGACGCTTCGAGCGTTCGCTCTTCTGGAGAATTCTCGATAGAATGAACCAAATAATGCCTGCTTGTCAACACACGCGTCGAAACAGATAGTGTGTGCAGTGCAACGAGCGCGTGAGGTTTAGTGGAAGTTCACGAAGAGAACCTGTATGTATATACGATGTATAAATATACGCCTTTATATAAATATACGATATAAATATCAAAGAACAAGGTTCGACAGATTCAGAAGTTCGTCATTTCCAGCTTGCAGTTAATGCTATGATAGAGATGTTTGATATGTCTACCCTCCACTAAGCGGTTCTCAACTGGGTCAGTACACTTTTCTAATATGGAGCTGTTACGCTTCCATTGGATGTGCTTGGCACACGTGCTGTCGGAATCTATATTTGGTGCACTGAATCTTGCTCTTAAATAATATAAAAGCAAGCATTGTCTGTTTAATTTTATCGTGAATTCTTCAAAAGACTGTCGAATGCTCGAAACATCAGGAACATCGCACAGTTTTTATATTGAACATAGCATAAAATCAACCTGCTGCTAAAAATAATGGAGTTGTTACAAATGCACTTTCCTACGTCTTTCATATACCTTTACGCAACCCTGTAGTGCAGTCTTTTTTGCGAATAGAGCTATGCAACGTCGAAGAAAGCATAAACCTGACATACAAGATCAGATTTGTCATGCTTTGCAGTGAAGAAGGTCGTGATACAATTTTGATATAGATACATGTAATTTCTAGCGAGCTACGTAGTTTTCATTTAGACATTTTAGAAGCTATACGTATAATAACAATCAAACGATTTTTTCAATTCTCAGTATATCTTGCCTTGAAAAATAAGTACATGTAGATAATGAAGCCGTGAAAGTGCACACCTTTTGCCCTGTTGTATAGTTTTCAGTTGTCACCTCTCTCTATGCGGATGCTCGAGTGCTTGAGATGACACATATGCTCGGATCATGCCTTCTGACAAATTCAGACTCAGAAATCGTGGTCTTCAAAGCTTTACATCGATTATCAATTACTTTAACACCAAAAAGACAGATTTTCAGACATTCAACATCGTTGTCAGATTTATCGATAACTGCATGTAGTTTGTGAATGTGCTCAGAAAACTTATTTTTATTGCTTCGATGTTCCTTGAGATGGATCTTAGAGCGGCGATTGCTGATCGAACCAGTACACAGCTCATTTCACAAATCTTACAATAGATTCACAGACCACGGTTTGTCTGCAAAAATTGTCGAACCATTTTGTGAAATAGCATCTTCAAGCTAATTTTCTTCCTCTTCCTGACTTAGTAATTGGTTTTGCTGATTTAGAGGATCAGGAATTTAATTTATAAATTTCTCGCAAGTGACAGAGCATAGTAGAAATCTCAGCTTTCCGTTACATGGTTGACGCTTTTCTAGATTTTTGCAATTTTATTCTATACTTATATCGTTATATTTTGTTGCAGGTTATATTTTAGTTTGTGAATATGCACGGTATGTTGCATTTTTTAGAATCCGAGCATCTACTTTATCGAATACGAGTTAGAAGCTGTTTTGGTACTTCTATTCTTTCCCCCCACATTTCTGTTGTTGACACCAAGAAGTGTTGCATCGTCAACGATCTTCTTTTGCTCCTACCTGCTCTCACTAACGTCGCATAGCTTTGAGTGTGTAAAACTACTCTTATCTGACTTGTAGAACATTTACAGCCTTAGAATTAGACAACTGCTCGTCATTTGTCTGTAGACAACAATCACACGAAGTTCATGATCACAGCTGTACCTTGTATTCTAACTGAGCATCCAAGGGACCAATCCTTCATCCCGGGGTTCAAGTAAGACTTCTCAATCGTGCTGCAGTGTCACTCAGTGACAGATCAAGTCTATTCTGAACCCAATGTGACTAGCTTTGGCGAAATTTGATGATTTTGGAAAACTTGAAAAATGTAGGGGGGGGGAAGAATAGAAGTACCGCTGTTTTTGACAAAGGTTAGTTTGTCATGCTGCCTGACCTAACTTCAATTATCCAAACATAACCACAATGGAGTGGTTCTAAGTCGACGATTTGATCATTTTGTTGAAAAAGAGCCGTATACCCAGGAAGTTTAATGTGATGCTATTTTTTCGTTTCTCGTTCTCTAATGTCTTAATGAATTAGAAGTATTTAAATTTTTCTTGAACCCTTTAAAATCCTTACCCATTATTGTTCATTGTGTCGTCAATGTATCGCGAAAGTCTATCTACTGCGGTATCTCGGTTCAATGTTGATTATTTTGATATTTAAGAGCCTGAGTTTTCATAAAATCCATGAACAGGATAATGAGTGGAGTGTACCATAGGATCGACATGCTTTATTCGGTAAACATGCAGGATTATGTTTATTAACTGCATAGTTAAATGACACGAACTTCAAGAAACTGTTAATGTCATCAATCTGAAAATCATAGTTTCAATAAGGTTACAATGATCGCTAATAAATTTCATAAATGTTTTTGTCAATGCCCTATAAAGTGGCAATGCTCGTATGCAGATATTTTTAATCCTTTTGAAAACTAGCTGTGTCAGTATTAAATATGATGCATGTCAATTCAACAGACGGAAAATAACTGCGCGTCTTGGTGGGAACCACTGACCTCTGGCATTCTAGGCCAACGCTCTACCAACGACAGTGCGACAAAAGTCTTCAATTGAAGAATCCACGGTAGAGAATCAGATAGCTTAATCTGCCAAGACAACATAGCATTAACCGTCAAGCCAACCTACTGAAGCAAGCTATCACAAATTCAAAGCCAGCAATCAATTCTTTTCATAGTGTACCCAACCAACAACGAGTGCCACAATTTTGAGTGAAAATTTGCACCACATTTGAATTTTTATTAACAAGGTTAGGACACTTTTCCTTAACCTAAATCCTGTGCTCTTATCATTAGCCGATGCTTCTGCTATATATCTCTCAAACGAAATCAAAATCTTATTCAAATTAAAAAGATACTGTGATAATTCGTAGTTCACTTTAATTACAGACGCTTGACAAGCAATACTACTGCAGACAAGTATAGCAAGCGCTATGACTACTCCACCGGTCCAGCAGGGTACAACCGACCACCCCTTTCTCATAATATTCCTCCTGCGCCATTACCAATCCCGACTTCTGATCCTCCGCCTTATCGTCTGAATGGAGGAACAGGATTGATAGCCACACCAACCCCACTTCGAGGCATCCCGTCTCCTCCTCCACCTATAGCCCATACTCGATTGCCTAACGGCAAGAATTCACCTCGAACGTCAAGGACTCGTGACAAAATAGTGCCATTTGCAACGTTCAGTGAAGATCAAACGTATGCTGGTATTTATGACGGTCGACGTCATTCTCCAAGTAAATTTAAGTTTCTTAATCGTCTGATCATAGACGATACAATAATGATTTTCTATTTCAGTCGGAATTCCCCGAAATCGAAGTCCTCGAAAACTGAGTCCAATTCAAAATTCATTCAGACATGATGGAGATCTCAGCGAGCCAGTTCGTGACAGTAAGTTTTTCTCCATGCATACATTGTCTATTTGAGTTAACCAGCAAATTTTTATGACAATTGAAAATTTTCTTGCAAATGATACATTTTAGGAATTATTCTTTGATAACTACTATTATACTATATATTCTACTATTAACATCTCGATGTGTAATATCTTGAAACTTTCCAAACTACATAGTTACAAGCTCTACATTCGTCACGTCGCAAAAGGTACAAAATCATAGCATAGTTCATGAGTTATTATAAATGCCTTTTTATATATTATAAATTTTGTACATGCTTCTAGCTATGATACTTGCATGTTATTTTCTTTCATGATGTCAATAAGTTTCAAATTGCATTGACAGAAATTGTACATCTTCACCGTCCCTTATAACATACAACCCATATCCAGCAAGTATAAAATCCTATTTATTGACCGTGTCGAGGACTCACACATGCCTATGTGGACATGTACATATATATATATAATATGTATCAAATATATATACAGTCCGTTTCCTAAATCGTTGCACAACCCGAAAAGCTCTTTTATCTCTTGTTTATTTTCATTAAATATAACTGCAAGCTGCTTAAGCTCATGCAATTTTTTACTGAACCTATTCACTTGGTCAGCCGAGAGACTTGCTTGGTTTAGGAAACAGTGTGGTGTACTGTGGTGTTAAATGAAGTAATTAGTCTTTAGAAAATTTGTTCATGATCATATCATAGCTGATTAAGTGATGATATCAAGTCATAACTGCCTCCGTTTCCTGTCATCATTGAATGAATTGCTGAAGGTCTTGTCGATTCACTTATCGAGCGCAGCAACTACGACGTGAACAGATTGTTATTGCTTGTGAACAGGTGGCGAGTCTCAGTCTGACGCCAAGCCTTTGCGTGCGCGCAGATCAAGGATTCAAAATCCTGACCTCCACCGAGGGAAATGATGACTCACCCGGTTAAACTTATTTGTACTGTACATTTTTGTACATTCAACTAATCTTAAAATCTTTACATCATGATGACGCTGAGTGATAGCTCACACTGTCTGTCAGTTTTCATTGACAAATTCTGTCGTCTTCATGTTAAAATCCTTCATCAAAGAAAACGCTCAATTTTCTTTCGGAAGGCCTACTGACCACAACTGACCACTTAAGAAAGTAAAATGCATGCCAAAATAATCTATGGAACATAAGGTTTCATAAGGTATATCGTTTATTAAAATTGAACCAGGATTTAGCACGAAAATTACATTTGAAAATGGGTTAACTTTTTTGTGCAATTATTTATGAAACGGTCTGCATATATATCAGTGGCGTCTTCTCCGTACCTGCGAGGCCTTCGGCCCATCCTCAAAAATTATTTTCCAACAATTATGAAAATGAAAAGTGTCATCATTCATTTAAATTCGATAGTCTCAAAATCAGACGCTCAACCTCAAGAGTGAACAGTTTTGCAGCACGTGCTCAGATCACAGCTGCTTTCTTCGAACAATTAAACACACAAGCTAGTCGTGTGTTCAGACGGAACATTGATGTTCAGACAGAGCGAAAAAGAGTTGTGTGCGTGTGAGGCAGTAAGCGCACGCGCCCGCGCCAATATTGGCTTTTCCGAAAGACATGATGCTTTGCCTTCTCCAATTTTTGCAATGAAATTCTACACAGTTCTTGATCGAGGCGCGGTACCTAAATATAGTAAGCGAAGTGCAACCCAATTGTTCCTGGCTTCGCTTCATGTGAGAGAGGCCACTACGTCAACAGTAGCAGGTGGTTGACGTTCAGACAAGACTGCTATCAGATGATGAGCGTTCTCCAATGAATGCAGAGCAATGCATCAGACTCGAACACTCAGATTCGGTAGAATTCCATAATTTGTTTATTGGTGATTGATGTGACACTATGTTTAGTACTGCAGATGAGACCATAACCACGCCTTTTGTCCTAAGGGAATATACTGAAAAGATGACAGTCGTCAAGCAAGGTAGGCCAACACCTGATATGAAAATTGAAAGTACTCACAGATAAAGAAATAAGAAATACACAAGACTTTTTTAATGCATTAAAATTTCAAACATGTGAGTGGCTGACCGACCGTGAGAAACGCAAGAAACTGTTGGCCCTGCCTCCTCTTTTCTCGAGAAAACGTGGTCTGGACAGCGAAGGGATATAATAATCTCAGTTCCTAGAGTAAGGCGGTTAAGTGACATGAGCAATCACTTCTCATGTGAACATTCACTTGTACTTAAAATATGTTCGGGAAATAGTTATTAAAAATTCAGCATTTATGAAAATTAATGTTGCAACATAAAAAAAATCTGGCATATATATATATATAGAAAACGATTATTCACACATGTTTCATTTTGTCTCAATGACTTCCTCAGGTGTAACAAGAGGTCGGGGATGGAATCATTTAAATACATTGATCAACAATGTTCAGTAAAATGGTTAAGTCACATCACATCAGAAGCAACAATAAAATCAATATTGGTAAAATCAATTCAGTAGATAGCAACTGGTAAAAGATACAAAATCAAGTCATCTGTAGAAAGTGCAAAGTCAATAAAACAATAAATACGTCACTGATTCAACGCAAATTCGTCAGTAGCAAGACCTAGACAGTAGCTTACAAATCGAGCAGTAAAGGATTGGAACTCATTCTTTCATTCACTAATTTATGTGATTCAATCATTTTGATGACAATAGTTTCATAGATTCTTGGGTGATCTGCAACAGCAACAACTTTGAAATCTTTGATCGGGGATGCTCATGGAGGCTTATTTCTGTAGGTGTAGGGTATTCTTTTAAATGCTCATTTACACGGGATTGAAAATGGCGGATAGAGCTGCCAACGTAACATTTGTCACAATGCTCACAATTGCATTCAAAAACGATATTCGATTTCAAATGTTGAGGCACTCTATGCCTATCCTTATTGCTGAAAAACTGAGATGTTTAAAGGGTTTTAAAGATATGCCGGATATACATGTATAATATATATATATATATATATATATATATATATATATATATATATATATATCAATATATATATATATTTCCGGTATTAGAATCTTTAAAAGCAAGAGAGACCAACAAATCGCCATGATCAATGGTTAACTTTGTTTCTAAAAACCGCAAGGAATCGTCCGACTGATAATCAACAGAAAATTTTCATGCCGTTGCTCAACGAATTGATTCTTTTTTATTGCGGAAAGTGCAAAAACAGTCGTCGACATACCTTTTGTAAAACAGAGACTGGTTGCCCGAAAAATCTTTGAATTCACGCTCTATAAAAAGCAACCACGGTAGGACCCAGCTTCGAGCACATAGGCTCAAACTGAGTATAGAGATTGTCATCAAAAGTAAAAATAATGTCGGTGCAAGGTAAACTTAACAACTCTATTAAAGCTGTTCGAGAAAGATCAAAAGTATCAAAATCAATTAACGTCAAATTTTGGACACGGGAACGTTACCAAATAAATTCGACACATCAAAACTGCACATTTCTGCGGTTTCGCATTGAGTAAGATCAAACTTTTTCTCATCAGCAAACTCAAACGTGTCTTTAACGACAAAAGTTTTTGGCATGTATGGTATCAATAGATGACAAAGATACTCCGACAAATTTCTCTTGCATGAATCTTTCATGTTTAGAATCGGCCGGTACGGCGGGTCAGTATTACTTTTATGAACTTTCGGTAAGCCATAAAGACGCGGGATGGCTGAGATCCAGACGACTTGATTTTTGTCAAAATGTCTCTGCTGATGTACTTTTTTCTTTTCAAATTCAACCAATTTTCTGTTGAATTTATCCTTTTCAAAAATGAAGGGATGTTTCTTATAGCATTTGTCAATGACGTACAATTTGAATTTGGTAGAATCAGATAGGATGGAACCCATCTTTTTCATCTATGTCTTTATCATCTATGAGGATCCTTTGTCAAATTTTGAAATAGTAATGTCTTTCTCACGGCATAATTCACGAAGACGTCTGATTTTGTTCAACCAAATTTAAGGAACAGCTTTCTTCGAAAAATAACTTTTGAAATCACAACGTACTGTCTCAAAAATCATCGGTGATCAATTTGGAATCAATTAGATTCAGCTGATGCAAAAGGGCCTCATCTTCAGCTTTCTGAATATTCATATCAACCTTAGTTCTAGGCCAACACATAGTTCGCTGCCAAATGCGATGCGCTGGCGTTGCAACACACCATTTAACAACTCGAATAAACGAGCACATTATCTGGCAAACCGATCCCAACAGAGATATCTATGCACGTGCATAATCCGTCACGTGAGAATTTCAACATCATCGGTAGAACTAAATTTCCTAAAATTCTAGAAATGATATTTATCAAGACCTTGTTTCGCACCAGTAGCAAGTCACTAAAATGCTGGTGAAGCTAATGTTTAACCTTTCAAAATTATTCAAAATCAAAGTAGGCCTACAAGATCCAAGATTATTTATGCCTTGGGCCTACGGACAAATCTTCTGTGCGGAATGATATCTTCTTTAATAGTTTTAACATACAAAGCGCGTTACTGGGATGAGAAGACAGAAATAATGTTTATAAGGGACTCTTTTTTGTACGAATGCGTTTCACTGATAGGAATAGAGAACAAATCTAAGCCTAATTATTGCTTATTCGAAAAATTGATATGATAAGTACACGGTGCGGTTGGCCAAATTTACCATAACGATGATTACAAAGCAATCTCGAACACCCAATTGTTGAAATTTTACTGAAAAGTTTTTACTAATCTTAGACAGGGATTATCTACGAGAAATCCATTTCTTAGACGAAAAGAAAAGTTAGAGAACGCTACTATGCATCTTTTCCAAACTTCGGTAGTGATAATATTCTGAAGCATTTTCTTCGTCTAGATTGTAGGCTATTTGAGCAAGGTAGTATGATACAGGTACCCGTTTTCAGTATACATCAATATATGATTATAGTCATCGTTAAGTAATATTTCATCAAGGTGAGTACATAGCGATACCCTACAAATAGTACTGGAGAACGCTGTACAATGATCACAGAGTAAATATATTTACTTCTGCTATACGAAATCGTTGTTGTTCTTGGTACTATCCCTACCGATAATTGAACGCGTATATCAAGTATCCTATTTGATTACCCGCTCGATACTCACGAAATATCAGTTTCATTAATTGAAAATGCATGTAGGCTACGCTATCCACAAAATTTATTTTGAAAACCATTTACCGTCAGATATTGTTAGCTGAAAATCAAAAGTCGCTTGGGTGAAAAAATACAGTCTTAATAAAATGCCCTTCATGATCCATCAATAATCCGGATCTTAATGAATGATAATGTAGGTAGTCAATAAGAGGCAAGAGAGAAGATGTTTCTTTTCGGAAGTCTTAATTATACCAGTCCGATTACGCGAGGTTTGAAAGTAGGCATTTTCAAAATCAACATAAATATAATTGTTAACTAAAATCATTTCCAATATGCTGAAAGATGTAAACTAATAAATAAAATAATACTAAAATTAAATTGGCTTAACTGAGTGTTCAAAAGGTATTCCTTAAACAAAGAAATATCTTGCTTGGTGATAAATTTGCTGATTACTTAAAAAAGGAAAAGCCGGCCTGTGCTGGCGGCCGGGGTCAGGCTGGCCTTGCGAACACTCTTCCATCAAACCACAGCACCGATCATGAGCATTAATCGCTCGTTGAAATCAGAGGACAATTTTATTTTCATTTTAATTTCATTATGCTATCATATTGAGCTGGATATTTGACAAGGGAAATTTTTAAAAAATATATGAATTATTGAAGGCGCAATTTCAATGTATCACTCAGTTGAAATTTTGGTGTCTCCAATCAATAATTTGCTCGTGTTTCTTCTATTGGGTTGAAAATGAGTTAATTTGAACCGTTTATGTACGTTCTTATCATTGGTTACTTTTTATAGTGATTCTTGGACATATTTTTTGTCTACTTGTCCTATCATATAAATATTTTATTTTGCTTTTTAGTTAAACATGCTATTTTGCGACTTTTGTCGGAACTGATTACACATTGACTTCTAATAGTAGCATTTCAAACATATAGGAAAATGGATTATAGTTGGCAATATTGAAGGTGAACGTGGACACACTCAATCAATACGTCTGACAGCTGGTATCGGTACTCATTCCCTTGACAAATCGTCCTCGAATTTGTGTTCAACAATACAATAAATTTACAATCTTGCTGATGTCATCTACAGCTAAGGACTCATAGGGCAATTTTTAGTTCATTTGATTTGGGAGAAAAGGTGGAATTCATGTCCCATTTATTTCTAACATCGCACTAATAATCCAAACTAAATCCGCTCTCTTCATTATAATTTCACAAATAAATAATTATGTATAGAAGTGTCATCCAGGAACGGTATTTGGCATACTTCTTCATGTCTGCTCTAAACACTTATTACGTATCAGGGACAGTGATTTTTGGCTGCTAGTATTGTGAATCGGGTCTGGTCGTAAGAGCATTTTCCGGTGAATGTGAAGAAAGAAGAAATTCAATTAATTTGAGGTTTAACTTAATGAATGATCTTCTCTACAGACGGCTCTGAAGGAAAGAAGTGCAGCAATTTCGCCATACTGATTCTATATCGTATATACCTGGCAGATGAAGCGATGTTTCTACTGCAGGTAGATACTAGGCCTATAATGCATGCTCGTATCACCAGATAGAAATCAAACACTTCAAAGTCTCATAGCATGCAAGCGAATTGTGCTGATGGTCTTATCAATCTTATTGGCAAACAAGTTTGTCAATTACCTCCTTGTAATCCGGAAGTACTATTTCAGAGTTGGCCTTGGGTATGAAACAAACAATTAATGACGATTTTGATCTGATGATAAATCAGACTCAGACTTTTGCATAGCAATTGCTACTATATTTATCACGCTGCGTCAGTCTAACGCGTATAGTTGACGAAGCAGTGACGGAAAACTTTCTGTTCAGAAGCATGAGGCATAAAAGTCACAGTGCACAGTTGATGGCTTATATGTTTATCTATCAGGCTAAATAAATAATTATGACATTGCTCTATTCAACTTATACCAATGTGTTAGCTTTATATCTGTTCAATTTCAAGTAAAATAACTGCTTGCATCACAGAGTTCATTGTCATGCATTCACGGTGCATCAGAAAATACAGCGTTTATCAAAACTGAACTGAATTTCAGCTGAGCTTGATAGGTTTCTTTAGTTTATCCTAATTCATTAGAATTTCAAAATTAGAAAAAGTCTTTGTTTTTCCTCAATAGCTACTATTGGTAATTGGTGTGTATGTTTCTTTCACACAGTGGTGTTGTGTACACCACTTAACAAGATAATATGCATGTAGTGAAGTAACAAATTGCAAAACAGTTGCAAAAGCGAATGTTTTGATTTTAAAAACAGAAGACTTATAGGCCCTACTTTGGTGTTGTTGCATCGGACAGTTATGCAGTTGCAGATGTATTTTATTGTGTCGTTTACACGTCAGAGAATTCGGTTACATGGTTCCGAGAAATTTTGACAAGTTATCAATTTATCAGTCTATATTCAGTTCATACTTGTGTTTCAATCAACTGACCTTTTGAAACAAGGATTCAACAATGCATTGTTATTGATGTAATTTAGGAATGCTCAGCTCATATGCACTTAAAAATGAGTTTTCAATTCCTCAACTTTTAATCAATGCTCGCTTGTTTATGTACGTGATTCCTTCAGCTTTTCAATCATCCATATTTTATGTTGCATGTTTGACAAAAATGTCATACATGCATGCAGTTCTGAATAAGCTCATAACCATAGGTGGATATGTGCAAGAAGTAAAAAAACATGACAATTCAAAAGTCACAATTCTTCTATCACAAGCGTACCTTTGCTATTTATGGTTAATCAAGCATATAGAAGATGATCAACAGATTGGCCTGCAGGCTTAGTGATGTCTGGTTGGAAATGGAACAATAATAGTGGCAGCTAAATGCCTTTCTAATAGGTTATGTTCATCGATTTTTTGGCAGCAGGTGGAAATTCCAAGTGTTATCAAAGAGCGGATAACATTATTATGTAGCCTAATAAACTGTTACCGAGTGGACAAACAAAATTTCAATCTCATTTCGCAATTCAATTGAAAAATTCAACAAAATTTGTAGTCTCGTGAATGTAAATAAGCATTTATCTCCCTATTTTGTCTTATGAAAACAGTAGCGGGCGCGATTCGATAAACGCGATTTCGAATCGAGCGACTCAGCGCACGATTAATCAAACGAAAATTGCGCGATTCTGAATGTTTTGAGATTTTCTTGAATTCAGTGATTAGAAGTTTGTAGTTATACTATCTTGCATTACTTTTGATATCTACGCCATGAGCTTCATTGTACATTTGATAGCTTCCACAAAATTGAGACCATGAGACATTTAGCCTATTCAGACATCAAAATTATCACTACCCAATTAATTAGCACAATATTCCAGTTGTAAATGTTTATGCAGCATTATGAATCAGAACACATAGAATGTCGCAAGCAAGAAATAAAAAGTCTTCCACAAAAACTGCCACTTTGCTTGTAAGGCCACTGACAAGATAGTTCAAATGAAATCCGGATATGGCCAACAACATTCAAAGACATTCAAGTTCTCGGCTTATTTCATGTGCTACTATGAAGCATCTACTAATATTTTTGTTTCCCAATTTCGATTCTTTTGGTCTTTATCAACCATGTTTTATCGAACTTTTCATATTTTATCAAACGAATATTCTACCGCTTCCTCCATTATTTCTGTATAATAGGCCTGAGCAAGCTTATATTTATCAATTAATTTAAACCATTGGCTTATGCTAGTGTTTACAAAATATTATCAAATATGTAGCCTATTGCAGACTATAAGAAAGCGTAATTGACATTGTTACCAGGTTAGTCCATAGTGTGCATATTAAAAGCAAATCAGGCATTAATATTCTTATCGACCATTTTACTTTGTATATGCTTTCGATACGGGATATCATAGATTATCATTAATACCGGGTTCATATATTATGACATCATAGGGACTTACCACACCTGACAGCATGCTGATTAACATAATTCGTGAACTATGCGAACATGTTTCATGTTGTTAGTTGTTGCATAAAATAGTGTATTCCTGCGGTGTGTGGGAAATTGAATTCCCATAGGATTCCCATTGATTTACTGTGATGTGGTAATGAAAACGCGCCACACGGTAACTCTGTCTAAATCTATATCCATGCGTGACCTCAGGCACGAGCGCACATACATGTAGCTGTGCCGACGTTAGGTGTCAAACTTATAGGCTTATTTCTTCCTCATGAAGTAAATTTCATTGACAAGTCACTTTGCAAAAAATCATGCGATTGATTTCATCGCACGATTAATCGAGCAGAATCGATTAGCTGCGTCCGCCACTGCATGAACAGCGTAGCACTCTAGTTATACAGATGATGTCACAAAGCAATTGAGACTCGGGAGTGTTGCTTTCGTTGACGAAAACGAAACTCTAGACATCTCACTACACCGACAGTCAGTGGAGGTTAGTCGGTCGATAATGACTTTAAAGGGAGCTGCACGTGTAACTTGTGCTTTTCGTCCATGGCTTGAGATGGAGAATGGAATTCGTTATCTGCAGTTTTCGCTATTGTATTAGTTTGAAATGTATTGGCCAATGACGAGTAAGATATGCTCAATTGACTTACTTTCGCTGCATTTTCAGAATAAGTTAATCCTAATTGAGTATGACCTTATATCATAGTGCGCGCTAACGTTTTCTATCAACAAAACAAAATTTATTGCAGTATTTTTCAAATTTTCATTACATTTAATTGCTATTCTCTGATCATATTGCGAGATCAGAGAATAGCAATTAAATGCAATGAAAATTTGAAAAATGCTACAATAAATATCGCTCTGTTGATAGAAAACGTTAACTTTCTTACGGTCGAGAAGGTCGACTTAATGTGGAGAATAAGACATAATAAGACGGGATTGAATATCTCAGTTCCACTTTCGCAGTTTACGCAACTTACAAGTGCAATTAATTATGTTGCGAAAGAAATCACATTCATTCCTGTATTTAATGGCCAAAACCAGTTGATGTTTAAACATCCCTCATCAGCTGCATACAAACAGTAACTATCAGACGGTCTCATTGATTTTGCTAACATAATATCGCAGGAATATTTCAAAAAGGAACATGTATTTGAATATTATTATATCACACAAGAAAAGAGAATTGTCATCAAGACAATCCAACGTAATAAAATACCAGCAAGAAAAGCATTATGAATCGCTTTCATCTTTCAGTAAATTTGAAAGCACTCCATACCATTCATGAAATAGGATTAACTTATAGACAGTATCATATCGAGCAAACCCTAGCATTCAAAAATGGAGACAAAATCAAACTGGACGGGATTCAGTATCTCATTTCCACTTGCGTAGTTTTCGCTCACAATCATCAACAAGAAAGGCGGTAATATCTGGACGACTCAAAGGAAAAGACTAAATAGAAAATTAAGTTGTAAGGGATAGAAAAGAAACATAGCTTCATTAAAAAGATACAAGAAGAATCAATTTTCTGGAATAATTATTGATGAGCAAAATCTAAAACCAGACAGTGAATTGAATCTCAAAACAAGTTGATGTTTAGACATCCCTCATCAGCTACATACAAACGATAACTATCTGACAGTCTCATTGATTTTGGTAACATAATATCCCAGATACATTTCAAATGATAACATATATTTGAAACTCTTTATATCAGACAAAAGAAGAGAATTTTCTTCGACAATCCAACGGAACCAAAAATACCAATTGGAAAAGCGCAATTTATTACTTTTACCTAGCACTATACATGAAAGCACTCCAAACCAGTCAAAAACAAGATTAACTTATAGACAGCATCATACCAAACAAACGCTAACATTCAAAAATTGTGGCCAAAATCAACTTGGACGGGCTTGAATATCTCAGTTCCACTTGCGTAGTTTACGCAAAATACCTTGTCATGCTGAGCATGAAGAGCATGTTCGATAAAGCCGCTACTGGACTGTAGCTAACGTGCATCAGTGGCAACTTGTCCATTAGGGTGGTGTAGTGCCACACCTAGCAAATGTTGAATAATTCATGAACTCTAACGAATAAGCTAACTACTATTAAGTCAAATAAGAAACCGAGCCGTCAGTTACAGACGTAGCATTGTAGAATTTATCATGTATTGGCCGTCAGGGGCCTTTATCGGCTAATCTTGATTCCGCTTTCACCAGTAGACACATAACTGTAAAGAGACCCTAATAGATTGTGGGATGTGAGGATACCTCAAAAAATCGCGAAAGCAAATTTGCGTCATAAGCAAATTAATTAATGTGCATAAGTTGCACAGCCAATCTTTCCAGTTGACGCACTGAATAGTTTGACTTTTTCAAAAAAAGTTTAGCAAGTTTTGCCATCTTATTTGTCTGTCATTCTGTTATTTTTCTGTGAATATCTGCATGAAATAATCTGCCTATTTTTATAGGCAATGGCTGTGATTGTATAGATAAAGTATCGTTTACACTTTATTGACTGCTCTTACTAATCATACACAGCAAATGCTACGAAGGGTTCAATAAGCTTGCTTGACTCCTCGTAAATTATGCCAATCAAATTCTACCAAAATCATGACATGTCATTGCATTTCAGATGAATATTTCGATGTGAATTTAAATCTCAAGGAGGAATTGAATAAATTGGATCGCACTATTCGACAACATCAGCGTGTAAATGCTTTGAACAAAGAAATTCGAAATATGTCGAGAAAATGATACGAACCGGTGCATTTTATATTTTGCTACCAAATGTTCATGAGTATGAATATTTGAATGTACAGAAGAGAACATTTGTAATTTGATTATATTTTGTGTTATTATTCGTACTTTTGATTGTTAAAATTACTTGCCAGCATTCTGAGGGATCTTGGTTTCAAATCCACTTCCACAAAAATCTTTTTCAAGAAGAATAAGCGAAACATTTTAGTATTTGTCATGCGATTGTCTGAATATCTTTGATTTGAGCAGCATGAGAATGATCTACATTGATCCTAGGCGCATAGACATTTAACTGTCGTTTTGATGTAACCCGGGCTCTGAAGCACAGCGACATTTCGTTGGGTAAATCACATGAAATACACTACACAACATGCGAGAATGCAAACTTCCTACTGGTGGTACTCCTCTAACTCATTTGTCTTCGTACTATAAATAGAAACCTAAAATCGCAAGTTTTGAAAAATTTTACTATTTTATCGAATTTCGAATATGAATCTCCTTATTGATTGCCGTTACCTATGGCAAACTATTGAGTGTATTGGGAAGATATGAGCACAAAAAGAGATTGAGATTGAACAGATTGATGTAGCCTACATGGAATAAGCTTATAACTCAATAGGCATCTGCAATGTGGAAGATTTTCCGTCTAAGTATCGGTGAAATGGTATACTATTTTGTAGTCCGGGCAGCTTGAAATATGATGACAAAAAATGAAAGACGATTTGCAGACACCCATAAATTTCAAATACTTATAATAATATAGGAACATCTGCAAGAATGAATAGTGCACCGACCGTTACTTACTAGAAATTTCAATACACATAGTCCGTACACTATTGCATGTATATCATATTTGAATTTCTAGTTCACTTATTCGATGTCTTTGGAATGATCATGATGATTCATAGACTCGGGTTTATAAAATCCTGTGCTCATTTCAGGGACTTGGAATCCAATCAATGTGATGATTTTAGATTCTTATATCAATTAGATGTTATCAAAAGCATAGTGATTGTGATCACGCAACTAGATGAGCTTCGCGATGCATTTTAAAACCGTTCGTTATATGAGATCCGACTACATTGCATATAGTGGAGGTAATTATTTCATTACTATCCATTTAGTTATTAATCACATCACAAAAAACCATTAGTAGCATTCCCAAACAAATATGTGAATATGCATTACCTTAGTATTATTAATCGACCTCAAAAATGGGAAATTCAGATAATTTTGATATGGAAAACACCAATAATTATAAAAATAATAGCAATGTACCAATGATTAATTTGATTTTTCCATTCCATTTCCCATTTCACGTGGAATTGTTTCACCATATAGCTTATTATGTTGATTTGTTCGAAGTAGGCCTACTGCTTAAGATTTTCTCATTGGAATTAGTCCTTTGCATTTGCAGTCGTGTGACTATGAAATCACTTACTTTTTTCTCTTTCGTCTTCATGTACTTGAAGCTCTTGAACAAACTCCATCATGCAGGCGTACATTATATCATTTTTTCTCAAAATCCCGCTCTAACCTTTCGCGACCAGTGCGTACAGAACACGTCATACATAAATTGTTCGAAGCCACCGCAATTGGAAAGACAAAAATAGAGCATATTCAAACTGTGCGTGCAGAGCACGTCATGGAGACTTCGGACAGTGAAATGAATTTCACTTTGGTCGCGAAAAGGCTGAATTTTGCGCAAGCTTATATATATTTTCCTAGTGCAGTCTATGATCAATTTTTGTTAATTTTATCACGCTAGAAAATTCCAGATTTTCCAGTCAAATCACAAAATTCCATGTAGTCTATTTCCAGGTAACAGACAAGTACGTGACATGCGGGTGTAGCCTACGTACCCGCCCGTAGGCCTACCCGAGGAAAGGCGGCCATAGGCCTACTGATATAGAGGAAAACTTCGTCACAAGTACAGGCGGGGAAGGATATTTTCGAAAATGCGTACACGGTCTACTACAAGTGAAAATCAAAAGTCAATCGCCGTCCGCTCACTTGACTTCTTCTGCGTGGGACTTGTTCTGCTACATCAGCTTATTTACACGGCAAATTGCTTTTGATAGAAACCAGCCTTTAGATGACACACTCAGCGACACGTTATTGATTATGATATTTATCAGTATAGACATCGTTCGTTCATTTTAGAGTATTGACATCGTTCTTGATAAAAAAGTGATATCCATAGATGTAGTTGACAAATAATAGTAAGCATTTAGGAATGTGGATGTCAAAAAGTAGCAAATTTCATCTTGAACAATTGACTGCTAAAGGAAAACAGGCTTCTTCTAGCAGCTAAACAACTAAATGAACTTGGACAGGCTACTGAAGATATTTTAAAGAATGCATTTTAGATGCTTTCGTTATAAAAAATGAAATATTGTGCTGAACTCTTAATTTAATAATCTTAAGATCAAATTCAGTATAAATTTTATAAAGTATATTATCATTTAAAGCAGGCTGCACTTAGTTATTGTCTCAATGATGAATTTGGAATATGACCATATTCATTTCTCGAAGACAGCTTTATGCTTTTGGATAAAAGCAATTATAAGAAACGAAAGAAGTTTGATAAAAGAGATATATGAAAAAATTTATCTCAATGTGATTTCAAATGGCCATGATATACACATTGCGTTGATGAATGAGGCAGTTACTTGCAAAACTCAGCCTACAAAATGCATAGGAAGAACAGTTAGGGTGGAATCCTGTGCGTTAACCAGAGGTTAAGTCGAGAGTTACTAAACCTTAGATTAGCTAACCAGCGAATGAAGTTAACCAGCAATCGGTATCCAGTGCCTTCAGGTTAGCTCGAGTCAAAGGAGAGGTTATCTTTGTGACGACATAAACTATGATGCAAATGACGCAGAAAACGTCATGATGTCGTCATAGAATTGATTTTGTTGCGATCACTGACCTACTTCTTCTGTGTTTCTGTACAGAAAGCATCAGTTTCAGTGACATTTAAGTTTCTTGATTGCAATGATGAAAAGGCGCAGCGAAACCTTTACTTTGGATCATCAACTGGCTCTGATAAAGGATGAAGTTTCTCAGAAGAACTTGAGCATAATTAGTGAAGCGTATGAGACATTGAATGAATTTCACATAGTATAAGATTTTTTTCTGCTGCTTTGTATTTTGTTTTGAGTGAAAATATAGATAAATGCCTAGCATACACGACTTTTAAATTCCTGCTTCTTTCTCCTGTTTCTTTTCTAAAGCAGAGATCTTGATTCAATTTCATAATACCCAACATTTGTATAAAGCTGAAAACAAGCACGTCTTTATTTATCCTTCAATTGCCAAAAATTAAAAATATTGTGCAACAATATTGTTGCGTACAGCTCTACCACCTGCAGTGATCGTCTCTGAAAAATTTACATCGTTTTCAACATTGACTTCAGAAGTCTCATCCTCATCAAATTCATTGAAGGTATTTGTCCTCTTTGCAAGGTTGTGAAGACATGCACACACAACAATCGCATCTTGGGCAACATCTAATCGCAGACGCAGTCCTTGTTGCAGGCAGCGAAAGCGCTGCTTCCATTGTCCAAAAGCTCGTTCGATTGTTCCTCGACATGCTCTATGGGCCTTGTTAAATTGCCGTTCGCTATTGCTGCTCGGATTAAGAAAGGAAGTCATCAGATATCTACGACACTGATAACCATTGTCGCCGAGAAGAATTCCTCTGATATTTCCTGCCTCTAAATCAGAACATAGTCGAGAATTGGAGAACACGGTTGAGTCGTGAACTGATCCTGGCCATCGGCATACCAAATTGGTAAAGCAGCCATCAATGTCAGTGAGTGCTTGCACATTTAATGAAAAAAATCCTTTCCTGTTACGAAATACTTCACCATCCACTCGCTGATAATTTCCTGTAGCTAGGAATCTCAATGTGACCAAAACATTTTGTTCCGCGGAAAGATTCATGCCATTTCGAATTTGTGTTGGTTGAATCGCGTCTCGAACAGTGTCAACAATGTACGTAGCAGCTTCTTTCTTTAACCTAAATCGGTTGACAAATTCCTCATCGTCGTAATTTGACTCCATTGAGGAGAGGCTGTCTAATCATGAGCAAAATGTCTCCATGTCTCAAGAAAGTCTAATGATGGAGGCTGAGCAGAGAGCTATTCGTCGGAACAATCTTGTTATTACTGGCATCGCAGAGAGTGATGGATCTATTGAAGAGCGCTCAGCCTCTGACAGGGCGTCCATGTTTGCCTTACTCTCTGAAATAGGTCTTAGCCCTGAGATAATCCAGTCCGTTCGACGCATCGGCAGGATACAATCTAGCAAACCATGACTGTTATTGGTTACCTGTAGGACTGCAGAGCAGAAGTTCACGATCTTGAAAATGGCGAAGAGTTTGAAGAACATTGATGGTTACAAGAAGGTATTTATCAATCCGGATCTAACTCGAGTGCAGCGTGACAGCAACAAGCGACTACGGGAAGAATTGAAAAGACGCCGGGATAATAAGGAAGACGTGGTGATTTCACGTGGAGAAAGTCATACTTCGGTCGAACATTCAAAATTTCCGATAAAGCTTTTACCCATCAACTATACTCATCGTAAATCTATCAAGCTTCCGTTACTATTGTGTGCCAACGTTAGGTCTGTTGCTCCGAAGATGGATGAGGTTAGTGCCACATTAATTTCGAAGGACATTGACGTATTTGTTTGTACGGAGTCTTGGCTTAATGAGAGCAAGCATGGTGAGCACGTCGTATACATACCTGGTTATGTTTGTCTTCGTCAGGACCGACATCATCGAGTTGGTGGTGGAGTGGCAGTTTGGTTGAGAGATTCAATCACGTTTTCCCGTAGGATGATTACTGACTGTCCGAACGGTCTTGAGTGTCTGATCATTCCACTTCTTACATTCAACATCATTTTATTTTGTGGATACATTCCCCCAGATTATGCTGTACCCTGTCAAGATTCAATAACCACTTTTATAATATGTTGTATAGATGATGTATTATCTCACTTTCCACATTTCGAAATTATTGTCTGTGGGGATTTTAATCGTTTTGATATTGGTGACATTTGCCTGTTTCTGAGCTTGAATAACATGTACAATCTACCAACGTATGGCAACTCCCAACTTGATTATGTTTTGATGTCGGATGACCTGTCCAATGAGTACACTGTTTGTGACTCAGTTCCTTTTGACCGTTCTGTTGTGCCTCATGCCTCCTTGTTGGCTACTCCTGATTGCAAATATTCCGTCTGTCATGATGTGTTCAGAAAGGTTTTTGACCTTCGTGATTCTAATCTACGTAGATTATCATCTGAAATCAGTAAGCTTGACTGGCAGATTCTGTATGATGATGATTTGTCATTGGATCAGAAATGCAATTATTTTCACACAGTTTTGAGTCGCGCTGTAAATTTTTGCATTCCGACTACTTTTGTGCGATGTTCTTCCAGGGACAAACCTTGGATTACACCAGTTATCAAAGATTTGATAAATAAGCGGTGGATAGCATACAGGAAGCGTGACTTTTTGGTGTATGAAGGCTTGAAGGTAAAAGTCAGGGAGGCTATCGAGAAATCGAAAGAAGCTTGGGTTAAAAAGATATATCACAGTATCCAAGTGTTGATGAAGGGATTGAAGCCATAAACGATCATCTAACATCGCTTTTTTTGAAATCTGACTTAAACGTGGTCAATGTCGACGTTCTTCAGGATTCCAGTCAAGTTTATGATGACCCTATGTTGACTCCTACAATTGTTGAAGAACTGCTGTTGAATGCGAAGAAGAGCAAAGCTTCCTCTGATTTCCCTACCGAAATCTATAGATCTAACGCAAAACAATTGGCAGAACCACTTTGTCAACTATTTCGCCTGTCCGTGCGGGACTGTAGAGTTCCCCAGCTTTGGAAAAACTGCGGCTATAACTCCAGTGCCTAAATGCTCATCCCCGTCTCTGAATGACATCCGCCCGATCAGTGTCTTGCCGTTGCCTGCCAAACTATTGGAGGGCTTGATTTTGGGTCCTCAAAAGTCTAAGTTGCTGAGCTGCTACGGTAATCATCAGTTCGGATTTAGACCTGGTTCCTCTACTCTATGTGCTCTTACATCGCTGCATGACAGATTGACTTTATATTTGGATAATCCTGCGACATATGGTTCTTGTGTGATTTCTTACGACTACTCAAAGGCGTTTGACAGTTTGAAGAGTGAGATAATCGTTCAAAGATTGATTGACTATGATTTGCCGGCACATTTTGTGAAGTGGATTTATGACTATTTATCTTCTCGTTCGCAATACGTAAAGGTTGGTGTATCTTGCAGCAGTCTTGCATCTATGACATCAGGCGTACCTCAAGGCTCAATCCTCGGTCCGTTTCTTTTCTCTGTTGCAACCTCCACCCTGTCAATTAGTGATAGCTCACATTGTCATATGATCAAATATGCCGACGACATAAACTTATGCTTTCCTCTATTTAAGAACTGTGATAATAAGCATGTCCTAAAAGAGCATGAGCGAGTATTGTCTTGGTCTCAACAGCATGACCTGCTGATAAATAGCTCAAAATGTAAAGCGCTGACTATCAAGAAATCCGCTGTTTTTGATGATTTTGTGGTGCCGAATGTGTCGACAGTTAAAGAACTACCCATTCTCGGTGTCCGGTTCAACTGCAAAAGACGTGGTCAACTCATGTGGACTCTGTGCTTCGAACTTCTTCACGGCGTTTTTATGCGTTGAGGACCCTCCGTCGAACCCTTAGCAATAGCTCAATGACGCTTTTGTATTATTCCTTGATCAGGTCAGTGATTGAATACTGTGCTCCGCTGTTCTTATCTTTGTCTACCCATGATGCCATGAGACTTGACCGTCTACAGCGGCGATTTCATAGATTGTTATGTGGAAAAGGTTGTGACAATAATTGTTTGCCTGATCTTTCTCAACGTCGTATACTTTTGAGTCAAAGATTTTTGAGTAAGATTATGACTCAGTCGCACATTTTGCATCATTTGCTTCCTAACATGTCTACTTCTGGTCGATTTCTCTTACCTATGCGTAGAACTGTTCGTAGAAGTAATAGTTTCATTTTAAAGGTCTGCTCTATGTACAACAATCATTTTCAAAGGAAATAATTTTGTGAATTTGGATTTGTAATCAAACTATTTGTCTTTGCAATTTTACCTGTAACTTGTCGATTTTCATTCACTTCGAAATAAAACGCTTTATATATTCCGTCATTAGATCTAATCTTCCTCTTCTCCGTCTCGGGCATCTTCTACCAGCGAGATACATCAAATCTTCGTATTCTTCTATGGCTTCCATTGCTTTGATCATTGTCAACATGCCAAGTTGGTATTTAACCCGCCGAATCGGTGAGTTAACTTTTGACTGAAAATTCATCAATCTAACCTGAGGTTAACTAACTTTCAGACCACTGGATTCCATCCGAAGGTTAACCTTCGAATTTAACTAGAGTTAGTTTAACCACAGGTTAACTCGCTGCACAGGATTCCACCCTTAAGCGATTTACGAACGATGACTAAAAAACACTAATCAATAAGTATGAAATCTGGAATTAGTTTTGACAATTCTCCTCTCCTTCTTGTTTGGAATCATATAGTTTTTCAACATACCGACCGCCCGCTGTTTTCTTTCAAAAAGCTGTGTTTTTTATGCATATGTGAGCACACTGCGCAAGTTATCCAATGTTTTTGGAAATAAGCATTTTTGACCATAGGCTTAGTCGTTATCAGAATATCATGTAATTATTGCATAGTTGCAATAATGTTTTGACTGGCATTTATTAGTACTTAGTCCTCACATATAGATATAGTCGCACAGTTCTAACAGTTCTAAAAAATGTGCGTTTGCACATGAAACTGTATTGCTGACACTTTATCTCTGCCACCTAAATTACACGTGTAAACGCTACTGACACTCTCGTCTGAAACAAGATTGCTGACATTTTTAGAAGTTGCTTCAACCGAGTGTCAGTGAAAATATTACACGTGCAAACGGCTCCTGACACTTTCTGAAAAGTGTCTGCTACAAGTGTCACTAAAGCTGAACGAGGCGCAACTTTTAGCTGACACTCATACGATCGTGATCGGAACACAGAAAACTGACTTCCTGGAGGCTGGATTTGTTCTTGCTATTTTCATTATCACTAGTCATTAAACTACTTATGATGTGCTAATATGCATATAATTCACCAACATACATATTTTCTGCATTGCTACTGCGTACCATTGTGTTTGCAGTTTACATCAATTCCAGCTTCATTTTGCTAGGACAGAATTGTATCTCCTGAATATCCTTGTATTCAAGAAGCTCCACCTGCTTGTGGGAGCATGTAGCATTGTTTGATCTGGAATATCTCATCACAAGACATGACTTACATCTGATTACTTTTGCATGGGAATTTAATCATCGAATTTGCAGTCGTGTATCGGTGCAAGGCAACTGTCTTGGCAACTGTGCAAAAAAAACATCAGCTGGTGGAACTCATCTTTCTCGAATAAAAAGAATCTTTGATTGTTTGGTTGTTAGGCTATATCGACATCGACAAATCTATACAGCATTCAGTAAAAGTTAGTAAAACGATGATCGCTAGTTCATCAATGACTGACAACGAAATGCCACAAACGAAAATTGAATGGACAAGGACGTTAACCGATGACCTGATCGGTGATTGCGAGCAGCATCCCTGTTTGTGGAACGTGCACAATTACGAATATCGAGATAGAATAAAAAGGCCGAAGCATAAGGAAATATTGCCGCAAAATTCAAAATAGACAACATTTAATGAGGTTCAGTGAAAAAATACATAGCCAGCAGGAACTCAGTTCCACAACGAAATAATAAAAAAAAAGTTGGGGAGGGGCGCCGGCGATAAATTCGTCATGAAATGGTTTAATGAGGCAATGAAGTTGTTCAACAGAAATATTAAGTTTCAGTACCGATATAGGCCTATATCATTTATCGCATTGTATTATCAGCCTACTTTCTTGATTTTAATAAAACCTTTTGAAATTGGTGTAAAAGTTTTAGGTTAACTTGACATTAGAACTGTAGGAATTGTGGAAACATATATTATTGTTATGTTTTGGTGCAACAGTGGTGGGCGATTGGATGGTGAACTGCATGTGCGGCCATCTTCACGAGGTTAGCGGGACCAATTTCTTGTAAGGTATAGGCTGCATATATATATATATCGGCCTATAGAATCGACTTGCATTTTTCATATCTAGTCTAGGTACTTAAACACTTTCTGCAATAGCGTTAACATAGAAATGAAAATGTGGTGTAATATTCTTACACTGTCTGGATGTATGCAACAACAAATCTACTCTTTTTAATAAAATGAAGTGAAGTGAAAACAATTCGTCAGTTACGGTTGCCACATGGTCTACTCTTGGATTAATTAATTTAACCGTGAAAAGTTCTAGGAACGTTTTAAAAAGTATCTTAAAATACCACATCTAAGAATAATTTTAATCCAGTGATAACTGTATGGGCATCTCATGACTCGATCACTTCTTGAATTGTCGCACGCATTGAAGTGTCCTTCTTTCTAATCCTTAATGCGATTCGCCCCAAAAGATCTTCAAAGAGATTCAAATTCGGTAGCGGCCATTTAAAAAAAATGCTATCTGACACTGATCCTGATCTCGTAATTCGAGCATAATCACATTGCAAAATCCAAGCTGTTCTCTCATTCAAGAACCCACATTCGCTGTTTACGTATTCTTTTTTCGTTAAAATGTATGCTGCAACTGCTGCAGCCATCCATTTACTCGATGACATCGTGAAGAAATAGGTGTTGACTAAAAGTGTCAAGTGTAACGCTCCTGCAATCTCCCGCAATTTTCTGACTCATCATAGATCGATAAAGTGTCAGTAGCAATTTTTCCTTGAGTGTCAGCAGCTTTTTAATGTCAAGTGTGCACCTCTGAAATCTGATTGCAGGTGGCAGGAATAAAGTGTCAGTAATAAAGTTTCACGTGTATATTATAACGCGCCTTTAGGTAGGTCCATAGGTCTGGCAGCCAATGTGAGTTTCTCCAGGGAACGAATGATGTACACAGATCATCGATAGTGCATGAATACGAATCTGCGCGTGCAGAGTTCTAGTTCCTCTTCTTGTCGAACGGGATATAAAAAGGCACATGCTAATCCAATATGGGAGACAGATAGCAGTTTTTGACAGAATTAAATTTTCTATGTTTTCTCATGTCAACTGAAAAACACTAAGTCTAGAGCCACAATCTTCGGAATATGATCTTTGGGTCATTTCTCAGCATGTGTATGTGATGCTATCATGCTTCTGATCGGATAGCCTACACATGCCAGAATGTGGTTCAATGTGAATAAAGTGGGCGAACATGATGGTGCTTGATGTCAACAGTATCGGCGGCTTGTCAAATCTGAATGGTTCGCTTCTTGGATAAATGCTCATGACCTGAGGACATTCCATGAGAAAAATTATGGCTGTAGAGTAGGCTTAGACTACTTTTCAGTTGATGATGAAAACACAGAAAATTTCATTTTTGCCAAAATTGCTGCAACTTGTGTCCCATGGATTGCCATTTGTTTTTCTTTAATGCTGTTTTTCAGGAATGGGAACTAACTAGAACTCGGCAGACGCACCGCTTTGTAGTAGACATTGGGTGTACATCATTCAGTGGAAGTAGGTAAGTAAGTAAGTGTTTATTTCTGATACTGAAAATCATTAAATACATCAATATACAAGTCACAAATAAAAGACCGGAGAAAAGGAAAATACAAAATCACAATTGGAAAATGTTACACACCTTCATTCATGACAACACACATCCAAGGTATGAATGAATGGAGTCTTCTGGCAGTTTTAACATTTGGGAGACACAAATGACCGCTACGTAACATTCGAGGAGGAATCAAATGATGCAATGGATGCTCCTCGTTTACTTCACATTTCTTGAAAAATGAAGATGCGCGGTCTTTCAGAACGACAGAAAACAAAGGAAACTTGTCACAGGTACAGTCTTTACCGCAAATCAGGCGGTGAGCACGATTATGAAATCTCTGTAATTTTATCTCGATACATGTTGAAAGCCAAGAGAACAGAGGAGCGGCATAGAGTAAAAGATTGCATATCAGTGAATTATACACAATGATGAGCTGATCAGAAGACACAAGGGGCTTTAACGTTCGAATTACGTAGAGTCTTTGCGATGCAAGTTTCCACATTTCGCTGAAATGAAGATCCCATGTTAAATTCTTGCTCCAGTGAACACCCAAAATTTTCACGGTATCTGAAACCTTGATATTCGGATATATGATATCAAATTGTTCTCCATGACAGAAAATCATCTGCGAAGATTTTTCAAGATTTAGTTTCATCCCCTTGGCATTGATCCATTCCTGTACATGCCCCAGATTGTTCGATATGAGATCGCGAGAAATTGGCTCAATAAGAGTAACATCATCAGCGTAAATAATCATGGATGATTCTGGTGACACACGTAGAGACCCCATAAAGGCAGCGAACAGAAAGGGACCTAAAATTGATCCTTGGGGAATTCCTGATGGTATTTTAGTAGTCGGACCATAAATACCATTCAATTTAAGACGTTGAGTGCGGTTGTCCAAATAACTTTGCAGCCATGTAATGAAACCTTGATTTACATTTCCGTCAATCAAATGGTTTAGAAAAGAGTGATGATTCAGCTTATCGAATGCCTTCGTTAAATCCAAGCAAGACAGCCTCACTGCTTTCGTGGTAGGTAACTTAAGATATGATGTTATACTATCGTGAATTTTGATCAACGCACTCTCGGTAGAACCATATTGTCTGAAGGCATATTGATGCGGACCATATAATTGGATAATCTGTGACATGACAGATTATCAAACTCCCTTCCTATCTCCACTATGTTGAACTATGCGTTCTACATTTTCTAATGTAGAACGGAATTTCTATGAATCAAAATACATGTAATCCAATGGGCTACCGTGCTACATTTTTTTACCCTACAATGCACCCAAATTGCAAGTAAGCTTAGATGATATCTTGGGTATAGACAAGACGTTCAAAAATTTTGCTGATGACCGGGGTAACAGATATCGGTCGAAAGTCACGAACAGTGGGTCTCTTACATTTGGGCACGGGTACAACATCAGCCAACTTCCAACACGAGGGGAAAGTTCGAGACTCAACTGACTTCATAAAAATCTGATGTAGTGGGAAAGAAAGCCAGTTAGCGCCATCACGGAGAATACGATTGGGAATACCGTCACAACCAACAGATTTATGCACAGATAGATGTTTCAAGGAGCGTTGAACGTCATAGACTGTCGGTGTAAAAATCCACGAATCATTCTGAAGCGAGGGAATGCCGACGTCTTGGTCGTAGTTGAAGTTCTTACACATCTCAACGTGAATTGCAGTAATCAAACCCTGGAAACCACCATAGTCCCATAGTCCATTATCAAATTATGGAAGGCCCTCTTGTCAGCTTTGCCCCGCACTTCATTGACAACTTTCCAAACATTTTTCGCTGACTGTAACTGCCTCTGCGACCATGCATATTTTGATTTCAGTATCTCGTCCTTTATTCTTGCCTTGTAATGATGGTACAAATCCCATTGCTTGCTGCGGAACGCATTCCAACGTTTGTTTATTAACGATTTCAGAAGAGGTGTAACCCATGGCTTATCCTTGTCTGTCATCAACACAAAACTTGATGGAATAAATGACATAGCAACTTGTAAATAATGATAAAATATACAGCACATTTCATCAACAGAATAATTATCAACAAAAATAGAGTCGAAGTCTGTAATTGACAAGAGATATTGAAAATCATCCATGTGTGATTTACGAAAATCCCAGACTTTCACCAATCTGGATGAAGAATTATCAAATTCTTTTCCAAACCGCAAAACAGAGTTGTGGTCAGACGAACCAAGTGGAGGATCAATAAATGCATCTTCTTGGTAAATATCACATAAATCAGAACTGATCCAAATTTGGTCAAGAATGGATTCAGCCGAGTGGCGCGTTTTACAGAATTTACAAGTTAAAATTATTCTGCAAAAATGGATGTATCCATATTATTAAAATCTCCACAAATCATAAGTTTCAAGTCTGGGTTTGCTGACAACTCACTATCTATTACAGAAACAAAAAATTCGTTGATAACATCTCGATCACTTGCTCTCAGATTTGGTGGTACATATGCACAAACGAGAAAAAGGTTTAATTTACAAATTTTCAGTGCCAAAAATTCGATCGTGCGGGGATGAGAATAACATGAAACAACATCACAGCGTAGATCAGCAGCGATCCATTCACAAGCACCGCCGCCAACACGCCCAAGTCTATCACATCTGTATAAATTGTAGCTAGGTAGTTTCAGCACATCATCAATTATGTCGGAGCTAAGCCAAGATTCTGTTACAACCACCAAGCCAAGCTTTACTGAAGCAACTAAAACAGATAACTCGTCAAATTTGGGAAAAATTGACCGTGCGTTCAACAATAGCACAGTGGGAAAAATTTTACTACGAAAACAAACAATAAAATCCGTCACAGAAAATTATTTGAGATCGGCGCTGATCGAACATTAGATCTCTGCATAACACGCTGTCCATAAATAACCACATCCTCACCATTTGCTCTCCTCTCATTCAATTCATTACGAAGTTTGCGGAATTCTGCAATATGAGCATGTGTCCTGTCAGGATTGACGAACACTGCTTTGTATCGCCCAGTGTTTCTTAAATCCTTCGCTCTTTTTAGGAGACTTTTCTTTGACTCAGAAGAACGAAAGATAATTTTTAACAAACGTGGTCTGTCAGATTTGGGTCGACCGATGCGATGAAGACCAATAACGTCTTGCGAAATTGCATTTTTCAAATTGACTTCATCAAGCAAGTTGGCAAACTCATATTTATCGTAATTTTTTCTTTCTTCCAGAGTGCCTTCCCCTTCATTGATTCCAGATACAATAACATTGTTCAGACGGGAATTTCTTTCTTCAATTTCATTGAAAATCATCGCTGGAAGATTAAACAATTCTCCTTTTATAAAATTGATTTCATCATCATGAGAAGTCATCATCGTCATGTCTTTAGCTCTTTTTCCATGCACTTGATTTCATTATGTATCTCTGCAAGACTAGCCTTGACTGTATTTATTTCGGACTTCATGTTGGCGATAATTTCTGCTTTTAGCGTATTCATTAATTCCTTAACGTCGTTGATGGTGAGAACATTCAAAGTCTCATTTTCGGTCTCGTTCCCTGCAGAAACTCGTTCTGGCTGTCGGACTATTACGGTTTGACATGAATGCGCCATATTATATTTCACCTGAGTAAAATAATGATCGCATATTGACTTGTGATATTTCTATTCATGCTTATGTGCGTTTACGGGTAGGCTACGCATGCCGAAAGATGCTCCAAACCGCAGGTCCTAGCGGACATCCTGGTGTCCACAATTATAGAAACCATGCCGTGAGGTTTAAATTTTCTATCAAATACAACCAGTGTCGTTCAAAATGTGAAAAGATGCAGTTCTTTTAAACAGGGCTGTGGAGCCGGAGCCTTATTAAGGAGCCGATGGTTTTGGTCGGAACCGGAGCCGATTTATCACAAAGGCTCCGGTTCAAGCTCCGATAGTTTGAGCTTTGATATAAATCTAGAATTTTGAAAGGTATTAATTGGCATCATGAAAAAATTAAATCCTTTGAAATCTAAAGATGTCTTTTATACCAATGATGTCCTCCACGATATCTTTCTTTGCAGTTGCTGCCTTCTTTTGCATTATATGTATTGTATATATTTACACACATGTGTAAAATTTTTTTATTACAAATGTTTCGTAAGACTAAGTTCCATAGCTTTTAGTGACAACGTATTCTCCAAAATCCATTAATTTGAAGACTTGTTATATGCATGCTAACCAGATGATTGTAGATTCCTAGAGACAAGTCGCCAGTCATTTATGTACACATTTCCAGTTCAGTCAGCAAAGATAATATAACTACATTTCTTGCGCAATGTCTTAAATCTAATACGGTTACTATGTAGGTTACCATCTATCGGTATGGCTACTGGCAGAAGCTACTGGCATTTGTGACAATGCCAATTTCCTTAGATTGTATTGTAGGCTCTTGTGCAGTCGCCCACCTACATTTTTCAAAACAATCGATTATTCAATTTGATAATAATAAATAATAATGAAATCTTTATTGGCATACAAAGGGCAGTACGCGCATTACAGAGAAGAAACAATACAATTCAAAAGGATCAAGTAAACATCAATCAGATGGAGAGTTATCGACAGAATTTGATAAAGGATTTCGCAAGACTTTTAGTTATGGTCCTCGGTTTCGTAATTGGACACGAATTTCTGGGGGTGGGCTGTCTGCTGTTGAACATAATCCGTAGGGGATGATCTTCTTCTGCTGCAATCTTTCGAAAGAGCCTCCTACAAATACGATCACCAGCATCGATGAAAGTCTCAGACACCATCGAGGACCCAGTGATAATCTTGAATGCCCACTTTTCAATTTTGCGAAGTTTTTTCATGTCACAGTCGTTTGCACTTACAAAACAAGGGTAGGCATAGGTCACCACTGAGCGAATCAGGGCATTATATACGTGTGTCATATCTTTTCGGCTGCATCTGGCCCGTCTAAGATTTCGAAGAATGTGCATGCGTTTCGAGCATCTCCTCGATACATCCGACAAGTGATAATTCCATTGAAGAGAACTTGTAAATATAACTCCTAAAACTCTTGTTTTGTCGACTGATGTTAGAAGCTCTTGGCCAATATGAATCTTATCTAGAAGAAGGTCCCGCTTTGTTTTGATATCCATCACCGAACATTTGGAAATATTAAGAGGAAGGCCCGTCGAAACAGACCAAGATGCGATGTTGTCCATCTCATCTTGCAGCAAGTCCTCACTTTTATGACGCACAAACTGGAGTAGTGAGAGATCATCAGCGTACTTGATTATTGTTGAGTTCTCATGTATTGGTTGGAGTGAAGCAACGGTGAGGCAGAACAGCAAGGGTCCAATAACACTACTCTGAGGAACGCCACTGATAACACCTGCCCAGTTTGAGATCTTTTCATTAAAGACAACTCGCTGCCTCCTGTTGCCAAGAAAATTATGTGTCCATTGAATGAGTTCTCGTGGTAGTTTATGTTGCATGAGGGATTGGATGACCATCTGGTGTGGAAGTTTATCGAATGCCTTACTAAAGTCAGTTGACAAAACACGAACCGCTCCCGAATCCTCGTCAAGGAAACTGAGGATCTTGTGATTTAAGAGAGTCAAAGCCGTCGAGGTGCCACCACCAGATCGAGGAATGTAGGCAAACTGAGAGCTGTCGATATCTTTTATATACGGAATTATCCAATGCTTAGCCACTAACTTCTCGAGTATCTTTGACAAGATGGGTAGTAGTGAAATGGGACGAAAGTCAGAAGTAAGTTCTGGTTTGGAGATTTTGGGGAAAGGAGAGATGTTCGCAGCTTTGAAACATTGAGGTACCTGACGAGTAGATAAACTTGCATTACAAATATGTGTTATAGCAGGGGCAAGTATATGAGAGAATGACTTGAATATGTAGAACGGAATGCCGTCAGGGCCACAGTTTTTCTTCTTCAGATGTTTCAAATGGTACTCAACCTCGTCGGAGGAGACAGACAACGGGCATGATGGAGCTTGATCTAAGGTTTGGAGGGAAAGAATGTCGCACTGTGATAATGGAACGTCTGGAGGTTGCTGCGTCGAAATGAAATAGTCACTGAGATTTTGGGCAGTGATCTCACTGTTATTGTTTACAACCAAAGATCTACGCCCGATCAAGTTGATGTTATTCCACGCGTTTTTAGATGAAATATCACGAATAGATGAGATGTATCGATGTTTTAGGTGTCTGATGTGGTCGATTACTTCTTCACGGAGACGCTGGTATTTCAATAATTTCCCTTCAGAGTAGGCTTTGTCACGTCTGTTTATTAGGAGTTTTAGGGATGGTTTGGACCAAGGCGGGTCTGTGGATCGAAATCTGACAATCCTTGTGGGTAAACAAACCTTGACGACCATTTTGATACTCTCCAGTAGTGCCTTAACTTGTTGATCAATGCTTGAGCCAGCATCCTTACAAATGGATAACCAATCAATGGAGCTAGCCGTCTCTGCGAACAAAGCCATACCTCTCTTAGAGACACTGCGTACAGATACTTTCCTTGAGATAAATTGTCTATCAGGGCTAGGTTTCCAGGAAACAGCAGCATGATCTGATCGACCAAAGGGCGGAAGGATAGCTGCTGTTGGGGCATTTTGTGCTGAGAAGAAAATTTGATTAAGAGTTCGACCTGCTCTGGTAGGATTATCAACATGAGTGCTCAGTCCAGTGAGTTGACAGAGGCGTTCGGTTTGTTTGTTGAGATCATTGAAATCTCCACAGATAATTACGTGTACTGGGTTTAGATTCAGGTGGGAGAAGTCAAGAATATCTAACATGGCGTCGATGGCATTGTCGTCCTTAGAGGAATTATTCCAAAACGGATGATAAACACATAAAAGTAAGGTCGATAGAGTCTCCATAAATATAGAAAGGATTTCAGTATCACAAAAAACGAGGGATGGGACGTCAATGTCATCAATAATCCGGCATTTTAGGTCGTCACGAATGTAACAAATGATCCCGCCGCCGCAGCTATTCCGATCTTTTCTGTAGCACTGATAGTTCTTGATTTCTAACGATGAATCAGATGTGGAATCGTCGAGCCAAGACTCTGTAAAAGTGGCAATATCAGTTTTGGAACGGGTTACACGGCGTTGAATTTCATCAAATTTGTTATTGATCGGTCTTACATTTGCCAGGAGTAATGAAGGAATGCGGGGAGGTAAATGACGAGGGACACGTTCACTTAAAGGCTTGTCGCTACTCAATGGAATTGGAATAAGGCATGGCTTCGGCCTAATTGTGATATTCTGGCTGGCAGGAGTATCGTTGTTCGTTCGGCGACAAGAAACCACGGGAATGTGCTCAGTGAATATACGAAAATACTTAAGCTTGACTCTGCGAGGGACGCAAACACAGGAGGACTGCCGACGAAGAGCTAGGAGCTGATCTGATGAGTAACGAATAACGGCATGACGGACAGTAGACGGTGAGATACAGAGAGCTATAGACACTGGCTATAGAGTGAGCACACACACAAAAAAAATGATGTTGCTGAGGAATCGAACATTGTTCCTTCCAAAAAGGAAGATGTGGCAGTATCCCCTACACCAATCGAGCGCATCAGCTGCGGCGTTTGTTAGATGTCCATATGCTAAGAGTCTTCCAGTCGATGAATATGCGGGTGTGTGTACGCGGTAAAATCAGCTGATTGAGCGCACGCGCGAACACGCACACACACACCGGTCTTACTAACGTATGGCGAGTATGACGATCGACGAGCCAAGGCACTGAGGAAAGTAGGGAAAACGCGAGTGGCGAGAGACGAGACCAAGAGAGCGGTTGATCAATTTTGATTGGAGGGATAACTCTTTACATTCACACGAATGACCTGACTACAAGTCCTCGCATGGCTATAGCAATAAGCGACCCAGCCACTTCTAGTAGCGCCTTATTATTCTAAAGGTACTCATTCACAATGAATTTCCTTTGACTTCAAAATTCAAAGGGTATATTTCAATGCGAAAAAACCCGACGGCAAATCACAATGTTGACTTGCTGACGAAGTTTGCGACTATAACATCGCAATTACCCACGTAGATTTTTACAACAGCACGGAATGCTTCACTCAAACCGGTGATGCTGAAACGGACATCCAATGGTGCTGCATCTTTTGACCAGAGAAAAAATGGGGGGGAGGACTGCACAAGAGCCGTATTGTGTAATAATATCTCCCCAAATGTCATAGACCTGTGGATTTCAAGAATTTTCATTATTATTTTTTCCGTCTGTCAACACTTTATGCTGATATCATGTTGACTTATATGTAAACAATAAAAAAAGACTGAGACGCTCTCAATAAAGGCGCCTTTTGACCTCCCTTTTCTATTGTCTGTGACATTAAACCGCACGCACATTCGAAAGCTAGCAAAGTAGATGGGATTTCTGCTCGGTGCTCGCAGTCAAATTTTTATTATGCATTGCACCCTGCTGTGTGATACTCCGAGTTCAGTTTCATCAGCCTAACCATCATCAGAGGAATAGTGGCAATATATGTTATACATAAATTGAATATAATAATATCCATGAACCATTGATGAATTATTTAGTGCAACTCTACGCCATAATGAAAAATACGAAATTAACATAATGTAAGTTAAGCCTTAACTTATTAAGGATGCTGCATAGAATTACAAAACTCGTCCTAAATTAGATATTTTTAATTTTTTTAGATAATTTTCAATTGTACATTTCTAACCTATAGGTTACACTCTACCTCTACACTGCAATGAGACTATCTAAATTACAATTTCTACAGATGATGAGTCGTGGGCTACCCACCGATCATATTATTCATGGACCAACAGCCTATTGGATAAAGGCAATAACAACCTAAGCTATCCTATATACACTTAAATATTCAACAAAGCAATTGATATCTTTATTGATACGGTATATTTGGCTATATAGCGTATACCCTTTTCCATGTTCGAGTAGATACAGGCCCTATAAGCTATTAACAGGCATACGCTATCCAGTTTCATATTCAAACTTTTTTAAAAAGCTTATACTACTATTCGGCCCCTGTGACGGCTAATTAGGTATATCATCATCACTCATGTGGTCTTATTTAATGTAGCCTCGTAGCAGACTGGTTGCAGGCTAGGCCAATTTATATTTAGCCAGTGCGGGAGATCTTTATCTAATTTAACCAATCCAGGCTATAACTTTATTTTATCTTTCAGAGATAGTCAATTCATGCAAAAATATATGACAAGTATGTTATTTATCATTATATTAGGCTATTATCATTTTTATTATTAACTTAAGTCATTGCTTGTTAATGAAAACTAATTTGATGATTGTAGTAAGCCTCTAAAGGCCACACCGTTATCCAAAAAACCCGTTCAACGGATCCAGGACAATCAGCATAGATAGAACCTGAATTTGAAGTCGGAGCCTTTCACATCAGTGTCGTGGAGCCGGAGCCGATGAGATAACGCATCGGCTCCACAGCCCTGCTTTTAAACCCTGAACTTGGTTACACAATTTTTGTAAAACAATAACAGCTTCAGTGCGTGTTGCCTATGACTACCCATTTTCAGCAATAATTTTATCTGATTCTAGTTTTACTCGATGTAGCATATAAGCTCTTTACGATTCTCTGTATGTCTTAACATGGTTCACAAATATAGAAGTAGGAACTTTCCTATAATAATGCAATCTCAAATAATAATCATCGTGTCCCGAAAAAATAGAACAAATAGATATCAGACTATTGATTATATTTCTAAACATATCTTATTGGCAAAAATGGAAAAGTTCTAAGTGGAGACAAGATTTACAGCACCAATTTTACAGAGTTATCCAAAGAACTTCCATAAATTTCTATTATCATATGTAGCACGGTATCAAACTGTGAATAATACTATCTAAAACTACTACATAATTCATATTATTGCTGATATTACAAAATAATGGAATCAGTAGCACTATTCGAGAACAGTAGAGCCTTTAGCAGACAACTTGCGTTCAGACTTGTTTTTAAACTCAGTACGAGTTGTACCAAAAAAAACGTTGTTAAGATTTCACTAAATAATACAAAATAGAAATAAGTTGACTTCATGTCATGATATGAAAATGTGTCCTTTCATTGTCACATTGACGATAGTGAGACTAGACTAAGATAACAACAATGAAGTCTCATTATGATTTCTGAATACGGTTGACACTGTGCTCACGAAATCAATGAAGTTGCAATCACAAATTTCATTTTTACATTTCAATTAATTTTTCAGTCCCGAATATTATATAAACTGTTTGGAATGGAAAATTCATAAACTGACAATCGTTAAACAAATTGACAGTTAATTTTCAGTATCATTACATGATTGAAGTGATGATTCGATGGCAATATCATACAGGGTTACTTCATGGAAAAGAAAATCAGTCAACTGTAAAATCGAAATGACAATTATCTCAAAATTATCAACGATCTGCTTTCACCAAAAAGGACGTCCACAAACGTTTCACATTTAAATTACTCAACTGTCTTGATTTTCGACATCTGAGCACTTCAACGAACTCCATCTCGACATGTTAGTGACTTGTTGACACAAACTAAACACTGTCTAGTTTTGAAAGTCCTCCACTACAATACATTATCGGCCACACGTAAAAACAAGATGTGGAGACATAGTGTTCTGGAATCTAGAAAAGCTATGACAACATATCCGAGGTAATATTCACAAATTCAACTGATATAACGATGTGCATTCTTGTGAATAGAGGCGGATGAACTTCTGAACGGAGAAAAACAATCATTGATTTAAAGACAAATCGACTGACTGCGCTATTATTACTCTAACACGATGGCAGTTTCTTTCGAATCGATGGCTCAGAGCTGACCACCCTGGAATGATTGACCTCCTGCATATTGCGATCCATCTTGGAATGGTTGTCCTGCCGGATATTGTGATCCACTTTGGAATGGCTGGCTAGGGTATTGCTGCGCTCCTTGATCCATTACTGGATCTTGTCCGTCAATAGGACCACCAGCATTTCTTGCCGAGAACCAGGAAGTTTCTTTCCATAGGAACCATAAAGAGCTGGCCCAAAGTCCAACATTGGCAAACCCGAATATCTGAAAACGAAGACAAATTAATAGAAGCTGAGTCGGTGGGGACGGTTCATGATACGCAGCCTAATTCAAGACCAAGTCACTTTTTTAATCTGATCTACCGTAATACATGGCTAGAGATTTTTCTCTTCCAGATGTATCGTTTGGCTATATTTTAAATAGTCTTTCATGGATGGCAGTGTGTACATAAAACTGCATGTTCTTCACTTTGGCTGACAACTAACATGTCGATGGTGCAGTTCAGAATTTGTTATCGACGTGTTCTAAGGCATAAAGAGTTAGTTATAGGAATGCTAGCACAATGTCACTGTTTATGTATCTCATACTCTTTTAGTTATTAACTTATTGTACGGATATAGAATAGAAGCTTGGGGCACGCACCACTTCATTTCATCTGATAATACATTGTGGCTTCTGTATACCAGTTTATGTCAACATGATCAATATCTGAGTGCGATGACTTGCAAATAATCATTGTGGTTCATCTTGATCGACTATTTCTCTTACAACTTACAGTGTCATTGTCTAAAATGTGTCACTACAGTGTTGGCAAAACGTCTTATCCATACCCCGCAAAATACCTGTTTTGACTGTTTCGCCGTCTATCATTGCTTCTATAAATACATTTTTGGAGAATTTGGCGATTTTACTTTAATCAACATCACTAAGACTAGCATTCCCGGAATCTTAAATAACTTCAACTAAAATAACAAAGGCAGCATGGTAGTTTACTGATAATAATCATTAGAGTGGAAGATCTTTAAATATTTGGTCGCATCTGCTCTTTTTATGAGTTCTGCAGAGACGCGGCATTGATTCCATCAGCCGCAACACTGTTAGCTCATAATGTCAGACCCTTATTAATCCAATGATAAGCTCCTTCTTGTCGTTGATGGGGTGAGAGGGCATCATTATCGCTCCCAAGAACTTCCATAGTTCCTTGACGAGGTTTACATCGAAGGAATTCGCTCTCCACTACAATGTGCGGTATCTCTGGTCTTGAATGTGTGCTTTCATCAGAAAACTTAATTCTAGTGTAGACTTTGAAGTCTATTGAACATTATCCAGCACGAAACCTTCTCTTTTTTGCGCTATGGGTGGCTGTGTCATCATTTTAGAAAATAGTGGAGCTTCAGTTCACGTCGGATCTGTCCTCCAAATTTGTCATGCTGCTCAGCACTCGTATCCACAGCATCCTGAGGTACTCATCCTGACCCACATTGTTCTTGAAGACCGACTCCCAACCAGGAGGAGCATATCCAGATTGTGAATTCATCAGACTTTGTCCTCTGCTCCAAACAGCTGGGATGGAATTCCTCTCCTGAACGCCTGTACCCATCCGGCGCATAGAGGTTAAAGCGCGATTGTTTGCACCCGTAGGGAATAAGCTTTAACTGCTCAACCGACCATTTCCTGTGCTCTCTATCCCGACTGAGTCTTGCTTTCTCCAATTAGTAACTATATGGAGCCAAGTGGAAGCATGTTGAACCATGCTTCGGCCACCTTTTGATCTTCATCGTGATTTCAGAAGCGGTAATCAAATTTATAATTTCTAAACCTTCCAAAGAGCAAAACATTGCTGCATTCGCTAAACGTCGTAATGAAAGGCTGGTGTAATCGACATGGCTAATATTCAATCCGAAGACATTCACAGTTAAGTTTGTCCACCTATATGACGTTCAGCTATTGAAAGATGCCGATCAAAAATCGTGAGCTCACATCTTAGGAGTACTGCGCCCTTCTTTGGTGCTGGGTAAATGCTGCGCCAGTTGCAACTTTAAGGACCCGCTTGGACAGTGGTGATCGAATTTCTGTTGCTCTTCGCATTGGTGGGAAAGTGCTTGAGCCTTACTGTTGCCTGTGTAACAAAAATGTACGAGTAGATTGGTCATGCAAATTTGCCGATGAGCGAATACCAAATCATGCTGCTATCAATGACATTATCAGAAGATCTCTTTCTTCTATTGGATTCTACAAGACAAAGCGTCGTTGCTGTTCGCATAATATCATTTGATATGTCGCACACCTTTGATTGTATTCCTCATCATCTCTTGCTAATGTTTATTTCGAAACTCCAATTTGCAAATGTCAACTGTTTTGTCAACTGGTTGAATAATTACCTTTATGATCGAAAACAACGTGTAAAATAGGGAAAAGCTTTGAGCAATAACATTCGTGTTACAAGTGGGTCCCTCAGGGATGAATTATTGGCCCAATGTTGTTTTCTGTTTATTAGTCAAGTTATAAACCATGTGACACAGATATCAAAGTATTCAAATCTGCTGGCGATGTAACCCTTATTGTACCCGTGTGGAAAGATCAGCCAAGTAATTTATCTATTGTGAAATCTGAAATCGATAATTTTGTATCATGGTGCCAAGGCCATCAAATAATTGCAAACACATTTAAAACTAAGACGCTCTGTGTTGGATTTGTTAGGAATTTTGCCTTTTTGGAAGTCCCGTTTTTGGACAATGTTGGCGTTTTGAACTTATTAGGACTTCAAAATCAACAGTAAATTCAAATGGGGAGATCACGTTGATTTTATTGCAAGAAAGACTGCCCAACGTTTATATGTTTCAGAGTTTTGAAAGGCGTGTTGAGCCATGACCAATTGATTATTGTATTCAATGCCATAATCATGTATTTATTCGATTATGCCTCCGGTGTATTTTTGAACCCAAGGGAACGCTTGAACAATCGTTTAATCTCAATCTGTAAGCGTGCTTTCCGCATCATTCACGGCTGTAATGTCAAAGTTTGTGCGTCCTGCACTCACTCACTCACTCATCCTTTTTGCTTCCTTTTGGTCCAGAAGATGCTGGGTTAGACAATTTCCGCTTGATGATGCTCCTCCACTTCTGGCGATCGTGTGTATCAGCTTCTTGAACACCAACACTTCTCAGGTCTTCGGCGATGACATCGCGCCAGGTCTTTCTTTGGCGTCCAACAGCACGCTTGCCAGATACTTCCATGTCTGTAACTTTCTTGACCCATTCCGACTCGCTCTTCCTCCGCACATGACCAAACCAGCGCAACTTTCTCTTCTGATCGAATCCAAGATGTTCTCTAGCCCCATTTCCTGTCGCAGTTCTTCATTCGGCCTTCTCTCTGATCTTCTCACTCCGCACATCCAACGTATCATGCGCATCTCCGCAGACAGCAGCATCCTTTCATGATTTGCGAGCAGGGGCCACGATTCACAACCGTAAATCATTGCTTGCCGGACACATGCAGCATACAGCTGGTCTTTCACTCGCATGGACGGTGACTTCGATGTTAAGAAGGCTTGGAGCTCCCGAAACTTTCTCCAACCACACCGTATTCTGGCAACCACTACTGACTCAACACCACCGCAACTGTCGACAACATCACCGAGATAGCAGAAGCTGTCCACGCTCTCAAGTCGGGTTCCGTGCATGTCAACGCACTTGGGAATATCTTCACCATCATTCTTCGGAGCTGATAAGCACTTCTCACACTTGTAATTGATAGCTGCAGTGAGTCTCCCTTTCACTTTTGAGCATCGCGCATGCAACCAACCATTGCAGATGTTACATTGGATTGAGATCGCTCCCACACCTTTGCAGCATTTTACACATGGCCATTTTGCTGTCTGGTACTTCTTCTCGACTCTGTCTTTACCACCGCTTACCATGATCTTTGTCTTTGTGGCATTCATCTTCAAACCTTTGCAGGACAAACTTCTTTCCCAACACAGCAATTTTGCTTGAAGATCTTCCTCCGAGTCAGCCATAAGGAGGTCATCTGCAAATAGAAGTTCACATGGCAATCCCTTCCTCGCTGCTTCACTTACGGCATCCATAACTATGGCAAAGAGCAATGGACTCAATACCGAACCTTGATGCACTCCTACATCCACACTGAAGTGGTCAGAGTCTCCGAACTTAGTGCGAACGGCCGTAGTTGCATTGCGATATAGTGTCATTATCGCTCTTACAAGCCATTCCTCAACTCCACTTTTGCGAAGAGACCACCGTAAAACTTCTCTTGGGACTCTGTCGAAGGCTTTTCAAGGTCAACGAAGGCTAGGAACATCTTCTTTTGCTTAGCACGATACTTCTCTATGACCTGTCGGGTTATAAAGATGGGATCAGTAGTACCTCTAACAGGCATAAAGCCGAACTGCATTTGATCAAGCTCTATTTGAGAGCACAGTTTCTTCTCCAGTACTCTTTCGAACACTTTCATGGCATGATCCAACAGCTTTATTGCTCTGTAGGATTCGCATTGTAGAGGATCTCCTTTACCCTTGTACATTGTACAGAGGAATGAGCACACTACTGCACCAATCATGAGGGATATCATCAACTTGCAGAACTTCGTTAAACAGCTCTGATAACCATTTCACTGATACGTCCAGGCTGTGCAAGAACATTTCATTGACAACATCGGACGGACCGGGTGCTTTTTTCTTCTTCGTGTTGTTCAGAGCATTTCGAACTTCTTCTTCAGATATGCTTCGCCACGGCCCCTTCACAGTAGGACACTCAGTTGCACCGTCCCAGCTGTTTTCAACATTCATCAACGTTGTCATGAAGTCTCTCCATCTTTGTTTCACTTCATCAGGTTTGGTCATGATGTTTCCCTGTTCGTCTTTAACGCACGACACTCCCCGAATATCCCGATTTTCGGATTCCATCTGTTTCGCAATTTTGAAGAATCGCTTTTTGCCGTCATCACTGTGAAGATTCTTTGCAAACTCGCGTCTTTTAGTTTCTTGTGCAATCCAAACTGTTTTCCTGGCCTTCCGTCTTGATTGTTCGTAGATAACCCTATTTGCATCACTTTTATTCTTTTGCCATTGTTTGAAACAGTTCCTTTTATATTTCACAGCTTCGTTCACTTCTGAATTCCACCACCAGGTCTCCTTCCTGCCTGCCCAACCTTTGGTTCGACCACAGACCTTCAGAATATCAGAATATCAGAATATCAGAACGTTTATTCTCAAATTGAAAACACGTTTCTGGGGTGATAAAATGATAACAAATGAAATTAACAAGTCAATGAGGGCACTGATAATATACAAAAATAATGATGAGAACAGTAATGTAGGATCCCACATTGTTAATACAATGTGTGAATAGTCTGGAAATTTTACAAATGATTGTCGATGTGTTCATGAAAAGATGAACATATGAATAGAATGCTGCAGGAGTGAGGACAATCAATGGTTCATGTATTTCAGTGAATGAAGTTAAATCACGAAACAGCACATTATAGTAATTATAACCACATTAGCGAAGACATATATAAACGGCGTGATTTTATTATATGTTTTATTAATGAGTGGAATCCCAGATTACTTTACATCAAGCTATGCAATCTTAATTATTAAGAGGTCCGGAACAGAATGTTATTAATAACATTTCAGCACTTTCTCAGCACTTTCTCACTTTCTCAGCACCTTCTCAGCACTTTGAATCATGCATCTCTCATGCCACGCCATGCAGCATCAACATCAACGGAATTCCATTCATCATTGCGATGAGCATGATTTGAAACTTCATCGTTGAAGCGTTGGGTCCTTCAGTTTCCAAATTCGTATACGTGACACACATTTTCTTGAAAATCTTTTCACCGGTTTCACTTCAGGTCACTTAAAAGTAGCCAGTGCTGCGATACACATTCTTCACCTGGTATGACTTTCGTGTCGACAATTTTGTTTCGATCTCTTCTTCGAACCAATATGTAGTCGATGACACTTTCATTACCACCAGAGCTGTAAGTAATGAGCTTGTTGGAGCTCTTTTTGAAGTAGGTGTTGCATAGAATTAGTTCCAGAGCATCTGCGAAGTCGAGCACACGGAGGCCCTCGTTATTTCTTGCACCAAAACCATATCCATCATGAACACCTTCGAAGCCATTCACTTCCCTTCCAACATGACCATTGAAGTCAGCTCCAATTATCACAGTGTCTCCGTCTGGGATCTTCCCAACCGCATGTGTCATCTGATTCCAGAATACATCTTTTTCAGCATCACTTCTTCCCGATTGAGGGGCATAAGCTGACATTATATGGAACAACGTTTCACCCACCAACAATCTTACTATCATGCAACGTTCATTTATTCTGTCGACGCCAACAATTTTGTCCGTCCACTTTTCGGCAATCAGAACACCTACTCCAGCAGCGCCGTCTTCTGCGCCTTTCCAAAGAAATTTGTACCGACCTTGTAAAGGACCAAGCCATCTACAAGATCCACCTTTCCAACGCGTTTCCTGTAAGCAACAGATATCAATCTCTCTTCTTCTTATCGTTTCCACAATTTCACCAGATCTTCGTGACATGCTACCGACATTCCAAGTGCTTACTCGCAAACAGTCCTTCTCAACCTTCCAGTCAGCATCAAGCTGCTTGCCGTCATAACCTGAACCTGGTTGGTTTACTCCTCCGTCATTCTTCTTATCGTAGGCTGACGAGGTCGCCCACGGGATACTACGGGCTGTACCCCGCCCATTATAAGTAGAGGTCATCATCATCAAAGCAGCAAGATTGAGCACAGTTTTACGACCGGATGCCCTTCCTGACGTCAACCTCAATGAGGTCATTAGTGTGGGTACCATAAATACCTGCAATATTTTTGAAATTAAACAGCGTCGAAATTTACTGTCTTTCAGCCTATTTGAGCAAGCACTGTCTTCACCTGATCATATTCTACACCACCTAATACCTCCTACTTCAAACCGATCAAAGAGAATAATTCTACCCTCTGCACGAACTGCACGAAGAACAAATGCATTCATATTTTCATGCTCTGTTCAGTACAATGACAATCTGAGAAGTGTGTTTACTTATTATTAGTTTCGTCAGAACACCCATTACTTTGCGTGCAACTTTCACTCCTACGATTCCCATTTGGGGTTTGTTTGTTTCAAATATACGCTTATTTACTTTTATCCCAGCTGTGCTAGAACAACCATATTTCGATAGAGGCGACGACAGAAGAACGAACGGACTATCATCTTTCTCGTGCAAATCAGGGCGGTGTTTGATTTGGGATGTCACAACGGTAGTCACTTTCCATCAGTCTAACATCAACAGCTCTTACTCCAGGATCTGCTGCAGCAATCGCTTAAGATAAACGCCGTATCTATGCGCCACCTGACCGATGCGTCAAGCGATACATAACATTGGATTGAAAATTGCGTGATGATGGCTGCTGGCGTAAGCATCGGAATGGATGGTTGGCACAGAGTATATACTCGCCATTGTTCGAGGGAACGCAACGTCAATACGAGCTTCAGTAAGATTTATCTCTTCATTTTGTCATGACTTTTCAGCATCCACTTGATTTTCCTAAAACCCCTTTCCGATGTTTTCTCTTTTTCATAACTTTGTTTTTCATTCCCTGATTTGACCTAGATTGACCTCCTGATTTGACGACATTGAGTTGAGTAATGGCATTCAAATTTATCAAACACCTATTTTTCCTATGTATTTCCGCAAGAGCACTGATCATTTTGAAATTAGAGGGAGACTTTTCATTCAACCTATATGGCAAAACTAAATAGCTATGTACTCACCAAGGAAACGTTTAGTTTTGCAAAATTTGCACCTGAAACGGCAGTACATTGGTCTGCTTTCGAACAACCAACCTCAAGTATCAATCGAGATGGTTCAGTATATTCCTTGACTTTGTTAACATCACCAGCCCAGACTGCAGACGACAACAGCCAGAAGAAGGCATACCCAGCAGAAACGCCAAAATCCTGCAAGGAAACGTGGAATGCTTAATCGACTACAGTGATCCTTTAGATCATCGATAATGGTTGAAAATCTATTTATTCATGTGTAAATACCAGCAAAGATTTGCAATGACTAATTACACTGTTCATATATTTAAAGAGAATCTACTAAGCATCTTGAAACATAGCAATTGATGCACATCATCGCGGGATTCATGGAGAACTATGCAAACCACAGTGTTCGCAATCACTGCATGTATGCGACAGAACAATGCATAGCTGAAGATCGGCATTGCTATGACATGAAGCGGTGAAGCATTTTACATTTATTGTACAAATAAAAAGTCAAAATGCTACCATTTATACGTTACTGAGATACAACGTTCTAGGTACTACGTCAGTAACTCGAACGTCACGAAAAATAATTTAAGCTAGAACATCGTAAAAATATCGAAGCCGCAGTGCACTGATTGCACATTTTCTTTGAGGTTCACTCGGTAATTCAGTACTTGATCGGGCCCAAAGCCAACTATTTTTCTCGCTTAAAGCAAATTTGGATTAGAATCACAGGGAAGCTTTTATCAAAAATAATCGATGACTTTTCAATTTCCTCCATTGAGTCATTGGAGGACAGAAGACACCAGGAGTTTTTGAACGGATCAAGAATACATGCGTTCACGACATGATCAATAGGGAAGACGATATATTTGATGCTTTTAATTGTTTACATGAACAAAATTCAATAACATTCCCCACCCTATTTTCCGAGCTTGAGGAATTTTTTCATACATTGTGTATTTATCTGTTTATAACCACGATAATGTCTAGGGATGGAATTTCAGCAATGCATCTTCAACTCACTTCAGAATATTGCTTTCTGAATAGCGCATTTACCTTACTAACGTTTCAATACATATGATGAGCTAACGAACGTGCACACACATACATGCAAGTAAAAGGATGTTATTGTATAGGTTAATGAATAAGGTGATCATTGCATCCATATTTGGTGATTCGATCCGATGTTCGATGTCCGGTGATTTGATCCACAAATATTCAAAGGGCAGAAGGCTAATTGCTTTTGTAATCCAAACTCGAGAAAGGATATCCTCAAATTTTCAAAATGATATGCAATTTACAGAAATGACATTTTTTCACTTATCTAGGATAAATCATGATTGCATCTTTCGTATCTCAAGAACAATGTGATCAATGGGGCCCTTTGGATTATGCAATAGCCTTATCTGTATCTTGTGGAGAAGTGTCGAATCCCACATCGTGCACCTGTCATAAACCATTTTTGAATAATAAATAATACACTATAATAAATAATACATGAGTACTGAGAACTCATGTATATATCTCAGCAAATTTCATTCAATTCTCTAGAAATTTTAACCACAGATTATCTAATTCAAGTGTGACTGAAGAACGAATTTTGAATCACAGATATCTGAGCACTGTTTCATAGCTATCCATAAAAAATTCCCACCTGCAACGAATTGCAATTGTCACCACTAATTAAGATCCTATGTATTGAAAACTCGTCCGCAGTTTAATAATTTGATTTCGATATGATAACGAATTGTAATTGTCACCATTGGCTAATTGAAAAATAGACATTGCTTCTAAACTATACTATATAGTCCAAGCTATGAATGTGGTGGTGTCACGCAGTTTCCTCCCCAATTATGACAATTCTATAAGACAGTCTACTTCCCGTCGAAATCTGCTTTCATCGATGCTGTTAGAGCACGAAAATTTTCATTTATCACTTCGACAACTTATGTGAAGCACGTAATTCCTAATTCCTTTATTAGCTTCTCGTTCAGCCAAAGATCCAGAAGGTTCAGATTTGGTGAGTACTGAGGTTGGCGAATCATCGTGAATGAGGGCGAGCATTGTCATTTTGCTAGTAAAGGGCCTTCAACGAAACTGGTTGGGAACGTAAGCTTCCTTTGTTTCCGGTTGCACAAACTCGGGATGAACGCTTCTCTATGGATGTTTCTTCTTCGATGTCTCGTGTATTCAAGTGAGGTTCCCTTTTCGATAATCTGGCAAACGATCGTACATCCACAAAAGCAGACACCAGCCTTCACTTTTTTCTGCCGAAATCGTGCGGGCAACGGCGGAGTAACCGAGACAGTCATCAGTCAAACTTCAAGGAGTGTTTCTCGAGCTGATCTTCCTCTTCTCCATTTAGTATAACGTAGAAGCGAAATTGCACTTTTCGCGCGTTCATTGTCAATCATGCAAAAGTTTGCTTGGAAACATGCATACTCCAGGATGAATACCTTAAGTCTAAAATTTAAGCATTAGTTGAGCTGTTAAAAAATGCTTTTTACTCTTGTCATGTACATGCATATTATCGCCAGATACCCTTGATTTGAATTTTCTTTGAAATCGAAATCAAATTATTGAACTGCGGACGAGTTTTCAATACATAGGATCTTAATTAGTGGTGACAATTGCAATTCGCTGCAGGTGGGAATTTTGATACTTTATGGATAGCTATAAAACAGTGTTCAGATATCTGTGATTCAAAATTCGTTCGTTCTTCAGTCACACTTGAACTAGATAATCTGTGGTTAAAATTTCTAGAGAATTGAATGAAATTTTGCTGAGATGTACATGAGTTCTCAGTATTTATGAAACAGTGTATTATTTATAATACATGCATGCATTGCAAATGTAGAGAAATGATAATCACAACAGGGAATAGTGATTTTTTAAGTCATTGAGAATCACATGTGTACATAATTACCGAGTTATGATTAGTCAAACCATGTAATTTTGACTTTATCTTGGATCTCAAATGTGGCGATTTAAATTCTAATAATGCCGTTATTCACAGCGAAACGAAATTATCTATTTTCATAATAGGATCTGTGTCCAGGTTCACGTTTTCGAAGTAACTCGGGGAATGTTTTCGAATGTTCAGAATATGTCCAAATCACACAGACCTCGGGAGAGGATATACGAAATAGTCATTACAGAAATTTTGAAGAATTCATCAATAAGAAATGAATCCTACACTGCATCGAAGACTACGCAACTACCAGTTTAAGAATTGAAAATACTGAGTGATAAGATGACTGACGGTCGCTTAGGTTAGTCGGGCTGAGGTTATAAAACATGCACATTCAACATATGTTTTAAGTCGTTATTTCATATTCAGACTATGACAAATGAAGCTTTCGCACCGGAATGCGAGCACTGTAAGGAGCAAGTTCCTAAATTAAACTGGCAATATGGCTTTTAGTTGTGGAGTAACACTATTCATCCCTGATCTGATCCGCAACACATATAGTTTTCTGAAAGCGATTTTTCATTATTTATAAGGAACCTAGAATATTAGCATAACCTAATGAATTTGAAATTGAAGATCTCGACACTGATTTTCTCTATAATAAGAATCCAAAGCTGCAAACCCGACGGATGAAATTTGAGATAATATGAGAAATGCTAACTTGTGCATCCTAATCTCAAACTCACCGAACTTATTTGCATATTCATCTAAGCAATAAATCCCACAAACTGACGTGTTGCGTAGTGGTATGGCAAACAAATTTTCCTTTTGAACCGTTTAATCTTAGGGCGGTGGTTGCATGTAATAGTGATAACACATCAATGCGGCAGTTTACAACGGTTAGCCTACTCAAAATGCCTAGGATTCCTTTCATGACTCCTATTCAGGTTGATTAGGAGTGTTCCTTAGTCCCCTTAGACACACTGACAGGGAGCATAAAGTGCTCTACATGTACCTCTAGTCATGATTTGGTTATTGCATTTCTTGATTTTGTTATTATTATTTGATGATTGATTCAAGAAATTTGTTGTGAGGAAATCCTATGAAGAGATCATTGGAACTATTGCAAACGTCATGCCTCGTTAGGCCTACTCGACAAATCCAAAGAAAGGTGACCCATGTAACGTCAGAAGTGCTAAACTACAGCTTAGTAGAAAAGGACGATTGGCGAGATAACTCAAGAATGGTCACTCTGGTTGACTCAAGTACGCTTCAATTACGGACGAACAATGCCGAAATAAGCTCAATAGAGCTTATTACAGTATGTGAAACAAGTATCTATAAACGCATCCTGTTTCCATATACAGAGAAAATAATGAGAATTGAACATCAGTTACATTATCAAAACCAGTTTTCATGATAGTGTTGTGAACTTCAGTTTTCATGAAATTTGTAAGTTTGAACAAAGAAGTTCTAGCCTTATGAACTTATATAGAAGCCTTATATAAGAAGAATATATAGGCTTACATTCGCTTATGAATAATTACGTTTTTCCATGATTTGAAAGTAGTCTCAGAAGTATGATACAGAAATACAAATTCATCAACAGACCACTATCTTCTAAAACTAGCAGTTACTCAGTGAGTATCACTCATAAAAACATCAAACAGTCAATAGATGGATGCTGTAACACCTAAAAGTGCAATTTTTCTACCACAAATTTTCACTCATGACTACCATCATGAATACACCAAAAATTGGACTTTGAAGATGTTTTTAAATTTCAGGCCACGATGAGGAAAAGTTGCAAAAATATTACGAGGGTGCGCCGGAATACGAACTAGGCATTACATCTTATGGTATAATTAAATATGTTTTTTATTTTGAAAATAATTCATAACTCCAATGGTAAGAGACTTGAGCTGCCAGAGCTTAGATGAAAACATTACATCATGTTGCGCAGCTCAACAGTACCCCTTTCCAGATGACTATTAGGCTTACTAACTACACATAAATGATGTACCATGATTTTCGGAAACTAACACCGAAAGCCGGCGCGTGAATAATAACAATCTGTCAGGTTCATCTTGAACTTGCATGAAATCTGAAATATCATGTCCACTCCAGAATTCTCACAGGATAAAGATATTATCTTTAATAAACATCATTCGTGCAACGTGTTCAAGCATAACATCTATTTCATCTTCCGATGAATCCTTCAATCATATACTTATTGAATAGAAACAAAATCGCATTTAGTATCGGCTCATTCCATCACATCGTGACGTTAACCAGAAAAATAAAAGTGGTTTGAGATATGTTTATTACCGCATAGCTTGCAGTGCATCCACCATAATTGAACGAACTGTCTATGTTATTTGAAACACGAGACGCGAAGCGTCGAGTGCTTTAAGTAACATAAACAGTGAGTTCAGTTGCAGGTGGAAGCACGACAGGCTATGCGGTATTATATTTCCTGTATGATATTGAGTTCTTGCACCAGTGCGAGAAACACTGCAATGATATATTAGGGCCCTGCGAGTCGAGTTTTTGTCAACCTCGAGTCGAGTCGAGTCGGGCAAAATTTTCAACGATATTAGGAGGCAAATATGTGTTTAGGCCTACTTAGGCCAATAAAGGCAATGAAGAGAATAAGAAAATAAGGTATATGGCGACGCAAATCGTTGATCGAGTGAGTGGGTTATCCTTTGTTAAATGCAGCATATGTTATTGTGGACATTAGATATACATTAAACAAATTTTAAAAAAATCTATGCATGCAATCATTTATTTGAAATATTTTTACAATAGATTTTTTAAAACCTTTTGTTTAAGCATTTTATATATTTTATCTTGTAGGTATATTTTACAATAATTATCAAGCAAGCGTGACACTCGTTCTGAATACCGTGCAGGGTGAGAGAGAACATCGCTCAGTTACTATTAGGAAATTGACAAAAGATCAATTTCATTTTTAACGAGTTAACTGAAACCTGTGTTTTTCGCAGTTATGAAGTGCTGTCTACTGGTTGTGGTTGAATGTCAGAGCAGGCACTATTGTTTTAATATTTACAGAAATTAACGGACCTCGCAGTTTTTATTAAAGTTGTACACTATTGCGATGTGCATTTATCGATTTTTGTGTATTTATCTAATGGTAATCTATTCAGTCTATTGCAATTAAACAGCTTGTGCAGTTATTTTTCACTTTAGAGAACATCACATCATCAGACTACCTATCAATTACAGCTGATTAATGTGATTTTGCCCGAGTTGTTGTCTACTGACCATTAGGCTATATCATCCTGCACTTGCCTTTATGAGAAACATGTTTACCATAGTCATGTTGAGGCTTGCCGTTGATCAGTGTAATTTTTTGTGAGTAGTGTATTGAATCAAAATAGAAAATTGCGTTTTAAACAAAAATCTGATTATACTTGCAAAACATTTTTCGCTTTTTTAACAAGTGTGATGACAATCTGCGTGCGCATTTTTGCTAAAATTCAAAATAAACTACAATTTCTGAACAGCTGCCGCAGTGAGTATTTACGTGCGTGAGATAAACTAAAAATAGCAAACAAACGTCTGATAAGCTAAAATAACAGGTCCGAATAGCGTTTTGCAAAGATAAGTTTTTGAGATAGGAATAATTAATCTTCTCCCTTTGACTGATGTGATTGGCCGTCGTTAAGTATGACTGAATTTAGGAAACAATTAATAGCAACTTCAACAATATTGCTGTGACCAAAACATAATGGTGAATACAAACACTTAAGTAGTCATTAAAGAAATTCAATGAAATCGAAATAAGAAAGTTATGCAAACACGAGATATGTTTACACATGTTCGCAAACTCGATTTAAATACTAATGGTCGTTCGAATACTCGAACGCTATAAAAAAATGTCGAGTCGAATCGAGTACTCGAGCGGTCAAACTCGAAATTCGAGTGAGTTGAGTACTCGACTCGACATTTTCTTCGAGTAATTGCAGGGCCCTATGATATATCAATGCATTCATTACATAGATCATTGGTGAAAGAGCCACTTTTCAACTGCACTAATAAAAAATGCAAAGAATTGCAATATCATGCTGGAAATATACTTAAGATAGTTTTGTGATGTGACCCATACCAAGTGCTTTGGTATGAAATTTAAGTTTCAGCAGCTTATCTAATGCAAATACATAGAAATCCTAATTGCATATTTTTCAGTCACAAAAATAAGGAAATTTGATTTATCCAGACGATGCCAATACAATACTTCCATTAGTATTCCTCATTTAATCACAATTTTTGAACTAACTGATCATATCCTGACATGATTAAAAGGAATAAGTTAAAGGTTTTGCATTACGCTTGAATAATAGCATTCCTTTTGATAGTAATACAGAAATGCACCGCTCGACACCAAATATACAATAATTTCCATTAATCGATTCTTATGAATAATTTCATAATTGACTCTAATTACGTACGAGTCAATCGAGTACAAAAGATCATCACAAAATTTCGGCGAAGTGTGATGTAATTTTTGACCTTTAGAGCGTGACGAACGGGACATATTTCATTTCATCTATCTAACGCAGGCAGTTCAGAATTATACTGTTCGTAAACAGTCACATCATGCAGATGTGTAAGAAAGACACTTGTTGCAAGTATGAACTCGAGCTAAGAATCACCGAGAATAATCTTCCAACCAGCAGGCAGATGTTAGCTGTGACTGTTGGATGATAGGCGAATAGATATCTTACTTATGGTGTTAGAATCACTACATAAAAATGACTAAGATTAGAGCAAGAAGTTATATTTGTCCTCTTATGCTGTTCAATGATAATAGACAGCGCAGGAGATCATCTGAGTACTTCTTGGTGTCATACAACAGAAAAAAAATTGTGATATTTACATCGTATATGCAATCGAGCACTGTTAAGAAAAGGCAGCAAGAAGCTGAAAAGTAAGGTGAGAGCATAAAGGACCAAAATTGGCACGAAATTAGCAGAACATAGAATATCTGCAGACCGAATAAGGAGAAAGCTAGAGCACTGCCAATAGCCAAATACATGTGTCCTCAGACATACGGCATAATAAGGTCATTAACTTAAGATAAAGTCTACATTAAGACCTAAATTGAAAGAAAGACATCGACATTATTAGTTGATTACGCTGTATTGCGGATGTCTGGTTGGAGGGAAGACTAATGTTTATTTGAGGAATTTATTCCCTTTTCACATTCCGTACATAACGCGCTATAATATGCGCATTTCTCCATGCAATATTTCTTACGCATTACCGGCAAAGGGGCGGCAGATTGCAGTTTTGCTGCGGCGTGGTGTGCACATCTCCATTTTGTGGTGATTTGTGGGATAAAGTGAATTAAAAATTAAAATGCAGTCTATTATATAATGCAGATTTGCGCCGCAGTGGTCCAATTACGCAGTCTCCGCAAAGGTTCACAGATATAAGAGTTGCGCCGCAATATCCACAACAAGAAAATAATCATAGAAGAGATACCTTCCGCAATCTCCCAAAGGTCCACAGATACATGGGCTACGCCCCTGCGGCGCAATATCCGCAACAAGAAAATAGACATAGAAAGAAGATATCCATTCCGCGATCTCCGCAGAGGTCCGTAGATACATGCGTTGAGCCGCAATAAAGTCACAATCCGACGCCCCACTCTTTACCGGAGAGTTTTACATGCAGCGGAGGTATTTCTTGATCTTTCCCCCGCTTATCCTGAGTGCACAATTTGCAAAGCTGCACCGCTATAATAGGAAATATCCATAATATAATGTATAATATTTGATTTTCAAAGAAAATACTTCCGGCTTGCTATCGTGAATCGTGATACATCTCGTGTGATGAGATTTTGGCGACAGAGAGATATAATGGAATTATTTGCCTCCACACCTTACAAAATTGCAATTACAGACCTATACTATACATCCTACACTTTCCTGAAAAATGAAACTAAATGTTATTTAATAAATACAGACCATATGCAGACTAGTCTGTAAATACAAAGCAAGTGGCAACACTGATTTTCCTTTTAAAACGAGGAACTTAGGAACATGCTTGTAGGCTAATTGAAAAAAATTACGATTAAAAATCATCAGCTTTCTAATTTAATTTCTTTTCAATTAGCCGTCATATATACTTGACCCCTCCCGATCTTTAAAACGCATGATGTCCGGCCAGGGCCTATTCACATCTAAGAATTATACATGCGATCAGATCTTTGCACCGAAATTTGCATATCATGAGAAATATGAATAATCTTGGCGGCAACTTTAAGACATTCTAACTCAAAAATGCTGATTTACTAATGGATTGATCTTCATCTAAGTTCGGAAACACAAAAATACATGGAGCAGATGCCAACTGGCATACCATATAGGTGTGTCTTTCAATTAGAGATACATCGCAGCTATCGACAAAATGAGACTACAAGTGTAGTTGCAATTAATTTTCATATAAATTTCAACCACATTTATTTGTGACGTCACTTTGTCAGTCAAATTTTAAAATGAAACGTTTCCCATTGTAGTGTTGAGTGATCACTTTGCAAAAACTTCCAATTAATGCATATACTGATGAAAATGGCAATACGGCAAAATACTAAAATCAGTAACGTAACTTTCACTGAACAAACGCATGCAAAAATATAGAAAATTTTATGAACTCACGATTTTCGGTATCCGATCATTGCTTCGATAGGCCTCGTCGAACAAAACGTATAACACAAGAATTCCAAGACAATAAAGAAAATTTGTGACACCGATAAATACATAGAATTGTGACGAGGAAGCGTAATTTCCAAAGATATACTTTGATACCTTAGGAGTTATGCAAAATGGCCAATTACTCAATGGCGAATCGCTGTCTAACCTGAAATAAACAAAAAACATGTAAAATATACGAAGAATTGCCATCGCACTTCGAATTTCAGCAGAAAAAGTTTGATAAGATTTATCTGCGCGAATAGACCTTGCTAATTTCGAGATGTCCTACGAGGTGACTAAAAGTATTTAGAAGTATGTTAAAAACTCAACATCAAGAGGATGTGACGAACTACTAGTCTCAAATTTTATCTAAAGAATCGGCTGATTTCAGCGAAAAATAAGGCTGGTTACTCCAGGATGTTTCTCAGTGAAAAAAATCGTAACTCTGAAAGTAACTATGATAAGAAGACAAATTCTTGGAAATTTGAGTTCACCTCTGAGCATTCCCACTAATGAATCTCCATATTAAAAACTAGCTACGGCAAATCGTAATTCTCACAATGTATGGAAATTGGAGGCTTGTAATCCACAATCTGCGAGACATGTGATTACATCTTATTGCTCACCGCACTTCAATCATCCTCTTGGGATCATATACAGTGCATCTTCGATTATCCGGATGGTCAAAACCCAATAGGTCAGTCGAAGTTCCGGATAAGCGAATTTTTAAATGCCATGTTAGTAAAAGCTTGTGGGCTTAGGTCAAAGACATTTGGTTATATACCAAGACCCCTGTAGAATATGATCTACATATATCCATATAATCTGTATGTATATATCCATCCTGCATATCTACCTAGAATGTAATACTTGATATATTTGATTCCGATTCTTCGATTGTTTAATGAAATTAGGAGCATCAATTGTACATGTCTGCTATATATTCACTGTCGTTCCTATTAAAGTACATAAATACACGTACACAAACAAAGACCGTGAACTGAGACCATGAATTGAAAGTGATTTATCAGAGCTGTATCCCAGCTTTGACTAGCATGCATAACCTACTTAAGAATGCTCCAATCATTTAGCTGCTTGCCTATTATTTGACTCAGGCGAGAACCGCACATTGAGGAAAAATTAATTGCTGGTAAAGCAAGAGTACTTTGTGTATGTGTTACCTAAAGAGGAGAGCAATGCCAAAATGAACATTCGATTCCATGTATGCACATGTACATGTTTTGATGGAATCACGGAGAATCGAACGGATTCTGAAATTACGTCCGGATAATCGAAGATGCACTGTATTTTTGCTTCGATGTGATCACTCCTTCATCTTTTCAAATTTTTTTTCTAATTGTGAATTCTTAAATAAGAGAGATGATGTAACTCACATTCAATTACGTACGAGTAATTAAATAGTCAGAAAAATATAACGATTATATACACATAGAAATTACTTTCAGTAGTCCTGAAAGGGACTCACTGCTGCGTTCACTCGGGCGAAGACAACAGGCTGCCTGCTATAAAAGTTTACATGACAAATAAAAATACTTGTACTTTTTAATATAAAATTAAGTGCAAAAAGACACGACCTCAACAACAAGATGATCGACTGTCTGCGTCTCGTTTCCAGTTCTTTAAAATATTGGACGATCAGCAGCCGGCGGACCAACTTGACAACAACGACTTACAATATTGCAACAACCCAACAATATGGACCGAGACTTTTACATGAACTTGTGTCAAATTACATCGTAAGAGCAGTCCGAGCTTTAGCAAATGACTAAAAAGTGTACTTGGTAAAAAGTTCTCACTCTCTCAGATCACGCATGTAATAACCGCCTTTGTAAAAATTCCACTAGTTGAACTTTAATTACTACACAGTGTAGATATGAGAAAATACGTAAATAGCGCAGTGCTTGCCCAGCAAAAAATCATGCAACCCATCCGGGAAGGCAGAAGACATTCGAGAGACTGACCGAGTAGAGTATAGAATCATAATTAGGGGAGAGCTGGGTGTTAATGAGCCCCCCTCTGTAAGTCATGCTTTCCAACCTGAAGATCAATTTTCTAGTATATGTGAACTAGTATATTGCAAATAAGAACATATGGTGTCTCCGACTACACAATTAATTTTTCAAATGTTTGCACCAAATTAGGTCTTACGAAAATAAGAGCGCTTTTCTTGTAAATGTGTTTTTTTTCTCGAACTAAGCAAGTCATGATTGAGCATCAATTGAGATTTTGGCTGTGGAGATGTAGCATGGTTAATCATCTTCGGGAAAACAAAAACGGTTAGCTGAAATACGAGTATATTACACATTTTATGGCAGCAGCTGATTTGCAAGCATACTGATGGTGGGGAATTATGGACCACCGAATGAGGTGCCATGGGCCACCCCACAATTCACCGCAATACCTTAAAAGTCGCCGGAAAAATTATTTTCCTTCACTCTGCTCAAGCACAAACATAGCTAACAAAAATACGTTACAGTACGTTGTTGTAAAAGGTCAACGAAATTTAAAGCGATATAAGCTACAAGAGGCCTAGCAAGTCAAGGCATCGGGTAAAAGTGATATGAGTAATAGGCTTGGTTTGTATTTCAAGATGGCCGCGCCTACGGTGTGGTAGTGAATCATTACTATCTCAAGCTAAAATATTGTAAATCAGTAAGTTGTTTCATGCCAGTGTTTCTATAACATTTTTACATTTAGCGAGGTTGCAAACTAGTGTTCGGAAATTGGGGTAGATAATCAGTTACAATTATACAATTAGAACAATTATGATAGGGTTTCAAGCAGTTTACTGTCTTCGTTTGGAATTATTAAATCTGATGTTAATTCTAAATCTGTGCTAATTTGCATGTTCTCATGCTGAATATTCTCAATCATGTCTTTAATTATATCATGCCTTCTCATAGCAAGAAGGCCTGATTATGCGTAAAAAGTTATGCCAGTGAACCACCTATATAAACCGTCAATAAATATAAACCAGTCAATCAAATACGTTAATCGCTCTTATGTGCAGGGTTCATCTTAAATTTGACTGCTGTGGAACATTTTTAAATTGATGTCGCATTTTTACAAATATTCATGGGTGGTCCATAACACCGCAACAGATGGCGTGTACTGAACTTTTGAAAATGGCAAATTCGCCTCTATTCAGGAAATTTTCTCTGCAACAAAGTGAAACGGGAGTTATGAGAAAATAACCTGTTGAACCTTGCGTCTTTGTCCATAACTAGTGATTAGGTCAAGAAAGTTGATCCTATAGCGGAATTGGTGGTACCTATGACCCCTAAAACTCAGGTGGCCCATAACACCCCGCTCTCTCCCTATAAACATGAAAAACTTTTTCTACGGAGGATTATCACGGTTGACCGTTATCACTTAACAACGGGTTAAACATCTTAGCTGTCCAACAATCAGATTTGATGGAATTTCTTCAAGTGCAACTGCCATCGTGTCTAGAACTAACGGCATTTTTAGTGCTTTCAAGAAAAGTGGTATTTAAGTTAATTCACTGGTGAATTCCTCCATCAAATCCTTCTAAAGGAATACCTTTCTTGTCTACAAGTCTGGTTGCCTTTCATCTCGCCAAGTTCCTTCCATCATAGGAATGTATGATTGACTATTGTTATCCTCATGGGTACTTCTATTCCTCCCCCCCCCACATTTTTTTTGTTGATGCATCGTCAGCGATCTTCTTTTGCTCCTAAGTACAGTCTCACTACCGTCGCAAAAGCGTTGAGAATGTAAAATTCCTCTGGTTTGTAGACAATTCACAGCATCTGCTTTGCCGTTCATTGTAGCTGCAGTGTAGATAACAATCCCACGAAGTTCATGATCACAACACAGTTGTATCTTGTTTTCTAGCTGAGTATCCAGGGGAACAATCCCTCATCCCAAGGGTCAAGTATGACTTCTCAGTGGTGTTGTGCTATCACTCAGTGACAGATCAAGTCTATTTTAAATCCAATGTGACTAAGTTTGACGCAATTCGATGAATTTAGAAACATTGGAAAATGTGGAGGGGGAGGGAAGAATAGAAGTACCTCCATAAATTCAAAATGTCAAAAATTTAGCATGCATTTTCTTTTTTAACTATGCTCCCTCTAGGGATTCCAATCCATCATCCCGGGATTGAGGAATGAACAACATAGCTGCATTCCGTTAATAGTTAGACAAATTGGCGAAGATAAAACTACCAGAAATCTATACACGATAGATGTAATAATAATAATAATAATCAGCGTATATTTAAAGAAAATTACAACAGCCCCAATAATAAGAATCGTAGGGCCCCAAAAGACATAGACTTTCAAGTGAACCGAAACATAACAAGAAAAAAGAATGTTCAATTACAAAGTTACAAGGTAAAGCCAGAGTTATAAAGCTTTGACATGCTAATGATTAACGTCCGTTGGTTTAGGGATGTTCGTGAAATGGGCAGTTGGAATTGACCAGAGTGAATCATTATAGGCAGCAGTAAGTGACGAAGTGGATGCTGAGAATCCTCCACAATATTCAAAAATAATCGAAATGCAATTGTTTTCCGTTGATACAACAGAGGGATGAAGTCGCTGCAGCTACAATGCCAAGTGTCACATATAATTCGATGAGCACGTCGCTGAATCTTATCAAGTTTGGTAGATAGACCAACACTTACTTCTGAGAAGAGTGGCGCATAATATTCCATAATGCTTCGCATGTAGTGTTTATAAATTTTAACTAGTTCTTTGTTGCTTAGAAAACTCTTCAACTGACGCAGTATAAGAAGCTTCGTGGATGCCTTCTTCCAAATGTGCTCAATATGAGTATCCCATTTCAACCTTGTATCAAAAATCACACCTAGAATTCGAATTTCAGCTTACATCGGAATGTTTGGAACAGCTATCGATGAGCTAGGAGCAATCAATCGGTTTGTAAATATAACCTGCTGGCTCTTTTCCTCTTTGACAACCATTTCATTTTCCTCTACCCATTGTAAGACATTGCGATACAACTGAAGAATATTAGAATCGTAGTGCTGAGAATTGATTTTGGAAAGAAGAAAAATATCGTCAGCATATTTTACGATTAGGTCAGAGTCATCACACTGAGGTTCCAAATCGGATACAAAGTATCTGAACAGAATTGGTCCGAAAGATGAGCCCTGTGGAATTCCGCATGGTACATGTCTGAACGAACTGCAGGTTTCTTTCCATCTTATTCTTATATGACGTGATTTTAGGTAATTATTAATAAATGCTTTTGTGAATGCGTTGAATCTGTCTTTCAGCATCTTGTCTAACAGAATTTTGTGGGAGACGCGGTCAAAACCTTTGGAAAGGTCAACAGAAATCATATGACAAGCAGATATTCCTGGATTTTGGAACGTAGACAATAAGAAATTCTCAATTTCGATAAGAGCACACGTTGTTGAGCTTTTCTTGCGATAAGCATACTGCTTTTTATCAACTCTTGAACTAAATTCATTCCCAATGCGTTTCAGCAGACACTTATCAAAAATCCGCTCGGGGATGGCCAATATGGAAATCGGTCTCAGATCTGTCAGTTTAGCTGGACTTGCTTTTGGCAAGAGGACAACATCGGTGTTCTTCCATCTTTGTGGTAGATCAGCTTCAGTAATACATTGGTTGAAGATCATACAAATGGGCTGGGACATTACATCACTGAGCTTGGACCAACAAATCGAAGGAATATGGTCTGAACCAGGTGAAGCACGTGGACTGACACAACACAACATTTTTTGAACTTCAGTTGTGGACAGTTGGAAGGGTGCTATGAAAGGAAACTGATGATTTAATGAGACATGTGCATTGCATATAGGCTCTTCACCAGTGAATATAATCGCCAACGCTACGTTCTCAATAATCCATTGATGAGGCTTTTTGCATTAAGGTCGAGACTTTAATGTGAGCCTGTCATTTGGCAAAGCTAACAATATTTGAAAGCATGACCAATTTGAAGATGAGCATTGGCGAAGTAAGCCTACACAGTACCAGGATTAGGAATCGAGCTAATCGTCGGGATTGAGATCTTTAGGAGGCAAATTGCTCACTAGACCACAGCTTTTATTTGCATTATTAGCCTCTGCTGAATCCCGGGATTAATTTGTTACGGAGGAACTATTCTCATTTGACCACAGTTGGTATTCACAGCATTAGCTTAGTGTTTGGTAAAAAAAGTGTATAAGATTCCCTAATCACGCAATCCCGAGCTTGAGATTTTAGAATTTCAATGTGCTAGTGCAATACATTGAGGAAGTAGTTTGATTTTGATTATCTTGCCACTTAATTGCAGCAGCAGCTGCAATGATTATATGTTGTCAATCTCAATCCCGGGTCAGAGCTTGCAATCCCGATTACCAGGATCAAGAAAATTCGGGACTTTGTAGGCAGGCTCTAATCTCGGGTCTTCACTGTACCAATCCCGAATCTCAGGAAATTGCAGATTGAAACTGTAAAAATCAGGAATTCGCAGCTGTTCTCTGTTGTTCTCAGCGTTGTCGTTGTCAATTTGTGCATAAAGCGGAATAAACTTTAAGTCGATCTGTCCGTAATATTTTAAGTAAACCGACTTTTGGCAATTCCGACTATGATATTCCCACATTCCGGTATCCCATGTTATTAACATACACATGTGCTTTGTCATATCATGTTCGATATTCTACTCAATCCCGGAATCCAGTGACCGAGATTTTTCGGAATTGTGGAATCTCTACTCTGTACATATGATAAGAAAATATAAAGGGCGTATATATATATATATATATATATGTATATATGTGATATTATATATATATGTAATATTGTATTGCCTAGCTCCTGATGCATGATTAGATGTAATAATTAATACATCGAAACCGGTAGCTACAGGAATTTGATTTTTAGTCCATATTATCTATTATTTATTTATATATATATATATATGCTTCGTAATGCGATATCTACGATTCTACTCAATCCCGGGATTGAGATTTTCCGGGATTTTGGAATACCAAGCTCCCTCAAGTGTGGAGAAGCCTTCTTAATCGTTTACACTCCCTGATGACTCCTAGCATAGCTCTAGTTTCGTGTATATCTCCCCTTGCAATTTTGGTTAGTATATCATCATTATTTTATGTTGCATTTTCCTCTTTAGTTTGTAAAAATACCATAGTAGCTTTGAATAGATTCTCCTCCTGAAGTTTTAGTTTGACTAGCTTTTGTATACGTATTATGTATCTTACTCTATATCAGGGAATGGATATTTGAGTTCTAGGTATTAAGAGTATTCATACGCTCTGGACGTTATATAATCTAGTTTCTTCTAGGATTCTACATTAAAGCACCTGCTAAACTTTGTACTTCCTCCGTTCCCGTATCTTCGCATTTATCAATTATGCTGTGTTTAAAAATTAACAGATTGGCTAAAACTTATTTTTTACTTAAGATATTGGATAAACTATGAGCTGCATAATTGATTCTAGATGAGTTTAGATAGCCTATATTAGAGCGCTGCTCATTTAATCCAATCAATAAAAGATACTGTAGCTTGAATTTACCTGAATGGATAATAAAATCTAATTAAGTGAGTTTCCACTGGGGTTGTTGTTGAATTGCATTTTGAAGTGAATGATGATGTCCCCACAAAATCGCAAGTCGTTGCAAATGCGAATATTGCCATCACCTGCAAATAAATGATGATTTATAATGAAACCACTCAAATTATCGAGATCTCACTCTAACCAAAAAGTAAAATTACACTATGCATGGATGCCGGCTACATCATTGAATTCAAAACACAACCTACACACCACAAATATATAATCACGTAAACAACAATCGCTGTATCATCAATTTCCATTTTTGTACACGTTGCAAGCATTGTATGCAAAATATCACACTTAATTGAATTTAAAAAATGCAGTCTATCAAACACTGTATTGACAAAAGACCACGTATCGAAATCCTGTTTTTTTTGACAAGGTAATGCCAGGATTTTCCAGGACATTTTTGATAATGCTCCAGGAGCAGGACACATGCTAGAAATCCCGATGCACAACAAAACTTGATTACTGAAATTATGCATGTATATGTAATTAAACAGCAGGAGGTGGAAGTATATTCACAACTTGAAACTGCTTTACTATTTTATCTCTAAACCATGAGCACTAACATCTTAACCATTTCACATGTGCTGCACCCACTGAGTAGAATGATCTGTAGCTAAAAGTGGAACGATGTGTCTCCGCTTATTATCCTGCTTAGGTGGGGGGTTTCTTGTAGAAAAATATATACTATGATGAAGCAGTTCTTGTGACCAACACATTTCAGAAGAAATAGAGTCGCCAATGTAAATTTATTAAAACATGTACACATCGCGAGCGCTTTCGAGGCCTCTAGTCATGCGATACGGCCAAGTAAAAGACGAGTAACTTTTACTCGGCAGTATCGCATGACTAGAGACCTTGAAAGCGCTCGCGATGTCTACATGTTTTAATAAATTTACATTGGCGACTTTATTCCTTCTGAAATATATAATATGAGATGATGAGTAAAAACTATTTCATTTAAATATCTATTCCTAGTTTACCAGTAAATCATCGATGCCGTCTTTAGTCATTTCAGCAACACCAAGTGAATTTCAAAGACTAGTTCGACGAATTTCAACCATTCCTGGAAATTAATTGTCACGCCCGGCACACTGCATAGGCCCTATATAAATTTATGCCTCAAGGATAGAGGTCTAAAAAGTAACAATGATGAAAACCGCTCACGCAAATTCACGCATAAATTCAAAGCTTTGTGTGGATGCTACATGGTGATTACAAAATAGGCTGAAAATTCGAACCAACTTAAGCCCATTCATCACTGAGTAAGCGATTGACATACTCTGTCAATAGAAACGGCATGGTCTCAATATTATCGATCTTTCGAATTTCGTATTTCTGACACGCTCAATATGGTACAGTACATACAACTGTCATCATAGGCCTACATATCTGCATATAGTAGCCTATATACTCAGGTATACATGTATGTCAGGTGGTTTACACAGAATATCCTAAAACAAAATTACAAATTAAAAATATAAGGCATTATATACATGTAAGCCATGTATATAATCATTACGGGAAACAATAATGATCAGGAAAGAATATCTGTGACGATTCCAGGACATTCCAGAACAGAGATAACTATGACATAATAAAAAGATAATCCAAGCAATGATTACGAAGACTTACTACTTGAATGACCTTAATGAAGCCTCGCGGTTCCTTGAAAACCCCAAAGTTTCGCTCTGCTCCGAGCTGAAACAAGAAGACACAACAGTTGTAATGAACAGAATAAGATGAAATCCTGAATGCAAAATACTGTCTCCGGACTTCGATGCAACTTATCAGGAGCACAAAAAATGCTCTTGAAAGAATAACAAAGTTAGGAAGATATAGAATATAAAATTCAATCAACAATGTGCAGTTCGAGATTTCATGAAATAAAATGATATTCAAACTTTTCAATGCCACAAAATGGATTTTGAACAAGCATCATCTTCCAGATATCCTGAATGCGTGACTGGCATTTTTCTGATAAATCAGAAATTTTCAAGTTTCAAAGTTACTCAATGTTGCGTACGTATGTGTAGCCGTGTTATGCTTATGCAATGCCACTCGTTTTTGCTGCTAATTCATTCCTCAATTTAGAAATTTGTATTCTCAGATATATTGTGTGCTCCTCAATGCTCTGTATACGGTATAGTTTTTGCTCTTAAAGCGGCAAAGAAAAACCAACTTTCTTGGTCATTCCTTCAATTTTATCTGAATCAAATTGAATGAATGTACAAAAGCTGCACTAAATTTTTGGCCGTTGTATAAAGGTCAAAACGCTCGTGTGTTCCTTCTTATGCGACTAATCACAAGACTCAAGTCATCATATCATCAAACAGACTTGTGCTAGTCGTATAAAAAGGAACGCACGAGCGTTTTGACCTGTATACAACATCGCACCACGTGAAGGCCACCGGCCGAAACTTTAGTGCAGTTATGTACTTATTTTCTTTGATGAAGGAGTGACCAAGAGTTGGTTTTTCTTTGCTCTTTCATGAACAAAAATGGACTAACTTCTGAAAAATATGATCACGCACATATCTCCTGTCTAGTCATTGAAGATGCCAGTACATATGAATTTCTGTATGCTCCTTTCGTGCAACTCCTTAGAATGCTTCCATAAAACTGAGATTTGTTCTAACAACTGTCAATAATTGTTGTGTTCATTCCATTTTGCCATCCACTTGATGGTTCATACATAGAATATGCTCCGCGCGTTTCACACTCGATTTTGTCTGTTATGCATTGCCTTTGACGATCCCATTTTCATCTACTTTCCCAAATCATACTTTCTCATACAATGTTATTTTTTTAAAAAGGGTCCGATTTCTGTAACAACCTTTCCAACCCGACACTTCCACCGAGAATGAACTCTCGAATAACTTATTGAATTTTTTGAAATTGAAATCTAGGGGTAGCTGGCACGAATAACATCGAATCATATCCCTATTTCTCATGCCACTCTCTCTTTCTAGCATTCCTTTTGCTCTTCCGATTCCTTCTCTAATGTCATTTCCAATGCATGGTCACTTTCCTGTATCACATTCTTCGATTATTTCAATATAAGCATTTAATGCAGAGCCTAAAATTTCATATCTCAATTTCTTTGATATTTTCAAATAGACTAATCTTATTCAATATATCTTAAATCAGGGTGTCCACCCTATCTGAGAAAAAAAATTCACGTACAATTCACGTACATGACAAAAAATTCACGTACCACTATTTCAGGTCTACTTGCCCGGCAAGCGACAGTTGGTTGAGTCAAAATCATTCAAAAACACTACCCGCAGCAACTGCTCAAAGAAATACAGTAATGAGATCTTTACAGTAGAAAGATAGTTCTTCTGAACTATCTTGTATACACACTGCACACATAATAATATAAGTGCATTCGATGCTGTTTTGAAGCCATCATTTCACAAATAAATGGTTAATAATTTTTGGTCACTCAATAATCTCTAAATACAACATAATTCACGGCTATAAAAATCAAGGGTAATAGTAATAGGGTTTGTGTTTTTAGATTTTTAGAAGCAGATTAAAACTAAGAATATCAGTGTGCATATTCAAGGAGATAACTTTTTATTTCTTTTAAAAACATCAGGTTAGAAACAATAGACTGAGTCCACCATAGCAAAAAGCTAATCAATCTAAAAGTATTCTAATAGTCGGCACTTCCGTTGTGCACATAAGTATGAAATTTCCGCTTCCTTCTCCTTCCCTTGCCTCATTCAATTCAATAGTTTTCCTTTTTCGGATGAACTTCGGCGCAATATTTAATCAATGAAGGGATCAGTTCAATGAAACGTTTTGCAACGTCCAGATTTTCACACCACCTGATTCGGCAAAACTTTCTCGGGAACTGTTTGGACCCAGTGATTTCGATAAATTGTGCTCGTCTAAGAGGCGAATTTTGAAAAACATAATGAGTGGACAGAATTTCGTCAATTTTCCAAACACATTTTGTATGACCTAATGAAGATGCTCCATGAACAATGTGCAGGCCACACGAGCATAATTCCAACAAAGCAGGAAAGCCGTCAACTTTTCTACACTACTGAGCAAAAGTGACCAATTAATATTTGGCCCATCCATGGACACAGAAGTCAATTTCTTGAGTCCCAAAGGTTCCAAAACTCGCCATAAAGCATCAAGCAAGTTTGAGGATGACGTGTGATCCAAAAATTCGGAACTTAGATACCTTGTTATGCTTGTTGATTTTCTGTCTTTCAGAATCGAACCAAAACATCCATCTGAGAGCGGTGACTTATTTTATGCTCTGCAGGTCGTCATGTTTTGATGTTTATAGTTCATGGTAATATATCGTACGATAACTCCATCAGACTGAGCCAAAACATGATCCAAGTCAATTAAATGACTGAAGCCATCCATACATTATCTAGCACTGTCAAAATCTGCAACTGACAACAAGCTGGAACGACACAGTATCACCATTTTTCACCACGCATGCATTTCTATCTGTTAGTAATACAATACGTCATAGAATGAACGTTTGAGTCAACCGACCCAATTGTTTGCTGGAATTGGCCAAGCATTGACAATTTTTCGTAGCCACATATGCATGTACAATGTACATCTATATATGGGCCTTATAGAGACAAAAAGCCCTAGTATATGACTGCACAATACACATGTATACATCTATTACAAAAAGCATAAAATAATTCAGGACACAAAGATGTCAAGCCGATGCTTACCACAATTTCACAAATTTTCATTGTCTGAACCCAGACCCGTTGTCAGTAGCGGCTATATTATATGAACATATCTACATGTTTATGACTTTCTTTCTCGTAACATACTTTTTTGTAGAACCAAGTCAGAGTTGGTGCAACAACGGAAGAAAAAAAATTTAGCACATGTAACAAGAATTAGTGGATATCAAGTAGGAGTAAATAGCAGTAAATACCACTATCTGCACAACTGAGCTGAAATTCACGTACAATTCACGTACACCTTCGCATTTTCCCAAAATTCACGTACAATTCACGTACATTTTCATAATTTTCAAAATTCACGTACAATTCACGTACATACGTGAATTTCACGTACAGTGGACACCCTGTTAAATAATCAATTTCTGAAATATTCCATCATTGCCATTAAATCATTCACTTGTTGTTGTGAATGAATTGTGAAATGAATGGAGCAATCAGAGAATGAAATAATGGGAAAATGTGAAAGAGCAATGATACTTATTACTTATCAGGCAATAGGATACATAAATCAATACAATTTGAGGATGAGTATCCATTCATCACTTTTCCATTCTTAAAACCATTCCTTCTGGTGTCGAAACTAGGGGTGCACCGATTAGTGATTTTGATAGTCGACCGATCATCGGTGGAAGATAGCCGATTAATCGGTCGATTTGTTCTTTTAAATTCCTTTGAAATCGACATTTATTATTTATTGAAAGCACTCATTTAGTTAAAGGAAACTTAATAATAGTAAAGTACACCAAATAATAAGTAAATCAGGTCCTGAATGTGTCATGCAACATGCGTTGTGATGATAGTCCTACGTTGAGTTGAATAATTTTGAATTTTTGTCACCTCCTTTTGATTAAATTCTAGGTTACTTAAAGCATTACTCGTAGAAGAATATTGTTGACAGAAATATACAACGAGAACTTTATTTAATATGATCACATACGCACACAGATGGATGATAGTAGCCATCGAGTTTAGTCGATAATGAAATCAAAATTGCGGAACTCGAATAAACCTTTATTATATGTATCGCACAAATTTTCGGCCGAAGCCTTCATCAGGTGCATAAATTCTGAATAAACGGCTGGCATGTCAAAAGATCGTAGAACATTAGTCATACAGAGAGTGTCACGGTGTAGAATCGATATGGAATAGATATTGATACTGGCATTGTCACTGTCTGAAATACACATGAAGACACTGGCATTGTCACAGTGTGAAAGATAAAACAGAATGCTAAAGTGCTGACAGGCAAGAACTGAATAAAACATTGTACAACGATGACAATATTTACAAAACCATATTAAATAAACTTAATCAAATATGAAAAACATACACATAAATAAATAAATAGATAAATAAACAAAAAAATTTATAAGATAAAAATGAAAAAAAAATTGGAAAAAAATAAATAATACTAAACAGCAACAATATAAAAGGGAGATAAAACACAGGAACAAATTTTTTAAAAAAAGCAAAAAGAACAGGAGGTCAACATATCAATTACATATGTCTAACTCACGCCCAAGGCACCCATTCATCAAATTGCCTTGTAGTCGACGTATGTGTAAAGCCTCTACTGAGCGCCTAACATTTGGATGGCGCAAATTGCGTTCAACAATTCTCCAAGAGACTGGTATGGAGGCTGATGAGCGAGAAAAGCGCATATGGTGAACATCAAACATGTGCTTAAATACTGGGGAATTCTCCACACTCAAATGTTCACTAAATATATAGTATAGTCAATTTGTATTAGTCAATTTGTATGGATCGATACCGACTGTGGATACTGATGCATCACCTGGCATTATAAGTGTGGCTACTGAATTTAATGACCATCATCGCAGTTCCTCGTCTTTTTCGCATTTATCTCCTATACATCTCAAAGAATTATTGGAGCTTTATTTACATACTGACAATTTTGTGGCTGATGATAAGTTATTGCATCAGAACATGGGATTGGTTATGGGTAGTAGTGCTTCGCCTCCCTTACCTATTGTGTATGTGCACTACAGTGAAAATCTTGTTGCGGAGTCTGTACCTAACATCAAGTTTTGGTACCGCTACGTCGATGACATTTTTGTTATTGCAACTGATGTTTCACAAGAACACCTTCTTCGTCTTGTGAATGGTATTTCCCCATTTATCAAATTTACATTTGAAGGATTGTCGGATGATAATACCATAGATTATCTGGATGTGAAAGTGTATACACAACCACGCATTAGAACTGGTTTACATATTAAATCACTTCATAGCGGCTGTGTCATGCCTTGGTCATCTTTCGCTCCTTATTCACAAAAGATTGGTGTACTTATTGGTGAACGACATCGTTTATGTGGGATCTGTTCAGACCAAGAGATGCTCCATGATGCTCTTGGACTACGATTCCAGGATAATGGTTTTCCGGAGCATATTGTCCGCAGATACTTGATCAATGAGCGACCTGGAAGAGCAAGGAACTTTTCAAACGAATTTCACTCAAAAGTAAAACTATTTTTGCCTTATCTTGGGGATAAATTCTGTAATCAATCTCGACGTCTCCTCAGGCTTAATGGATTTGATTCAAAAGTGCATATTATTTTCAGAAACAAACCACCACTTTCGCAATCCCTGCAACCAAGACGTGGTTATCGTAGATGTGCCGATAACTGTATTTCATGCAAATGTGCTTCGAAACCTGGTGACTGTTTCTCAAAATTTATTGTTTATGAGATTTGTTGCAATTTATGCCAACGTAAATATATTGGTGAAACCTGCAGAACTATGTATTCCAGATTTAGTGAACATTTGAGTGTGGAGAATTCCCCAGTATTTAAGCACATGTTTGATCTTTTGAGTTTAGATTAGTAGTTTCGTGCACAATGTGTATGTCGAGTTAAATTTTTTACTAAAAATTTGAAATCTTGACTTTCCATCAGTCACTAAATTTGATTTGAAGGAAAATTTGCCAAAATCTTCAGAAGTCCACTAATCGGCAAATACTAATCGGTAGTAATCAGGCGATTCCCGATTATCGCTGTCGTGTCAATAATCGGCCGATTAATCGGTACACCCCTAGTCGAAACCACGAGTAAGTTCCACCACATCACAAAGATTTGTCCGATGACTACTGCCAATTCCAATCCAATCGGTCCTGCTTCAGTTTCTCTTAATGATATATCCGAAATGGCAATAGTAATTTTTCACTCCTTCACCGGGTGAGCGAACGGAGGGTGTACCTGCAAGTTGATGTTGGTATTCCGAGTTCTGATCAATCACAATAGCCTACAGACATTTAGTACATTGTTCTCTTTTATCAGCAATGAAACAGACCTCCATGCGATTCCAACTCCAGACTTCGTGTAGGCTTTGGACGACTCCTACTTGGCTCGAGTTTGCTATTCCATTGTTGTGGTTCCCTTCTTTGACCACCAGAAGGAATAAATACTACGGCGACTCGAGAAGCAAGCTTCTCATGATCCTTCTTTTGGCCTCATCAGCTTTGCCGATGAAGCGTAAGGCAAGTGGTCGATTCATATTTAATGAAAAGCAAAACGTGGAAAGAAGCGTAGGGCTTTTCGTCCGCTTTAATTCGTGTGAATGTCGACCTGGCAATGTAATATGACTAATTATGTATCGAATGGACAACAACAAAATGGAATTCGCAAATAACAATGGCAGCTTCAAAAAATGATGAAATTCGTACACTACTTTTCTTAACTGCAGCTAAAAATCGACGAATCACGAATAACAGAAGATCACTGGAGCGCACTAGTCAGCAAAGAGTTTTTGCAACTAAATTGCGTACCAAAAAAAGCGAATTCAAGCTTTTCCATAACTGGTGAACATGGCAGCCAGAAGACTGGAAAGTTTTTTCGAATTCTTGAAGCAATTTCAAGGCGTAAGCAAGAAACGGAAGAATACACAAGGTAAAAGGGTTGTCAAGTTTTTCTTTGATCTTTTGGGCTGATGAATGATTTGAATTTTCCAGTAGGTAGTCGTTGAAAAAAACTACCAATGCTGGAAACTGTTCAACAATCCTTCGAATAACATCTACACACTGAAGCCATCTTGTTGGTATATGTCTGAGGAACTTGTGATGCTCCACCTCCATTATCGATGTCACTACTTCGTACTCTTTATCGCATGTGTGGTATCGAAAGAACGTGTAAATGCTTGATATAGTTTCTTCCAGTGATATGATACTTATACTGTCCAGCGCTGAGCGCACAGCATTGTGCATATGGTGCAGTGAGCAACGACCGACATCTATCAAAGTTCTATTCACAACCTGCTGCACTCAGGTTATTACTCCACTTTTCCTATCAGACATCAAGCAAAGAAGATTTGTCTTGGGTATTCCTCTTTCTTCCAAAGTTTTGATGAGTGTTTCAGTGATGCATTCTGCAGTGGTGGACGTCAACTCGGGTAGATCCAAGGACTGGACGTAAATGTTCCAATCATCTTTCTTCATATAGAGAATAACAATACCTAGATGAGATCTGCACTTGTTCGCTTCATCTACGTGTATGTGGAGGGCGTATAGTGAATTTTCCAAATCATCCGCAAGTAATTGTTGTGAGTATGGGAATATGGTGTCCTTGATTATATATGCCACTTTATCCTCTTTCAGTTGCATGTTTTCAGCGATTTTGGAGTCTGAAAACATCTTACGAAATGTTTCGCAGCAATGCTGATTCGACTCATAAGAAAAGTTATTCTCGAATACATGAAGACACCATGTAACCTCGGCCGCAATCTTCCTATTGGCAATTATGTTTGAAGCCTCTGATCTTGTTGGTGCAAAATAACTGGAAATTCCTTTAGTGGGCGATGCGAGTTTTACGGCGTGTTTATGGGTCTTCGAATCACTGTGCGACTTGAGTGCTGTAACACCGTTCTTCGAGAAATTGATTTTCTTGCGATCGCAAAGACATATGGCTTCGTACTCTGATTCATTCTTGCATCAGGAGGATCTTGATTATGCATGACAGCCGGTTCAAACATAGTTCCCATCTATGTAGGTTAGCTGTATTGATACACAGAATTCGTCAATCTGAAAACGAAATTTACGCCCCAACCTATGATAAATTTACGATCCATGTTTTCAACTTACGCATTTACGCGCGAAATGTCAAATTTACGCTGGGGCGTAAATTTACGCGCTGGCCGGGACACTGCTCTGAACACACACCTACACAGGATAAACTGTACACCTTTGATATAGAAGTGCATTTACCGCAGACCAAATCTGATCTACAAGTAACGGTACATGCACTTGTGTGCAGATGAAGTCACTCAGCAAAAACTGTTTCAAAACAAAATTAATTAGCAAATCTTTAACTCCGCACATCTAAGCATTATTGGAGTTTAATATAAATTTTACTTTCATTTCAACAACCACATTTCCCTGAAAAGGGGTAAGAGGGAAATGTCACACATATAAAATAACGAATCATAATCAGAAGCACAGTCGTCAGTAGTCAGTGTAGTCACTTCATGTTTCTTCCATCACACCTTTTGACGCGTCCTTGACGATTTGACGCCATTTCACTTTGTCCTTCGCCTTCTCCTTCCAAGTCCTCCAGTCTTCTTTTGTGCGTTCCAGGTCTCTTTTAAGACAGTCCTTCCAGCGAATCCTTAGTAGTCCCCTTCTTCTTGTTATCGTGTCATCCACCTCTTCCACTTGCTTCACTAGCCTTTCGTCTCCTATCCTTACCACATGCCCTGTCTACCTCAATCTCTTTTCCAGCACTTTCTGTGTCAAAGCTTTCTCCAATCCTAGTTCCTCCCTCAGATCCGCCATTCTTCATTTCTCCACCAACTTAACACCACAGATGCGCTTTATCCAGTTTTTTTCAAACACTTGCAACATCTTTTGCTGATGGTCGGTTAGTGCCATCGTTTTTAGTCCATATGTCATGCTGGCAAGGCACACGTTTCCAAAACCTTTCCTCGTTTCCTCTGACCAATTTCTCTGTCAAGCCACTTTCCCTGTAAGCCCCATCTCCGGCCTGTATCCTTCTTACTTCTGCATCGCCCCGACCATCTTCAGAGACAATTCCACCAAGGTACAAAAACTTATCTACCTGCTTAAGTTCTACTTCTCTCACACCCACAGCCAAGTCCTTCCGCTCCCTGCCTATCCAAGCTCATTCTCAGACCAAGGCACGTAAAATTTCTATCCCAGTCTTTCAGCCTCTCTTCTAACTCAAATTCATCCTTCGCTATTAACACCAGGTCATCCGCGTGCAACAATTTCTTCGTAGTTTCCTTTTCACTGCTTTTCCAGATAAATAACTCCACTACCATTATGAATAGAAATGGGCTCAAAGCACTACCCTGATTAGGCCCAATTGCACTTCAAAATCATCACTGCCTTCGCTCCGATCACTGCCGCCGATCTCGTATTCATGTACATTTATTATCTTTCAAAAATCAAAATTTGCAAGACAAGTTTTATAACAATGTAGACAAAGTGACGAGGGATTAGTCATGTCTCCGTTGTTCTAGGCATGAAAAGTATCTGCACTCCCTCGAACAACGCTTTGATTGGTCGATCACAAAGTATACTTAAGTATGAGAGGACATTCTGTGTCCAGTGCCCTCTGCAGTTCGATATACGGAGCTGTGTTTTGACATGACATCCCAGATAACTCTATTAGTCAAGTAGCCTATAGAACAATTCATTGACATCCTAGCGTACTTCTAAACACCAGAAATAAAGTATATAGATTGTTGAAAACAGATAAAGCAACATGAAATTAGCTGAAGTGTCATTTTTTGTCAAAAGCATAAACAAAGAAATCTGTGAACTTAGCCCCAAACCCATGTCCTTTATCTGATACGAATCATATAACGATGTCGAGACTCAATAAAGCGACAAAATGTTCGCAGCTTCAAACATTTCCAGACTATGATTATGCCTGAAACGTTAAGTAATTGAATTCAAAACTATCTCATTACTCATTCAATCAACCAAAAACATTCATGCCTAGATTCTCGGCTTGCTTTGACTTAACATACTATCATGCGTGTTATTCTTTCAAGGTATAAGCTGAAGGCATATACCATACTTCAAGGCATCATAATTTTTTCCCAAAATCGCTTGAGATCAAGAATAACTGTTAGCTGCAGAAATTTTTCAGAAATGACAGTAATAGGCAGTTCAAAAAACAAGGATGTGAGGAACAACGAAAAGACTATCTTTCGAATATTCATCAAGTTATGGAAAATAGGTTGCTTTACATCATGCACCCAAAGGAACGTTGCTCTCGCACCTCTAAAACAAAATAAGTTGTCAAATAACACTAGTTCGAAGGACTAACTAAGTCTGCTGTCATACGAATTATAGTTCAATAAAAAAGCAAATAATTCCAATATGAAAAAGTTTATGATGCAATTAATCTCAATTAAGACTCCACAAGGAGTTGATAAAGGCATTTCGCGATAACGTGATTATTTGATTTGTTGAACTATGGCAACTTCAGTCTCATCTGATAGGAGTGCAAAACTTCATTTTAGAACACTACAGAAGCGCCGAGGATGACATATGTTGAAAATTGCATGACGAAAATCAATTTGCAAGGTGAAATTTCATATGATGTACTTACTTGATTCATTCTCTTTCTAGTATGAGAATTCTTGAGAAATCTGTATGTGATGTCAAAGTTGACAGAGTCACGAATTCAAATATGCCAAATAACAAAGTATAATTTAAACAAAACGTAGATTGCTGTATTGCAATTGCATGAACTAAACTTTGGCGTCTTCCGTTTCCTGGATCCTTCGAATTTTTAACCGTGTCGTGTCTTAATTTGATCAATGTACACAACCGTTCTTGAAACAGAGAAGAGCCTCAGTTGTGTTTGATTAGTTCGTTGATGGATTGAGACAACTTAGACAAGCCTCTTCTATATGCAGCTTCGACCCTTGCGGGTATGTTCAATGAAAATCGGATTCCCTCTCCTTCATTAGGGCCAACAAATATGTTTCACTACTTGTTTACCCTATACATACTAAACCTCTTTGGAGAAAAGAATCACAGGCAAGGCAAATTGCCTGTGATATGATTACGGTTAAGAAAATACTCTTGAGGTTGAGCATGAAAGTAATAGGAACCCATCGAATTGTTAATTTAACAAACATTGAATCTCCAAGGCTGTCGACACTCATAATCTGCAAATTTCCATCATTCCCTCTGCAATACAATCATAATCTTTCAATTCCGTGGTAATTTCTTCAGATCTGCAAAAATTTGCATTTCTCACATTTGGTAACAATTACCAATTACCCCCACGAGTTCATTTAACTCGGCAACGCCCAACGTGACATATATGTCACACAACTTTGTGGGGCTGTGCATGTGTATCTGTAAATATCTATATGCCTATATTTGAAGTATATGTAGGCAAAGATGAGTACTTAATTTAGAATTGCTCAAAATATTCTACTTGCTAAATTTTTCTTTCTAGGAGCCTTCAAACTTAGAAAAAATAGGAATTGAATTTTTGAAAAAGTACCGGTTATAATGTGACACCCTGCTCAGTATACATTATTCGACACATCAGGCAAACCAAGCTGATTTGTTGTTGATTTACCTATAATCATTACAGTGCAGTTGTAGATTTAATTCCGATATGGTGAATGTGAAAATATTCGGTTAGAACATGTGTGACATATGTGTCACAGTGGGCGTTTATGCATTGAAAAATTCCATTTTCATTCTCTCAAGTCAGTTGCCAGCATTGATTATTTGAAATGCTTCAGTCGGTCACAGATTTTACTTGCTTTCTTGAATCACTGATTGAATGACCTTGAGATCGATGCGCTTACAGCGAACTCTGTGTGCGCGGTTGTGAGAGGGAAACTCGATGGGATATCATAGGTGATCAAGACCATGGTTACCACTTAGAACTGAATAGTGATGAAAATTTTCCGGAAAATTTTGAATCAAAATTTTCCATGGAAAATTTTGGAAAATATTGGAAAATTTTGGAAAAAATCGGAAAATTTTGAAAATTCTGATTTTTTGTGATAGGCCATGCTTTGACCGCTTCCACAGCCAAGGCAGCTACACACCAATAGAATGGGTCTATAAAACTGGTGAGTTTGATCATTATTTTGAATAAAACGATTTTGAAAAATGAAGAAATTTGAATTTTTGTGATATAATGTTTACGTTTTCTATCACAGCCGAGGCATAGACACATCAATAGAATTGTTCTAAAAATCTTGATTTCATCATATCATTTCGATTAAAATAATCGTAGCAATACGAATCTGGTCCGCGGATTTTCGAGCATTCCTTTGCCAGCAGTTGCTTGTGGCAAGTTTTAGCCATTTTTAATATTATAACACAGACATCTTTTGGGACAACGTGAATTTTTTCCTTTACAAAGGGTATAATTTCAACCATTGTGAAAGATCTGGAGGAAAAATAATGCACTTTATTTGGGAGTTTGTTTATGGCTTGAAAGTTAAGCTTTATTATGCAGCCTTGATTGCATTGGCAATGATACAAATTCTCCATGTGTTGATGAACATGTGAAGCACAAGCACACAGTCCAACACAGCATTATACATGAGCGACCATATATTGGAAGATATATAAAGACTGTACAATTCGTGAGATATTTGGAAACTAAAGATATCTTTGATCTATATGATAGCTTCTAACTTCTGGCGTATTGTCCGATATCTTCGTGGAGGACAAGCTACACATTCCATTTCCAGCTGGTTCAGATGGTTCAGATAGTTCCCAATCGATTTCAGATCTACTTAAATGAATTTCAGACTTTTCCAGATGAATTGGAGATTCTCCAATTGAATCTAAGATCCTTTCAAAGTTGAGTTTCCGACAGATATCTGAAATTTAATTAGAGAGATCTGAAATCCATTTAATGTCTGATATTCAGTTGGAAAGATCTGAAATAGACATAGAGGGTGCAGTTGGTTCCAAAAGTTGACATGCAGGGATGATAGAGAAGTTTTAGTAATGGGCAAAAGACCGTTCCAGGACACCATAAAATTCAAAAAAATGGTATCTTTAAAAACGACATAAATTCATGAATTTAGACCCTTTTTCAGGTTTTTAAGACCTAAATACATGAATTTAGTCCATTCAAAAAGTACCATTTTTTCAAAAAATGGTATCTTTAAAAACGACATAAATTCATGAATTTGAACCCTTTTTCAGGTTTTTAAGACCTAAATTCATAAATTTGGGAGTTTTTAAAAATACCCAATTTTCAAATTTTTCAAAATCTCAAATTTGAGAATTATAATTTTTACCTTGAAAATCATGACCGTTCCAGGACACCGAAAAAATCAGAAAAGTTAAGAATCTCAAATTTGTGATTGTGACATTTTACTTTGAAAATCATGACCGTTCCAGGACACCGAAAATCATAAAAGTTGAGAATTTCAAATTCATGAATTTTATCCATTTTTCAGGTTTTTAAAATATATCATGTGTCTAATAATATTTCTTTAAAAGTGGAAGAAACAAAAGTGGAAGAAACCGCAAGAATATATCCTTCAATATCATATGAACGTAGTTCTACTACCCCCTCCCTTCTCACTTCTAGGGGTCCCTTAAGAAATTTTTTTATCATAAAATGAACAACATAAATGAGTTTTTAAAATTATATGGAACGCAAACAACTACAAATTTTGATCTAAAGAAAATTGCAAATCAATTAGGAATAAAGAATTTTCATGTTCTAATGAGAGACGAATTACAATTGATCAAAAATAAGCCAAAAATAACTATAAATTTCATAACAAATCTTCACACAACAGATGAAAAAGGAGTACATTGGTCTGCAGGTATCTTTAATAAAAATGGAGATAATTACTATTTCGACTCCTATGGACTTCCACCTACAAATGAAGTCAAAAAATTACTTGGCAATGGAACTTATAATACATTTCAAATTCAAAAACCGGGAACTACTTACTGTGGTCAATCATGTCTTTATGTTTTATTTAAATTATAAAAAGGAGTACCATTTCTTGATATTGTGTTAGAATTGAATAATAATAATGATAATTAAAAATCAGTTCGTTGTAATTCATTTTGATAAAATCGGCCTCTGATATTTTCATCATCAAAATCTTTGATTTCGTAAGTAATCGGATAAGTTTGGTTTATTTCACAAACTTCAAATATCTCTTTAGTCCAATAACCAACAAAGCCTTTTTCAAATTTATTCTTATACTTAAATATTCTAACTCTATCTCCAATTTTAAATTTCGGCTTAAGTTTCTGTAAATTCGGATTACTCTGATTCAAATTATTATTTTCGTTCGAATAATTATTCTCGAATATTTTCTTTCGTATTAAATCAGGGTCGTCAGAAGCATTCTTTGGAGTTTCTTCAATACCAGAATGAATCTTATTGTTATACTCTTCTACAACTCCTGGTAATATCTTCAACCATTTCTGATTTCCCCGCTCAGTAAATTTTTTAAAAATTTTATTTTTTAATGATCTATTGAAACATTCTATCACTACAGCTTTTCCTGCATTTTCAGTTGAATAAACAGTTTCAAATAGTGGCTGAACGTTTCGGTTATAAAATTCCGACCCTTTATCAACAAACAATTTCCTTGGCTTTCTATTACTTTCTTTAAAGATTTCTTGAAACGCATATTTAACTGATAGACCACTTTTATTTTTTAAAGGCTTTACCCAAGCGTATCGTGTATATAAATCTATAACGGTCAATGCGTATTTGTAGTCCCTTTCATTCGGCATATGAATAAGATCAGCACTCCAAATATCATCTTTATTAAATACTTTTACTTTCAATAAATATTTAGGCCTTCTGTATTCCCTATGAATTTCAGAGGCATAGGTTCGAGCGTTGCTCTCAGACAGCTTTGCTGTCGTTTCATTTAAACCCTGGCCGAATAATATTTTAGCTTGTAAAGCTTTCTTAACAAACATTCTTTCAATTTTTTCTCTAAATGTAGGATTTTGAATACTATCTAATTCTTCTATCATCTTCTTATCAGCTGCATGTCGAGAACTTAGATCATGATTTCGATAAGCTAAATCATATCTATAAGCGGCGGCATCTACTCTATTTATTGGTTCTTCACCTGGTTTCGGATTATTATTCTCATCTAGTCTTATATCTAATCGAGTTCCTGGACCGGTATATGAATGACCAGGAAGATGTTTTTCTTTCGAATATTTACTCCAAATAAATCCAGGAAAGTTTTCTAATGTTTTTTGTATGTCACCTCCAATATGCTGACAGTTTGAGTTTTTATTTTTGTTTAATAGATAATTCAATAAATCTAAATTAGCAATTTTTAATTTAATTAAATTTTCGGAATTTGTAGAATTCATTTTAAAAGATAAAATAAATGTTTTACCTAATAGAACCAAAGGTTCTGAGGCTTTAGCCGATCACTTTTGTTCAGAGGCTTTAGCCTATCGGACCAAAGGTCCTGAGGTTATTACCTTATCATACTAGGACTTAGATATATTCCAGAACCATCTTTAGTTTCTTTAATTTCAATTAAATCATCAACATTGTGGAGAATATTTTTAAGAACTCGTTTTCCTTCATCAACTAATTTTAATTTACTAATAAAATTATCTACTACTCCTTCACCCCTAGCAACTTTCTCTAACTCTCTATTATGTCGTTTTTGTTCTTCTAATGCTGCTTTCTCTGATTTATTTTTATTTACTGCTTGGACAATACCAGCTGTCCCACCTGCAACACTTCCTGCACATGCTATGCCACCTATTATTAGTGGAATTAATGGGAGAATCCCGCCATTCTTTTCTTCTTGTAATTGAATATTCTCTATCATTGGTTTACTTATGTAATACTTTTTTTTATTAATCGTAATAGTTTTAGGGGTATTTTTGTCAACAATATTACGTAATTTTAATTCAACAGTTTTATTATTATTACTTTTCGCTTGCGACATTTTTAATAAAAAAATTTTAAGTTATCAAAAATTTTAATCTATTCTAGTTATGAATAAATTTTAAATTACGAATTTTTAATCTATTCTAGTTACAAAAAAATTTTATTACTAATTACTAAAAAAAATTTAAGGTAACAAAAATTTTAATTAACTTATCGGAGCGAAGCTCCTCGAGGCTTCAGCCGATCCTAGCCATCTTTCCATTAAGAATTTCAATAGAATATTTTACATCTTCTAGCAATAAACCATAAGGCATCAATGAAGTTGTGGAATCTTTTTTTTCAATATTAATTGTTACATCACAACCAGTCTTGATAATATCTTCAGATTGTGCACTTAAATCGAAACAGAAAACAGGATATAAATGTCTCCAATCTCCAGGAGTTAATTGTGGTTCAACTCCAAATTCTATACAAAGTTTTCGATAAGAATCATATCCTTCCATAAATTGATTATTGGTATCATCGAATCTTAATGGATCAATTGGATATCGGGTTTGATTTAAAGCAACTTGTAAACTTCGAATTGTATTAATATGAAAAAGATTGTTGTTCTTATCAAAACTTGGAGAATTATTTCTTTGAAATGTTAGTAATAGATATCTTGGAGTATTCGAAGTTCTAGTAAAATGCCAGTTAAATCTTTGCTCTGAAAAAGTTACTGAACTAGCAGTACGCTTTAGAAAATTTACTGGAATTGGTTAGTTAGTATTTAATCTTTTTGCAATAGCTGTTTCAATCTCTAAACTAGGAGTAATATGCTTAATCCACCATTCAAGTCTATCAATTTTTAAATATGCTTTTTTTCCAGTCTTACCAAAAAAGATTAAGTCATTATTTGCTGTACGATGAATTATTAATTTAAATTTTAATTGATATGATATTTTGTCATAATCTAAATATCCGAATAATGGAGACAATGACCAATTAACTGTCTGTTTACTTTTCTTGTTAAATTCACGTCTTTCTTTATATGCACTATTGTTTGTTTTATTTAAATGTTTTGCAATATTTTCTACATCTTTCGCAATTCCTGCTGCATCTGTTCCAGCGTGAGTTAAATCATCAACAATTATACCATCATTAGCATCAGGAAACCAACCTTCGATTTCATACTTTTTATTATTTTCACCAATTGTTATAAATCCAAGCATTGTATCAATTACACCTGGAGAATCACTTATTGTTTCTATATTTTGAGTTGCAACATCTAAACGCATTTGTGTAAATAATCTTGGAAAAAAATTATTCTCTAATGCAATATTATCGGTATCTGGTAATGGTGTTGTAAAATTAGCATCACTATACAAAGAATATTCACAGTGTAAAAATGAATCAGGTAGATATATATAACTCTGCTGATTATCAACTTCAAAAATTAAATCACCTCCAGTATTTACTCTACTGGAAGATCCGGGATTCATAGCAATTCTTATATAGTCATTCTTTTTTTGATTGCAACTGACGAACGGAGGATCGTCTAACCTAAATTTATTTTCGATAAGCGAAGACATTTTTATAAAAAATAATTTGACTTTTTGTCTTTCTCACACACAGAAAAAATTCTGCTAAAATAATTTTACTAAAATAATTTTACTGAAAAAATTTTGCTAAGAAAATTTTGCTAAGAAAATTTTGCTAAAACAAATTTCACTAAAAAAAATTTTACTAAAAAACATAATTTTAGAATTTTGCTAGACCAGCTCCGCTACAGCTTTGCTGGTTAGACCGAAGGTTGCTACTCACGCCATTTCCTCTTATTTCTTCAATTGAACGAACCGTAGGTTCAATTGAATGTTCTATGGCTACGCCTGTTTTCTTCCCCTTTTTACTATCAGACAGAGCTCCGCTCCTGAAGGTTTCCCCAACAGCTATGTTAGCAATTTTATTTTTTGTTTCCTCTGAAAGTTTTTTTAAATTTTTTAGTTCTTCGGAATCATTCCTAAGTTTACGAATAGCTTCTAGTTGTTTTAATTCGTTTTGAGACTTGACAGCATTTGATATTGCACTAGCTGTACTACCTATAGCAGCTGCTCCTTTTGCAGCAGATGTAATCAAATCTTTATTATTTTTAATTAAGTTAACGATACTTCCAATACCAGAAAAGATGCCAGCTCCTTCCGTGTGAACTGTTTCTCTATTATCATAATGATAAACAGGATTCATACGTGGTTCATGAGCAATTTTTTTATTTGAAGCAAAATGTTTAAGATTGTGTTTATAAATTATAGGCATTTTTTAGGATAAATTTGACTTTTGGGAAAAAATATTTACGTTAATATTTGCGCTAAGATTTACGTTTATGATAAGGTAATAAACTCAGGAGCTTCCCTCGGATTGGTTAGTAACCTGAGGACCTTTGGTCCGTTTAAGATTTACGTTTGTGAATGGACAAGAACTTCGAGATAACTTTATTAATTGACTGTTGCACTTTATCTATTGCGTCAAGTAGCGTGTGATGTACTTTAATTTCTTTTCTATTAACTTGCATTTTCTCCTGATTCATCTTCAACGCCGTTTTAAGAGCATTTAACTTAATTTTAAAAACATCTAATTGTCTTTTAACAGCATCTAACTGTTCTTTATTTTCTTTAGAGTTTTTTTGTAAATTTTTCTTTAATTCATTTTCTAAATTGATTTTAAGAGTTTTCATTTTATCAACTTTTTGATTAAGTGAGTTTACTTCATTTATTATTCTATTCATCTTTTTCATTTGTTGAGTAATTTTAGAACTCAATTCATCAACACTTTTTTGGAATGTAGTTTGTAACTGCTTTAAATTTTTTTAAATTCTTTCAGGTAGTTTTTCTATTTCATCTTCTAATTGTTCTTTTAACATTTTTATCTGATGTTTATTTTTAATGACTGCAGATTTTAACTTTATAGAAAGTAATATTAAAATTTTTGATTGTTCTGAAATCTTTTTAAAAAGTTTTGCTATATCTGCTTCTAGCTCTCTATCCTTTTTATCAAGTTTTAATAATTTTTCGTTTAATGATTTGTCATTAAGTTTAAGCAACTTTAATTCATTCATCAGTTGAACCGAAACATCGTTTATATATTTTTCTTTTAAGTCATTGATTTGTGTATCAACATATTGTTTATTTGTTAACTCTGTATTTTGTTGCGGAAGAATAGAAAGATGCAAGGACCAGATAAAACATCTCCAGTTTTCATGATATAATTTTCTATCTCTATTTCTAATTCACGATTATTCGGGATATATGCACCTCCACCAACATTTGGTAACATCATTTTTAAAACAATAAAAAAATAAAATTTCTTCTTATAAAAATAAAACTTTTTCTAATAAAAATAAAAAAATAAAATTTTTTCTAATAAAAATAAAAAAATGGATAAAGCAAATTTAAAAAATTATATTCGTCCGCATCATCCTGTTCTTCTTATTCGACGAGATCAACGGGATTTGAAAATAAATGTTTTGATAATAGTAATAATAATAATACTATTACAAATCCATGTATAGATGTTAATATTTTATTTGAATTACTATCCGAAATATTTAGAGAACAGATTAAAGGTTTACCTTCTATATAAACTAACTATTGTTTATTTCCAGGTGATCCATTTATTAAATTTATGGAGATTGTAAGCAAATATAATGATGTTGCATATGTAGAATTAAATAAAGAAAATATGGTTATAATAGGTCATAATAATGTTTATGGATTCATTAGAGCAGTTTTGCGATTAGTAATACTGATTGGATAGAAACTAAAATTATTAATTATATTAATATTAAAAAATTAGTTAAAAAATTAAAATCTTTCTCAAAGAAAAAATTAGATTATTTGTTGATGAACAAAACCAATATAATATTCATATCGAGAGTAAAAAGCATAACGAAGAATTATTATGTCAAGTATATTATAGAGATACAATTTATAAACAAGAAACATTAGAAATGCCCCAAAGATATGATGATGATACATATATAGGATTGTATTCCAATTTAAATATTAATTTATTAAAATCTTACATAAATGGCTTAGCTCAACAAGAAAAAATTTATATGTGGACAACACCTTATACTATTAACAATGTCCATAATCATAATCATAATAAACGAACCGAAGGTTCTAGGGCTTTGCCCGATCTTAAAGAATCTTATGATAATAATGATGATAATAATATAGATGATGATAATATAGATGATGATTCTGAAACATCTGAAAATGGTGTAAATGGTAAGAAAGATTATAAAAATATTAGTAATTATAAAAATTTAAGTGAAGAAAAATTTATATCTCATACTGATGTACATGATATTAATACTACATATAATCAAAATTTATCTAAATTTCATTTTCTTACAATTGAAAATAATAATGATGGAATAGTTGAAGATACTGTTCGACAACTATGTGTCGGGTCTACAAAATTTAAATTAGTATTTACATCTAATCAATTTAAAATTTTATCATCTTCAATAAAAACTAAAAGTGATTCAGATTATGGTGGTGTTATTAAATTTTCCAAAAGAGAACAAAGACCAATATTTTTCTCTATTATATTATTATCAGATAAAAGATGTAATTTAGAGTTAGATATTCCAATAAGAGAATGGTATCCAATCCCAAAAAGTGTAATTTATGATGATGATGAAGAATCAATTTATGATGATGAAGAATCATTTTATGATGATGAAGAATCAATAGTTAGTGAAAATAAATTTAAATTATCTTTTGATAAAACGTTATATGATAAAACGTTATATGATAAAACTTAATATGATAAAACTTAATGTGATAAAGAAAAAAAATAACTAAAGAACGTGAAATATATAATAATATATATTAACTCTCTAGACCTTGATATTAGAATGTTTATATCTAAAATTAAAACACAATTTTTTTCTTTAAAAAATAAAAAAAATGGAAAATACCAAGTTTTATTGTAACTTATGTAAAAAAAAGTTGCAAACAAAAAGAAGTTATCAATCTCATTTAAATAGTAAATTGCATTTACAAAATGTAGAACGAGTTGATGAAGGAAATATATTAAAATTAAATAGTTATAAAAACTATCTAGAAACATTACCTACTGATATAAAAGTTAAAAAAATGTTTGATGATTATTCACATTCGGAATATAAAAAAGTTTTTAATAGTGAAGATGAACATGTACCAGATGAAAGATATTTATTTAGCGATACTGATGAATTTAACGAAATAGATGAATTTGATGAAACTAAAAAAACCGATGAAGCGGAACGAACCGAAGGTTCTAGGGCTTCGCCCATAATAGATATAAAATATTTATTTAATGAATCGGTTGAACATAATGAAACCGATGAAACTTTTTATAATGTATTAAAAAACTTTTTCAAAATATTTAAGAAATCTTTCAAATGTTATATGAATGTAGAAGTACTTTATACAAAAAATGGATCCGATGGAATTCCTGAAGAAATAATACAAGGACATTTTACAAATTCGCAAGAAATTCATAATGTAAATGATATACAACCCATATTTGAATCGATGATACTTAAATTAGAAAATTGTATAATTGAAGCCCAGTTACGTGAATCTGGTTGGAGATTTGTTAAAATACTATCTAAGAAAATAGTAATTGATAAATATAAAAATAATACTGGTGGTAGTTATGTTCCTTTACCTTTCAGTTCACCACAAATAATCAACATAAAAAATGAAGATGATTATTGTCTTCTGTGGAGTATTATAGCACATTTACATCCTGCAGAATATCACAAAGAAAGACTAAGTCATTATAATAAAGAAGAATACATAAAGGAATTTGATCTCTCTGATGGCTTACATGAATTTCCATATGATTATAATAGGTTAATAAAGTTTCATAAAAAGAATAAAAATTTAATAGAAGTAAATGTTTTTGAATTAAATGTGACTTATGTTTCTATTGGTAAAATTACTCCACTTTACTCAGATTCAAAAAAATTTTATTTGAATAATAAAAATTAATGTCAATCAGAAATAGTATATAATGATAGAGGAAATTACATGCATCATAATATTTTTTACCAAGGAAATATAATATGTACTGAAAAATTTCAAATTGTTAAAACATTATCACCAATAATGATTAATCATAATAATTATAAAGGACGTAATTATAATTATGATTATGATTCCGATTATCTATCTTTATCTTTAGAATATCAACAAAAATTACAAAATTTAAATGAAAGTTTACAAAAATGTAAAACAGATTATCAACAACAAACAAAAATATTAGTACAAGAATACGGCCATAAATATCAAAATAAGATAGAAACGATTCAAGAATTAAATAAAGACAATAAAGACAATAAAGAATTAAATAATGAAGAAAATAAAGAATTAAATGAATGCTTAAAAAATGTCAACAACAATATAAAGAACAATATAATAATGAATATGAACAACAGCTGAAAATATTCAATCAAAATTATCAACAGTCTGAAAAAGATTTACAAAGACAAATTGATGAAACACATGAAATATATAAAGATAAATTTGAAAAATTAAAACAAACAAAACAACCAGCACAAGCGAATATTTTATATTATCAGGGTCATTTTATATTGTGTAAAGATGTTTCTATATTTACAAAAACTTCAGATAATACAAATTTTCCTTGTCTTCAATGTATGACAAGTTTTAGAACTAAAGAAGAAATGAATAGACATTTGGAGAATTGTCAACAAAACGAAGCAGTTGAAAATACTTTTCCTAAAGATGATTATTTAGAATACAATAAATGGTATTTCAAAAATAAAGTACCCTTTACTATTTATTGTGATTTTGAAGCATATAATGTTAATATGACACAAAATCGAACTGAAAGTTCCAGGGCTTCACCCGATTCTGAAAATTATAATTCTGAAAATGATAATTATGAAAAAAGTGCATCTGAACAAAGTAAAGAAAAATATTTATTTGAACAAAAACCATTATGTTGGGGAATGTGCATTCATTCAAATTATCCTGAATTATTCAAATCAGAATATTATCAATACTATGGTGAAGATAGTTCAGAAATGTTTACAAAGGAAGCAGAAGAATTACAAAATTATTTTTCACAATTGCTTGAAACAAATATACCAATGATGCCATTAACGGATGAAGAAAAAATTAATTTTGTTAATGAAACAAATTGTTATTACTGTGGAAAAGAATTTACAAAAAATTATAAAAATGGCAAAGGTAGATATCTTGATAAGCGAAGCGGTGGCTCTGCCGTCAAAGTAAAAGATCATGATCATCTAAATGGATTATATAGAGGTGCAGCACATAATTCTTGTATTCTTAATGCTAATAAATTTAAATATAACTTTGTTCCTCTATATTTCTACAATGGTTCTAAATATGATTTCCATCTAGTAATGAAAGATTTATTTTCATCTGAAAAATTACAACAACAACAAATAAATGTACTATGTAAAACAGAAGAAGAATATTTTTCAATGCAATTAGGTTGTATTAGAATTTTAAATGCATTTAGATTTTTTACTCCTTATTCATTAGATGTTATGGGAAAAACTTTGAAATCTGAACAATGTAAAATATTAAATAAATATAATTTAAAACCTTTAAAAGGAATATTTCCGTATGAGTATATAGCCTGCGGCTCACAGTCGAAGACTGATATAACTGGAGATTTTAATTCTGTGAATAAAATTATGGAAGAACAGAAACTTCCTCCAATAAATAAATTTAAATCAACATTAAAACAATCACAATTATCTAAACAAGATTATGCAGAAGCTGAAAAGAATTGGAGAGAGTTAAATTGTAAAACAATGTATGATTATACAATGATATATCTTCAGATAGATGTATTAATACTAGCTGATCTTTTCGAAAACTTTCGTGATATGTGTTTAGAATATTACGGAATAGATCCATGTTATTGTTTTCTACACCAGGTTTAACATGGTTAGCAGGATTAAAACATACAAATGTTAAACTTAAACATTATAAAGAAAATACATATGATAAATTATTATTTTTTGAATCTGGAATTAGAGGTGGAGTTTCATCAGTTTTAGGTAATCATTATGTACAGTGTTACAATAAAAAAGTAAATCCTGATGATTATGGAATAATGAAACCTTTATCTCCAGAAGAAAAATAAAAAATATTAGAAATTTTTCGAACGAAACGAGAAGGAGTAGAACGTGAAAATGCAACTGATGAATTCATGAGAGAAAACTATTTGTTATATTATGATTTTAATAGCTTATATTCTTCTTGCATGATACAAGAATTACCAACAGGTGAGATGGAATGGTGTAATATTCTTGATTATCAAAAAACATATGATGGAAATTATAATCATGGTTATATATATGAAGTTGATTTAGTATATCCTGATGAAATAAAAGATAAAACAAAATATTTTCCTTTCTGTCCCGAAAACAAAATTCCCAATATAGAAGATTTTTCAGATTATCAAAAATCTATAATTCCTAAGAAATACAGACCAACAAAAAAACTTATGTTAACACAAAGCAATAAAGGAAAGTATGTTGTTGAAGGAAGAATGCTAGATTGGTATTTAGAACATGGAATGATTCTCACCAAAATACATCGAAAACTATTTTATCAAAAATCTAAATGGTTAAAAAATTATATAGAGTTCAATATTGAAAAACGTAAAATAGCTAAAAGAAATAAAGATGATTTTGGAAACGTGTTCTTCAAATTAATGAATAATGCATTTTATGGGAAGACTTTATAAAATGTGCGTAATAGACAAAATATTGAAATAGTTTATGATAAAGATAGGTTTCAAAATTTAACAAGGAAACCTACATATAAAATAACTACTAGATTTAGTGAGGAACTATGTGCTGTACATTTACGTCGAATCAGCGTAAAACATGATAAGTTTGATTTTATAGGATTCACTATATTAGAATTAGCTAAACTATTTATGTATAGATTTATATATGATTATTTAGCACCTGCTTATGGCAAAAACTATAAATTACACTTTACAGATACGGATTCCGTTTTCTTAGAATTAACAATACCGTATAATTCTACACTTGATGAAGAAATAGATAAAATAAAAGATATCATTCATCCTTCTGATTTATGTAAAGTAAAAGATTAATTAGAAGGAAATGAAGATTTCATAACAGAAGCTATATTTTTAAAATCTAAATGTTATTGTTATAACATAACTAATAATATTAAAACACATAAAACATTAAAAGGAATTTCAAAGGCATCAGTGGCTAATCAAATAACATTTCAAGATTATAAAAATGTATTATTTAATAATGAAATAAAAACAGCATGTAATTATAGACTTAATTCAAAGAAACATAAAATGTATTTAAAAGAAGAACATAAATTAGCATTAGATCCATTTGATGATAAAAGAAAAATTTTACCTGATGGAATAACTATCGGCAAACAAATGTTCGATAACTCTATCATGAATTTTTTTATCAATATTAATTGTAATGAAGCCATAATCTTTTGACCAAGCATTGTTACACGATTGTTTAAATTCATCTTTATTTCTTACGCATAAATCTCTTAACAAATCACTTAAGTTTCTTGCATTTATTTCAAATAGTATAAATATATTTGCATTCTTTCTAATAACACTTCCATCTAATGAATACATACTTTGTGTTAAATAAAATACACTACAGTTATTATGTCTACCTCTTGTGAAATAATTTCTCTGAACTGACTGATTTCGATCATTAACACAATCATCAAAAATTACACAATGTTTCATTGTTTTATCTAGTTTACTAGGATCTTGCATATTACCACTATCATCTATTAATTGTATCTTTATATGGTTATTTTTATTAGATTCTACTAACTGATTATTTTTTGCTGCTTCTTCACACCACGAACTTATTTCTTCTTCATCTTCAGATTTTTCATATTCTTTGAATAATGAAGCAATTGCTGTTTTTGGGAACCAATGGGTACAGTAAAAGCTGGAAAACTGAATATTAAATTTGACAATTTACCATTTATATATCCTCCTTCAATAATGTCACAATGTACAACAATTGAATTTATTTCAGTTATTTTTGGAATCTTCTCACCTAAATGATAACCTTGACTATAGGTTTGTTTATTAAATCCTAATAGCTTTGACAATGATCTATCATGATTAAAATCAACTTGATGATTTTCGTCTAAAGTAAGAGAAAATTTATTAACTGCCGGTTCAACTGCAAAATGTAATTGTTTCTTATCTTTAAATGGTATACCTAAATGTCTCTTAATTTCATTTGATATTGATTCAACTTCGTAAGAACCAGGAAGAAAAGTTAGTATTTTCCATGTTTTGCCTTTATCAGTGGAATATCTAAATTGATCATTCACATCTTTTATAACATTTTGAATAGTGTTAAATGTAGAGAAACTAGTCAATGCAATTTGATAATTTTTATTTTGTTCTAAATGTAGAATTGGTTCTAAATTACAAGTGTGTGATGAAGTAGTTGTTATAATTTTTAACGTCGTACTAAATTTTGATGAACCCGAAATCTCTGTTAGATTTTCTAAATGATTATTAATTTTGTCTAAATCTGCTGAACACATTTTTTAGTTAAAATTTTAAATAAACATTTTTTATAAAAAAATTAAAAACAACAACATATTTCAGCTACGGGCGAAGCCCTAGAACATTCGGTTCGTTATACTTTTATAATCCTCTTCATTTAGAATCTTCTTTTCTAACAGTCTTTTCAATATAGCATGAATTTCATTGAAACTAGAATTATGTCCTTCTTTTATTGCCGATATTAAAATATTTAATCTATTTAGTAATTCTTGTGGATCATCTGGTAAAAATACAGTTGTTTCTGTTTTCTGTTTTTCAGATAAACCTTTCCTACTTTAACTCCCGTTGATAATAAATTTTCTAATTGTTTATAAAGTCTAAGAGATTTTACTGCACCAACTCTATCTAACATAGCTTTATATTTTATGAGATCTTCTACAGCATAATTATTTAAATCTGCTCCTCTTAAAAGATCAACAAAATTTCTATCTAAATTAAAAGGAGATTTATCTGGTGAAAAAATTAAACCTCGAAAAGGTTGTGGAAATATTTCTTTTTGTCCGAGATAAAATCTAGGTATTGTTTTTCCATCTATAAATGAAATAGAATGTTCAAATTGCATAGATTTTGGTAATTTCTTATTAATGTTTGATTCTAGTAATCCATAGTCATCTAATATAGTTTTGTGCTCTGGATCTGTTATATCAATTTGTTTATCATTATTTGTACTTTCTTTTCAAGAGTTTTAAATGGTTTCATAGTTTTTTCAAAATCAGTTTTTACTTGCTCGGTTTGCTGCATTTTTTCAAACATATCAGATTGAATACCAGCTTTTATCATTCTATGTTGAAGATGATTTTCTTTCATAATATTTCTTTGTTTTATTAACTCTTCTAATTGTTTAATTCTTTTAAAATTATCAGCTTTAATTTTTTCCATTTTTAAAATATAATATTTGAATTTTGTGGTAACATTGGAATACAGCAAAGACATTTTACTGAACAAATTATTTTTTTATTGCTTTGTTGTCTGACATCTTTTCGTTTAAAGTTTTCTCGTTTTAAGTTTTGTTTAATAAAATTTTGCTTAAATTTTCGCTTAAAGTTTTTAGCTCTTCTAAAAAAATTTTGTCATTTTCTTCATTAGAAATTTTGCCATCCCTAGAAATTTTGCCATCCTGTTTATTCTTATCATCAACTTTTTGGACTTTAAATGAAATGGCGTTTTATTAGCTTTATTAGCTATTTGATCAAATTTTTCAATCTCATCTAACGTAATAACATTATTATCACATACTTTTTGAAAGTAGTAGTGTAATTTGTCATAGACTTCTTTAATATGTAAATGCTTAGTTTTTAATGATTTTCGTTTCTTAGTTATTAAAGATTTATCTAACATTGTAACAAGTGAAGTTGCAAAAACACCCGTACCTGTTAAAGCTGTAGCAACTACTGGAATTAATAAAACACCTGAAGATATAACAATAGTGAGAGCGCCTAAACTTATTGTTAAGAATATGCCAATTCCTTGTGTTACATTCTTAACTTTGGTCCATCTCTTTCTTAATTTTTTATAATGCTCTAATCTTAATGATAATTGAGATTCCTTATCTTTCATATAACGTACTCTATCTTTGTGTTTTTCTTTATTCATTTTTTCAATGTCCATTAAAGTAGAACTACGTTCATATGATAACGAAGGATATATTCTTGCGGTTTCTTCCATTTTTAAAGAAATATTTTGAATAAATATTTTGAATACAATCTTCTGAATTTTGATTTAAATAGAAATACGCAGTTGTTTGTTTGCCGTATATTTCTAAGAACTCAGTCATGTTATTAACCTGAGGTAATATATCACCTATATTACTCAGTATAACTGTCGGATTTTCATCATTCATTTTAAATGAAATAAATTCCAATAACTGTAATAATGTCTACTTCTTGTACAGAAAAATGAAAACAACGGCAGTGTATTTTGCATCAAATATAATAATACAACAATCAATCTTATCATACAATTGTACAATGTCAGTCTACTACCATTAGACTGGAGAACAAAAGAAAATTTAATTACATTTCAAAATAATCCAAAATGTGTTACTACTAAGTTCCATGAATCATTCTTAAATATCAAATATAATAATACAACAATCAATCTTATCATACAATTGTACAATGTCAGTCTACTACCATTAGACTGGAGAACAAAAGAAAATTTAATTACATTTCAAAATAATCCAAAATGTGTTACTACTAAGTTCCATGAATCATTCTTAAATATCAAAGATTATGTTACATACTGAAATCTAGATCTATACAATAGCAGTCTACTACCATTAGACTGGAGGACAAAAGAAAATTTAATTACATTTCAAAATAATCCAAAATGCGTTACTACTTATAAAGAAGTCTTCATAAATATGTATACATCAAATATGTATGTACATTGCACATATCTTAAAAAGTGAAACAACACAGTTAATGTTCATTCATCTTGGGAACCAAACCTCATTTCTTCTATAGTTGTAGGTTGATTCAATTTTTCTATATAAATTTTGATTTCTTTAAAATGCTTTCTAACAAAACTAATGGGCATTGATGAATTTAAAAATAATACGTGTGGTAGAATAAGATCTGATAAGTTCATCAAGAAATAACAATAACTTACGTTATAGGAAATTCTAAATAGTTCCAAGTTTGCCACAAATCTGTTTTTTTATTGTCACTCAATTCCAGAATTCTTTTAAATCCATAACCTTGATAAGCAGCACTTCTCAGCAACGACCCATGGTGCACTTTATCACTTGCAATCAGTTTTGAAATCATAGTAGCACTATCTTCGATGGTAATGAAATGTTCTTTTGTAACATTGAACTGAGGAATTGTAGTAGTGGCCAGATACTGTTCTATTTTTACTGTAATATCCTCCACTTGTTTTTGAGAGTCCAATTTGTTCTTCTTTCTCGATTGAATTTCTAACTTCCGCTCTTCAAAATATTTATTCGCAGTTTCCTTGTGCTCTTCTTTAATTAAGTTTAGTAAAATCGGCATGTAAAACGAAAAAGCTTCCGCGGCAGTACATTTTGGCATTTTGCAATGAAGAAAGAAAACAGTCACTAGTTATGATTAATGGAATTGTAAATGAAGTCTTACTTCCTACATGCTGCAATATATTCCACGTCATTTTTATTCTTTTATCTTTAATGCGGGTAACAGCTGCTTACTCTGTAATTCAATGGCTCAGGAATGCGATAAGCAGCTGCAATTATATCATGTATGCGGGAGCAGCTGTTCCCTACAATTGGGAGGTTCTTCAGAGTGCAAAGCAGTAACAATAACAGGCATTGTGAGAGATTGTGTTACATTCTTAAAGAAATATTATTAGTCACATGATATATTTTAAAAACCTGAAAAACGGATTTAAAAATACTAACTTTATGATTTTTTTGGTGTCCTGGAACGGTCATGATTTTAAGGGAGGGTAAAATGTCATAATCTCAAATTTGAGATTCTTAACTTTTCTGATTTTTTCGGTGTCCTGGAATGGTCATGATTTTCAAGGTAAAAATTATAATTCTCAAATTTTGAGATTTTGAAAAATTTGAAAATTCGGTATTTTTAAAAACGCCCAAATTTATGAATTTAGGTCTTAAAAACCTGAAAAAGGGTTCAAATTCATGAATTTATGTCGTTTTTAAAGATACCATTTTTTGAAAAAATGGTACTTTTTGAATGGACTAAATTCATGTATTTAGGTCTTAAAAACCTGAAAAAGGGTCTAAATTCATGAATTCATGTCGTTTTTAAAGATACTATTTTTTTGAATTTTATGGTGTCCTGGAACGGTCTTTTGCCCATTACTAGTTTTCGGTCTTTGAATATTACATAGTCTTTTCAAGCGATTGCAACAAGTCTCAAAAACAAAGGCAAAACCGTCAGTCACCAAAAAAAATTTCAAAATTTTCCATTGGAAAATTTTCCGGAAAATTTTGAAAAAATTGGAAAACTTTCCGGAAAATTTTCCATTTGCATCTCAAGAACTGAATAATGTCATTGCTCTGTAGTCTGTGCAAGTTCATTTGTTGTTCAGTCTTCAGTTTGGCAATTTAGCAGTTTGGTAGTTTGGCAGTGTTACTGAAGATCAGAAGCTCAACAAAATATGGAAGGTATTCGATGTCATCAACGTCGTTCGCCAAAAGTTCAGAGAAATTCCTGCGGAACATCGCTACAGCGTCGATGAGATGATGATTGGTTTCCGTGGAGCGACTTCTCCGATACTGCAGTACATGCCCAGGAAACCGAAACGTTTTGGCTTCAAACTCTTCTGTCGATGTGGTTCAAGCGGTGTTGTTTACGACTTCTTTGTCTATAAAGGAGAATCGTGCATCATACCACCAAATCTGAATGTCCCTGCCAATACCGTTATTCGTTTATGCGAGACCACAAAACCCATCACCGATGAAACTGTTGTGTACGCAGACAACTTTTTTTCCAGCACTCTTCTCGTCGATGAGTTGACCACGAAAGGGATAAAGTATCTCGGAACAATAAGAGAAAACCGACTTCCCAAAGATGAAAATTTCCCTCTGAAAACTGAGAAGGAACTGAAACGTGAATGACGTGGGGCTTCTAGTATTTGCAGTAGCTTAGAAAAACCTTTGTCCGTCATCCGCTGGTTCGACAATAGAGTTACAATTGTGACGAATTACAATCGCGTGTCTCCTTTCCATGAAAAGCAGCGCTGGAATAGGCAAAGTAAGCAAAGGGAAGCGATACAAACTCCTCATTGTATTGTGGAATACAATAAGCACATGTGTGGAGTCGTCGTAATGGACAGCTTCATATCACTCCACAAGTACAAGCTCCGGAGCAAGCGGTGGTACATGTACTTATTTTATCATACCATTCACCTTGCAATGAACAATGCGTAGCTCATCTACAGACGGGATTGCACCAGCATTCGAAGCAAGCCAATGCGTCTTCGTGATTTCATTGCCTCGGTTTGCAACTCATTGGAAACAAGAAACAAGGAAAACATTCGAGGAAATAAGAGGCAAAGATCTTCATCTCTTCCATCTGATATTCGCTAAGACGGGAAATCAGATTGGCCAAGATGGACTGCAAGCCGGTCACGATGTGTCATCTGCAAGGTGAAGCGTACATATGTTCAGTGTGAAGTGTGAGAAACATTTGTGCCTCAATGCTGAGCGAAATTGCTTTCACAATTATCACTTGCTGTAAAACTTGGTTTAGACTTGACGTTCCATAACCGCCCAGTGTGACACATACATGTATGTCACATGCTGGAAATAATACAAAAAAGGTGAAATAATCAGTTTTTTCACTTTAGTAGTCATATTGGATGCTAAATACTAAATACACTAGTTACAAGTAATTAGAATAATTTTGCATAAATACATAAATTTTGGGCGTTGCCGAGTTAACAAAATACACAGTATAAACACAGTAGTAAAAACAAGTATACACAGTGTATACACATTGGGGATTTAGTAAATGCGTAGTTATCACTCTACCCACTGTAGATCCTAACATCACATCTGTATGCAGTAAGTAAATTTTTTAAATGAAAAGATTCATTTTTTATCGGAGATTACGTTCCTGATGCGCTATGCGGTCCAGGTCCAAAAAATTACTTGAGCAGTTTTTTAACACTGTTGTTTGCAAATTATTCCTGTGTTTGGTGTTTATGCGGACATGAAGCCATTTTTTAAGTACATGAAACAAATCAATATCAAAGGAATGAATATAGATCTTCAGAAATTAAGCTGATGATCAAGGAAATTTCATGAATTGCAATACATTGCACGTCCCTGCAGGTCTTGAAGGAAAAGTTGAGACTTTTTGTGCTACTTGGTTGAGATGTCATCTTTTTAACTCAATTTTCAGCGGCATGATTTTATGATTCACAAGGCGTCATTTCTTGATTCTGAATTGTATTGTGGAGCTATTTACATATTTTGAAATTAATAATGATCATCAGTTTCTTTGATTATGATGTTTGCTCTTTCAGTGGTAGGTAGTTTGTGATATGATCACCCTTAACTTTCATCCTCAGTCCAAAGGTACATTTTGTAAATTGGATTTTCAAATAGGTGCTGCACCTGTTAATTTAATTGAAACACAAAAGAACTTTTAGACGATGTTCAAATGCGGGTTAGGTATGTGATGTAAAAATATATTCACTTATTCGGCTGTTTGAATTCGTGTGCCGCAGTAATGGGCAAAAGACCGTTCCAGGACACCATAAAATTCAAAAAAATAGTATCTTTAAAAACGACATAAATTCATGAATTTGAATCCTTTTTCAGGTTTTTAAGACCTAAATACATGAATTTAGTCCATTCAAAAAGTACCATTTTTTCAAAAAATGGTATTTTTAAAAACGACATAAATTCATGAATTTGAACCCTTTTTCAGGTTATGAAGACCTAAATTCATAAATTTAGGCGTTTTTAAAAATACCCAATTTTTCAAATTTTTCAAAATCTCAAAATTTGAGAATTACAATTTTACACCCGCCCTTAAAATCATGACCGTTCCAGGACACCGAAAAAATCAGAAAAGTTAAGAATCTCAAATTTGTGATTATGACATTTTTCATTGCTTAAATCATGACCGTTCCAGGACACCGAAAATCATAAAAGTTGAGAATTTCAAATTCATGAGTTTAGACGTTTTTCAGGTTTTTAAAATATATCATGTGACTAAAAATATTTGAAGGAATTGGCATATTCTTAACAATAAGTTTGGGAGTATTTACAATTGTCATTTCATCTGGCGTTCCTACAATTCCTGTAGTTGCTACTGCTTTGCACTCAGATGATCACTCAATTGTAGAGAACATCTGCTTCTCGCATTTATGAAAAAAGGCATTTCAGTGTAAAGAGCTGTGACTTCCCACTCAAACATTTGAAAGGAAACAATGTATGAAAGAACAAACAACTGCTACTGCTACTACTCTGTGAAACAATGAGATTTTAATTGTACGTTAGGCAAGTTGTTTTAATTCTTGTCAGTGCGTCAGCACACCCGTATGACGTTAAGATATCTGCCAGCTGTACTCTTTTCATTTTTCTCTCTCGTCTGTCATTGTATCGTGTGCTCAGATTGTTGTGATATTATTTCAATCAACACTTATCATCTGCTTGCCCTCATCGTTCCACTATCTTTAATTACGTTATTCTTATATTTTGAACATAGTGATTTGTACTAATTTATCCGTCAATCATGAGTCAAGCAGTCTTTGAACAACAAGCTAACATAGCAACGGTACTTCCAGAGTTCTTCAAAAATATTGCGGATTTGTTTATTCCATCGGAGAAACATTCTGAATACTTTTCGTATATAGACCAGCAAGTGAAGAAAGCGCCTCTACTCTTCAATTCTGACGCTATACGTTCTGCTCGAAAAGCATACAAAGAACAACATAAAATCGCAGCCAAAGCAAAGAAGGAAGCAGCACTTCCTTTCAGAATCGAAACATTTACAAAACAGTTGAAGGAAAGTGTTGTTGAACGTCATACATTCATCGAATCAGTGGAATATTTTAAAGAACCGGCGGGGGACATTTCAACGTCAGTGAATTCTTTGAAACAACACTTGAAATACGAAAAGCAAAGCCATCTTTTGAGTGTCACATGTAAAATTTTTATTGGGAAACACGCCAATCATATATTATACATAATTATATTATATAATATTATATAATTATTAAACATAACAATATTAACTATTCACGAACTGAATTGAGCTTCGCAATGAAGTTGGAAAAACTGGCAGATAAATTTCAGACTCGTGTAGAGTCTCGCTTCCTATACGACTGTTAAAAACTAATCTTTCAATCTTGGAGCAGTGTCTTTCACAAGATGAGTGTTTTTGGAATAATTGATTATTCAACCCTTCTGTTATCAATCATTTTCATTATGTTGTTGTATGACGTCATTTTTCTCTCAACCAATTAAAACGTGACCACGCGTGGACAAATTAACATGTATTTTATTGTATGCAAAGTAACCAAATTGAAATATCAATGTGTTGTTTTTAATTTTACATTTACGGGAATATAATAGAAACATTTTGTCTTCTATAAAAATGAGTAACATTAGAGTCTTCCTAAAAATATACGGCAAACAAACAACTACGTATTTCGATTTAAATAGAATTTCAGAAGATTGTATTCAAAATATTTATTCAAAATATTTCTTTAAAAAATGGAAGAAACAAAAATGGAAGAAACCGCAAAAATATATATCCTTCGTTATCATATGAACGTAGTTCTACTTTAATGAACATTGAAAAGATAAACATCGAAAAGATGAACAAAGAAAAACACAAAGATAGAGTTAGGTATATGAAAGATAAGGAATCTCAATTATTACTTAGACTAGAACATTAGAAAAAATTAAGAAAGAGATGGACCAAAGTTAAGAATGTAACACAAGGAATTGGCATATTCTTAACAATAAGTTTAGGCGCTCTCACTATTGTTATATCTTCAGGTGTTTTATTAATTCCAGTAGTTGCTACAGCTTTAACAGGTACGGGTGTTTTTGCAACTTCACTTGTTACAATGTTAGATAAATCTTTAATAACTAAGAAACGAAAATCATTAAAAACTAAGCATTTACATATTAAAGAAGTCTATGACAAATTACACTACTACTTTCAAAGAGTATGTGATGATAATGTTATTACGTTAGATGAGATTGAAAAATTTGATCAAATAGTTAATGAAGTAAATCAAATATCATTTCAATTGCAGTCAGAAAACGTTGATGATAAGAATAAACAGGATGGCAAAATTTCGAGTGATGGCAAAATTTCTAATGAAGAAAATGACAAAATTTTTTAGAAGAGCTAAAAACTTTGAGCGAAAATTTAAGCAAAACTTTATTAAACAAAACTTAAAACGAGAAAACTTTAAACGAAAAGATGTCAGACAACAAAGCAATAAAAAAATAATTTGTTCAGTAAAATGTTTTTGCTGTATTCCAATGTTACCACAAAATTCAAATATTATATTTTGAAAATGGATAAAATTAAAGCTGATAATTTTAAAAGAATTAAACAATTAGAAGAGTTAATAAAACAAAGAAATATTATGAAAGAAAATCATCTTCAACATAGAATGATAAAAGCTGGTATTCAATCTGATATGTTTGAAAAAATGCAGCAAACCGAGCAAGTAAAAACTGATTTTGACAAAAACTATGAAACCATTTAAAACTCTTGAAAAAGAACTTACAAATAATGATAAACAAATTGATATAACAGATCCAGAGCACAAAACTATATTAGATGACTATGGATTACTAGAATCAAACATTAATAAGAAATTACCAAAATCTATGCAATTTGAACATTCTATTTCATTTATAGATGGAAAAACAATACCTAGATTTTATCTCGGACAAAAAGAAATATTTCCACAACCTTTTCGAGGTTTAATTTTTTCACCAGATAAATCTCCTTTTAATTTAGATAGAAATTTTGTTGATCTTTTAAGAGGAGCAGATTTAAATAATTATGCTGTAGGAGATCTCATAAAATATAAAGCTATGTTAGATAGAGTTGGTGCAGTAAAATCTCTTAGGCGTTATAAACAATTAGAAAATTTATTATCAACAGGAGTTAAAGTAGGAAAAGGTTTTAAAACTGAAACAACTGTATTTTTACCAGATGATCCACAAGAATTAAATATTAATAGATTAAATATTTTAATATCTGCAATAAAAGAAGGACATAATTCTAGTTTCAATGAAATTCATGCTATATTGAAAAGACTGTTAGAAAAGAAGATTCTAATTGAAGAGGATTATAAAAGTATAACCGGACATCTCTGATGTCTTTAAGGGCTTCGCCCGTAGCTGAAATATGTTGTTTCTAATTTTTATCTATGATTTTTATCTATGATTTTTATTTATGATTTTTATCTATGATTTTTATCTACGATTTTTATCTGTAATATTTATTCAAAATTTTAACTAAAAAATGTGTTCAGCAGATTTAGACAAAATTAATAATCATTTAGAAAATCTAACAGAGATTTTGGGTTCATCAAAATTTAGTACGAGGTTAAAAATTATAACAACTACTTCATCACACACTTGTAATTTAGAACCCATTCTTCATTTAGAACAAAATAAAAATTATCAAATTGCATTGACTAGTTTCTCTACATTTAACACTATTCAAAATGTTATAAAAGATGTGAATGATCAATTTAGATATTCTACTGATAAAGGCAAAACATGGAAAATACTAACTTTTCTTCCTGGTTCTTACGAAGTTGAATCAATATCAAATGAAATTAAGAGACATTTAGGTATACCATTTAAAGATAAGAAACAATTACATTTTGCAGTTGAACCGGCAGTTAATAAATTTTCTCTTACTTTAGACGAAAATCATCAAGTTGATTTTAATCATGATAGATCATTGTCAAAGCTATTAGGATTTAATAAACAAACCTATAGTCAAGGTTATCATTTAGGTGAGAAGATTCCAAAAATAACTGAAATAAATTCAATTGTTGTACATTGTGACATTATTGAAGGAGGATATATAAATGGTAAATTATCAAATTTAATATTCAGTTTTCCAGATTTTACTGTACCCATTGGTTATAGATTAAATGTAATTCCACAAACATTAATATATTTCCCTATTACAAGAAAAACTATTAACAACATTAACATTAGAATCACTGATGAAAAAGGACAAGAAATAAATTTTGGAGGTGAAGAGATTATGATAGATCTTTTGGTTCGAGAGGTATAAACTCCCGTTCGAGAGGTATAAACTCCCACGCAAAGCTAGAGAAGTTTAATTTTCCTCTTCTTTTTAAATAAAAATAATTTTTTTTATTAAAAAATGAGTGAACTACCTCCATTTAGTAAAAAAAACTCAAATTTAATCATCATCCAAATTTATCTAATAAAGTTTTGTCATTTATTTGCGGAAGATCAGGTTGTGGTAAAACGTATCTATTGTTTAAAATTTTAACGACTCCAAATTTTTTGGATTATAACAATCTTATAATTTATACAACAACAGCAGAACAACCCGTCTATCAATTTTTAAAATATGGATTTGAAAATAATCTTAAAAAAACAGCAATTGCTTCATTATTCAAAGAATATGAAAAATCTGAAGATGAAGAAGAAATAAGTTCGTGGTGTGAAGAAGCAGCAAAAAATAATCAGTTAGTGGAATCCAATAAAAATAAGCATATAAAGATACAATTAATAGATGATAGTGGTAATATGCAAGATCCTAGTAAACTAGATAAAACAATGAAACATTGTGTAATTTTTGATGATTGTGTTAATGATAGAAATCAGTCAGTTCAGAGAAATTATTTCACAAGAGGTAGACATAATAACTGTAGTGTATTTTATTTAACACAAAGTATGTATTCATTAGACGGAAGTGTTATTAGAAAGAATGCAAATATATTTATACTATTTGAAATAAATGCAAGAAACTTAAGTGATTTGTTAAGAGATTTATGTGTAAGAAATAAAGATGAATTTAAACAATCGTGTAACAATGCTTGGTCAAAAGATTATGGCTTCATTACAATTAATATTGATAAAAAAATTCATGATAGAGTTATAGAAGATTTGTTTGCCGAGTGATAAAAATATACAAATATAGTGTTATAATATTTTATTTTTTTTATTTTATGTATATATCAAATTTGTCTATCTTAGAAATTAGAAAATTAAAAAGGTAAAGTAGTTATTCCATCAGGTAAAATTTTTCTTTTATCATCAAATGGATCTAATGCTAATTTATGTTCTTCTTTTAAATACATTTTATGTTTCTTTGAATTAAGTCTATAATTACATGCTGTTTTTATTTCATTATTAAATAATGCATTTTTATAATCTTGAAATGTTATTTGATTAGCCACTGATGCCTTTGAAATTCCTTTTAATGTTTTATGTGTTTTAATATTATTAGTTGTATTATAACAATAACATTTAGATTTTAAAAATATAGCTTCTGTTATGAAATCTTCATTTCCTTTTAGTTCATCTTTTACTTTACATAAATCAGAAGGATGAATAAAATCTTTTATTTTACCTATTTCTTCATCAAGTGAAGAAGAATTATACGGTATTGTTAATTCTAAGAAAACGGAATCCGTATCTGTAAAGTGTAATTTATAGTTTTTGCCATAAGCAGGTGCTAAATAATCATATATAAATCTATACATAAATAGTTTAGCTAATTCTAATATAGTGAATCCTATAAAATTAAACTTATCATGTTTTACGCTAATTCGACGTAAATGTACAGCACATAGTTCATCATTAAATCTAGTAGTTATTTTATATGTAGGTTTCCTTGTTAAATTTTGAAACCTATCTTTATCATAAACTATTTCAATATTTTGTCTATTACGCACATTTTATAAAGTCTTACCATAAAATGCATTATTCATTAATTTGAAGAACACGTTTCCAAAATCATCTTTATTTCTTTTAGCTATTTTACGTTTTTCAATATTGAACTCTATATAATTTTTTAACCATTTAGATTTTTGATAAAATAGTTTTCGATGTATTTTGGTGAGAATCATTCCATGTTCTAAATACCAATCTAGCATTCTTCCTTCAACAACATACTTTCCTTTATTACTTTATGTTAACATAAGTTTTTTTGTTGGTCGATATTTCTTAGGAATTATAGATTTTTGATAATCTGAAAAATCTTCTATGTCGGGAATTTTGTTTTCGGGACAGAAAGGAAAATATTTTGTTTTATCTTTTATTTCATCAGGATATACTAAATCAACTTCATATATATAACCATGATTATAATTTCCATCATATGTTTTTTGATAATCAAGAATATTACACCATTCCATCTCACCTGTTGGTAATTCTTGTATCATGCAAGAAGAATATAAGCTATTAAAATCATAATATAACAAATAGTTTTCTCTTATGATTTCATCAACTACTGCTTGACTCTCTTCATTTGATATAAGTCCTTCTATATTTTGATTAAACAATTTTATAAACAGATCGCTTTCTTCTGGAGATAAAGGTTTCATTATTCCATAATCATCAGGATTTACTTTTTTATTGTAACACTGTACATAACGATTACCTAAAACTGATGAAACTCCACCTGTAATTCCAGATTCAAAAAATAATAATTTACCATATGTATTTTCTTTATAATGTTTAAGTTTAACATTTGTATGTTTTAATCCTGCTAACCATGTTAAACCTGGTGTAGAATAACAATAACATGGATCTATTTCGTAATATTCTAAACACATATCACGAAAGTTTTCGAAAAGATCAGCTAGTATTAATACATCTATCTGAAGATATTTCATTGTATAATCATACATTGTTTTACAATTTAACTCTCTCCAATTCTTTTCAGCTTCTGCATAATCTTCTTTAGATACTTGTGATTGTTTTAATGTTGATTTAAATTTATTTATTGGAGGAAGTTTCTGTTCTTCCATAATTTTATTCACAGAATTAAAATCTCCAGTTATATCAGTCTTCGACTGTGAGCCGCAGGCTATATACTCATACGGAAATATTCCTTTTAAAGGTTTTAAATTATATTTATTTAATATTTTACATTGTTCAGATTTCAAAGTTTTTCCCATAACATCTAATGAATAAGGAGTAAAAAATCTAAATGCATCTAAAATTCTAATACAACCTAATTGCATTGAAAAATATTCTTCTTCTGTTTTACATAGTACATTTATTTGTTGTTGTTGTAATTTTTCAGATGAAAATAAATCTTTCATTACTAGATGGAAATCATATTTAGAACCATTATAGAAATATAGAGGAACAAAGTTATATTTAAATTTATTAGCATTAAGATTACAAGAATTATGTGCTGCACCTCTATATAATCCATTTAGATGATCATGATCTTTTACTTTGACGGCAGAGCCGCCGCTTCGCTTATCAAGATATCTACCTTTGCCATTTTTATAATTTTTTGTAAATTCTTTTCCACAGTAATAACAATTTGTTTCATTAATAAAAGTTAATTTTTCTTTTTCTGTTAATGGCATCATTGGTATATTTGTTTCAAGCAATTGTGAAAAATAATTTTGTAATTCTTCTACTTTCTTTGTAAACATTTCTGAACTATCTTCACCATAGTATTGATAATATTCTGATTTAAATAATTCAGGATAATTTGAATGAATGTACATTCCCCAACATAATGGTTTTTGTTCAAATAAATATTTTTCTTTACTTTGTTCAGATGCACTTTTTTCATAACTATCATTTTCAGAATCGGGCGAAGCCCTGGAAGACATCTCCGATGTCCCGTGATTTTGTGTCATATTAACATTATATGCTTCGAAATCACAATAAATAGTAAAGGGTACTTTATTTTTCAAATAATGTCTATTATATATTAAATAATCATCTTTAGGAAAGTATTTTCAACTGCTTCGTTTTGTTGGCAATTCTCCAAATGTCTATTCATTTCCTCTTTAGTTCTAAAGCTCGTCATACATTGGAGACAAGGAAAATTAGCATTATCTGAAGTTTTTGTAAATATAGAAACATCTTTACACAATATAAAATGACTCTGATAATATAAAATATTCGCTTGTGCTGGTTGTTTTGTTTGTTTTAATTTTTCAAATTTATCTTTATATATTTCATGTGTTTCATCAATTTCTTTTGTAAGATTAAATGTATTTCGATGAAAATTTTGATTTAATATTTGTAACTGATATCTATATTCTTTATCATATTGTTCTTTACATTGTTATTGACATTTTTTTAGACATTCATTTATTTTTTGATTGGTTTCATTTTCTTCATTATTTAATTCTTTATTGTCTTCATTATTTAATTCTTTATTGTCTTTATTGTCTTTATTTAATTCTTGAATCGTTTCTATCTTATTTTGATATTTATGGCCATATTCTTGTACTAATATTTTTGTTTGTTGTTGATAATCTGTTTTACATTTTTGTAAAATTTCATTTAAAGTTTGTAATTTTTGTTGATATTCTAAAGACAAAGATAAATAATCGGAATCATAATCATAATTATAATTACGTCCTTTATAATTATTATGATTAATCATTATTGGTGATAATGTTTTAACAATTTGAAATTTTTCAGTACATATTATATTTCCTTGGTAAAAAATATTATGATGCATGTAATTTCCTCTATCATTATATACTATTTCTGATTGACATAAATTTTTATTATTCAAGTAAAATTTTTTTGAATCTGAGTAAAGTGGAGTAATTTTACCAATAGAAACATAATTCACATTTAATTCAAAAACATTTACTTCTATTAAATTTTTATTCTTTTTATGAAACTTTATTAACCTATTATAATCATATGGAAATTCATCTAAGCCATCCGAAAGATCAAATTCCTTTATGTATTCTTCTTTATTATAATGACTTAGTCTTTCTTTGTGATATTCTGCAGGATGTAAATGTGCTATAATACTCCACAGAAAACAATAATCATCTTCATTTTTTATGTTGATTATTTGTGGTGAACTGAAAGGTAAAGGAACATAACTACCACTAGTATTATTTTTATATTTATCAATTACTATTTTCTTAGATAGTATTTTAACAAATCTCCAACCAGATTCACGTAACTGGGCTTCAATTATACAATTTTCTAATTTAAGTATCATCGATTCAAATATGGGTTGTATATCATTTACATTATGAATTTCTTGTGAATTTGTAAAATGTCCTTGTATTATTTCTTCAGGAATTCCATCAGGTCCATTTTTTGTATAAAGTACTTCTACATTCATATAACATTTGAAAGATTTCTTAAATATTTTGAAAAAGTTGGATAGAATATCAGAAAAAGTTTTATCGGTTTCATTATGTTCAACAGATTCATTAAATAAATATTTTATATCTGTTACCGCTTCATCGGTTCGTTCAGCTTCATCAAATTCATCTGTATCGCTAAATAAATATCTTCCATCTGGTAGGGTCTCATCTTCACTATTAAAAACTTTTTTATATTCCGAATGTGAATAATCATCAAACATTTTTTTAACTTTTATATCAGTAGGCAATGTTTCTAGATAGTTTTTATAACTATTTAATTTTAATATATTTCCTTCATCAACTCGTTCTGTATTTTGTAAATGCAATTTACTATTTAAATGAGATTGATAACTTCTTTTTGTTTGCAACTTTTTTTACATAAGTTACAATAAAACTTGGTATTTTCCATTTTTTTATTTTTTAAAGAAAAATAATGTGTTTTAATTTTAGATATAAACATTCTAATATCAAGGACTTGAGAGTTAATATATATCATCATATATTTCACGTTCTTTAGTTATTTTATTTTCTTTATCATATTAAGTTTTATAATATTCAGTTTTATCATATTAAGTTTTATCATATAACGTTTTATCAAAAGATAATTTAAATTTATTTTCACTAACTATTGATTCTTCATCATCATCATAAATTGATTCTTCAACATCATAAATTACACTTTTTGGTATAGGATGCCATTCCCTGATAGGATACCGTTCTCTTATTGGAATATCTAACTCTAAATTACATTTTTTATCTGATAATAATATAATAGAGAAAAATATTGGTCTTTGATCTCTTTTGGAAAATTTAATAACACCACCATAATCTGAATCACTTTTAGTTTTTATTAAAGATGATAAAATTTTAAATTGATTAGATGTAAATCCTAATTTAAATTTTGTAGACCCGACACATAGTTGTCGAACAGTATCTTCAACTATACCATCATTATTATTTTCAATTGTAAGAAAATGAAATTTAGATAAATTTTGATTATATGTAGTATTAATATCATGTACATCAGTATGAGATATAAATTTTTCTTCACTTAAATTTTTATAATTACTAATATTTTTATAATCTTTCTTACCATTTACACCATTTTCAGATGTTTCAGAATCATTATCTATATTATCATCATCTATATTATCATCATCTATATTATTATCATCATTATTATCATAAGATTCTTTAAGATCGGGCAAAGCCCTAGAACCTTCGGTTCGTTTATTATGATTATGATTATGGACATTGTTAATAGTATAAGGTGTTGTCCACATATAAATTTTTTCTTGTTGAGCTAAGCCATTTATGTAAGATTTTAATAAATTAATATTTAAATTGGAATACAATCCTATATATGTATCATCATCATATCTTTGGGGCATTTCTAATGTTTCTTGTTTATAAATTGTATCTCTATAATATACTTGACATAATAATTCTTCGTTATGCTTTTTACTCTCGATATGAATATTATATTGGTTTTGTTCATCAACAAATAATCTTATTTTTTCCTTTGAGAAAGATTTTAATCTTTTAACTAATTCTTTAATATTGATATAATTAATAATTTTAGTTTCTATCCAATCAGTATTACTAATTGGTAATACTGCTCTAATAAAACCATAAACATTATGATGTCCTATTATAACCATATTTTCTTTATTTAATTCTACATATGCAACATCATTATATTTACTTACAATCTCCATAAATTTAATAAATGGATCACCTGGAAATATACAATAATTAGTTTCTATAGAAGGTAAACCTTTAGTCTGTTCTCTAAATATTTCGGATAGTAATTCAAATAAAATATTAACATCTATACATGGATTATTATTATTATTATCAAAACATTTATTTTCAAATCCCGTTGATCTCGTCGAATAAGAAGAACAGGATGATGCGGACGAATATAATTTTTTTAAATTTGCTTTATCCATTTTTTTATTTTTATTAGAAAAAATTTTATTTTATTTTATTTTTATTAGAAAAAATTTTATTTTTTTATTTTTATTAGAAAAAATTTTATTTTTTTTCTCATTATATAAAAAAATACTTTTTTATTATTTTAAAAATGATGTTACCAAATGTTGGTGGAGGTGCATATATCCCGAATAATCGTGAATCAGAAATAGAAATAGAAAATTATATCATGAAAACTGGAGACGTTTTATCTGGTACATTGCATCTTTCTATTCTTCCGCAACAAAATACAGAGTTAACAAATAAACAATATGTTGATACACAAATCAATGACTTAAAAGAAAAATATATAAACGATGTTTTGGTTCAACTGTTGAATGAATTAAAGTTGCTAAAACTTAATGACAAATCATTAAACGAAAAATTATTAAAACTTGATAAAAAGGATAGAGAGCTAGAAGCAGATATAGCAAAACTTTTTAAAAAGATTTCAGAACAATCAAAAATTTTAATATTACTTTCTATAAATTTAAAATCTGCTGTAATTAAAAATAAACATCAGATAAAAATGTTAAAAGAACAATTAGAAGATGAAATAGAAAATCTACCTGAAAGAATTAAAAAAAATTTAAAGCAGTTACGAACTACATTCCAAAAAAGTGTTGATGAATCGAATTCTAAAATTACTCAACAAATGAAAAAGATGAATAGAATAATAAATGAAGTAAACTCACTTAACCAAAAAGTTGATAAAATGAAAACTCTTAAAATCAATTTAGAAAATGAATTAAAGAAAAATTTACAAGAAAACTCTAAAGAAAATAAAGAACAGTTAGATTCTGTTAAAAGACAATTAGATGTTCTTAAAATTAAGTTAAATGCTCTTAAAACGGCGTTGAAGATTAATCAGGAGAAAATGCAAGTTAATGGAAAAGAAATTAAAGTACATCACACGCTACTTGACGCAATAGATAAAGTGCAACAGACAATTAATAAAGTTATCTCGAAGTTGTTGTCCATTCACAAACGTAAATCTTAATCGGAGCGAAGCTCCTCGAGGCTTTAGCCGATCGGACCAAAGGTCCTCAGGTTACTAACTTATCATATACGTAAATTTTAACGCAAATATTTTTCCCAAAAGTCAAATTTATTCCTAAAAAATGCCTATAATTTATAAACACAATCTTAAACATTTTGTTTCAAATCAAAGAATTGCTCATGAACCACGTATGAATCCTGTTTATCATTATGATAATAGAGAAACAGTCGGAACACAAATGTTCCTAGGCACCGCAGGTGCCGTTCACACGGAAGGAGCTGGTATATTTTCTGGTATTGGAAGTATCGTTAACTTAATTAAAAATAATAAAGATTTGATTACATCTACTGCAAAAGGAGCAGCTGCTATAGGTAGTACAGCTAGTGCAATATCAAATGCTGTTAAGTCTCAAAACGAATTAAAACAACTAGAAGCTATTCGTAAACTTAGGAATGATTCTGAAGAACAAAAAATTTAAAAAATTTAAAAAAACTTTCAGAGGAAACAAAAAACAAAATTGCTAACATAGCTGTGGGGGAAACCTTGAGGAGCGGAGCTCCGTCTGATAGTAAACATAAGAAGAAATCAGGCGTAGCCCTAAAACGTTCAATTGAAGAAATAAGAGGTAATGGTGTTAACAGCGGAGCTAGTCTAGCAAAATTCTAAAATTATATTTTAGTAAAATTTTTTTAGTAAAATTTTTTCAGAAAAATTTTTTATGTGTGTGTGAAAAAACAAAAAGTCAAATTATTTTTTATAAAAATGCCTTCGCTTATCGAAAATAAATTTGAATTAGATAAACCACCAGGTGTTAGTTATAATCAAAAAAAGAATGACTATATAAGAATTGCTATGAATCCCGGTTCTTCCAGTAGAGTGAATACTGGAGGTGATTTAATTTTTGAAGTTGATAATCAGCAGAGTTATTTATATTTACCTGATTCATTTTTACACTGTGAATATTCTTTATATAGTGATGCCAATTTTACAACACCATTACCAGATACCGATAATATTGCACTAGAGAATATTTTTTTCCAAGATCATTTACACAAATGCGTTTAGATGTTGCAACTCAAAATATAGAAACAATAAGTGATTCTCCAGGTGTAATTGATACAATGCTTAGATTTGTAACAATTGGTGAAAATAATAAAAAGCATGAAATCGAAGGTTGGTTTCCTGATACTAATGATTTTATAATTGTTGATGATTTATCTCACGCTGGAACAGATGCAGCAGGAATTGCGAAAGATGTAGAAAATATTGCAAAACATTTAAATAAAACAAACAATAGTGCATATAAAGAAAGACGTGAATTTAACAAGAAAAGTAAACAGACAGTTAATTGGTCATTGTCTCCATTATTCGGATATTTAGATTATGACAAAATATCATATCAATTAAAATTTAAATTAATAATTCATCGTACAGCAAATAATGACTTAATCTTTTTTGGTAAGACTGGAAAAAAAGCATATTTAAAAATTGATAGACTTGAATGGTGGATTAAGCATATTACTCCTAGTTTAGAGATTGAAACAGCTATTGCAAAAAGATTAAATACTAACTAACCAATTCCAGTAAATTTTCTAAAGCGTACTGCTAGTTCAGTAACTTTTTCAGAGCAAAGATTTAACTGGCATTTTACTAGAACTTCGAATACTCCAAGATATTTATTACTAACATTTCAAAGAAATAATTCTCCAAGTTTTGATAAGAACAACAATCTTTTTCATATTAATACAATTCGAAGTTTACAAGTTTCATTAAATCAAACCTGATATCCAATTGATCCATTAAGATTCGATGATACCAATAATCAATTTATGGAAGGATATGATTCTTATCGAAATCTTTGTATAGAATTTGGAGTTGAACCACAATTAACTCCTGGTGATTGGAGACATTTATATCCTGTTTTCTGTTTCGATTTAAGTGCACAATCTGAAGATATTATCAAGACTGGTTGTGATGTAACAATTAATATTGAAAAAAAAGATTCCACAACTTCATTGATGGCTTATGGTTTATTGCTAGAAGATGTAAAATATTCTATTGAAATTCTTAATGGAAAGATGGCTAGGATGGGCTGAAGCCTCGAGGAGCTTCGCTCCGACAAGTTAATTAAATCCTTAGATTAAATTTTTTTGTAACCAGAATAGATTAAAAATTCTTAACTTAAAAATTTTTCGTAACTAGAATAGATTAAAAATTTTTGGTAACTTAAAATTTATTCATAACTAGAATAGATTAAAAATTTTTGGTGACTTTAAATTTTTTTATTAAAAATGTCGCAAGAGAAAAGTAATAATAATAAAACTGTTGAATTAAAATTACGTAATATTGTTGACAAAAATACCCCTAAAACTATTACGATTAACAAAAAAAAGTATTACATAAGTAAACCAATGATAGAGAATATTCAATTACAAGAAGAAAAGAATGGTGGAATTCTCCCATTAATTCCACTAATAATAGGAGGCATAGCAGCAGCAGGAAGTGTTGCAGGTGGGACAGCTGGTATTGTCCAAGCAGTAAATAAAAATAAATCAGAGAAAGCAGCATTAGAAGAACAAAAACGTCATAATAGAGAGCTAGAGAAAGTTGCTAGGGGAGAAGGAATAGTAGATAATTTTATTAGTAAATTAAATTTAGTTGATGAAGGAAAACAAGTTCTTAAAAATATTCTTCACAATGTTGATGATTTGATTGAAATTAAAGGAACTAAAGATGGTTCTGGAATATATCTAAGTCCTAGTATGATTCGGTAATAACCTCAAGACCTTTGGTCCGATAGGCTAAAGCCTCTGAACAAAAGTGATCGGCTAAAGCCTCAGAATCTTTGGTTCTATTAGGTAAAACATTTATTTTATCTTTTACAATGAATTCTACAAATTCCAAAAATTTAATTAGATTAAAAATTTCAAATCTAGATCTAATGGATTATCTCTTAAAAGTACATAAAACCTCAAATTGTCAGCATATTGGAGGTGACATACAAAAAGCATTAGAAAACTTTCCTGGATTTATTTGGAGTAAATATTCGAAAGAAAAACATCTTCCTGGTCATTCATATACCGGTCCAGGAACTCGATTAGATATAAGACTAGATGAGAATAATAATCCGAAACCAGGTGAAGAACCAATAAATAGAGTAGATGCCGCAGCTTACAGACATGATTTAGCTTATCGAAATCATGACCTAAGTTCTCGACATGCAGCTGATAAGAAGATGATAGAAGAATTAGATAGTATTCAAAATCCTACATTTAGAGAAAAAATTGGAAGAATGTTTGTTAAGAAAGCTTTACAAGCTAAAATATTATTCGGCCAGGGTTTAAATGAAACGACAGCAAAGCTGTCTGAGAGCAACGCTCGAACCTATGCCTCTGAAATTCATAGGGAATACAGAAGGCCTAAATATTTATTGAAAGTAAAAGTATTTAATAAAGATGATATTTGGAGTGCTGATCTTATTCATATGCCGAATGAAAGGGACTACAAATACGCATTGACCGTTATAGATTTATATACACGATACGCTTGGGTAAGGCCTTTAAAAAATAAAAGTGGTCTATCAGTTAAATATGCGTTTGAAGAAATCTTTAAAGAAAGTAATAGAAAGCCAAGGAAATTGTTTGTTGATAAAGGGTCGGAATTTTATAACCGAAACGTTCAGCCACTATTTGAAACTGTTTATTCAACTGAAAATGCGGGAAAAGCTGTAGTGATAGAGCGTTTCAATAGATCATTAAAAAATAAAATTTTTAAAAAATTTACTGAGCGGGGAAATCAGAAATGGTTGAAGATATTACCAGGAGTTGTAGAAGAGTATAGCAATAAGATTCATTCTGGTATTGAAGAAACTCCAAAGAATGCTTCTGACGACCCTGATTTAATACGAAAGAAAATATTCGAGAATAATTATTCGAACGAAAATAATAATTTGAATCAGAGTAATCCGAATTTACAGAAACGTAAGCCGAAATTTAAAATTGGAGATAGAGTTAGAATATTTAAGTATAAGAATAAATTTGAAAAGGGCTTCGCCGGATACTGGACGAAAGAGATATTTGAAGTTTGTAAAATAAACCAAACTTATCCGATTACTTACGAAATCAAAGATTTAGATGATGAAGATATCAGAGGCCGTTTTTATCAAAATGAATTACAACGAAGTGATTTTTAATTATCATTATCATTATTATTGGAACTAACGTTTCGGGAATGAAATTCCCTTGTTAGGCGTAGCCATAGAACCTACGGTTCGTTCAATTCTAACATAATATCTAGAAATGGTACTCCTTTTTGTAATTTAAATAAAACATAAACACATAATTGACCACAGTAAGTAGTTCCCGGTTTTTGAATTTTAAATGTATTATAAATTCCATTGCCAAGTAATTTTTTGACTTCATTTGTAGGTGGAAGTCCATAAGAGTCAAAATAGTAATTATCTCCATTTTTATGAAAGATACCTGCAGACCAATGTACTCCTTTTTCATCTGTTGTGCGAAGATTTGTTATGAAATTTATAGTTATTTTTGGCTTATTTTTGATCAATTGTAATTCGTCTCTCATTAGAACATGAAAATTCTTTATTCCTAATTGATTTGCAATTTTCTTTAGATCAAAATTTGTAGTTGTTTGCGTTCCATTTAATTTTAAAAACTCATTTATGTTTTTCATTTTATAATAAAAAATTTTCTTAAGGGACGCCGGAGTAGGATTTGCTGGTTATATATTCCACGTCTTACAAATGTCTAAGTGGGTGTAGCAGCTGTTTGTTCTTTCATACATTGTTTCCTTTCAAATGTTTGAGTTGGAGGTCACAGCTCTTTACACTGAAATGCCTTTTATTCATAAATGCGAGAAGCAGATGTTCTCTACAATTGAGTGTTCATCTGAGTGCAAAGCAGTAGCAACTACAGGAATTGTAAGAACGCCAGATGAAATGACAATTGTAAATACTCCTAAACTTATTGTTAAGAATATGCCAATTCCTTCAAATATTTTTAGTCACATGATATATTTTAAAAACCTGAAAAACGTCTAAACTCATGAATTTGAAATTCTCAACTTTTATGATTTTCGGTGTCCTTGAACGGTCATGATTTGAGCAATGAAAAATGCCATAATCACAAATTTGAGATTCTTAACTTTTCTGATTTTTTCGGTGTCCTGGAACGGTCATGATTTTGGGAGTAAAAATTGTAATTCTCAAATTTTGAGATTTTGAAAAATTTGAAAAATTGGGTATTTTTAAAAACGCCTAAATTTATGAATTTAGGTCTTCATAACCTGAAAAAGGGTTCAAATTCATGAATTTATGTCGTTTTTAAAAATACCATTTTTTTGAAAAAATGGTACCTTTTGAATGGACTAAATTCATGTATTTAGGTCTTAAAAACCTGAAAAAGGGTTCAAATTCATGAATTTATGTCGTTTTTAAAGATACTATTTTTTTGAATTTTATGGTGTCCTGGAACGGTCTTTTGCCCATTACTTGCCGCATCCATAACACCTTTACCCTATACGCATTTGTAGCTAATTGAATTGTCATAATTCTTGACTAATTTCATGTGTTTAATTCCGATCGTTACAGCTGTCTTACGCTGGATACAATTTATTGACAGGATGTCCTGTTCAGTTTCAATTAGCATTATTTCAATCGATCGATTAGTGCCTTTGTGGCCTACCCTCCATTTCACCTCTTGATTTGAAATTTGTAGGATAAATACAGCGCATCAATCATCCACTTTAACATCAATCATACATTTTGTAAAGTCAATGTATATATTGAATCCCAACCCTGAAATTAGTCTCAAAACGGATGTGAATATTCTGCTGATTCATGGATTCCATGAGCTGTGAGAAATCAGAAATATCTACCAACAATATATCAATCATGCCTAGATTTTGAAAGCATCAATGAATCGCACAGCCGAGGCCGCAGCGGCCGAGGCTGTAAGGATCATTGATGCTTGAAAAAGCTAGGCATGATTACTATTGTAGTGAATGCGTTCTATGATTCATGCACATGTAGAAGTCTGAAAGTTTCTGGCTATACATACATAGATAGTGGCTTTTTATTCAGTATCCGGCAACAACGGCGATTGTTGCCGGCTCTGGGCAGGCATCAATGAAATAATACCGCAAGCATTCACTACAATTTGCATTGCATGCATAGTAGAAATCAATGAGTCACAGAATCCTATTGGTGATAGCAATCAGCTTGATATCTAGCTGAATATGAACCTCAACATGAAGATCGAAGTCTAGCACATCCTCAGTTGCCAATTTAAAGTTGCCGAAGCAGATCGCCGATGTTGGAATTCTACTCGGCGTCAGAAAACATAGATCACATAGATGGATCAAACAGACCAGGTGAAAGTTTGATTTGTCACTACAGCGTTTGCTCCAAAAGCAGCAGATCACAACGTGATTTTACAGGGTGAGTCGTAATGTACGCAAAACTTCAATGACGTGCAATGCTGACCGAGATGATAATTCGGCTTGAGTTTTTGCACCACAAGAATTACCAAGACATGGAATTTTTCTGTGTGAAATATTATTTTTCTCTTATAATTATTTGACAGTACACATATATTAAGAGTTCAGTAACGAATGCAAGTTTGTCATCAATGTAGGTTACCGTTGTAGACATCCCAAAACCTGCTAACCTTCATATCCTCTCAATACATAGTCTACTGTGGATCATTTATTCGGATTTTAAAGGAGATCGCGGACTTCCTTCAGATTGTGTTCTGGCCGAAAACACAGCTCTCGGGTGAAAGACTCTTGTCGAAAAACATACACATGCATTCTCGCCTGAAATTTAATGTACTTATTGCTAAAGCGCATCATTGATTCTGAATTATTATTCCCTTAAAAATGTGGCTATTTTATAGGTGTCTCATTCTCCATACAATACCTAGATTAAGTACTGAAATACTTCTGAAGAAGTACTCTTGATATAAAAAGAATTTTAGTTCAATGAGGAGATATGTTTTACTTGATTGATGAATATCAAAGCCCTAACAGTTGAGTGGTTGAATCATCTCGTCTGACCGGCAGCACCTGTATCTACAGGAAAGGAGGTTGAAAATTGGACATTCAAAGAATACAGTACATCCTATCCATGGCTGCTACGAATCTGCGCGTCTGCCGAGTTCTACCCGGCTCCTGATCTTATCAGACACGATCAAAACAAGTGCACATGCATGTCCAACAGCGTGCGGATTGAAGCTTTTGAAAACCCTTTCACTGTCTCACTCTGGAAGAATGAAATATTTGTTCTCGCCGATTATTCGCCAAGAGCGGTAGTAATATGGACTAAATTAGAGACTTCTATCAGTCCCATGTAAATGAAGAAAATTTCCATGGTTCCCTCTGCGACCCACGCTTCATAAAAAGTTTTAAGAGGGAAGCACTAGCTAATGCACATTAGTCGCAATTTTTAGCATGGAAGTCATTTTTCTATCCTGCATATGTTTATGCTTCCGATCAGTGCGATACCTACGGAAATGTACTGAAAGACTTAACAAGTTTCAGCTAAACCTTAATCAGATGCTGTGTTTTGCGACAAAAGGACGATTTGATAAATCTAAATGTGTTTTAGCTTCATTATGAACTGCATGACCTAGAGATGGTTCTACACGCCGTAGTACTTTCTCACTTAATCTCATAAAAAACAGACAATTGTAATTTTATCGAAAACTGTGATCTTGCTTAACAAGAAGAGGTACCAGGTGGACCTCGACAGATGTGCAGCAGTAGTCATTGGGTGTACATCATTCCATGAAGGTCTCTTGTTCAGTTTCGTGTTGGGGGTCCGACAGTATGTCGAAGGATTTTGGGTTGGAGTCGGAGCAGGATCCGTGGTACCTGGACTTAGATAATGTGACTATGCAGGCTTACTATTGTGGTGGTTTCATGACCACATGACCATTGCGCTCTGCGCACCTATTAAAAGAGTAACGTCACTATTGAGGTTGCCCGAAATGTTTTGCAAAGTATAAGACATGCATCTTTGAGCATGAAACACGCATGCTGACTGAGATTTGTTGCAGGTAGAAATATGCGCTGGCTAAATATTGCAAGAATTATAATCATTGCATTTTCAAATTGCTTGGCATTCATGGCTGATGAAAACATAAACAGCTTGCATGCCTCTGCAGACAAAGGCCTTTTGGAATGTGTCATTAGCACATAATAATTCAATCTTACATAGATCGTCTTAACATGCATTGCACCACTTCTAGTCTGTAGGATGTGCATTGCAACGTGCTATGGCTTCGTACTACAGAAACAAGAGTGAAGCCTTGAGATAGCACGGTAGAGGGCTAATCAAAATAAGTTAAATGACAGGACATTATTTATTCAACACGAACGTTAACGCTGAATACTGTGCAAAGCACCAGTGCCAATTAAAAAAATCTCAACAGAAGTATAGCACAAGAGCAAAACAGCAACAGTAGGCTATAGCCCTTACATGATAAATAGTTGACATTGATTATAGGCCTATGAAGCATGAATTGATGTCTGCATTAAAGGAAACTTCCTATTATTTTCAGCCACATTTCAACTGAAGGTAGTTGGTGTTTAGGGCACCTCCAATAGTCAGCCAATCAGGAAATTGCATGCATGCGCATTTGCTAAAGGAAACATCATGGAATGGACCCTTAGGGCACTGAACCTTAGCTCAAAATTTATCCAACCTTTTATTTACAGGCCTACTTTCGAAAGACTAACGCAAACAAAACTCGTTGCTTTACAATTTCTATATTTTCTGCACTAATGTCAAAGCAAACGAAAATCAAACACTATGGCAAAAAATTATTTTTGCGCGTTATCGCTATCATAGGAGTATGATCGCTATCATCTTTTTGGAAATCTACAGATCAAAACTGTGCAATTCAGGATTACCATTTCGGCAGGACAGATTCCCCACTTCGCCACTCTACAAAAAATGTTGCTGTAGTAGCACAATTGTTGTATAACAGGGAGTGGAATTTTTAACTCCTTGAGATACAAATGCACGATCAACAGCAATAGCGATTAATCGATAACTTTATAAGAATGAATGTCCTTTAACTGAATCCACTTTAACTTAATGAATGTCCTCAAAATATATGGTACATAAGATTCTTCTCAGTTATTTAAGAAACTGACAATCCAACTTGATGTCATGTTATAATGTCTTACAGTGAAATAAGCTCATCAAAGAAAGCAGTTTGCGCCACTCACACAGTCAAATGAAAAGTATGTGCATGTGCCGGTAGCTTAGCTATGTATAATATGAACTGCGCGAACACAAAACATCGTGTTATAGAAATCTGCAATAATTTAATGGAAATATAGAATACCAAATCAAGCCATTATTTCGTTCGCGATCGATTTTTAACCAAAGATCTGTCACTCTCTCAGTCATCAAGCAATGAGACCTTTTGTTTATATAGTCGTGCTGCTTGAAGAACAACCTTACGAAAGCAAAGAAATGGTACAATCAAGGTAAGTATATAAGTGAAGTATGCAATCAAAGCATCATTTGTGAGGACATCTATGATATTACTTTTTCGCCATAACATATTTAAACACTTTGGGTACAATCTTCTTTTCATATAAAACTTAAAACTTAAAATAAATAGAAAGAATTAATAAATTAAAATATTTATTATTTATTTATATATTTATATATATATTTTTATATATATATATTTTATATTTTTATATATATTTATTATTTTTTTTATATATTTTAATAAATTAAAATAAATAGAAAGAGTGAATTGACCGACTGACTGAATAATGAATGGAAACATCATTTATAAATACATGCATAACCGAGCTCTCGATCAAAAAGTAGGCCAAATCTTGTCACTATAGATTATTTTGGAGTTCAGACCACACACAGTGTCTGAACACATCCATTATCATTCTAAAATTGTAGAGACAGATAGATTGGTTGGACGGAAGGACGGATGAATGGATAGATAATGGTTTTGGAAGGATCAGCTGGGATGGATATGTGCATTGGCAGGTGAATTGCTATGTAAATAACTATATACAGACGTAAAAAATTCCGGTCATTGAATGCGTTTGGCCTATAGGACGAAGTTTCAAGCAGGTTCTACGAGATCCATCAATGACTATTCTGTTTCAGACTATGTGTAGGTGCACTGCATGGTATATCCGTGCACAGATTTTGCAGGTCGGACGGATCGAATTTCGAATCAGGCATCCGTGTCGTCCTGGTCCAAGCTTTTATAGTGTCTGCATTCCATTCGCACTCATGAATATATGTATATTTTTTGAAAGTGTCAAAATGACATCAACATAATGTTTCCAATCTTTCCTCAATTATGTGACTGTTGAGTGTTAGTCCTACGATTTTGTAGAGCAGATAGCTGACAGAATCGCGTCACGGCTTTTCAACATACCGGATATTTGCTTGTAAAGGACTATCTTAATTGATATGTATCTTTTCGTAGTGGAATGAAATTATTATTTTTGATCTTCATTCTACGGTTTTCTATTCCTATTTCTCTGACCAATGTTCAATGAACCCTGGCTGTGACCAGGCCAGTTCCAGCTCTGCCGCAGCCTTTTAATCTTATTTAAATCTTGACAGTTAGCAAATTTCATTGCTTTGTCTTAGTTATTACAGGGTGAACTGGTGATTTGCATCACTTCATTCCTTCAATTGTTATAAGTAAAATAAGAAAATCACGGATGCCTGCGTTCATTGCTTTTACAGAACGCGATGATGCCTGAATGGAATGCAATTTTTGTTCAATTTTATTTGTGCAATATTTATTTATCTAACCAAGAGAGTACAATCTGCATTAGGCTATTTGACGCTACCTCAATATTTGTTTCCAATTTTATATTGAGAGATTCATAAAATTCTCATATAAAAAAACATATGTTAGTAATGGACAAAAGACCGTTCCAGGACACCATAAAATTCAAAAAATAGTATCTTTAAAAACGACATAAATTCATGAATTTGAACCCTTTTTCAGGTTATTAAGACCTAAATTCATGAATTTAGTCCATTCAAAAAGTACCATTTTTTCAAAAAATGGTACTTTTAAAAACAACATAAATTCATGAATTTGAACCCTTTTTCAGGTTATGAAGACCTAAATTCATAAATCGGCTAAAGCCAGAGGAGCTTCGCTCCGATTTGGGCGTTTTTAAAAATACCCAATTTTCAAATTTTTCAAAATCTCAAATTTGAGAATTACAATCGGGCGAAGCCCTAGAACCTTCGGTTCGATTTTCACCCTTAAAATCATGACCGTTCCAGGACACCGAAAATCAGAAAAGTTAAGAATCTCAAAATTTGTGAATTACAATCGGGCGAAGCCCTAGAACCTTCGGTTCGATTTTCATTGCTTAAATCATGACCGTTCTAGGACACCGAAAATTATAAAAGTTAAGAATCTCAAATTTGTGATTATGTCATTTTTCAGGTTTTTAAAATATATCATGTGACTAAAAATATTTCTTTAAAAATGGAAGGAACAAAAATGGAAGGAACTTCAGAAATGGATGAAACCTCAAGAATATATCCTTCGTTATCTCAATTAAAAATAAGTGAATTAAATATTGAAAAACACAAAGATAGAGTACGTTATATGAAAGATAAGGAATCCCAATTATTATTAAGATTAGAACATTATAATAAATTAAGAAAGAGATGGAGTAAAGTTAAGAATGTAACACAAGGAATTGGCATATTCTTAACAATAAGTTTAGGTGCTTTAACAATTGTTATATCTTCAGGTGTTTTAGTAATTCCAGTAGTTGCTGCAGCTTTGTGATACAATTAGATTTTAGTTGTACGTTAGGGAAGTTGTTTTAATTCAAGCACGTCAGCACAATCACATGACGCCAAAGCATCTGGCAGCTGTTTTCAATTCTCTCTCTCTCCTGTCATTGTTCCGTGTGCGCTAGAAAGCAAAGTTCTCATTTGAAATGTCTTCCGTCAGCAAACTAGAGAGAGAATTTTGTTGCTTCGTGGATCAAGTTGTGCCTCTTATTTCACCAGACCATATGGATTTCTTCAAAACGATAACAGCAAATTTTATCAATGAATCACTAAGAAAAAAACAGAAGACGAGTGGAAACGAAGAAGATAAAAAGAGAGAAGTGTTTGAAATAATCCGAGATTCATTCAAGGATGTTGACAGCAGCAATTTACCTGTAATTCTCGAGAAAAAGGATATTATAAGTACATCATCGTGCATATCTTCATTGAATAAACTCATTGGTTTTGAGAAAATTACACATCGGAATCTTCTACGCTGCTATGTTTTACAAGGAGAAGTGCTTCAGCGACTTAAGTTATTGTCTAAAATGAATTATACAAAATTCGTGAAAGAGTTGAATGAGACTCATAACATTAAATTTTCACGTTCATATATAACATTATTAATCAAATTGTTCAAAATGTCAAGACATTATCCAAATTTAGCTAATTCCTCCTTATCGATTCATTTTGTGATGAAGCATTTTACATATCTGGAAGATTTCATTGATCATAAGAAAGAAGAAGAAAAGCGAAGATTAGCGGAATCCATATTTGATTCACCCAATGTGCAACAAACTGAACAACAACCTACTGGTCTAACGCAGGAATTTGAAGACTTGGAAATGTTGGATTCTACTTCATAAGTAACAAGTAGTAACATTTATTGCAACTTATTTGACTGGAGACTGAAAAGTGATAACAGTGTTGGCAATTTGGATTTCTGTTTTTCATATAAATGTTGGATTCTACTTCATAAGTAACAAGTAGTAACATTTATTGCAACTTATTTGACTGGAGACTGAAAAGTGATAACAGTGTTGGCAATTTGGATTTCTGTTTTTCATATAAATGTTGGATTCTACTTCATAAGTAACAAGTAGTAACATTTATTGCAACTTATTTGACTGGAGACTGAAAAGTGACATTTTCAAATTGGATTTTTGTTTCATTTAAAATGACTGACCTGATCGAGTTTTTTAAATTATATGGAACAGACACAACAACGAATTTCGACCTAAAGAAAATCGCACATCAATTGGGAATAAAGAATTTTTATGTCCTAATGAGAGACGAATTACAATTGATCAAAAATAAGCCAACTGTAAATTTCATAACGAATCTTTACACTTCAGACCAAAACGGCGTACATTGGTCAGCAGGTATCTTTAGTAAAAACGGAGATAATTATTATTTTGACTCATACGGACTTCCACCTACAAATGAAGTAAAAGAATTACTTGGAACGGGAACATACAATACGTTTCAAATTCAAAAACCGGGAACAACTTATTGTGGACAATTATGTCTTTATGTTTTATTTAAATTACAAAAAGGAGTACCATTTCTAGATATTATGTTAGAATTGAACAATGATAATTAAAGCTCGGTTTTCTGTAATTCGTTTTCATAGAATCTACCTTTGATATCCTCATTATCTAAATCTATAATTTCATAAGTAAACGGATAACTTTGATTTATTTTACAAATTTCAAATATCTCTTTCGTCCAGTATCCGACGAAGCCCTTTTCAAATTTGTTCTTATATTTAAATATTCGCACTCTATCTCCAATCTTAAATTTCGGCTTACGTTTCTGTAAATTCGGATTACTCTCATTCAAATTATTATTCTCGAATATTTTTTTTCGTATCAAATCAGGGTCGTCAGAAGCATTCTTTGGAGTTTCTTCAATACCAGAATGAACTTTATTATTGTACTCTTCTACAATTCCTGGTAATATCTTCAACCATTTCTGATTTCCTTGCTCAGTAAATTTCTTGAAAATTTTATTTTTTAACGTTCGATTGAATCTTTCTATCACTATAGCTTTTCCTGCGTTTTCAGTTGAATAAACAGTTTCAAATAGTGGCTGAACGTTTCGGTTATAAAATTCCGACCCTTTATCAACAAACAATTTCCTTGGCTTTCTATTACTTTCTTTAAAGATTTCTTCAAACGCATATTTAACTGATAGACCACTTTTATTTTTTAAAGGTTTTACCCAAGCATATCGTGTATATAAATCTATAACGGTCAATGCGTATTTGTAGTCAGACTTTGTCTTAGAACCTTCGGTTCGGTCCCTTTCATTCGGCATATGAATAAGATCAGCACTCCAAATATCATCTTTATTAAATACTTTTACTTTTAATAAATATTTAGGCTTTCTATATTCTTTATGAATTTCAGATGCATAAACGTCTGAATTATGATTTTCATTTAAACCCTGGCCGAATAATATTTTAGCTTGTAAAGCTTTCTTAACAAACATTCTTTCAATTTTTTCTCTAAATGTAGGATTTTGAATACTATCTAATTCTTGTATCATCTTCTTATCAGCTGCATGACGAGAACTTAGATCATGATTTCGATAAGCTAAATCATGCCTGTAAGCGGCGGCATCTACTCTATTTATTGGTTCTTCACCTGGTTTCGGATTATTATTCTCATCTAGTCTTATATCTAATCGAGTTCCTGGACCAGTATATGAATGACCAGGAAGATGTTTTTCTTTCGAATATTTACTCCAAATAAATCCAGGAAAGTTTTCTAATGTTTTTTGTATATCACCACCGAAGTGGTATGGAACTTTGTTCTTGTCACCTCCAATATGCTGACAGTTTGAGTTTTTATTTTTGTTTAATAGATAATTCAATAAATCTAAATTAGAAATTTTTAATTTAATTAAATTTTCTGAATTTGTGGAATTTGCGGTATCCATTTTTAAAGATAAAAAACTTTTAAAAGATAAAATAAAATAATTGTTTTACCGAAAAAGGTTCTGAGGCTTTAGCCGATCGGAGCGAAGCTCCTCAGGTTATTACCTTATCATACTAGGACTTAGATATATTCCAGAACCATCTTTAGCTTCTTTAATTTCAATTAAATCATCAACATTGTGGAGAATATTTTTAAGAACTCGTTTTCCTTCATCAACTAATTTTAATTTACTAATAAAATTATCTACTACTCCTTCACCCCTAGCAACTTTCTCTAACTCTCTGTTATGACGTTTTTGTTCTTCTAATGCTGCCTTCTCTAATTTATTTTTATTTACTGCTTGGACAATACCAGCTGTCCCACCTGCAACACTTCCTGCAGCTGCTATGCCTCCTATTATTAGTGGAATTAATGGGAGAATCCCGCCATTCTTTTCTTCTTGTAATTGAATATTCTCTATCATTGGTTTACTTATGTAATACTTTTTTTTATTAATAGTAATAGTTTTAGGGGTATTTTTGTCAACAATATTACGTAATTTTAATTCAACAGTTTTATTATTAATATTACTTTTCGCTTGCGACATTTTTAATAAAAAATTTTAAGTTAAGAATTTAAAGTTATCAAAAAATTTAAATCTATTCTAGTTATGAAAAATTTTTAGTTAAGAATTTTTAAGTTAAGAAAAATTTTAATCTATTCTAGTTATGAAAAAAATTTTAATTAACCTATCGGAGCGAAGCTCCTCTGGCTTCAGCCGATCGGAGCAAGGGTCCTAAGGTTATTAACCTATCCTAACCATCTTTCCATTAAGAATTTCAATAGAATATTTTGCATCTTCTAGCAATAAACCATAAGCCATCAATGAAGTTGTGGAATCTTTCTTTTCAATATTAATTGTTACATCACAACCATTTTTAATAATATCTTCTGATTGTGCACTTAAATCGAAACAGAAAATTGGATATAAATGTCTCCAATCTCCAGGAGTTAATTGTGGTTCAACTCCAAATTCTATACAAAGATTTCTATAAGCATCATATCCTTCCATAAATTGATTATTGGTATCATCGAATCTTAATGGATCAATTGGATATCGAGTTTGATTTAATGAAACTTGTAAACTTCGAATTGTATTAATATGAAAAATATTATTGTTCTTATCAAAACTTGGAGAATTATTTCTTTGAAATGTTAGTAATAAATATCTTGGAGTATTCGCAGTTCTAGTAAAATGCCAGTTAAATCTTTGTTCGGAAAAAGTTACTGAACTGGCAGTTCTCTTTAGAAAATTAACTGGAATTGGTTTGTTAGTATTTAATCTTTTTGCAATAGCTGTTTCAACCTCTAAACTAGGAGTAATATGCTTAATCCACCATTCAAGTCTATCAATTTTTAAATATGCTTTTTTCCCAGTCTTACCAAAAAAGATTAATTCATTATTTGCTGTACGATGAATTATTAATTTAAATTTTAATTGATATGATATTTTATCATAATCTAAATATCCGAATAATGGAGACAATGACCAATTTACTGTCTGTTTACTTTTTTTGTTAAATTCACGTCTTTCTTTATATGCTTCATTATTTGTTTTATTTAAATGTTTTGCAATATTTTCTACATCTTTCGCAATTCCTGCGGCATCTGTTCCAGCGTGAGTTAAATCCTCAATAATTATACCATCATTAGTATCAGGAAACCAACCTTCGATTTCATTCTTTTTATTATTTTCACCAATTATTACAAATCTAAGCATTGTATCAATTACACCTGGAGAATCACTTATTGTTTCTATATTTTGAGTTGCAACATCTAAACGCATTTGTGTAAATAAACTTGGGAAAAAATTATTCTCTAGTGTAATATTATCAGTATCTGGTAATGGTGTTGTAAAATTAGCATCACTATATAAAGAATATTCGCAGTGTAAAAATGAATCAGGTAAATATAAATAACTCTGCTGATTATCAACTTCAAAGATTAAATCTCCTCCAGTGTTTACTCTACTGGAAGATCCGGGATTCATAGCAATTCTTATATAGTCATTCTTTTTTTGATTGTAACTGGTGAACGGGGGATCATCTAATCTAAATTTATTTTCGATAAGCGAAGACATTTTTATAAGAAATAATTTGACTTTTTGTTTTTCTCACAGATAGAAAAAAATTTTTATTAAATATAATTTTAGAATTTTACTAAATATAATTTTAGAATTTTACTAAATATAATTTTAGAATTTTGCTAGACCAGCTCCGCTACAGCTTTGCTGGTTAAACCGAAGGTTGCTGCTCACGCCATTACCTCTTATTTCTTCAATTGTTTTTTCATTATGTTTACTATCAGACGGAGCTCCGCTCCTCAAGGTTTCCCCAACAGCTATGTTAGCAATTTTGTTTTTTGTTTCATCTGAAAGTTTTTTTAATTTCTTTAGTTCTTCAGAATCATTCTTGAGTTTACGAATAGCTTCTAGTTGTTTTAATTCGTTTTGTGATTTAACAGCATTTGATATTGCACTAGCTGTACTACCTATAGCAGCTGCTCCTTTTGCAGCAGATGTAATCAAATCTTTATTATTTTTAATTAAGTTAACGATACTACCAATACCAGAAAAAATGCCATCCCCTTCTTTTTGGACGGCACCTGCGGTGCCTAGGAACTTTTGTGTTCCGACAGTTTCTATACTGTCATAATGGTAAACCGGATTCATACGTGGTTCATGAGCAATTTTTTGATTTGAAGCAAATTGTTTAAGATTGTGTTTATAAATTATAGGCATTTTTTAGTAATAAATTTGACTTTTGGGGAAAAAAATAAATACGGGTGAAGCGCGAAGCCCTGGAAGACATCTCCGTTGACCCATGAACCGATGTCCATTATAAAAAAAAAATGTTTATTTTTTGTTCTTAACTTTTACAGATTGCGTTTTTGGTTTAACTTTATCAGGAACCAAACCTGCATCAATCATTCTTTTTATTCTATGATTTTCTTTCATAATATTTCTTTCTTTTATTAACTCTTCTAATTGTTTAATTCTTTTAAAATTATTAGCTCTAATTTTATCCATTTTTAAAATTATATACTTTTATATACTTTCATATATTTATACTTTTGTATTTTTAAAATTATATTTATATTTTTGTATTTTTTAAATTATATTTATATTTTTTTATGATTTTTATTTTTTGTAGGTAAAAAATATTTAAGTTAATATTTACAATACTCGTTTAAGATTTACGTTTGTGAATGGACAACAACTTCGAGATAACTTTATTAATTGCCTGTTGCACTTTATCTATTGCGTCAAGTAGCGTGTGATGTACTTTAATTTCTTTTCTATTAACTTGCATTTTCTGCTGATTAATCTTCAACGCCGTTTTAAGAGCATTTAACTTAATTTTAAGAACATCTAATTGTCTTTTAACAGCATCTAACTGTTCTTTATTTTCTTTAGAGTTTTCTTGTAAATTTTTCTTTAATTCATTTTCTAAATTGATTTTAAGAGTTTTCATTTTATCAACTTTTTCATTAAGTGAGTTTACTTCATTTATTATTCTATTCATCTTTTTCATTTGTTGAGTAATTTTAGAACTCAATTCATCAACACTTTTTTGGAATGTAGTTTGTAACTGTTTTAAATTTTTTTTAATTCTTTCAGGTAGTTTTTCTATTTCATCTTCTAATTGTTCTTTTAACATTTTTATCTGATGTTTATTTTTAATGACTGCAGATTTTAAATTTAAAGAAAGTAATATTAAAATTTTTGATTGTTCTGAAATCTTTTTAAAAAGTTTTGCTATATCTGCTTCTAGCTCTCTATCCTTTTTATCAAGTTTTAATAATTTTTCGTTTAATGATTTGTCATTAAGTTTAAGCAACTTTAATTCGTTCATCAGCGGAACCAAAACATCGTTTATATATTTTTCTTTTAATTCATTGATTTGCGTATCAACATATTGTTTATTTGTTAACTCTGTATTTTGTTGTGGAAGAATAGAAAGATGCAATGGACCAGATAAAACGTCTCCAGTTTTCATTATATAATTTTCTAGTTCTATTTCTGATTCACGATTATTCGGGATATATGCACCTCCACCAACATTTGGTAACATCATTTTTAAACAATAAAAATAAAATTTTTTCTGATTATAAAAATACATAAATTATAAAAATAAAATTTTTCCTAATAAAAATAAAATTTTTCCTAATAAAAAAAAAAATGGAAATGACTCAAATTTGTCAAGTTTGCAATATGCGTTTTTTAAATCAAACACTATTATATTCTCATATGAAAAACACACCATGTGGTATGCATATGAATCAATTACAACCTAATAATAGTATTCGATAGTAAATATCAGTGTAAGGATTGTTTAAAAGAAAAAGTTAAATGTAGAGGTTGTCAAAAAATTATATTAAAGAAAAATTTTCAGCGACATGCAACACTATGTCCAAAACTTAATCAACATAATAATCAACATAATAATAATTTATATCAAAATAATAATTTATATTAGTATTTCTATTAAAATAGACTTATATATTTAAATAGTTGTATTTCAACTAAAATAGTTGTATTTCAACTAACATAGTTGTATTTCAACTAAAATAGTTGTATTTCAACTAAAATAATCTTATATATATTAAAATATTATTTTTTATAAAGAATAAAATATTATTTTATTAAAATATTCTTAAGCATTCCGGAAGAGAGGAGAGGTTCGGAACATACTTCTTTTGAGTATAGGAACAAAAAGTCCGACACATTCCGGAGGTTCTACAGAGGTTAAAAACACTCATAAGAGTGTAAGAATGCGAGTCCGGAATTAAAAAAATAATAATTCCTAAATTTTTATTTTAAAAATGATAAATGAATAAAAGCGAAAATTTGGAAGATTTATATTCACCGGTTTTAATTAAAAGTGATAAAAGTAATAAAAGTAATCTAAGTCGTCATAAATCTCTTAATGCAATAAACGAAATAATAAATAATTATATGAATAACACTGAGTTTCAAGATACACTAACCCCTCAAGATCCGAATCTAAAAGATATTAATAATATTGTAGATAATCCTATATATAATACTAGATATAATAATAATATAGATAAAAATACATATAATAATATAGATAAAAATACATATAATAAAAGATATTTAGAGACACTACCCCCTAATTCATCTCTTAATAAAAAAATACCACAATCAGATCTTACACGTCTTTGGAATTTTTTAAAATTTCATTGTATAAAAATATTGTTAGCATGTATTTTAATATTTTTTATTTATCATCTTGTTATATGTATTGGAAATCAATGGGGTTACTTTCTAACAGAGGAACAAAAGAGAATAATTTTTTATAATCAAGAAAAAAAAACTTTTGAAGGATGGAAGACTGAGGAAGATAAGATTAAGGATAAAACTAATAATAAAAATATTAAACAAGGTAAAATGTATCAAGAAAATTTACATTTCATTGTTTACGGTAAAACTGGAAGTGGTAAGACTACGTTTATTAAAAAAATATATAAACCAATATTATAAGGATGAAACAAAAGTACATATTTTTTGTATGCATACTTCTGAATGGCCAACTTTTACAAACGTCTATAATGATAAACAATTAGATGAGTTACAATATATGGAAAGTTTTGCTGGTACACCTGAAAATAAATCTTTATTAATTTTAGATGATGTTGCAAGTATATCAAAACAAAAAAATATGTCAGAAATATTTACAAAAGGAAGACATCAAAATATTCAAATAGTTGTATTAGCTCATAAAGCTTGTGATGTAGATAATAAGATTAGAGAAAACATTCAAACATTTTTTACAACTACACAAAATAATGCAGCATTCTTTAATGATATTAATAAAAATTATAAAATGAATATGCCTTTATCATATTATACACATCATAAATATGGAATAATAGGTGTTGACACCATAAGTGGACATATGCAAGTATATGATAAAGATTTAAATATATTAGTAGATACCGAACATGAAATCTATAATAACTCTCAAGATTTTGATATTAGAATGTATGCAAATACAAAACATTTATCAAATCAAGTTATAGAACAAATAATTATCTTTTTAGAATCCGAAGCAAAAGTACCACTAAAAATTATTCCTGATACATTTTATTTTTATTTCGATCATTATTTAAATACAAAATTTGGTATACCAATACCAAAAAGATTACAAAATAATGAAACATTAAACTATTTAAAAATTGCAATAAATGATGTTAGAAACGGATTAAGAAAAGCAACCCCAATAATATCTGATGTTAAATCTACATTTTCTGATGCCAAATCTACATTTGATGAAGCCAAAAAAACATATAATGATATAAAACCATTAATAAATGGTGTAAGTGAAATACTTAATAATTAAACAAATTTATCATAATCAAACCGAAGGTTCTAGGGCTTCGCGCTTCGCCCGATTTTGCAGATATATTTAGGCTTCGCCTCGAGGGGGCTTCGCCCCCGATTAGAATTTTTCCATTATATATATTTAGAATTTTTTTCTCTAAAAATTAAAACAAAAATTTTTTTTTAAAAAAAACTAAAACACAAATTTTTTCTTTAAAAAATAAAAAATGAAAAAATTTTATTGTGTCTTATGTGAAAAAAAATTGCAAACAAAAAGAAGTTATCAATCTCATCTACAAAGTAAAATGCATTTACAAAATGTAGAACGAGTTGATGAAGGAAATATATTAAAATTAAATAGTTATAAAAACTATCTAGAAACATTGCTTACTGATATAAAAGTTAAAAAAATGTTTGATGATTATTCACATTCGGAATATAAAAAAGTTTTTAATAGTGAAGATGAAGCCGTAACAGATATAAAATATTTATTTAGCGATACTGATGAATTTAACGAAATAGATGAATTTGATGAAGCCGTAACAGATATAAAATATTTATTTAATGAATCGGTTGAATCGGTTGAATATAATGAAACCGATAAAACTTTTTCTGATATTCTAACCAACTTTTATAATATATTTAAGAAATCTTTCAAATGTTATATGAATGTAGAAGTACTTTATACAAAAAATGGACCTGATGGAATTCCTGAAGAAATAATACAAGGACATTTTACAAATTCGCAAGAAATTCATAATGTAAATGATATACAACCCATATTTGAATCGATGATACTTAAATTAGAAAATTGTATAATTGAAGCCCAGTTACGTGAATCTGGTTGGAGATTTGTTAAAATAATATCTAAGAAAATAGTAATTGATAAATACAAAAATAATACTGGTGGTAGTTATGTTCCTTTACCTTTCAGTTCACCTCAATTAATCAACATAAAAAATGAAGATGATTATTGTTTTCTGTGGAGTATTATAGCACATTTACATCCTGCAAAATATCATAAAGAAAGACTAAGTCATTACAATAAAGAAGAATACATAAGTGAATTTGATCTTTCTGATGGCTTAGATGAATTTCCATATGATTATAATAGGTTACTAAAGTTTCATAAAAAGAATAAAAATTTAATTGAAGTAAATGTTTTTGAATTAAATGTGAATTATGTTTCTATTGGTAAAATTATTCCACTTTACTCAGATTCAAAAAAATTTTATTTGAATAATAAAAATTTATGTCAATCAGAAGTAGTTTATAATGATAGAGGAAATTACATGCATCATAATATTTTTTACCAAGGAAATGTAATATGTACTGAAAAATTTGAACTTGTTTAAACACTATCACCAATAATGATTAATCATAATAATTATAAAGGACGTGCTGATGATTATAATTACAAATATTCATCTTTATCTTCAGAATACCAACAAAAATTAGAAAATTTAAATAAAAGTTTACAAAAATGTAAAATAGATTATCAACAACAAACAAAAATGTTACTACAAGAATATCAACATAAATATCAAAATAAGATAGAAACAATTCAAAAATTAAATGAAGAAAATAATAAAGAATCGGCTAAAGCCAGAGGAGCTTCGCTCCGATTAAATAATGAAGAATTAAATAATGAAGAAAATGAAACCAAACAAAAAATAAATGAATCTTTAAAAAAATGTCTACAACAATATAAAGAACAATATGATAAAGAATATAGTTATCAGTTACAAATATTAAATCAAAATTATTATCAAAATACATTTAATCTTACAAAAGAAATTAATGAAACACATGAAATATATAAAGATGAATTTGAAAAACTAGAACAGTCAAAACAACCAGCACAAGCGAATATATTATATTATCAGGGTCATTTTATATTGTGTAAAGATGTTTCTATATTTACAAAAACTTCAGATAATAAAAATTTTCCTTGTCTTCAATGTATGACAAGTTTTAGAACTTTAGAAGAAATGAATAGACATTTGGAGAATTGTCAACAAAACGAAGCAGTTCAAAATACTTTTCCAAAAGATGATTATTTAGAATATAATAAATGGTATTTTAAAAATAAAGTACCCTTTACTATTTATTGTGATTTTGAAGCTTATAATGTTAATATGACACAAAATCAAACGGAAAGTTCCAGGGCTTCACCCGATTCTGAAAATTATAATTCTGAAAATTACAATTCTGAAAAAAGTGCGCCTGGAAAAAGTTCAACTGAACAAAGTAAAGAAAAATATTTATTTCAACAAAAACCATTATGTTGGGGAATGTACATTCATTCGAATTATCCTGAATTATTTAAATCAGAATATTTACAATACTATGGTGAAGACAGTTCAGAAATGTTTACAAAGAAAGTAGAAGAATTACAAGGACGTTTTTCACAATTGCTTGAAACAAATAAACCAATGATACCATTAACGGATGAAGAAAGAAAAGAATTTTATGATGAAATAAATTGTTATTACTGTGGAAAAGGTTTTACAAATAAATATAAAACTGGCAGAGGTAGATATATTGATAAAGTAAAAGATCATGATCATCTAAATGGATTATATAGAGGTGCAGCACATAATTCTTGTAATCTTAATGCTAATAAATTTAAATATAACTTTGTTCCTTTATATTTCTACAATGGTTCTAAATATGATTTCCATCTAGTAATGAAAGATTTATTTTCATCTGAAAAATTACAACAACAAAAAATAAATGTACTATGTAAACAAGAAGAAGAATATTTTTCAATGCAATTAGGTTGTATTAGAATTTTAGATGCATTTAGATTTTTTACTCCTTATTCATTAGATGTTATGGGAAAAACTTTGAAACCTGAACAATGTAAAATATTAAATAAATATAATTTAAAACCTTTAAAAGGAATATTTCCGTATGAGTACATAACTGGAGATTTTAATTCTGTGAATAAAATTATGGAAGAAAAACAACTTCCTCCAATAAATAAATTTAAATCAACATTAAAACAATCACAATTATCTGACGAAGACTATGCAGAAGCTGAAAAGAATTGGAGAGAGTTAAATTGTAAAACAATGTATGATTATACAATGAAATATCTACAGATAGATGTATTAATACTAGCTGATCTTTTCGAAAACTTTCGTGATATGTGTTTAGAATATTACGGAATAGATCCATGTTATTGTTATTCTACACCAGGTTTAACTTGGCTAGCAGGATTAAAACATACTGGTGTTCAAGCCGATGGCTCTAGGACAAAGTCCGTTAAACTTAAACATTATAAAGAAAATACATATGATAAATTATTATTTTTTGAATCTGGAATTAGAGGTGGAGTTTCATCAGTTTTAGGTAATAGATATGTTAAATGTTATAATAAAAAAGTAAATCCACAAGAATATGGAATAATGAAACCTTTATCTCCAGAAGAAAAAGAAAAAATATTAGAAATTTTTCGAACGAAACGAGAAGGAGTAGAACGTGAAAAAGCAATTGATGAATTCATGAGAGAAAACTATTTGTTATATTATGATTTTAATAGCTTATATTCTTCTTGCATGATACAAGAATTACCAACAGGTGAAATGACATGGTGTAATAATCGTACGTCATCAGAGATGTCTACTAGGGCTTCGCCCGATCTAGATTATCAAAGAACATATGATGGTGAAAATAATTTTGGTTATGTATATGAAGTTGATTTAGTATATCCTGATTATATAAAAGAAGCAACAAAATATTATCCTTTCTGTCCAGAAAACAAAATTCCCAATATAGAAGATTTTTCAGATTATCAAAAATCTATAATTCCGAAAAAATACAGACCAACAAAAAAACTTATGTTAACACAAAGTAATAAAGGAAAGTATGTTGTTGAAGGAAGAATGCTAGATTGGTATTTAGATCATGGCATGATTCTCACAAAAATTCACCGGAAACTAGTATACAAAAAATCTAAATGGTTAAAAGATTATATTGAGTTCAATATTGAAAAACGCAAAATATCTAAAAGAAATAAAGATGATTTTGGAAACGTTTTCTTCAAATTAATGAATAATGCATTTTATGGTAAGACTTTAGAAAATGTACGTAATAGACAAAATATTGAAATAGTTTATGATAGAGATAGATTTCAAAATTTAACAAGGAAACCTACATATAAAAGACCTACTAGATTCAGTGATGAACTTTGTGCTGTTCATCTAAGAAGAAGCATTGTAAAACATGATAAGTTTAATTTCATTGGTTTCACTATATTAGAATTAGCTAAACTATTTATGTATAGTTTTATATATGATTATTTAGCACCTGCTTATGGCAAAAACTATAAATTACACTTTACAGATACCGATTCTATTTTCTTAGAATTAACAGTACCATATGGTTCTTCACTTGATAAAGAAATTAATAAAATAAAAGATATTATTCATCCTTCTGATTTATGTAAAGTAAAAGATGAATTAGAAGGAAATGAAGATTTCATAACAGAAGCTATATTTTTAAAATCTAAATGTTGCTGTTATGATACAACTAAAAATATTAAAACACATAAAACATTAAAAGGAATTTCAAAGGCATCAGTGGCTAATCAAATAACATTTCAAGATTATAAAAATGCATTATTTAATAATGAAATAAAAACAGCATGTAATTATAGACTTAATTCAAAAAAACATAAAATGTATTTAAAAGAAGAACATAAATTAGCATTAGATCCATTTGATGATAAAAGAAAAATTTTACCTGATGGAATAACTACTGAACCTTTTTAATTTTCTAATTTCTATTTTCTAAATTTAACAATATAACAATATAACAATATAAAATATTATAAAAATAAAATATTATAAAATAAAATATTATAAAATAAAATAATAATAAAAAATTATCATATAAAAATGGATAAAGTTAGAGCTGATAATTTTAAAAGAATAAAACAATTAGACGAATTAATAAAAGAAAGAAATATTATGAAAGAAAATCATCTTCAACATAGAATGACAAAAGCTGGTATTCAATCTGATATGTTTGATAAATTAAAAATAACTGAAGAAGTAAAAACTGATTATGAAAAAACTGTCGAACCATTTAAAACTCTTGAAAAGGAACTTAATGAAAAACGTGTTGATATAGCGGATCCTGTACTTAAAACACTATTAGATGACTATGGTTTATTAGAGGCAAACATAGATAAAAAATTACCAAAATCTATGTTATTCGAACATTCTACTTTCTTTTTAGATAAAAAATTATTTGCAAGATTTTATCTTGGTGGTAAAGAAATATTTCCACAACCTTTACGAGGATTAATTTTTACTCCAGATAAAAAACCTATTAGTTTAGATAGAAATTTTGTTGATCTTTTAAGAGGAGCAGATTTAAAAAATTATGCTGTAGAAGATCTAATAAAATATAAAACTATATTAGATAGAGTTGGCACAGTAAAAACTCTTAGACGTTATAAACAATTAGAAAATTTATTATCAACGGGAGTTAAAGTAGGGAAAGGTTTATCTGAAAAACAGAAAACAAAAAAATAGAAAACAGAAACAACCATATTTTTACCAGATGATCCACAAGAATTACTAAATAGATTAAATATTTTAATATCTGCAATAAAAGAAGGACATAATTCTAGTTTTAATGAAATTCATGCTATATTGAAAAGACTGTTAGAAAAGAAGATTCTAAATGAAGAGGATTATAAAAGTATAACCGGACATCTCTGATGTCCTCCAGGGCTTCGCCCATAGCTGAAATATGTTGTTTCTAATTTTTTATAAAAAATATTTATTTAATTTTTTAGTTTAAAAATGTGTTCAGCAGATTTAGACAAAATTAATAATCATTTAGAAAATTTAACAGAGATTTTGGGTTCATCAAAATTTAGTACGACGTTAAAAATTATAACAACTACTTCATCACACACTTGTAATTTAGAACCCATTCTACATTTAGAACAAAATAAAAATTATCAAATTGCATTGACTAGTTTCTCCACATTTAACACTATTCAAAACGTTATCAAAGATGTGAATGATCAATTTAGATATTCTACTGATAAAGGCAAAACATGGAAAATATTAACTTTTCTTCCTGGTTCTTACGAAGTTGAAACAATATCAAATGAAATTAAGAGACATTTAGGTATACCATTTAAAGATAAGAAACAATTACATTTTGCAGTTGAACCGGCAGTTAATAAATTTTCTCTTACTTTAGACGAAAATCATCAAGTTGATTTTAATCATGATAGATCATTGTCAAAGCTATTAGGATTTAATAAACAAACCTATAGTCAAGGTTATCATTTAGGTGAGAAGATTCCAAAAATAACTGAAATAAATTCAATTGTTGTACATTGTGACATTATTGAAGGAGGATATATAAATGGTAAATTATCAAATTTAATATTCAGTTTTCCAGCTTTTACTGTACCCATTGGTTATAGATTAAATGTAATTCCACAAACATTAATATATTTTCCTATTACAAGAAAAACTATTAACAACATTGGCATTAGAATCACTGATGAAAAAGGACAAGAAATAAATTTTGGAGGTGAAGAGATTATGATAGATCTTTTGGTACGGGAGGTATAAACTCCCGTTCGAGAGGTATAAACTCCCGTTCGAGAGGTATAAACTTTTACGCTACAAGAGAAGTTTAATTTTTTTTATCATTTTTCATTATTAATCTTATTATTAGAAACGAAAAAAATAAACTTAAATTAAAATTTTTATTTTTTTGTTTTTAAAAACACTAATTCAATAATGGATGAATTTATTACTTTAAAAATGAATGAAATGACTTTAAATAAAAAAAAACTTAAATTTAATCATCATCCAAATTTATCTAATAAAGTTTTGTCAGTTATTTGTGGAAGATCAGGATGTGGAAAAACATATCTATTATTTAAAATTTTAACGACTCCAAATATTTTGGATTATAACAATCTTATAATTTATACAACAACGGCAGAACAACCCGTATATCAATTTTTAAAATATGGATTTGAAAATAATCTTACAAAAACAGCAATTGCTTCTCTATTCGAAGAATACGAAAAATCTGAATATGAAGAAGAAATAAATTTGTGGTGTGAAGAAGCAGCAAAAAATAAACAATTAGTTGAATCCAATAAAAATAAGCATATAAAAATACAATTAATAAATGATAGTGGTAATATGCAAGATCCTAGTAAACTAGATAAAACAATGAAACATTGTGTAATTTTTGATGATTGTGTTAATGACAGAAATCAGTCAGTTCAAAGAAATTATTTCACAAGAGGTAGACATAATAACTGTAGTGTATTTTATTTGACACAAAGTATGTATTCATTAGATGGAAGTGTTATTAGAAAGAATGCAAATATATTTATACTATTTGAAATAAATGCAAGAAACTTAAGTGATTTGTTAAGAGATTTATGTATAAGAGATAAAGATGAATTTAAACAATCGTGTAATAATGCTTGGTCAAAAGATTATGGATTTATCACAATTAATATTGATAAAAAAATTCATGAAAGAGTTATCGAACAATTGTTTACCGAGTAATAAAAATATACAAATATAATGTTTTAATATTTTTTTTTATTATCAGCTTTAATTTTGTCTATTTTTTTAAAATATAATATTTGAATTTTGTGGTAACATTGGTATACAGCAAAAACATTTTACTGAACAAATTATTTTTTTATTGCTTTGTTGTTTGACATCTTTTCGTTTAAAGTTTTCACGTTTAAAGTTTTCACGTTTAAAATTTTCTCGTTTAAAATTTTCTCGTATTAAGTTTTGTTTAATAAAGTTTTGTCTAATAAAGTTCTTCTAAAAAATTTTATCATCACTAAAAGTTTTACCATCACTAGAAATTTTACCATCCTTTTTATTTTTATCATCAACTTTTTCTGTCTGTGATTGAAATGATATTTGATTTACTTCATTAGCTATTTGATCAAATTTTTCAATCTCATCTAACGTAATAACATTATCATCACATACTCTTTGAAAGTAGTAATGTAGTTTATCATATACTTCTTTAATATGTAAATGCTTAGTTTTTAATGATTTTCGTTTCTTAGTTATTAAAGATTTTTCTAACATTGTAGCAAGTGAAGTTGCAAAAACACCCGTACCTGTTAAAGCTGTAGCAACTACTGGAATTACTAAAACACCTGAAGATATAACAATTGTTAAAGCACCTAAACTTATTGTTAAGAATATGCCAATTCCTTGTGTTACATTCTTAACTTTACTCCATCTCTTTCTTAATTTATTATAATGTTCTAATCTTAATAATAATTGGGATTCCTTATCTTTCATATAACGTACTCTATCTTTGTGTTTTTCAATATTTAATTCACTTATTTTTAATTGAGATAACGAAGGATATATTCTTGAGGTTTCATCCATTTCTGAAGTTCCTTCCATTTTTGTTCCTTCCATTTTTAAAGAAATATTTTTAGTCACATGATATATTTTAAAAACCTGAAAAATGACATAATCACAAATTTGAGATTCTTAACTTTTATAATTTTCGGTGTCCTAGAACGGTCATGATTTAAGCAATGAAAATCGAACCGAAGGTTCTAGGGCTTCGCCCGATTGTAATTCACAAATTTTGAGATTCTTAACTTTTCTGATTTTCGGTGTCCTGGAACGGTCATGATTTTAAGGGTGAAAATCGAACCGAAGGTTCTAGGGCTTCGCCCGATTGTAATTCTCAAATTTGAGATTTTGAAAAATTTGAAAATTGGGTATTTTTAAAAACGCCCAAATCGGAGCGAAGCTCCTCTGGCTTTAGCCGATTTATGAATTTAGGTCTTCATAACCTGAAAAAGGGTTCAAATTCATGAATTTATGTTGTTTTTAAAAGTACCATTTTTTGAAAAAATGGTACTTTTTGAATGGACTAAATTCATGAATTTAGGTCTTAATAACCTGAAAAAGGGTTCAAATTCATGAATTTATGTCGTTTTTAAAGATACTATTTTTTGAATTTTATGGTGTCCTGGAACGGTCTTTTGTCCATTACTTATGTTCGTTTGGTCTGATTCAGGCGCATGAAATAATGACATACTTCAAAAGTATATGCCATCCTGGATTGGATATCTAGTTTAAGAACCTTTTATCCATTCATTACAAGCTTTAAAGTCTAAATCTACAGACCATACTCGATGGTGTGGACTTGCACAAAACGTTTGTATGCTAAACATCTGCTCGATGGGTGCAGATGCACGCAAAACATCTTAAGTGATTTTGGTTTCAAAAGTTCCATTGCTATTCATTTTATGGTTGGTTTTAGCGTTGGCGCGCCTCTCATCCTGGACTATTAGTGCTTCTTCGTATGCAGCGATACCCGGTATGCTGCATTGCTTTGGTTACTTTGATGTCATTTTCTATCGCAGGGCAAGCCTAACCTGACAAATTTTGACAACTTAGTGTTGAATAAACGTACGCTCTCATCAGACAAGTCCTTACACCAGTCATGCATCAGCTAGCAAAGTATGTTTTCATGTGCCATATTGACAAGGTATTTATTCTATATGGGCGAAAGAAACTCAGATCGATCGAGAAATGAGGTGTGCATACAATTATATTATCGTCTATATACAATATGAAAAATGGAATGTATTCCTTTTATTGTAGGCCTACAATATGTGTAAGATTGAACAAAAGAGTATAGGTAGCGTACTAAGCGAGAACATATGACCTATGCCTAGGGGCAAATTTACATGGACTATACGACTACCTTCAGATGAAGAGAAGATTTTAAACACGATTATTGAATTATAAAATAGCATTATGACATATTGCTTCAAGGCAGCTACTATACACAATAAAAACAAAAGTAAGGATAAGAGCATGCAGTTACAAAAAATCTTCTCGCTGATCTTTTGAAAAGACACAGGTATAACTGTCGTAAATTCACTAGGCAACCTATTCCACTATTGATGAGAGTAGGCAAAAAACAAAGCCTTGCGAGCGTATGAGTCTCAACGCTTAAACAACTTTTTGGTAACGCTTCGCTAGCAGATGAAAACACTATATGAGTCTCCAATCGTTCTTTCGTCAAAATAGCAATCATTTTTTTATTTCTATGGGAGATATGCGAGGACTTGTAAGCAGGTTGGGTAGCCCAATGACCCGATTTACTAATTGTTCTTGGACGGAAGCGATTCCGGCTCGGCCTGAAAGCAATTTTTCATTTAGCCTGTACACTAAAAAACATGTGGAAGTCAGTAAATTGTGATTTGATAACGAGAAAATACTTTGATTTAGATTTCGTGGCATTGATGGTAATGTGACAAATAAATGTACACATCCGTCTAAATCAGGCGAATGCAAAGCAGCCTTCGTCGTGATCTCTAGTAGCGTGCAGCATGGAATTCGATTATTTTCTCGTGCTAGTAGATTACATGTCAATAAAATATTAAAATTCAAAAAGTGTAATTGTCAACTTACTAAATTTAGTGCAAGATGCATGTAAATCGTCAGTATTGCCTGTGTGTCCTAGACATGAAAAACTATTTAAACGAGGATAAGTTTAAATTGAATTTATCGATCGTTTGATCCAAAAACTATATTTTTCAGGCTTCTCAGCTTAAAACAAAAATCCTGCTCAAATTAATCAACTTCAAAGATCAAAAATGCTAGATAGGCACCATTTAAAAAAAACATGAATGCAAAGATATCGGTATATCCTATCAATCGCAAAAGCATCAAATCGGGACAGGGTCCGAAGTTAGCGGTTAGAACCGGACGTGGGTCTGCAAGCTCCATAAAACGGACCCGTCCAAGTTTTATCGTGCGGACCTGTACCAAAAAATTCAGGATCATTTTCATGCAAATCTGGATATACGATCTTCACGCATGATCTCAAACAAATGACCAAGAGCATGTGGCCCTAAAAAATTAATTGTCATCAATTTTATCTGAACAATTGATCTAAATTGCATCAGGAAGCAATCAATTCATCGCAATCATTTGTCATCACTGCTGGAATAGGCTAATTTTTGATTTTGAATTCTTCATTCTGCTATTTCAATTTGACGAATTAGACCACATGGACCTATATTCTTTACAAGTCGCATTATAGCTTATATTATCAATTTAGATAGTGATTTGAGCCGACCAATTATATGAAATACATAGCCTATATTATTAATTGGATGTGAATAGTGAAAAATTCGCTATAGACGTTAGCTTATGCACCATAATGACAGTGATAATGAATAATTGAAACAAGTAAATGAATATTCACACGTGCCCGTAATATGAAAATTTTTAATAGAACATAAAATATAGCTATGCACCAAGCAGCTCCTAATTGGAATCCTGAAGGCGATCAGTTGTGAGTAAGACATTTTTTTAGGCTTAGTATATCTAAATAAATCACCAAACCTGAGATGTTTTTCCTAAGATTGTGAGTATGGTGACGGCACAATTCTGTGGGTGACGGCATTGCAAGCAAATCAGTCATTAAAAAACCCTCCCCATAACTGAAAAATCAATCAATTAATTGCAATTGTTGACTGATACCAATAAATTAATTGAAACCAACAAATTGCAATTAAATTGACTAATTATTTGGCCAACAATCAAGTAGAACAATCCAAATATATTTCCTTTGACGAAGCGTTTTCCTTCAAAGCAGCTGCCAAAACTCCAGTTAACGAAAATTTCATTGTATATTTGGTATCAAGAATTTCATAAAATATCAGAGAAAATATCACATTCGAATCGAATAACAAAAATAGCAAAAAATTAACTCAGAATAGCTTAGAAAAAACACCATATGGACTAGCTATACAGTGTTGTTAATAATCTTCCGTTTCAATAAGAAAGATAGCAAATTTCACGGCATTACTCCAACAGTATCATTTTTCTTCACACACACCATAATGATGAATAACACTAGTATGACCAAATTGATGAGATCTATGCAAAGAAACAACCATATTCTGAGACTATCGCTGACATAGAACGCTGTGCCTGGTCCAAGATAAATAACATTAGAAACAATGAGGGATTCAACGATAATAAAACAGAAGGCCAAAAATGCAATGATCGCACAGGTTGATTTGAAGAAACAACCGAATGTACAGCAACCAGTTTTCAAGAACCATGAACTGTTGAAATAGCAATACATGAAAAGAGCAAGCACTAAAACAAGTATCGCAAAAACCAAGCTTGCTACATTCCCAGCCGGCACTGCCATCACTCAATTGTTGAAAGTTATTTGCAAAATGGCAGAGAATAGTAGTTGTAGATCAGTCAAAGCATCTAAGGCATTAATTTTAATGCGCCCGTCCTTATTGTTTTGCTTCATTGTACATAATTACGTCAGATAATTCTATTGGATCTACTTAGCGTAACCAAAGCACACTGAAGTCGTTTTGCAAATAAAGCACATCATAGCAGAAAGTTCGGCACAACTGTTTATAAAAATCATACACATCAATGTAAAATGCAAGAATGTTAGAAGATAATAGTACCGTAAACTATTTCAGCAAACTAAGCCTAACAGCTAATTTCTTCTATTCAACCGAACTACGACAAATGTTTTGTGTCAACGGAATGCAATATGATAGTTTGCCATGTATGGTCTGTGTTACTATATGGTGTAGAAGCATGGACATTGAATAAAGGTCTGGAGAAAAGACTAGAAGCATTGACATGTGGTGTTGGAGACGAATGTTCAATATCAGTTGGAAGAGAAAACTGAGCAATGAATAAGTGCTGAAAAAAGCGAATGAAACACGAAGACTGCTGAATATCGTGAAACGGAGGAAGATCGAGTATTGTGGTCATATCCTAAGACACAACGAGAATGAAATGTTGCGTGTGATGGTGGAAGGTAAAATCAATGGTGTAAAAACGAGAAGAAGACAAAGACGAATCTACACTGATGATATCAAGGACTGGACTCACAGGGACAAAAGGAAATAGCATCCGAAAGGCAATCTTAAAACATCTTCATGTGACATGAACTCCTACCTCCCCATGGAGACGGAATCTTACCTGTACCTGTACATTTACTGACGAGAAATGTATTCTCAGAGTGACCACTTCACCGAGCTCAAATTTCGAACCATGTATAAATTGTTAGTAGCAAGTATGCATTTAACAGGGATGAGAACGTGGTGTCACAAAAAATCCGGAAGATCTCTTCTGGGGGGCCTATACGTTACTTTTTCTGGGGCCCATTTCCAGTTTTGACATGATTACAAGTAATACAAGAGTCAACTTTAAATAGTTATGAATGTTTATGCGCCTACACACTAAGGCCCTATGCTGCGACTGAAAATACATTGATTATATTGATGCACTAAGCCCGCAGATAATAATTAATCAATACGAGAGAGCTCAACCATATTGAGGCAAAGTACCAGCCTTTTGGGAATAACTAAGCTTAGTAGAATTTTTTGTTTTTAAAGCGCCGCAGGAGAAACCTCCAGTCTTTTAAGAAGTGTAACTAGTAGAATTTTAATGTTATTTAAAGCCCTTTCTCTACGACTTTCTAAGTGAGGGGACCCGTTCTCATCCTCTTTCAATCTGAGGTGCCCCTTTCTCGTCCTCATTCCATCTGAGGGGCTCCCATTCTCATCCTCTTTCTATGTCAGGGATCCCTGAGGTGTGTTCTTTATAATAGCCTATCATTAGCAAGTTTCTTAGTTTTCCACTCGATAGGAGGTTTATTCAATGAAATGATAGAAAAAGCATTAAATGAAACATTCTATCTCTCTATACAATTGAAGGCTTAGATAAACAAGACTTCTTAGACTTTTTTCATTTTCTCCTGAAAAGCTCATGATAGCCATACCCTCCTCCCCTACCCCTACGTTTTTCTCATCGAAATTCGCCGATTCACGAGAGGTACCAAATTCACCGCCGAAAACCGGAAATCCGGCAAAAACCGAAAGAATCACACGCCTGCTTACCCCCTACCCCCCTTACCCCTTCTATTTTTATTGCATTTTCTGGTGAATCTCAGAAATGACCCTGATGGCCATCAAGAAATCTGGAAGATTCTCTTCCCTGATTTAAGTAGTAATGGCAGATCATATAATTCCATAGATGGATAGGTTCAATTTCGTACTTTTTCGAACCAGGGCCCGAATTTCGCACCACATTGAACCATTTCGTATTGGTTCGAAATTTCGTAGCAAGTGGTCACCTTGGTATTCTCATATTGGCATTTCGCTGTTCATGTGCGAAGTTTGAAATGAGATTGAGGACTCAATTTCAAATTGTCTTCAATGTGCTGAAGTTGATGCAAAGAATCAGTCAATGAGACATCAGCTTGAAACTCCATTCATTTTCGTGAAGTTCTACGAATGCATGCGATATTTATTTCAAAATGGTGCGTCAATACCGCTTTGACACAGTTTGTTTGATAATTTCATATTGACCTCAAGTATGCAGCACTATTTCACCAGACTTTCGAATAAGACTAGGAATATTCCATTTCTTCAAGACGACCGCTTCAGGGGCGTCAGGGGACGCTTATTCCCTGACGCGGTCTGTGTACAGACGAAAATTTGGGAATAAAATTTTAAGATAAAACAGCATCGGCTATTTTAAAATTGAACCTAACATTATGGTATCTAGGAGAAATTAAAAAAATATTAAAGACTAGGAATGAATGATTGGAATTGAGAATCAAAAATGAATGGAATTGCAGTATGTGTCCACCATTACCGAGACATTAATAACAACAGCAGCCTTTCGCCTCTGTCTCCCCACTTCTGCCAAATCTAAATAAACTTGCATGTGTATGCAAGAAACCTGCATGCATTTAAAACTAATCTTTGAGCATTTCAATTAAAGGAAATAGTTGTCAGGAATTTTGAAGTATAATTCATACTTAGATTCAACGATAATTTATCCGTTTTGGTATTTTCAATGGAACACGTTTATCGAGTAATGATTACACACATCAATGTCAGTATGATTTTTTACGGTTTGCTACTTCTTCCATGGAACGAATGTACATGTTTACTAAGCAAGCATTTTGCTCGTTAAATATTATCACGCCTCCTCAAGTTGACAAAAATTTCATTGAGGCATTTTCAAAATTTGGAATCACTAAATAAAGTTTCTGCTTATTGAGTTAATGACGCATGTTTTCTTATGAATTCACAAAGTCGCTATAAGACAATGACAAAATTTTAAAATGAATGCGCACTTGTCCAAATGGTGTTGCCTGATATATCAAGAAGTTCATACCTAGCACTTATGACAGAAAGTAAAGTTTTAGCATATAATCAAAATGTATTCCTTATCCTTCGAATCAGAAAAAAGGCGTCCTTGCAAAAGTGAGGAAAGTTTATGCGTCTTGAAAAGTTATGAAAAGTTGACGACGTTGAGCATTCACAATTCATCTATTCATCAATTTAGTGGTGAGAAATCGTATATTCAATTTTCAAATCGGCGAGAACAGCTCACTATTTAATCACCTCCGCGGTCAATTTAGGATTAATGCAATAGTTTGCATCCTGACAAAACAATATAGGTCTACATGCATGTGACGATGCGAAAGTAATTGATGTTGAATATGTCTTCAAATACCACAGTCCGGCCGTCAGAGCGACTTTCTGCAGGGAACGTGACCGAAACTGAGACTTTCACTGAATGATGTACACCATTTGCCTACTACGAATCTGCACGTCTACTGAGTTCTAGTGAGTTCCTCCTCTTGTCAGACAGGATCAAAGAAAACATGTTAATCCAATGGGACACAGATTGTAGTTTTTAGTGAAAATGAAATTTTCTATGTTTTCGCTTATTGCGACAAAGCTACTATGTCTAGAGCCACAATTCTTGACATGGAATGTCTTCAGGTCATTTGCTATCATGTTCATGTACTCTTATACATGAAGCTAAACACATCCAGATTTGGCAAGCCTCCTAATGTCGGTAGACACAAGCATTTTGAGCAATTTAAACCTCATTCAGGCAAATTCTCGCATACATCAGCGATCAGAAACATGATAATTACACATGCACATGATAGCAAACTAGAACTCAGCAGACGTGCAGATTCGTAGTAGGCAAATGGTGTACATCATTCAGTGAAAGTCTCAGTTTCGGTCACGTTCCCTGCAGAAAGTCGCTCTGACTACCGGACCACTGGTTAAACATCTCAGACACAGACAGTCTACTTTGCCTATTTTGTAGAATATATCACTTTTCCTACAATTGTAAATATGAATAGCTAATTAAAATAAGCAAAACAAGGACAGAATAGTCAGAACTGAACGGCTTAGCGCAAAATTGAAATGAGCGACGAGCTGAGTGAACGACCAAAATCGCCAAAATGAACGAGGAACTGAGAAAACTGGAAAACTGCCTTGTCGGAAACGAATGTTTTACGAGGCTGGAGGGCTCTGGATAGACATTCGATCTCGTTTATTACCAGCGAGAGGAGAGATGGTGCTGTTCTTGCACCATAATGCACTTTTACTCATAGTCGAATTCCTTCAGTTAACAAAATCAATTTGTTATTTGTCGATACATTAATAAAGCATTTTGAGAATCTCTTTCGTCTCTCTGAACCTCATTACTGCGTAGACTAATTACCAACCTAGCGATAACTAATGACATTCAATAATTTGTGCTATAATTTGTCCTTTAGTAATTTGAATTCAAAATTATACTAGAGACTCACAGATGTGGTAAACAAAGGAAATGTCAAATGTTTAGAAATCTACAATTGAGAATAATGTCCAAAGCTTCTTAAGAACGATCATATTTTATCAAAAGAATATTTCATAAATTTGCCTTGATATAAAATTAAAAAAATCCCAAGGTTTCGAGCCGAACGTTCGGTGCACCCCCAACTTAAAGCGCTCCTTGATTATATGAGAAGCTGTAGAACAGATGTCTAAAACTCCAAAAATGTCAATGATGTCAAAGTCAATCATTATTATAATTGAAGCCTACTTTACCAATCTGACAATTTTGAAAACAACTTGTTTGAAACTTGTTTCAATTTCGTAATTGAATTCACTGGCTCCACAAATTGGAGCACATTCGTGACACAGGGTTTATTCAAGCAAATCAAAAAAATGAATGAATAAACCTTGTTTGTACTCGGAAGCACATTAGACAAGGAACCTTTCCTGCACTCCGCCGGGTTCTTATTTATTCCACTCTCAATTTTTATGCTGATTATTGTTTTGCTGCTTAGCAATAATGCAGAGTTTCCTATTTTAAAAGTCTTAGATTTAACCCGACTAATGTTTAAACCAAAGTCACCCGGACGCAGAGCGAGCACTCCACCACAAGACCAAAGCGGCGGTGTTCAAACAAAAAGTATTTTAAAGAAAAGATAACTGTAATCATCAATCGATCGATTTCATAACAGGGTGATGCTCATTGTTTAGCAATGAATGACCGGCTCTGTATTTCCAACAAAGTGCAGTTTGATCGGATAGAGACAACGAAATTTACACCGAACACAACGATATCAACATCATATGACGACGAGAGAAGGTAGGCCTCTTCCAAAATAGGCTTCTCGTAGACTTGCAAGGGATACAGAAATTGAAAATATTTCTTCTCTTAGGGCCGATTTCACGAAGCGGCATTAGCTTACTCTCGGTAATAACTTGTTGAGAATCAATAAATTTACTCTCATGTGGCTTTCACGATGCGGTGTTAGTTACTACTGGGATCACTCGGAGTCGGGAGGAGCAATTTCTTTACGCCCGGTAGTAGCTCTACAAAATCAATATATTTACTACCCAGATTTACTCCCTCAAGAGGGTAGGTATAACTCTGCTAGTGAAGTCAAATGCGATCAGTTTCTTTAGTCGCTGCTCGAGATGGCAGGTCTTAATGATACGTGCCCTGAGAAGGGAGCGTGTATTCCGAGATCGACATAACCCATTCGATTGTTACGACGAGGAAAATTCCGTCTGCGCTATAGATTGACGAAATCATGCGCGAACTCATTGATTTCTCAAATCAGGGCAGACATCGCATCTCCTACCCTTCGAAGCTTCGCAGTATCTCCAGAACTGCAAACTTTCATTTTCCTTCGATTCTTGGCCACCGATCAGTTTTACCATGAGGTTGGTGATATTCATGGATTTTCTCCATCCACTGTGTGCAGAATTATTGTGAGGATATCGAATGCGATTGCAGCGTTAAGCTCAACATACATAAAAATGCCAGAATCTCAAGAAGAAGTCGATTCAACAAAGTTGGATTTTTACCGAATTGCAAACTTTCCAGGTGTTCTGGGAGCAATAGATTGTACACATGTTCGTCTACTATTCAACGTTCCTCCAGAAAACGCTGCAATGTATATTAATTGGCATCACTGGTATTCCTTGAATGTTCAGGTTGTATGTGACGCTCGATACAGAATTACAAATATAGTAGCCAGATGGCAAGGATCCATACATGATTCAAGAATCTGGAACAATTGTCGACTACTTATGGGTTTTGAGAGCAATCAGTATCAAGGATACCTTCTCGGTGATAGTGGATATCCTTGTTCTCCATATCTCCTGACCCCATTACTTCGAGTAAACAACGATGGAGAACGGCGTTATAACCATGCTCATATTCGAACACGCATTACTATTGAAAGGATGTTTGGACAGTGGAAACGTCGATTTCCTATTCTTAAATATGGGTTGCGAATGAAACTTTCGAAAGTACCACATATTATCATTGCAGCTGCTGTACTGCACAACATGGCGATTGGAGATGGCGATTTAAATTTCGTTGATGATAATGAACAGATTTTAAATGCTTATATAAGTAATGATCATATCTATAGAGGGGATGAAGCACGTGGAAATCTGTTTCGTCGAAGACTCATTGAACAAGTGTTTGTTTGACAAAGCCATTGGTAGCGCTACATTAAGTTTCAATATTGTTTACAAACAGTAATCACGCTAAATCAACCGTAGAAATTTTTTTGACCTACACTATAAATTAAATATAGAGACATAATTGCAAACGCAGTCTTTTGAATTACTGTATCATTGTTTGTCAAATATTTTATATTATGGTAAAACATATACGATCGTACGTATATGGGCATTTCCACGAAAATGTCAACCTGGGCATGGTTCATAAAAGGTGCAGTATGTTACTGCAAAGCAGTTCTACTTGGGGTAAAATGCACTGAAATTAACAAATATCAACTTTATTTTTCAAAATTTATCGGTCTTCACATAGAAAATCAAAAATAACATGACATGTACATGTTTTCAACTGAAATGAAAAATGTGAATTAGCTGAAAAATGTGATCGATTATTGAATTTACTGTGAAATATACAAAATTGACTCGGATAAGCTATTTGACGATAGTTATTTGCGAGAAATACTCTATATCAAATTGCGTATGCGTTTCAACAGCTAAAACCTCCGAATAGTATAAGAGAATTACATTTAATTATGTTACATTGAAAATGTCAGATCGTTATCTTCTTTGTCAGATAACTAATTAATTAACTTTCTAATTATCAGAGCTAATTTTGGCGCAATTTCATTTAGTACTTTCAGAGAGCAAGACATCTAAGTTCAAACACTACCAATGTCCGTCAGATCATTACCGTGGAAATGCCCATATGAAGCTATAAAATTGTAAGGCGTGCATGGAACAGCTAGAAGGGATATTCACTTTTGCTTCAAATTTTTATCGTAATTCTGCAACTCAATTTTGGAAATTATGTATTATGATCGTAGCAGGCTTACGAGCGTAAATATACATATAATTTCAGCCACGCTGTGGAAGTTGGATAAAAATTATTGAATGCAACAAGAATAATATGTATATTTCGTAGCAATACACACCACAACTGTTCACTATTTAGATTTTCAAAACGAAGTCGTTGATTCATCGGAAAACAACTGCTGTATAAAGCCACTCGTATTGCCTCGTCTGTGTTCTGTTGGCGGTACGGCAGCAGTGGTTTTATGTGCTTCTGAGTTCGTTAATTTTTCTAGAGCCTGAAAATAAAATATAATTCAATGATAATTACATACTTTAAGAAAGCGCTGCGTTAAACATCATGACTCACCTCAGCTATTCGTTCCTGGGCAATAGCCTTTCTCCTTTCCACATCGAGCCTCTCTCTTGAAATTGTGAAAAAATCAAGTGTTGTGGGTCGTTTTGCTGAGTTACTCGTACATTTTTGCGACTCTTCCATCAAGGCATTACATTTACAGGTAGGCTTTCTCGCGGCATCGCTTAATGTCCGGTTCTCAATTTCTCAATCATTGTCGCTATCGATATCAACTTTTGATGTACTGGGATGGGTTTGAACAGCATCACCATCGTAACTGCATTCAAGTGGTTCCATTTCTGCGGCTATTATCTCAGATATTTGTCCATCAGTGATGGACAAATTTGGGGCCAAATTGACTCCACCTCCAGTCGCATTTGTCTCTCTCTTCATAAGCGCAATATTCTTTTTCGTCTTGGATTTTAAACCTTTCCAAAGAACCTTCATCTGATTGACTGACTTTGCTGAATTATATTTACTGTTGAAAGTAGCTGTTAGGTCAATCCATGCCTTCTGCTTTTTCGCTAAAGTCTTCAAAGTGACATCCTTACTTTCAATAATTCGATTCGATCTTATAAAATCTATTACGAATTCCGTGTGGGCTGTGGTAAAGTTTTCACTTCTTCTTCTCGACATATTTTGGCAGCTTAGCTGTTGTAAACTTTGTTGTAAATGATGCGATTCTTAACGATTTATTCGACGTTAGTGATATTTCATTGGTTAATTATATTAACCAACGAGGATGGTAGATGATTTGCGCCAGGGCATAGTAACTCTAATGACTTGATAATACCGCTTCGTGAAATCGATTTTACTCCGAAGTAGTAGCTACTCCTGGTATTTGTGCTACTACTGGTAGCAGTTAATACCGCTTCATGAAATCGGCCCTTAGTCTTGTGAAATGGGCAGTCACCTGACATTGGCTTTAACATCGATACGTCTACAATGTGTTGCATGCTTAATGGACAGAAACAACAGTGAAGTTCTGTCTGCACGAAATTTTGGCTTGATTTCCTTTATCTGGATTTAAGTGCATCCCATTTTTATTTCAAATTTGTAAGTGTAAGTTTGAAATTAGAATATGATGGACACACATGTCTCCATTATTCAAGAACGTGGTTTTGATGTTTTGATGGCATCAAGCTACACGACAATAAATCCGTCTAAGTCAACCAAAATTTAAAGTGAAAAAGTGAGGAGAAATTTCAATGAGAGGACAGAGACAGTTTAAATTCATTGAAGATCAATCAAAAAGTCATTCAAAGAAATCCTACTGGACATTTTTTGAGCTGTTTGGTGATATATAGCTGCTGTGGACAGAGGCGTCGCTAAGGAAACATCATTGGGGGGGTGTTTGCTAAATTTTACCTGATTTACAACTAAGAGCCAAAATTTGCCTGATTAGTGCACACACGCATACTCACACACATTCCAACATGTTTCATGTTTATATCCTAAAGAAGAGGTACCTGCAGTGTTGGATTTGAGGGGAGGGAAAGTGGGGAAGTTCCCCTGCACTGGCCCGTCTCATCCCTGGTACTGAAGATGTGTCTTCCTTCCCTGAGGGGGAAGAATATTTCCAGTAGATAGGCTTTACATTGCCTCAACCAGATTGATTGAGCATCAGTTCATTATTTTAGTGAATATGAGCAACATTGACAGGCGCAGGCCTAGTTTAATTGTCTTATCATCAATAATTGACCTTCTTTGTTCATAAAGATAACAAATAAATTCGAGAAGCAGAAAGTGCTGAATGAAATAATTAGAAGGTAGCGAAACCATCACAAAAGGAGTGGAATCCAGAATGCTATCTTGATTCTTTCAGGGTCTTGATGACAACACACACAGTATTTTATTCATATTAATGTAATAGAACTCTTCACAATCAATAAAATCAAGTTTGGGAACATTGTTTAACTTTCACTCTGTGAATATTGACAGAAGCCCGAATTTTGTGAATTCATTATAGGTCTAATTACAATAAATTACAGAATGATCATCTGCGGAATGTTTATGTGGATCTTCACATGGGAGACCTACTATGAATTTCTGATGCACAAGGGTATCCACGCACCTTATTTGAAGCATTATTTAATCAAATGCGGGTGGCACCAAATGCATGCATTGGAGAGTCCCTTTCAAGGATCAAATGGGCCTATCTCCTACTTTTTCCATTTATGGTTCAACTGTTTTCAAAATAATTCGCGGGCGTTCTTAGTGCTAGGATGATAGTGGTGCTATATGAATCAATGTCCTCTTCCTTTTGATCACCCTTTTTCCGGCTTTGGTTGCAGCGTTGACCCAAAAACTTCCGTTCGAAAGCTTCCCCCTACTGCTATCATGCTCAAATCCAACACTAGGTACCTACCTAATCATCTAATCGGTCGGAAATGACGCCTATAAATGAAAAATAATTTAATTGGTGGTTATTTAAGTGGCCAATGAAATGCCGATGACGTTAAGTTAATTTGTGCGCAATTGGATCCCGTAGTATCGACTGTTAAGGAAATTTTCGACGGTGTTTGCATCGAGAAAGTTAACACGCTGCTGACAATAAACTTCTACGCACAGAGAAGACGGTGTGCCTTATTCATACCGTGCGCTTTCCGCGGTGCGCGTGTGAATGACTCGGTATGAGGAAGGTTCGATGAAATCCACCGTAACGATGACGTCATCTCCTCAAGGGACAGCGCAATAGCCAGAACTTACATGAATCAACGGTTAAATATACACTACACAGCTAGGCAGAATGAGTTGCAGGCGTTTCAGCGTTAGGTGATTATGTGCCAATATTCACTGGCCACATTATAGGTAGGGTACTGGAATTACATTTCAATTGCACTTAGATATTTTAAATTTTGCAGAGCTAACTCACATCGCCTTATGCTCCAATTTTTAAGAAAATGCGAGGCGACTGTTCCTCCTGCTCGCATGTACATGTACAGTCATCCCGGGTAGAGGTCGTTTTCAGCGCGCTATGTTTGACCGCTTTCGCGTGACAAATCAATATCATCAACAACAACTAACCATATACTTTCTGGTGTCTAGAAAGGGTGAGAATTTCCCGACATTACGATGTGTTTTTGTGACAAGACGTGTTTTTGTGGCTAAGAACAACGTCAGTGAATATTGGAGCTGAATCGCCGGCAAACCGGCGGTTTACCTGAAATTTCTCATTTTGAATCAATGATGTGAAAAAAAATCAGTTTTCTCTCCCGAGTAATTTAATGCCACTAAATAATTACGAATACAAAATATGTACACAGTCGACGTTTCGGGTCCAGACCCTTTCTCAAGGCAAGGCAGCAATAATATATTTCTCATTTTACCTGAATCTTTTAATAATTTCATATTGGGGGGTGTTACGGTCCCCCACACCCCCCGGTCGCGACGCCTCTGGCTGTGGAATTTAGGAGAACTCACGTTGAAGTGACCTGTCAGTCTTAAAAGGACTTGTTTGATTTTGCTACAGAAACTGTTGCTGGTTTTATTTCAAACATCAATTCAAAGCAGCGTAAAATTTCGGGTCCATAGAAATAGAGTTTCACATACATGCTTGAATAATATGGTTACGCGCATTAAAAGCTGGAATGAAATCAAAATCGCATGTTTATTTTCAAATCTCCTGCCTACAGGACTATCACTATCAATTATTGCCACTGTTCTCATAGGGGCACATCAAACAATTCATTACCGTTCATAAATAACTATTAAAGTGCCTCTCTAAGTAATAGAGGTAACCTGCTATGATAATTTCAAAAGTCGATAGATGAGAAACATAGCATATTGTCAGAGTATGATAAGGGGAGACTATACGAATGGTACGAAAAGTTGATATTTTAACCCTCTCAATCTGGATTTATGATAAAACTTTAATTCAACATTCGAATTCCATGGTCATCAACAATAAAATAATAGTTCATACTCATTAGAAATCTTTTTGTTATTCTGAGGTATGCTGTGATAATAATATTCATGTATGGGAACAATGGGCTCTATGGCGTAATCGGCATGTAATCGGTTAACTCGATGAGTAAGCCGCAATTCTGTTGTCCGAATTTTTGAATTACACTTCTTTGATATATAAATAAAGTTCCACTCTACTTATTAGCATCATATGAGTAACATTCTGATACACAGAAATCTTAATCTTGTAGCTTAAAAGTAGGCCTCCCCCAGAGTTGGAGCCGAGCCTGCTGTTGAGGTCCAAGTCCGGCCAGGCCCGTGACGATTTTGAAATCTCAGGAACAGGTCCGGCCCAAGCCCGCTATGATAAAGTCATCAACTATATGTAGGTCATCAATGATGGATGTATAAAAAATCAAACTATGTGTGATGATTATTGATGCCATTGATGACAACCGCAAATCAAAACCTATAAAATTGTAGCAATCCATGCATTATGGCTTAATTATCTTAATGATAAATTCCTTTAAATGCGGCTTTTGAAGCTGCGATGGACAAAAATCTGAAATTTTACACATGCCAGTAATTCAATTCATCTTTTATGAAATTAAAGTTGAGTTCGTTGGCAAGCAGTTCCAAATAATATAATGTGAAGAAATTGCTGTAATCGAACCGTATTTGACTGAAACGCTCAAAAAGTTGAAAACATTGCACTCAACAAGAATAAACAGACAAATTTAGTTGCAGTCTCTAAACTTCAGCATGGATCCGATTTGCCAGAATTCGCGCTCTTCCTCATTAATTTCACAAATATGGAAATTTGTAATGCTAGGCAAGCACTAGGCCCTAACAAGTAGTTTTAGCATCTAGCTTGTCACACACAAGCTGATGGGAATTTCTGACTCATTATAATATCAATCTGATTGTATTCGCACATTTCTCCACTTCTGCCACTTTCATATCACAGTTCGATAAAAAAAGACAGCAATTAGCAGTCACTTCCTCGAGGCAAAGTGAGTTACGCGGAATGTGGTCTACCACTGCGAAGAAGAATCTTAAGCAAACAAGCGCGTTAATAAATACCCAATATCCCTTCATCATGAGCTATGCGGCCACAAATTCCTTCAAGTGGATGTCTTCGATGACACCCTGATTCCTGCGATACGCACCAAAGAGGGACACGCATATACATGCAGGGATTGATTTGTGATGTCGCTCGCCGCCATTTGATAAATTGGAAAACAATCATAATTTAAAAAAAAGATAAAGATGAAATCTTAAGTCCACATGCACCAATATTCTTGGCCCAGGTTCGTGTGAGTTTCCCAATTACAGGCCCAGCCTCGTCCGGCAGGCCTACCCGCATGGGAATTCACAAACACGTATTTACCACAGAGAATAAGGCCTATATAGTTCAGCTAATCCACAGACCAATTCCTTGACAGGTAAAACTTATACAGAATTGTAGCCGAGCTGGGTCTGACCAAGGCTGGAGCGGGTCCAGGCATGACCATGCATTTGTAGGCCGCCCTGAGTCTGACGATAAACAGCTCTGACGATAAAGTACACTACGATTGTACGCTACGATCTTTAATTTCTGGAAACAAAAACGCATATTATTATTATTGCTTTTAATGGTATTATCGCAGCTGATTCTTCTCATTCGCGACTTTGCCCCCACTACTCAAGTCGGCTTGATCATTAGCGCTGCTAGACGATGACACATCGCATGCTGGTTTTCTCAAGGTTTGAACGCTTCCCGGAACATGTCGTATCTGGGTAGGCCCAAATGCTCATCGAAGTCTGGTTCTATATTATTTCTGTTCCATTTCAATTCTACATGACTCCTGTTTCTGATTCCTCTGTCAGTCTGTGCTGGTTAGATCGACTGACATTCGATTGAAAGCCCGAGAAAATAAGATAATTTATTTGACTTGATTTTATCCATCGGTTGGTATCAGTGAAGTGATCAAAAGTATGGGTTATTCTTCAACCGATATATTGAAATAAAGCACGCGGCAAAATGTATAGAGCATACCGCAGCGGTGCCAAAGTATCTCGCTGAGCGTCGATACGGGAGGCTCATCTAAGTTTCAGTATTTTTCAAAAATGCATTGAAAATAGACGATAAATTCTTATGCGCTTAATTCAATAGCTAGATAAAGCAAAATAAGGCACATATTTTACTTTACTTTCATTTTCAATATAGCGTATAGTCAAAAGGGAGCGATTGCTTTTTTCAAAGAAAATTTTGAAAAAATCGGAAACTTGCCTAAAGTGATGTAGCATAGGGCATATTGTATTGCTAATCGAAAAGGCACAATATGGGAGAAAACTTGCACACAGCGATCTAAATTCTTCGAATCTGACGGCATCATGGTATCGGACCATTTAGAAGGAAGTCATAGAAAACCACAAGCGATGGTAGGCCTACTATAGTTAATTGATATTCAATAATAGCATTTAATTCATCTTTCTACTCTCTCTCTCTCTGTCTTGGAAGACATCATTTTGCATTTGATTACACTTTCAATAAACCGACGAGCTTAAAAATCTAATTATGTGCATGAAATGTTTATAATTTAATTTATGCAAATTTATATGAACTTTATATGCTGTTCATAAATAATGTCCATGCACCCCTGTCTATGAAGCCAAACACAATCAGATTTGGCAAGCCTCCTAATGTCGGCAAACACAAGCACTTTGAGCGATCTAATCTACATTTAGACACATTCTCGCATACAGTGTCGATCAGAAACATGTACATAGCACATGCACATCATAGAACATGACCTGAAGACATTCCATGTCAAAAATTACGGCATCAGATTCAGCATTTTTAACTTAATAAGAGAAAATATAGAACATTCTAATCTTACCAAATACTGCAATCTGCGTCCCAGAAGATTGTGTTACGTAGTTCACATCGCTTGGGATCTCCACAACATTCATCTTAGGGCAAACTAATGAAATCACATTACATGCTAACTTGATTCTAAATTCAAATCCTACATGTGGTACAATAATTATACGAAAATATATGGATGAACTTTGATAGCTAGATGCAATATAGAAATCACACTAATAGATAGGGCCTACCAAATAACAAAAAATAAGAGGAGGTCTTTCTACGTAATGGATATAGAGGATGGCTATGCGATTCTCTGGGATATAGAGAGGGAAATTATTTGATGAATCCCGCTGGCTTCAATCCTCAAGTTTGTACCACGTTCCGCTAGACACTCTTGCAAGGATTCCATCGGATGCTCTGAAAGAGGTTTACTGCAGCAATTCAGTGGAAGCTTAGACAAAACTCCAAAATGTGCTTTGTCCTAGGTTAAACGTTCCGGAAAACGCCATAAACCACCATTTGTTAATCATTTTTGTAAACGATGGTAGAACCGAGAATACTATAAGCTTTGGTCTGATGCTCATTCAACAGCAAGTGAGCCATCATCTTCCAAAGTGAATTCATCTAATCCAAATGAGCAGCGACACGTCGACGCAGCTCGGCAGAAGTCAATTTTGCAAAAGAAGGACTCTATGGGAAAGCTAGTCAAGTTTTAACGTCAAAAGGAGTGGCACCCAATACTTCGGCTACTTGGACTTTGCTTGGTGAAAAGCATCCATTATCAGATGTACCTAGACTAATGAACCTCCATTACAGTTGAATGCAGACTTTGATATGATCAAGATATTATGCACATCTCCCAAGAAGATTGTGGGCCTTCAGAACTAAGAATACAACACCAAATTGATGCATCAATTGAAACTCTTCAGACACCAACAATTATTCTCTGCGACATGTTATCAACATTCTTTTGGCTGCGAAGGCTCCCTTGACCCTGACTCCCACAGTTGCAGGCACCAATCTTTCCGCACTACAGAATAATGAAATGGACATGCGTCATGGCTGCTGGTGAAATCATTTGGCAATTAGCCAGCAAATGTGCCTGCCATCAAAGTCTGGATAAGATGATGAATTTCTTTTAAACACTTTAATTTGGAGTTACTTGCCCGACATTGGATGCAAAAAATTGCCCGCAGATTGCGCAACGTCGTGTCACAACATTTGATGAATCAAGATTTCGTCATTTGCAAGGTTGATATGCAAAACTCTTTCAATAGTGTTTGCCTGCAAGCTGTATGTGAACAACTAATTTCGAAAGACACTGTCACAAAATTATTTATTTAATCTGTAAACCAGTGGTGAGCAACCAAGTTGGGATGGAGGGCAACAATTAGTGGCCACCAACTATAAAAGGCAGAAATAGGATTGTTGGAAATTCCTTTTATAAGCACTTTTGAGCGTAACTTTAAGGACTGCTATACTATACATAGTGGTTGTACATGACGTATTTGTAAATAAATGATGTATGCAGATCATTGTATACATGGCTGTTGTCTTTTAAGGAACAATGTTTTACATTCTAAAATCTGTATGAGTAATGGAATGTGAATAGACCAAGCTAATCGCGGAGACCTTTTTGTGAAATTAAATGGTCATGTGACCTCATTGGTAATAAAATAATATCACCTCATTTCATCGAAAAATATTGGTCTGCAACTACGTTCTATAATCTAAACGACGGACTGTAGTATAATAGCCTATATCTATTCTCTTACATGCCTACATAAAATAAAATAAATAAAAACTGGTTAAACTACACTTCTCCCAAGTGTACATAGGCCTGCTTCACCCAAACATAAACGGCTTTCGAAAACCACGCATATGCTCCCCTAACGATACTCGTGCGATAATGCCAACCTACTCGTAGTACAAATTTGGTTCTATATACATAAATCCAGATAATGTAATATCCAGAATGAATGCTTGAAAGAAAAGCTCGCTCATAAATATCACATATCTTCATGCCGTTGCACTCCTTCATGCGTAGCCTACATTATGTATTTATAGGATAATTGCAACTCTGTTTATTACGTGGTGAAATATGTTCAACAAGGTATGGAACACTATGCGACTTCGACACTATGTCACCTATCCTTCATATTGAGATATTCATTGCGAGTTTGAGCATTCAAACGAAATTCTTTGTGCTATCATTGCTCAATAAGTCATTATGGTTAAGTCATCACTTTCGCAAATCCTAAAGAATATCAACCTCAAGCATAGAAGTGTCTTTTAAAAGTGAAAGTCGGAGTGGGCCATTTTCAAATCAACAATTCAAATTATGTCCTCGGACAAACTCGGATATGAGAAGCGGTGGCGGGCCACGCGTTGCCCACCATTGCTGTAAACTTAATTGTGTCTGCCTCACTTTTTGAAATTCAACGCAAACAAACTACAACATTGTATCAATCAGCTTTGGATTGTAATTATATTTTGAATTCTTTCAATCCACAGCGTCTTTCCACTGGACGTTTGTCACAACCGCATTGCAAGTCTTCACGACGTCGCAAGTCTTCTGTGCCACATATGACTATTTTGTGCAATACTACAGTGCCCGACAGCAAGTTTGCAAGTTTTGACTTTTTCCAAATTTTCTGATGTCTTTCTCATTCCTTCTTTTGATAAACCTTCTAGAAGCTATGAATTATGTAAGTATGTTGCAAATATTGTTTTTAAGTACAATGATGCTCATTATCTACTCTTATAAGTAGTTTATTATAATTTATAAGTAGTGTAAACACATGAGCGAAAAACATAAAAATTTTGAAAAAAATTGTAATTCATTGCCATTAAACTGACACCCAGATATCATTGCCTGCTTAAAAGCGCTGCATAGAAATTGATTAGAAATGCATAGAAGCATTCACGTGATTAAAATTGTGACATAAACATGGCATTCATGAACTTTAGTGGAGAGTTGTAAATTCAAAATGACTTGATTTGGTGTATTGTGGAGCATAAATGTTGCACTTTGTGTCAAAAGATAACTGAGTGTACAAATTTAATGTTGCTGTTGATTGAAAGTTTCTGAAAGAATTCGAAATTAGAACATATGGATATCTTGCGAACAACTTCAGCGTGTAAGTCAAGCCATAACTTAGCAATTCACACGTGTCTCGACGATACCAATGGGCCCTTGACCACAGTCACACGGATAAGGATCAGTGGAATAATACAATCTTTATTGATGAGACTGTGATTACAGATAGTTCTCCCCAATTCGTGAGGTGTGTGGAACGCCACCCTATGACCAACGAACACTTCCAATTGACAGTGAAACACTCTACTAAGGCTATGATTTGGGCATACTTCTCAGCTTAATTGGTTTATGACGAAGTCATGTGGTCGATGGTTCGATGGATTCTGACACTTACTTCAACAAGATAATCAATGGACGACTTGTCCAGCAAATGAAATACTGGTATCCTGATGGCACAGGGACATTCCAACAGGATAATGCTCTCTGTCATGTCAGCCGAAAATCAAAAGAAGAGTTCCGAAGTTTGGGCATCAATGTCGACATGGATTGGCCCCATGTAGCCCGGATGTTGATCCTATTGAAAACATCTGGACCGTGGTCAAGAAACGAGTAAGCAAGGAGAAACGTGAGATCATATCACACTTCCTTAAAATCTGGCATCGTGATGATGAGCTGGTGGCGGTATGCCAGTCTTTGATTATCTCAATGCCAAGACCTGTGAGATCTCTTCGTCAGTCGAAGGACATCATACAAAGTATTATTGGCAAGATATCTATGTTACTGTTTGCTTCAGCATTATCAATGTTCCACTTACTCACCAGTGTTCATGTGCAATATAAATGAGTATTGGCACCGATTAGAAGTTTTCATTCACATTGCATTATGGGGATATTGACAAACTTGCTGTCAGGCACTGCATATTTTGATTATTGACATGATCCTTACTTGTTTAAATGATTCCTGTAAATTTGAAAATATACTCTGTCTAATTTCCTGACCGATATATTCGTAGGTCATCGCCTCGCATCTGCACCGAGAGCTATCATGGGAAGTGGTTACCGAAATGAACGATCTCAAGTGATCGTTGAGGCAAATCTGATTGCAATAACAATTTCATTATATCTCCTCAATGGCTCTTGGTGCAGACTGCAGACACGATCATTGCACATTTTGACCTGCTGTTTGAAGAGTTAAGTAGACCTTGTTAATAAGCAATTACATTTTTGGAAATTTATTTAATGATGCCTAGACCCTATGGGATTTCCATCTGTAATTACTGTAAAATTAAAATCAATGTCAAATATTACTCAATGAGTGCGAATAACTGAAGTCTACAGGAAAACTTAGAATAAAGAATAATTCTATATGTATATTCTGTATCTTTTAGAATATGAATAATTTCAGGTCAACCTATAACCCACTGTTTGCTTTACACAGTGACAGGAAAAACAATGAATGATTCGAAAAATATTTATTGATGCACTTTTATATCTAAACAGAAGCTTAATGTCATCTTATCAAAATTATTGATGCACATCAGCGTTCAGCAGATCTTTGGTTGATATATTGAAGACTGAAATATGAATAAGCATATTTTTAAAGAATTTGTTTAAATATTTCGAAATATCTGTTAGGATCATAAAAAGATAGTAATATTTTCGATTTCATTTCGTTCTGTAAATTGCCAAAAAATGAAGGGCCGAAAAACGAAAATACTTCATAATTAGTAGAAAGCGAAACAATAAAAAAGTAAATGATTTCTGGTTGTCAACGTTTCCTATGTTAAGTCATGCATTCATACTTTCAATGAAGAATCGAGAATGTTTCTCCGGGTATCATGCACATGACCCAAAAAATATACCTGTAAAGTTTGTGCTCCAACATGCGCAAAATTACTAGATTAATTTTACATCTATTGTTAAAAATATTCAGACTTACTATCTGTAGTGGAGCATACTGCTGCAAGTACATGCATACAAAACAATTGAACTGTGGAAAACAAAAGTTCACTATTGTGATTTCCCATGGGCTCTTTAGACTGTGATCAATACTAATCGTCAGGAAAAAGTCTACAACTGAAAATGTGTTACTTGCAGATTTGCATTCACAAAATGAGATACTGTAGGAACTTATTTTAATGAAATCTATCAACAAAAAAGTATCAACTTTAGATAATACCATTGTCATTCAGGAAATAAGCTAAAATTGACATAACGAGTCTTCAATATATCACCAATCTGCACATGGGTCGTAAAACTGAAAGACAAAAGTCATTGGTTAGTAGTGAAAAGTCTACTTTCTGATATGACAAATATAAAGTCAAAACTCGATGAATTGTGAAAAGCAATCATCTAGCTACAAATAAGAAGTCAAACAGGTGAAGCAGCATTAACTTGTTACATTGTGTATAATTACCGCATGAATATACTCAACGTCTGGAAGGTATGCCGTACTAGAAATATTCAGCTGATCGCTCACTAGCGATCACCTGTGAAAATCAGTTAACAGTAAACTGGGATATGAAGGTTAAAAAATCATTAAAAATGTTGGTGTTTAACCGTTACAATCTGATATCTCTATCTATACTATTCATCCAATTGTACACTCTGCCGATTTCCACTAGCTTGAAATTGAATCACTTAATCAATAAATGAAATCGAAATGATAATGACATATTCACAGGAGAGCAAGATAGACATTGAAAATCTGCTTTGTTGATTAGAAAAGTCAGGTTCAGTTGAAAAAGGTTTTCATCTCCTTGTTAAGTTTGATTATCTCTAGAGAAAATGTTTTCTATGTACCTTATTGAATGATTGCTTGGAAAAGAACGTTGATTTGGATTTCTAGTTACTAAGTCGAAGCGCAGGCCGCTGCTTAATGCTGTAATACCTCTGCTTTTCAGCTCTCTATCAAGTGCTGCTGCAAACTCATTACTGAGAGTGCTGTTGCAACAAAGTACCACGGGTGGCAGGAAGCATGATCAAGTGACAAAAAATTTGACGACTTGGGATGAAGCAGCTTTTGGTACTTTTTGATACGCTGATTTCAGAAATTATAGTGGCGTAAATCATCTATTGGCTCCTTTCGAGATGTAGGGCCATGAATAATCTGACAACCAATCGGAATCGAGGATTCCTATAATTCATGCAAAGTATATTTAAAAAGCTTTTAAATGCAGTTTTAAGCTATAAATGTGATTATTTATGCATTTTTAGGCATTCTAGAATATTGTAGTGCATCCATTACGGATATATCAGATGATATAGTCATTCTGACGGCCAATCAGAATCGAGCATTCTATGAATTTAAAATGTGCTACGCCTACTCAAAACCCTACGAAGTTTAGACTTTATTTATGTTATTTATGGATGGATTTACATAAATAGTGATGTTTTTGATCTGCAATGATTATATGCAGACAGTAAACATGATTGTAAACTAATAACCGTCTAACAACCAATCACAATTGAGTATTCGTATAATGCAGGAATATGCTTTTCTTAGAAATGTTGAAACATCAGTTACAATTCATTCGTAGGAGTGTATGCATTTCTGTGGAATTTGTGCCGATAACTGTTGGATGTAGGTCTTTGTCTTCGGAAATCTAGCAACTAGTGATAGTTATTTTAATTGTCAATCATATTTATGACAATATACCGGTACCATTTAAAAACTAATTCCTTCAGCTTGTGACCACATACAGTAGGGAGAAGTCCTTTGATTAAACTATTTTTATTTGCATGAAACAACAACTTGAAATAAATGTGGTTCAATTCAAATCACATATGACGTCCATTGTATCGGACCGTAGTGTCAAGTAGGTGTCTGTCAGAAGCTGGGTATACTCTTGAAACCTTCCCGCATTGAGTCCACAACGCGCCAAAGTCGGTATGCACGGCTACTGAGGGTTGCTCTCCGTATTTTCTCAAGGACAATTTCGTGAGGTTGCAAAACTGTCTGATGTGAACCATCACAATGTGGATAGCCGTGGTCACATTGATTCCAAGCCTGAAATACGAATCTGTGAATTTGTTTACCCTTGTTAACCTTTGTTAACCTTCAACCACTAAATTGAAGTCAGAGAAAGCTTCAACGTATGGAAGTAACCAAGAGTCAGTTGGGTAAATGATATCTCTGAGGACATCAGTCTTCTTCAATAAATGACGACACATATTTCCATTAAATTCACCTGAGTGCAATTTCGGTCTCGTCAGCCCCACTCTCCTGCTCCACTCTGTGGCAACTGCTTCATTCCTCTTTTCCAGTTCTGTGTACATCTTATTCGTCACACGGAGCAGACGATGAAGCTCCGGTGGAGGCAACAAAGAAATGATCATCTCATGGTCATCCCCTCTGATCAACGGAGGATTCGTGCAGTTGTTAAAGTCCTTGGCCAAGATTTATGCTTGGAATTTTGGAATTTTCGTGAATTATTCCTAACAGACACCAGCGTGCGTATAACGGAAGATCTGCACTTACAAACATCATTGAAGTTGTCCTTGGAAGCTTGGCAATATGCGCACGGATGAGTGCTTCCATGGGCCTGGATTCTGGTCACTATGTTGATCATTTTAAGATCCATGGCCATGGTGAATTTGCTTTGCAGGTTCTCTATTTCCAACAAATCGAAAACTGACTTCACATTCTGATAGCTCTCCTTGAAGTTGGGAACTATGGCTAACACAAAGAGACGCTTGACACTCGAATCAGTGAATCTAGTTGAAGAACCAGAAGCATTGTCATCAGTAATCATGGACATACACACCTTGAAGAATCCAGCTTCACCGTCAGCTCCTATTTTCATAAGGACGTCGTTGCAATCTAATTCACGGATCTGAAGTATATAATCAACAAAGCGAATGACATCATTGCAATGAAGTACAGGAAGTTTTGAGTCATCGTCCACAATAACTTGTCCCAATGAGAAGAAATTGGAAAGACTTTTATCGTGATTGGTTAAGTATTGGTGGCAATTTCCATCGATAGAATTCCGCCCAGCTGACTTCCGAAGAAAAGGACAAATAATCGTCTTCATTGAAACATTAGATGCACCCAAGAATATCTGTAACTGATTCAAGGTCTCAATGAAATTTAGGCTCTTGTCTAGCTTTGCTATCACTCATTGAGATTGTCAGTGAATTTAAACCCTTTGTAGCGAACGAAATTTGCTCAGGCTGGCTACTCTCCCTCAACTTTTCCCGAATCAACTCACCAGCTATCAAATCCTTGCTTCTATATCCTCGGTACTGACTATCTCCGTCAAGTTCTCCGCAGAGTCGAAATGTTACAAGAATGCGAGAGTCCGCGATGTATAGTGGAATAACAAGATGCACATATTTTTGCCCTGGACGAACGGGCATGAAAGACTTCTGATCTAATGATGGAGGACGACCTACTTTTCGTTTTGGAGCAACAGTACCTTTACATCTTGCGACATCACACATCTGACAAGGACAGACAGGAAAGGGATCTTGGCGTGTAGCCGTAAGACGGATGGAAGAAACAAGACTGCTGAAATCATGGACTTCCGGACGAGTATTGACATCATTCTTGTCTTGGCCTATTTCTAACAAATCATTTCGACATTTTGAACAAATCTCATTCGGTGGTATGCAGTCATCCGCATTGTAATTTTCTATGAAGAATCTCTTAATTCTATCTACGATGACATTGGTTACATCATATTTGGCTTTCTCAAAGCAAACGATGCAAACCCGGCGGCGGTTCTCTTCATGAGTTCCTGGTCTCTTACCATGAGCACTCATTTCCCAGAAATAAAGAAGATCCAAAAATGTAAACGAACAATGTAACCGCAAGAATTAGAACAGAGCTGCCTCAATTACGCACTTGATAAACAGACTGGCGCCAACTAGCTGTCGATAATCAATTAGCAGCTGCAAACCACGAACGTGCACGCATCGAAAAATCAATACAGTCTTCGTTGTAATTGCTTTACGTCAAACACATCAAGACAGTGCGTGCGCATTTGTAATGCTTGTGTTCAATGCATAGTCAGCTCATGATGGCTGACTACCTATTCACACGTTACCACTACACAACTGAAAACTTCCGAACCTCATTCGTATAATGGTTAAGCATCAATCATAACGTCTGATGATGATTTTGTTATAAATAGATTCCGAGATTACTAAGAAGAATTTCTAAAACTTAGTTTTCGTTTGAATAATCACATCTGATATTTTTAGATGACATGTCTTAATTGAATAGCTTTTCGACCATCAATTAGACAATAATTTATTATTATACTGATTAGCACGAATGTTTCACAAAAATGCAAATGAATTGTAATTCTATTGTGCTTCGAGGATAAATAAAGAATTACATACATACATACACACACTACTGATGTTTCAACATTTCTAAGAAAAGCATATTCCTGCATTATACGAATACTCAATTCTGATTGGTTGTTAGACGGTTATTAGTTTACAATCATGTTTACTGTCTGCATATAATCATTGCAGATCAAAAACATCACTATTTATGTAAATCCATCCATAAATAACATAAATAAAGTCTAAACTTCGTAGGGTTTTGAGTAGGCGTAGCACATTTCAAATTCATAGAATGCTCGATTCTGATTGGCCGTCAGAATGACTATATCATCTGATATATCCGTAATGGATGCACTACAATATTCTAGAATGCCTAAAAATGTATAAATAATCACATTTATAGCTTAAAACTGCATTTAAAAGCTTTTTAAATAGACTTTGCATGAATTATAGGAATCCTCGATTCTGATTGGTTGTCAGAATATTCATGGCCCTACATCTCAAAAGGAGCCAATAGATGATTTACGCCACTATGATTTCTGAAATCAGCGTATCAAAAAGTACCAAAAGCTGCTTCATCCCAAGTCGTCAAATTTTTTGTCACTTGATCATGCTTCCTGCCACCCGTGGTACATCATATACATTGTTTTTATATCTACTGTATATACACGTATGTTGTTCAAATTAATTTTACTCAAATGAAATGTAAAGAAAATGTTCTCGTGATAATCATTATGTTTTATATTCGCACTTAATGAACTGGAATTTTCCGGATGTCGTAGCCGATGCATCCTACACCTGTATGGCCATATTTGATAATTGCAATATTTCTAGAATTCGTTGCTGGTAGTTCGCGACTTTCCTTGCATCTGAAAGATCTAAAATATTGACTGCACAGACGTCATTCAAATAGCCAGAAGTGATTGAGCTCCTATGATTACTCAATTCTCATGAAAAATATGAAAGAAGTAAGACATTTTCCTTAAGCTGTTTCTTCTGAATTCTGGGTAGGTAATGAATCAAGGCAAAGTAGCTGAATAAACACGAGTTTCGTCATTCCAAATACAGCAACACTAAAAAAATCAGAACTAAGAGACCGATGGCATGGGCAATTTTCCATCCAATGCTGTGGAAATTATTATGAGAACAAACAAGGATATTCATTCCACTCCTCATTGGAGATACATCACTTCTCTATAGTAGATTCTGAGAGTTTAATCTGCATACCAGTACATGTAGATTTTCAGTTATCCACAAATCTAGGATACGTACATATATCTACAAAACCGCACTATACATAGCTATGGAATCGTGAAATACATGTAAGTTATCCCACTCATTTCATGAAGATAAAATGTCCCATCAGCTCGTATCAAAAGCTATATATTCACCTCCCCTTCGGCTCGGAGAATACCTTTGACAGTCCTAGATTCTGAACATTTATCTCCGGAAATCAGTGGGATAATATACATGTATACATGCACACACTAGCTGCTAATCTGCCCAGTGACTGAAACATTGAGAGCCGTCCAAGTAGATTTCCCCACCTTTTCATGTGTTAACGCTTGTTCGCCATCGTGCTATCTGTAAATTAATACTTTTTCGTTATTGGCATGGAATATTTTCAGGATTACTTAGAGGTGCAAGTAATTTACTTCCACTTGATGTCAGCCTTTGTCTATCCGCTAGATTGTCTTAAAGATACTCTTCTTCATTTATCTGACATAAAATTTTCAAATATGTGTTCTTTTTGGAAATATTTCTGCAATATAGCTACTCTCCCGAAATCAGTGGGATAACATATGCAGTACATTTCCAACCAAGAAGATTATCATAGACATGTAGGGCTCGCTGCATCCAACTATTCTCTGGAATCTCAACTATACCACAGTTATGCTCTAGCTATACTCTAGGTGTATAGTCCTTGGCAAATAAGTGATTTAATATGTAAAAGTCCACTGGTATTTCTGTGATTATACCACTAATTTCTTTACAGTTGAATCTAAAATTTGTCATATGAGAAATATAACATGAGAGCACGAAGACATTTTGTTACATTTCATGCAATAATGCTATTCAAAATCTCCGGTAATGATATTCTCATGTGATCGGCAGAAGAATGATCAAAGTCTTTCATTTCCATGTTACAATTTTAAGTAACTGGGATGTGTTTGATATACCCAGCTTTTCCTTGGAAATCTCTACATGGCATGTCAAGTCTATTTTCTAGGTGCATAATCCACAGTAAATTAGAAATGAAATACCGGTATCAAAGATCCACCTCACTTTCTCTGATTTTAGTGCTGATTTCTTTGCACTAGGATCTCAGATTTCTGCGGTGATATGTGTATATTTGAAAATGATCAAAATCGTTCATCTCTATGTTACATGAGGCAATTTGGAATCGTTGGACATATCAGATAATTTCCTCTACGGCTTAGCAGAGAAATTCGCAAAGACAATCGACCCGTCTACGCGTCGCTCCTGTAGTTATCTAATACAAATTATGATTAAATAGTTGTTGATAGAATGAATGGACATTTTACAACACGATGTACATATTGATACGCTCACTTGCATAAAAAATCTTTTTGCACTGATCTGCAGGATGGGTGTTGATTGGTGTTCAGAGTATTTAACTGATGACTCATTATTCACTGCTTATTCATTGATTATCATCTTCGATTTCATTTACTTTGTAACATAAATTGTTTTCTTTGAAGTCACATCTGAGATCATACAATCAACGAAAAAAAGGACTAATTTCTAAAAGCATACAAATTAACTGCCACGCAATTGCTAGGATAAAAAATGGCATTGAATATTTTTAGAAATACAAGCAATTTTGACAGTTCACTATTGAAGATAGCGTTTCAGTGGAAAACCAAACTGCAAGACCGTGAAAACTTCAAAAGGTCTTCATTGCACTTGATTTGAAAAGAGTTTTAATTGGTTTTCCAAGCACAAACAAATATAAACCTGTTAGAAATGATTACATGAATACTTAAATTTTATCATAAGCTTCTATCAAGCAAAACTGAATTTAAAATGCTTTCACTACACTTGCGATGTTTTCGTCATATCACCCACATTCCTTTTAGAAGAAACTGTTGCGTCTTTTCGATTATCTGAAGAATCAGATTTTCGTGTCGAATTTCTTTTAGTTTTTTCGAGTTTCTTATCACTCACCACTTCATTACTCGGTGACTGTTTTTCTTGTTCATCGCCACACTCATCGATAGGGGGACAATCAGTGCTTAGCTTGGTTGGTCTTGCACGGGATGAAGTTTTCCGGGCAGTCATTCGACGCTTTTTCATTCGCCCAAAATATTTCTTTTTTTCAATTAGCTGAAAGCGTCCATAAACGGCAATTAGGGCACCGAATACCACGAAGGCAGCCAAACTTGGTAGAAAAGCAATAGATTTTACACCCAATGAAAAATTCAGAAAAAGGGAGTTCATGTTAGTATCGAGCGATGAATAAGTCATATTGGAATTCCAAGGCACTGTTTCTTTAGATCGCCAATCATATGTCAGAAAAGTTTCGTTGAACATATTGATTTGTGTTTTATTGATAACAGTATATATCTCATTGTTTGGCCCAACGTACTGTCCAAAGTCGTATGGCTTGTAAAAGATTTGATTTTTCCACATATTTAAGTCCAATAGCATAACAATGAAAATGATGCCATAATTGAACCACTTTCCTGTAACGGAAAAATCATGAGCGAAATAATTGAACTATGACGATGTCCATGCATGAAATTGTGTGCATGATGTTGAACATTTACATACAAAGTTTTGACTTTTGCGTAAGATGACATTTTCTTCCGCAATTATTGATCGATGATAGATATAATCATTTACAAGGAGAAACATACATTCACCTGGTAAATAAATACAATAATTTGTATAAAGTGTAAATATACGATTGATTAAAATGATGGTCTGTTACCACGCCCTAGTGCATCCTGAAACATGATCGATAAGTGTCGCTGCTCAGTGATCATACTACCGAACTGAGAAGCAGCCGTTTTAGCGACATTAATAGTCATTTCGCATCAAGTGCAACAACATCTTATGAAACTACAGGATTAATTATCTTTAAAACACTGGTTACGTCGCTATATTTAGCATTACTTGCATTTGTACTTGAGTTGGTACACTTTCAACAAATTTAGAACGTTTGATGTCTGGTACATCTAGGCAAAATACAGACTTTCATCTTATTTCGCATTTCCATCACTATATGTTTAAGAAGTTCCTAAAATCATCCTAACCGACTTTGTTTAATGACCTACTTTCACCTCATCCCGAGAACAAACATCTTCAAGTCTGCAATCGCTTGCTTAATTGCGTAAATCAGACGTTAAAGAATCAACAAAAAATATCTTAATGGGACTACATCGCGAAGGTATGCGAAAGTCGTTACAGGGGAGAATCGCCTCATTAACGACTTCTTGAAAATAGAATCATTAATGAAGAACATGAAAATTTTGAATTAGAAGTTTTTCTCTGTCGATCTATTCAAATATAATTTTTCAGATTAGTTGAAGACATAAACCTTTTTAGATAATGATAATCATAAATGAGCTTTTTGTGATCGCAAGTCGATGACAAACACTTGAAACGCATTATTGAAAAACGTCACAGAGATTGCCTAATGCCGTTATGAAACGTTCCCCCCATAAACGCTGCATTATGAAAAGCGTTAAAAATGTGTTGTGCAAAAATAACTACCGATTATGACGTTCGAACAGCATCCTTTTCCCGAGTGATCGATTATTCGTTCGTTCATCACAATTTTCTTGTATCTATCAATCAGCAATCTTGTCTCCGCATGCACCGATCACTTGATCATCGAAACCATTTTATTATACAATTTAAAAATGGCAAGTACATTGACAAGAATGAGGTGCCATGAGTACTCCACAAGTAGTTATCGGCACTGAATACAGTCTAAGCATTACACAGTACTAAAAACATTCAAATCTGCATATCACTGAAAAATAGTTTATCTTATAGAGAGTTTACTCAACATGTTGGTCCAAAAGCATCATGAGTGAACCACATTTGTCAAAAATTCGAATGCGAAGCATGTGAGGAGATCGTATAAAGCATAACTGAAATAACTTCTTCGGATAAATTATAATTTTATTCAGAATCACATGACGTTTCACAGTTATCCTGCTTAATGGTATGGAAAAGTGGCCCACCTCTACACGTGATCAAGCAGGACAACTGCGAAATGTCATGTGATTCTGATTAGAATTGCACTGTGTCCAAAGAAATATTTTGCAATAATGCCATGATTCATCCGGATATGGGAAATCGTTGGTGCTGTTCGCAATGTTTTAAACTTTAGGTCAAAATTATTGAAGTTAAAAATAGCTTATCTTACCAAACCAAATCATTCATGAACAAGTATCTTAAAAATTGGCGAGATATCCCAATTTACATCTGTGCACATTTTACCCAAATATAATGCATGATTTTGCAAGACTTTCTATGTCCACAGGTTAATAAGTTCCACGAAGCAGGTAATTATTTTCCTGGTTGGAAATTATTAACCTGGTGCAGACTTCCATGAAAAAAGTCATGCATTATAACAGATAATGCATAGATTTCTTCGGTCATTATTTGTCATAATAACCTAGAGCCTTCGGCTCTCGGTAATTATAGCAATAATGACCTCAAATCTATGCATTATCTATTACATAACGACCATTTCAACCTACAACGTTGATTATCTGGATCAGAGACATACGACCGAAAACAAATTTCAAGCAAGAATGCAATGAATTCAGATGATCGGAATTCTGATGACAGTGAGTTATGAACTTTTTAACATCTAGCAATGTAATCATTTTCCTGCCATATCACGTTTTATAAAGATAGTGGATATTTGTGTATTATCTAAAAAATGAAGCTTTCATGTCACTACATTTCTTCTGTGGGCTGACATAGCCATGTCAGTCATTAAATGGAGCGCTGTGATGCTTTTAATATGGATGCCCTCCCTGCCGACTTCCAATGACAATCTCGGGACTCGACCCACGAACAAAGCATCACTTGGCCAAGCACTTGACCTCTGTAGCGTTAGTGGTCGACTTCCTGATCATGATTTGCTTATGGATATCTTTGTGTGAAATACTATTGAGAAACGAAATTCCACAGCCATGAAGCGATATCAGTATCCTGGAATTGCCTAACTTCGTTCAGAGTTAGAATCGCCACACGATAGATGTTACTTAACAGATCAAATAGGAAGGAGCTCATAAAATGTCGTCTCATGGGTTATCACCAAGAAGATCTGCGATGCGATGCTTTTTTTCAAAACTTCTTCCTCTGCAGGATCTTTACGCATCTAGTGAGGGGGTTGTATTTCTTACATAATTGGAGAAATCCAGAATATGTGAGCCTATGAATGAGTGACGATTTGAAATGATGAATATTTTCAATCTCATGAGTGTTTAGTAGTGAGCTCTACACTGCAAAAAAATGAAATGCCGAAAGATGAAGTAATGATCTAAAATTAAGAAAATCTGGAAAAATATGTGCCCGATTTCAATAAGAATATAGGCCAGCAACAATTTCGTGAACAAATAGTCGATCATAATTATTGCAATTCAACATTCGCCATTGTTCTTCTATCTGCAGGCTTTGAAAAAACTGCACTATGTTACCGCTTTGTTACTAAAGTAGATCAGCATTCACTTCGAATATCTGAAGAGAATGACAACTATTAAGTCAATACAAGACACCAACACCCTTGATTACCTGACCTCACTCGCTCGACCTATGAATTGAACTGCAGTCCGCGGTAGAGACGAGCTCGCACCTTTTCCACTAGGCCACGCTAACGGTTCAAAGGGAATGCGAGTGAAGGCAGAAGTCATTTCCAAGTGATGTCGACGGCTTATTGTCCTATTATTATTGACAAATTACTACCAGCATTCTTGTTGTAGCTAGACAGCATATCAGCATGTCATTCGACTACGCCACACAGTAGATTGACAACAAAGATTTGCGACAGATCTTTGTTATCAGCATTCACTTCACTCCGTATCATTGTCAATCATGACTTCGTGTGGTGGCTTCAGAAGGGGAAAATTTATGCATAAGCATCATACATTTTTTAAACCTGGAGTTGCTGAATGCTTGGATATTTCAGAAAATCAGAGTACCATCAAAAAGTACATTCAAAAATTGTCTGCCGGTGGAAATGATGAAGGAAACAATCGAAATGCTTGCGGGTGGAAGAAAATCCGGATATCTTCAGAAAATCCTTTGATGTCTGGCAGAAAAAGCAGGATTTGAATCTTCTCTGAAATGGAAGAGGTCTCGAACCGGTTGCGAGATGTAGGTATTAAATCCTTCATTTCTAAAAGGAAGACTCTCCTATCTGAAGAACATTAAGAAGGAAGACTTGAAAGGACCCGACGAAAATCGAGCTGCAGCTCATGAAAGTATATAAAAAGAATGAAGAAGCATGAAAGAAAGTTTCTGACGAATCCATAGTGAGTAAGACTATGAGTAAACCAAGAAGTGCAAAACTGTCGTCAAAAAAGTTCGCGTCAACCTCTACAATCTTCTTTCATCTTTTGGTCCGAACACCGATATGCGTCTGTCATTACGGAAATAAAGCTTATTATTACCACTATCCCATTTTTAGCATGATACATGTGAATACACCTCCAATACACGATAACTATGTCGGCGATTGCTCACTTGCTGAAATTCGTTTTAACTTTTTGAAATTGGATTCCTGAGAAAATGAGAAAAAAATCGAGACCTGATCTTAAAGTGGCTCCATATTTCGATGTCATCCTTATATTATCACGGGCACACAGTATTAGAAAATTTACCGATATTTGCAATCACATGAATACCAAACAGCTTTACGGGTGATGCTTCTTCTAGAAATTTCGAAATTACATGTGCTGCTTTTGAAATTTGCAGTGCTCGTGGGTATCATTAACTTCTTATACAGTTGCACCTGTAACTTTTCTTCTTCACAACATGCATTGCATAATCTATTGCTTATATCTATATACCTTAATTAATAAGATAACACTTTTTGTCATAAGGCAGGAACGAAGGGGGGGAGGGCAGCTTGGTTGTACGTCCTCGAATCCAGTCGGTCCAGGTTCCGACACCCTCCTGCGCTACCTGCTTGGTGGCGCTTGCAGGCCCTGGATACTACCACACGCCTGCCGGCAGTAACTAAACAACCATGTTATCCAACGCAATGACATCAGCGACGACTGGGAGTCAGAAGGTCACTCCTGTAAACGGGGATGGATCAGACTCGCTCAACCTCATTTGAGGCAAACTGGTCTTCGGGTTCAATCCCTAATGAAATTGGTTGGCGCCAGGAAGGGCATCCGTCCGGGAAAGTCATGCTCCAACTCTCAAAACTATGAATAGTTCGTTGCAAAGAATAGTTTCCCAAGGGAGTACATCCCTACGTTCTCCAGAAAAGGTTGCGGTGCCAGAGGCATATGTTCGAGTGATGTATGTTCAGGATGTTTAATGAAAGCAAGATTGCTGTGGAATCAAAGCACGGCGATACGGCCCTCTTTAAAGTCTCGGTGGGCCTAAACTAAGGTTTAGCCCTAAGTCCCTACCTCATCCTTCTATTAGACGAGATATCTAACACACTAAAAGAGACTGAGGAGAGTGACACCCTAGAACCCTTCTTTGATCACGACCTGGTAACATCAGGAGAAGCGAAGGAGAAAATTCAAACGCGCCTAGAGAAGTGGCGTGAAGTCTTAAGAACTTCACGCCACTTCTCTAGGCGCCCATGGTCTTCGGATCAGTAGAACAATGACGGTATATCTCAGCACGAAGGAGAATGAGAGCCTGCACCTACGAGGAGTCGGAATACCGACTGCAGATACCATTAAGCGCTTGGGTACAGTGATGGACGAAGAAAGCAAATCAGACCGAGACATGAGGATGAAAACTCAAGCGGGATGGAAAAATTGGATATCGATGTCTGGAGTCTTCTGTAACATGAAGATGAGCCTAAGACTGAGAGGCAGGGTTTTCTGCACAGCGGTTAGACCGGCCATGTTATACCGCGCTGAGCTCCGGGCTCAAAAGAAAGCCGACCTAACTGCGATGGAGGTATCCGAAATGAGGATGCTGAGGTGGTCAATGGGCAAGACAAAGAAAGATAGGATACGAACAGCCATATCTGCCACATGCTTAAAATGCCCCTGATAAGCAAAGAAGACGAGACCCGTCGATGGAGATAGTTCGGACATCTATTCAGAAGATCAGAGATAATATCTGCAAAGCAGCTTGGAAGCAAGAAACTGTGCCTCATAGAAAGGGAAGGTCAAGAACAAGTTGGAGAACTGTGGTGAAGAGCGGGATGAAGACCAGGTCTCTTATCGCAGACATGGCCGCGGATAGAAGTGTGTGGAAGCAACGAACTGAGGGGCCACAACGTGCTATCCTATCATCCGGGAGGCTGAAACTGGACCAGACCTGTCCAAGGTGAGAAAGGTAGGAACGCAGCATTACACTGTATAATCAGGATGCTATCATCATGAAGTAATGGCTGTGGGCGGGAGGACCATATCCAAGAAATTTTCAAAACTAAAGTCTTCTCTCCCGAAGTATTTATGCCACAATAAAAGATAAAGTATAGATACAGCATCTATAGAGGTATAAATACTTCGGGAGAGAAGACTTTAGTTTTGAAAATTTCTTTTATCATCAAGAATACCGATGTATCTTTAAAACTGATATTAAAGGAAAAATAATTCTTTCGTTGCAGCTTCTCAAAATGAGGTCCTGACGAACTGCTGCAAGATCCATACGCATTTGGTGCAGTGGCAGAATATCATAGAGATTGAACGGTGAATCCCAGAACATCACAAAGACAGATTATGTCTAACATCGATGAAGGAAATGAATTAGAGGTGTACGAGTATATCACTCAAAAACATGTTACTTCTTTTGAAATTATATTGTGATAATTGTGCATGAAAAAGGAATTTAAAATGTGAAGTGATTAGAAAACATTAATTTATTCTTTATTTCCTATATGCATAGAAGCAAGAATAAATTGTTCAATATCAACGTATTTAAGTAGCAGCTGTGAGATAATGCTATTATTGAGATGCTTTTCCACTGATAATATTGCCGATAGAATAACAGAAAATTCAAGCTATCAACAAATGTAGCAAGCATTACACGCTCAATTGAAAACAAGCAGTTTCAATTACGAAATTGAAAGCACTCTAAATTACACTCTCATCCCATCAAAATTCCGGAATGCGCTTTATCAATGTGAAATGAAGACTTAGTTGATAAATGAAAGTTAATTATTGTTTATCCAACTCATTGATCTCGTTGACATATCAATGATAATCGTGCATTAACTATAACGATAATGAAAATGACAAGCCACAACAGTTAGATGTTACATTTTTAGACTAAAAATTATTATTCTAATTCTTTGTTGACTTTCATTTGAAATGATTTGAAATTGAATAACTATGAAAGTGCAACATTGCTCTCCTGGCCCAAGACATCTGTCGGGGCCGCATACATTGATGACTCACTTTTTATTCGCTTGTTTGTCATATGAGAAAATGACAACTACACTTTAAACAGAAATTATTCTGAAGTCCATCACAGCTTTAAAGATCGAACATTGGAATTGGAAAGACAAGTTATAGAAAATGCTCATCTCCTGAACTGATCTACAACGAGACGAATGCATCACACCTTAGATAGTCTACTGAATGATTCACTCTACGAAATCCAAGAATGCAGCCATCAAGCATCTGCCACCATCGAAGACATCTCAAAAATCATGAAAGTTTACAGAATGGACTCCTTATTACTGAAGGTAGATGCGTTCTAGTATGCTTTTCTTCACATTGATATTGGCAACATGTTCATAGCGCCAGAAATCTCAGATTTTACGCAAGGCCGGATTTCTGGGTTAAATAAAAAAACAGAAGTTAATTCACGCCAAAAGAATTATTTCAGTTATCATATTTGGATTAACGTTCTTTAAACCGTCTAGATATCTTAAGCCTCATAAAGCCGCTTTAAAATGAGCTTCAACGACTGCATCACTGTAGTCTGTATGCAATAATTTCGTGTGTGGTCCTTCTCGTGAAAAATGCTGTTTGGGTGAGTAGCCTTTCATTCGCTGCTTCATTTCAGCCTTCTTCAATATCTTCTCAATCGAGTTTTGGATTACTATACGATTGAAATTTCTTTGCAGATTATTCTAATCCTTTCGACTGCATTTTCTTGAGAATCGTATTCCTCCTTTTTGATTGCATTTCTCCTCTTCTGCTTTCATTTTCCGTTTGAATGAGCTGATTTATCAAGTTTAAGAAATAAAATAGCTATCAGGAGGCTGGCGTTTTCACTACCCGAACATACTCGTACATTGATAGCCAGAAAACCATGTTTTGGCATCTTTCAGTTCGCCGTAAATTCGATGAAAGTTGAGTTGGAAGTGGGTCAAAGAAACTTGATTAACGACACACCAACGCTTCAACGATTCCTTGCCCACGCGGCCCTTTGACCAACCGGTCCAAAATTTGACTACTGATGAAGTAATTTCATTTTTTGGCAAGCATTTTCTGGAATCCCTGCGAATTAAGCTTATGAATTCTCAAAAAAGTTCTCATGATTCGAGCCTAGAGGTCACGAATGTACCAGTGCATCAGATCAATAGGCATATCGACCTGCTCAAAGAGAAATGAAATTATATTGATTTAATTATTAATGACGATAAATCAATATTAGTCTCGGTTAACAGTTGTACATTTATATTTGATATCCAAACAAACAATTCATTATGCTATCTAATTTCAGTGATTAATGAGACCATCACCTGATAATCAACTAAATGCTGGGATCTTTTGATTAGAAATAAAAATCCATGTCTCAGAAGTTCATTCGAATGTTTACTTCCATCGGTTTGAATAAGATGTGCTAATTGTCGTCTTTGCTATGTTTTTATCCATATCTCTCCACTGACGCTAACCAGTTATTTTGGACGTCACTCATATTTCATTAGTCGCAAAGCATGATAATGAATACTTTTTTGAAATCATCGAATTCATTGATAGGCCAACTGTTCGGAAGCGGGTCAATGGAACTTAACCCACAGCAGGTGACCCACAACCAACCTGACACGTAAGACTTCGTGACCCTCGACTCGTTTCCAACTCTGGATAAAAGTTTTCAGTACGACTTCTTTATACATGTATTATAAGGGCCTGACCCGAAAATGAAGTAAGAGATTAAAACCTACATTATTTCATTTTTTTAAAATAAATAAAACCACCAAATTTATTTTGATATCAAAAACTGGCATATTGCACAGTGCAACAAGTGCGAACATTAGACTGAAAATATTTTTTAATTTTTGCTAACCTTGGGATTTAACCGATGCGGATCGATGAAGGAAGTCTGGCGAACTATGAGTTCAATTCCTACAATGCACAATTCAATGCGATTCAATTACTCTTCATTTGTAAGTAAAAGAATGGAAAGCGTCAGATCTTGAGTTTCTGTGCTGGTCTCCAAACTTGTCTCTCAAAGAAGAGTTATTGGGGCACACCATTTGTCCAATTAAGCTGAAGGAATGTCTTACTTTGGGCATGTCCCCACCTTTTTTTGCTGCGTTGACTGGTGGAGAAAATGACTGCACTACGCACAGACGTATACAAGAGCGAGTTTGGTCAGGGATATATTCAATAGTGGCGTCATATCTTCAATCATATACATGTATAATCATGTACATGTATGTGTGGTATGCCCCATCAATCCAGCAATTCATTCTCACGCAAAAATATTCAAGAATTACGGAATGCATTCTTGTGCAATCAAAAGTGCGCTCAATCGTCCCGTGCATCTCTCAGGATGGCGGATGGATAATCTTTGTCACTCATAATGCTGTTTTTTATAACATTACTTTAATTGAATCTAACTGCAATTTTCTAACAGCAGAAAATTCATCGCTTTATTCACTGATGCAGCCTTACAGTTACAGTCATAACCTACAGAACATAAAGATAAAAGTCACACATCTTCGACCCTCATAATGGTCATTGCGATGCAATTTCAAGACAGAATCATCAATATAGTAGCGTCTTGTAACTCATTGTACTTCCACGAATTTGCAAATGTCGATCTTATTTTTGGACGGCGGACGGTTCAAACCTTGGTAGGAAATTGACTGTGACTCAGAGATGTCATAATATGATTACGTTTAGAATTCTGGTTACTTCTACTTCATAGTACATCTATACTTTTGCGACAAGTCAATGGACGCAATTGTTCATTCAATCAGTTCCGATTTCAGAAAACGTTTAGGACACCACTGACATAAAGCGAATGAATGTACATTACAACATGCGTAGAATGACACAGATTATGGAACAGAACCAGGTACAAAGGAACGACATTGTAACAAATGTTTGCAAAAATAACGAAACCAAGGATGTTTTTCACGGTATTTTGACATTCTTCGTATATGACTAGGTCGCTTTGCATTCGTATGACATATTAGAGAATTCGTATAATAATTCATTTTGAATAAAATAAATATAGCTGTTCAATAATTAGGCTACTTTGACCTCTTTAATCCGCGTATGTGTTTAACTATCAATCTTTCGAGTTTGATCATCAAAATTTCTTCAACATCTGCTTGCGTTCGACAAAATTGATAATTCTTATACAGACCTTAAAACTGTCGATTTTCAAAACTTCTCTAACTTTGTTAATTTGTGAATTTGCGGTATTAATTTGAATCATTTGAGTGATCAATCGGATAAAATAATTTGTTACATCATATCAAAAGCTAAAATGAAGAAAGTTACAACTAGGACAAATATTCAGCAACGATAGCAAAAATCGCTCATAGGAAGCTACATTTGTAACCAGAAATAAATTTTCTGCTGATAATGACTTTTCAGTTTTTTTAAATGATGAAATTTGGCCTAAACAGCATAATTCAAAGCAGAAATGAAAAGATGATGCTGTTGTACCAGGGATCATAATTAGTCCCAATAGGATTTACGGAAACTAAAAAAAAGAGAAAAAAACGGCGTGCACTGTACCGACGCAGATGCCCTGAGCTTGTGCTTCATGGTTTATTTGTTGTGTTGAACACCAGCACTTAACCTCTAGCAATGACCCTTGTCCTCGAAATCTGATGACAAAAAATCTTCAGTCTCATTGACAAAGCTTCCGTCATTGTTGCTGCTTCTACATTACTATGTAGCGGAAATAAAGTCATAAGATGTCATAGCTCCCACCTACAGTTATTAACATAGTAATACTCAATGCTCTCCACTTAGGACAAATATTGAAATTAATAACCAAAATGTTTCATCGCCAATCTCTTGGTAAGGAAAAATGCAATCTGTTTTCGATGATCGAGGGTCACAATTGAACATCTTTTTCAAAATATTTAATGATTTTCAAGAATGAGATGACATGTTAGAATTTCACTAAACGTCACACTGTATTAGTGTCCCATTATCCAACAGTTAACACAGATTCAAGTGCAAGAACATGGAACTTTGCTTTGGTCAAAAACTTTTGGAATGTTTGTTCAACTGCATGTAGTAAGAAGTAATTTGAAAGAAATTAACAAATCTCTATTTCCACACCATTTAGAAAACCTGATACCCCTATCCCCCACCCAATTGATTTTTATCATATTTTTGGACGAATTACCAGGCTCAACAAAATACTTGGCTAATTTACGGAAATTACGCAAAATACAGAAAATTGTAGTTCCTGTGCTCATTATTCCCAAATCAACTGACCATAAATTTGCTATTAAATATAAAGTTCCCATGTATGATTATCCGTCTATTCCCTGATGCAGCATGTGCAGACAAAAATATGGGAATGATTAAATACTATCAACGGTTTTTTTGCTGTCAGATCATTTTGCCTAGGCACATTTGTTCTTTTCTAAAAAATACGTCATAATCAGTCCAACTACCCTAAGTATAATAAAGTCAGTGAACAACGCTTTATAAAAGCTAGTGCGTCTATTTCACTGCAGCTCATGCAATTGACTTTTAACTACAAATAGGGTTATTTTACAGATGGCAACCTACTTTATGGAAACTCACTTAGAAACTCACTTTTGTGCAGTCCTTCAGCTTGCTCAGACATTCTAGATATTTTGTAACTAGTTTGGGTCATTCCGAGCAGGGCTGACGAGACCTTGTAGGGCGAAACGCAGCGTCTACGTCTGCCAAGGAATTTTCGTGCTCAATTTGTTCAAGTCTGAGGACATCCTTCTATTCTATGCTCAGGCGAACTGGCACTCTACAATCTTTATGAAGCTCATATAGTCTTACTTCTCAGCATCTCTAGTCCGAGAAATCATGGGGAGTCGACAGCAATAGCATCCCAACTATCTTTGCTTGCATGTCAGCACTATTGAAGAACGAAAATTTTGATTAAACAAATTAATTTAAGTCATCTGACAAATTGACTTCAAATTTCCCTATAATTACAGGGATGCAAGTGCAAATTGATGAAAAATCCGGAAAATGAGCTAGGATGCGCCTTTTACTTACTACTAACTTAAAAATTTCAATGATTTAGATAAAGGTGGCCCAGCCATGGTCCCTGTCATTCCGCACATACATGTATAAAAAACTATGCATTCTGACCAAACGAACACCCTGCTCCAATGACACGTTAACTTGTAAAACAAAAGGTCGCAATAATTTCAGTAACTTTTATTGAATGAAGTAACTTTTGTCCTTCTTTTCGTTGTCACCTCAAATGAAAATTACAAGCAACAATAAATTGCAATTCACTCTAGAAAAAATAATACCCTCTTGGTCTTGATTTAATCTTAACAGAAGAACAGTGACGCCTTCAGTTGATTACTGAAACGTCGCATTTGGCTCCAACAATCATAGGAAAACGTTTTGAATTTAATAGGGAATGGGTGTAGGCTGTATTGGTTAGGCCCACACTACTTTGCTTATCTGACGATTGTTGTATTTTGACATCTGACAATTGTTGAAGTCATGCGACGGCGAAATTACAAAAAACAAGTACCGTGATTTAACTGAAATCATGTTCATACCTGCGTCTCAGAAAGTATAGGCCTAGGGGTTACCCCCTTAATTTTTATGGCATTTTTCAACGAATCCCGAGACCCAATGAAATCTTGGTCAAAAATCCGGAAATCCGGATAAATCCGGAAGTCTTGCATCCCTGTAATTAGCGCCAGTGCGCAGCAGAATGTACATGCACTTTGACAAACTCTGTCAGAAAATGTGATGTACAATGTACTGCTATAGAAACAACATCTGTTTATAACACAATATTGCACAATGACACATAATAACATGAAAATTCAGGTGGCTGACTTGAAAAGCACAAAATTCAGAAGCTCTATAATCTAAATCTAACAAATCAAACATTGAGTAAAAATCATTTTCAACCCAGGATGCGACTCAATATTTAATTATTCCATTTACAATGTGTTTGCAAAACGGAATTTGATAATTATTACTGGTACACTATGACGACATGTCAGTTGTCTGTAAAAATTGTATTTGCTGAAAACTGATGCTATACATTATACATGACAGCAGAATACGCTTTAAAAAGCGTTGTTACATATATGCAACAAATTTCTGCTGTAAGATTTCGTTGCTTTGATCTTATCTATTTTAATGGATGCTCTCATGTTTAACATCTTCGTGTACATAGTCCACTCAAAAGTAATCAGATACACGTGAAAGACTTCTTTTCATGAAATAAATAATGAAACAGGAATTCTAGTAACTGCACGCAGATATAAGGAGAACTTCTCTTAAATATGTTGAAGAACCTGCTGACCTAGATCGCTGACGTGTTGATTAGTGAGCTGACTTAATAAATTGGAAGGACTAAATTTTATGTCAGACGTTCTAGGAAATTTGAACATCGACGCAATAAGAATAAAAACAACGCCATCAATCATCGTCAACTCTCGAGGTATCAAATTTTTATCATGATATTTATTCAGCCTGAGATTTGCAAGTCTGATATGACTGAATTTTGCGAGTGTTTCGGTTTATTTAACAATGACACGGAAGTGCTTTAGAAAACAACCAGATATAATGCTTGCAACTAATTAATCTACGCAAAGAACAACCTAAACTGCTGAAGCAAATCATTTCAATCAACAGTATGAACGTAGATTTGTCTAAGGTTTTCAGCTGGTGAGACATTAAAAGAGAATTTCATCATCATGGTTACATAAGAAACTAGTCCTAATTACGATGTAGTGGAATCCGGGCCACTGCAGTTACGTACTTGGCCTAGTGATCCTTTGGTCATGTGATCGAGTACCGGGAGTGTCATTGGATGACGGCAAGAAGGGCATTTGAATAAACCGCATCACAACACATCATCGAAAGTCTGATTATTTTAGCATTGTCCAAGCCTCGATGGGGAGTAGTGATGAGTCTAAAGTTTCATTAACGATGTACTCCAAAGTCAATTGAGGTACAAGGTCAGGGACAGGAGAGATTACTAAACCAGTTCCACCACGAACAGTAAAGGCTCCTATTAGGCCTCATCCACACTGAAAGCTAAGAAAATACGAGCGTACCGAGCAACGTATATCCGCAACCCTTATTCGCTTTGCAAAACGCTTTGCTCGGAAAAGCTCGCATTGTGGCGGCTGTCAGTTCATGTGCTCGTACTGTGCAGCTGATGAAGAAAATGACTTTGTTATAATGTTATGTTATCACTTCTTCTGAGCAATCAGACCAAAATCTTTTTCCTAGCAGCAGGATAATCTGATTGGCTGGATTTCTTATTGAATCAGTGAATTCGTGCCACAACAACCTGACAACAGCCAAAAGTAATATCTTCATCCAAAATGTCAATTTAATTTAATTAATTAAAAAATTAATCACATAGCAAATGTGATAAAGTCGATGACAAGTGCTATGAGAAGAAGGGCGTTTATCTTTTCTCGTATATATGCTGTTTATCCAAATTTCGAAAATTTGGTTACTTTGCCTTTGATCAGATTTCTATGCTGGATATGATTGTACAGTTGCCAACAACCACAAGAAAAAGATTCATTTTCGTGTCAAGTTCCATTCACACCGGACGCGACGACCCGCATCCTCACGCGTCCAGAATTTCCGTTCAGAGCCCTACTAAACATATTGGGCTGTTCACACAGACGAGCGGGACCGGGCCGCGTCCGGTGTGAATGAACCTTTACTCTAGCGGGGACATAATCCTATCCCAGCCATAGCATGCAATGGCAGCAAACGACAGAGATTGACATAGATATTCGTCTCTCTTTTGGCTTGTGTGATTGGCCAAGCGCCGGCATTGCAGAAGTAGCTCGTATCAGAGAACCCACGAACTTCAACGGTAAGATTGCAGGCAGATATGTTAAGTGAAGATAACATATCTTTAACACTTTTTTTCTTAGTGATAAATCCGTCAAATGGAAATTATTCACACCGTTCAACTCTTTACGATCTAAATTTACTGACCGTGTTCGTTTAATGTGGTGTAAATCTTCTGGTTCGCAAGAATTCAGAATTGAATTTGCATTGCGTTCAATAGAAAATTGATCTTCATGTCCAAGGTAATTTATCTCTTTGCGTCTGACACAAACACATGGCAGAAAGTAAGTGAAAAAGGTTAATACTGATTTCGCAATTAAAAGTAGTAAACATGAAAAGCAAGAAAGGCAATTTATCTCTGCTAACAACATTACTAACATATATATATATATTGGTTTCAGTATTTCCAGCGCAGTTTCACGGCCGTGTTACTTGTCTGCTACAGCCGGCATGTAAAGTAGGCGTTGAGGTCCCACTCCGACACCTATTTGCAGAAGAAAGATGCCGATCTGGGCTGATGATCAGCATTCAGCACATGCATTTACATAGTGTAGGATATAAATATTTCAATTAAAGAAAGAGGATTAAATGAGATAAACACTCACCGGTAATGTGAATTTTCCAGTCCTTTTTGAACCAACGAGGTACTTGAAACTCTATTGAAACAACGTTCAATCCAGGCAATTTTACATCAAAATTAGTAGGAAAATGAGGAAAATCCCAATCCTGTAACGTATGTGAAATGATTGAAAATACTGCTCTTTTGAAACGCAATTATTTTGAGACAACTCCCAATTTGTACATTTGCAAATGACTTTTTTTAAATGCAATCTTGAAAAAATTAAATCTGTCGCTAGAGGCTGTGGTTGTTGTAATCCCCACTTCAATCATAACTATTAGTAAGAAAACTTTACAAAAAAAGTCAACTAGAGCCTTCCTGAGACTGCTTGACACTGTGTGAAATCATTCATCAGCTCTACCAGGATATACAATCAGGCAGACACTATAAAACTTCGTCTAGTACTTCTACTACATTATTTTTGAAGGACCTTTGTAATTAGAATATTGGAGACGAATTAATTTTGGTTAATGTATGGATTCGTCCTAATTGCAGGATCTCATACTCAGTGCATATGCATTGTACATGAAGACGTTTCAAGTTAATAGCAAACTGCTCTTGTTTCTCTCCACACTTTATGATTTCGGCTCATCATTGGCCTGGTTGAAGCCCAATTTTACAGAACGAAGACAAGGTCAATAACAAGTAATATTAGAGAACTTTCGACTGTTTCCTTTTCAATATACAACATCTATCCAACGAAACATAAAAATCTTGTTCCTCTTATGCTGTGCACGATAGCCATATGCGGTAAAAAGTTGCTTTGCTAGAATGAAAAATACGCGGTAGAGAGCTCTTTAAAATGGAGTAATTGTATAGCATGTGCTTTATCACGGGGAAACGGAAATTAGTGATCGTATAACTATGCGATATGTATGCAATATTGTGCTATTTATAACTTTTCTTGAAGTTTGGTTTTCATTGTTCGTCATGTATCGACCAAGCTTGCTTGCTTGCTGACTGTAAATAAACAAACTAATTGTTAACGAAATCATATTAGTGCTAGCATAAACTAAATTGCAGAAACTAAATCAGAAATCAAAAAATGATTGCGGATTAGCACATTGAATGTCACAGACCAACAAAAGTTAAGTTAGTTGATTAAGTTTCGGGAGTCACTTTTAATTCAAAATTAAAACGTTTTTCACTAACCAATGTGCAAAATACATTAGGTTGATGAGATAGATCCATGCAAAGCATACCTTCGAAGCCACATACTGCAATTAATACACTTTATCGTTTCAAAAGAGGGAAACTGATGCGACTTAAGCACACCAAGAAATTATTCTTATCATTATTATAACTGTATTTATAAAAGAGGCGCACAATTACGCAGAGCTTCTAGGCGCCCAGTATACAGTAAAAACTCAGCTAAACAAGAGTGTCTTTAGGAGTCGGCGGAGCTGAGTCAGGTTGATATCATGATCCCGTAGCTTAATTGGAAGACTGTTCCATAGTTGAGGGACCCGACATAGCGAAAGAGCGATCACCCATGCAAGAGCGAGTTTTTCGTGGATCACATGTTAGGATGTTGGAGGAACGAGGCGATAGGTACTATTGCCATCTGTCAGGCGACAGTCCTCAGAGAGATAATGGTGAGCCAGTCCATGGAGAATCTTATACACGGTGACTACTATCTAGAATCGGATGCGGTATTTTATCGGGAGTCAATGCAACTCGCGCAGAATGGGTGTGATGTGTTCTTGTAATTCGGAGTTCTTGTAATCAGTCGTGCTGCCGCATTCTGAACTGCTTGGAGGAAGGGGAGGACACAGCCGAAGATGCTATGGAGGAGTGAGTTGCAATAGTCAAGCGAGATGTGATGAGGGCCTGTACCAGAGTCCTAGCCGCGAAGGTCGTTGTTGTGCGGATGATGGGAAGGAGCTGTCGTAGAAAGAAATAGGCAGAGCGACAGACAGTGTTGACATGAACAGCCTATATCTATAAATTCTGTAAGATACACGCTAAGAATAAAGGCACTTGGAGGGATTACGCGGAGACAGAGGCAACGACAGCAACCCGTAGAGTGTGAGCATGTGGCTACTAAACCCAGTCTATCGATGAACCAATTGAAGAACCCGTGTATTATCCACGAACACGTTCTGCTCTTCGGTGTTGTGCGCCAGTATTCGTAAATTTGTCAGTTGACGATTCAACACTACACGAATGTATTCAGAGAGCTTTCATTGCGTCGTGTGTTGGATTGACTGCAAAAACGAGTTGCGACCTAATATGCTCTGTGACAAATTTTTCAAGAGAATTATCTCTCCAAAGTACATTTTAGCCTATGCTACTTTCTCGAAGGTTTGCATCTTGTCGCTTCATATTATCAAGTTGAAGCGTCAACGAATCAGCTGATATGCATTTTTTTGTCGCAAACACTCAAACGATTCCTATGAACGCCATGCAACTAAATTCTGTATTTGCTATTCTTTACTTGATCTCATTGTCTTCAACTTGTTTGAGAAGTTCTGTTAGGGATTAGTACTATGTAATTGTTTTGAATATATTGAATGTAGATTTTCATTTTATATAAATGCACGCATTGCTAAATTATTTATAAATTATTGAACGCCCATCTCTATGTAAATTGTGCTTTTGAAAGCACGATACACAATAATAATGATTTATATAATATTAGATATTGAATTTCATCCTCTGTCGAAAAGATGGCAACAGATAACCGCCATTTCACCCGGCGTCTCTTCGCCACATCATCAGAAAGCCTACTCTTTTGAGATTATGAAGCACTCCGCACAGCAATGAAAAGAGTGCACTGCATTATTTTAATCGAGTATGTAGAGCACAACATCGATACAAGAGACAAAATATCTCGAACACTCATCCTCTCATCACTTGGCCATGAGAATAATTAAGCTCGATTTTTTTGTGCTGAGTTACGGTTCGCATGTATCTCGAAGGTTAACAGACAATATAATTTATTCATATGAGGCATTCGACTTGATATCTTTCTATTTCGACGACAAAAATGAACACTATTCAAATTTGACAAGTACCAGTCCTTCCCTTACATAAATGAGTTCGCATCACTCCTTACATTGAGGATATTCTTATCACGTTCATACAATGTCATTCAGAATTTGACAAGAATCTATTGAGGAATTCACAATAGGAACGCTTCACTGATGATCAAGATGTAAATAGAAAACAGCAACTATCACAGGGATGCGTGGTCAAAGTCAGACTCCTGACGTTTTGCCTGGATTCGAAGTCCGACAGAAATGCCGGTAAGCATATTTCAGCGTCTTTGCAAACTACAAATCTGAAAATCGATCCCTTCATTAAGACGGATTTTATTGATCCAAAAGCTGATTATGATACAAGTTCGAACCGCTTCGTCCTCAAAAGTTCTCATAGGCAAAATGAGGAAAGATAACCGGTGCACCCAAAATTTCAAAAAGCTACACTGATTTCAATTATTAAAGTATATGCGGGATATAATTTGTTTCGAGTTCTATAGTATCTTGTAATAGTCAACCAAAACTTCATAACCTTGAGAGCAGGTTATCAACTTTCATTACATATTCTCTAGAATTCAACGCCATTCTTTATAGAGCACTAGGAATTCTCACAGTGCTATATTTGAAATATATATATATATATAATAATGATATAAAAGTATATAATTTAAAAAAGACTTGCAAATGCATCCTTTACTCCTTTTGTGATGTGATGATGTTACCGGTAGCCGAAAAATCTTTCGGGCGGATCTCTAGGCGCTGGAATCCTGAGATAGTCTATATCTTAGTTAAGAGGACCAACAGCAGGGTACGCAGCATTCACTATGAGGTTCCGAAATTAAGTGGTCGCGGGAATTGATAATATATGGCCTAAAATGATTTATCATGAACTTGAATTATCTCATTCTCATCACTGCTTTCACATTTTTTCTCAACATCAAGAAGTGTAACAGTTACTTTATGATATAGCCGTGAATAATTTCAAAAAGGTTCCATTTTCATGATATGGAAATTTAAGTTTGAATTGAATTGGTAAATAGAATTTAATCATGATCTCATAGTTGGATTCTGTCTGCTCAAAATATTTTTCTCCACTTGCGGTCTCCGTGGCACAGTGGTTAAGTGCTTAGCCAAGCGATCTTCTGGTCCAGAGGTCGAGCCCCGAAAGTGTCATTGGAAGCCGACAGGAAGGGCATCCGGACTAAAAGATCACAACGCTTCAGTTAAAGTCTGCCTATGTCAGCATCGTCCAAGCCCTCAGTAAGTGGGGGTAGTGACATTAAATCATTCATCATCATCATTGCTGTGACTAAGGTAATGGATAAAATGAACTAATTATGATTGAAACTATGAAGCAAAGTATCAATTTGATCGAAATTCGCTCATTTCGATGCATCGGCTCGAGAACCGGTACACCTCGAACAGCTCTTACATATATTAGTAAATCAATAAAATGCGTTTCAACAAAGGGAGCAATTCACAGATTTTTTTACTGCAACAATGCACCTCCCGTGTAATGGACGTCTCCGCATAGAAATTGCGATTCGATAAAGCACGCTCAGAATCCGAAAATATAGCGACACATATTCTCATGGCCGAATACGAGGTCTATGGCTCAAAGTTGAAAGGCGGTCTGATTTCTCAGGTCATTCAGTGTTCGGGGCGCATCTATGCTGAGCAATTCCTTCAGAAAGTGTGGAATGATCCATAAAAATGAATTGACGAGCGCCTCTCATCATGATCTCAACATGAAGTATTGCAACATAACTGCTCGCCTCTGTTGTAATCATTCATGCAAGCGCATGTCATTATACACATATTTCCAGAATTGCACACATGTATGATGTATTGAAAAGGCCCTCAGACATTTTTTAATGTTTCGCTTGGAAACTGTTTTTCAGTGAGATCAGCTCAACATAGTAGCTTCAATCAACACCGTGTAATCTGATTCTATCTGTTCCATGACCGTAGTCAGCGGGATTTCCGACTCTATGAATGATGATGATGAGCAATTGTTTAACGTCACTACTCCCCCCTACTGGGGGCTTGGACGATACTAACATAGACGTGCTGGAGCGTTGTGATCTTTTAGACCGGATGCCCTTCCTGACGACTTCCAATGACACTGACGGGGCTCGACCTCTGGATCAGAAGATCGCTGGGCCAAGCACTTAACCACTGTGCCACGGAGACCACATGTTATTTTTATTTCAAGATACTGTATCCTTTGTAGTCCATGCATCCATGAATCTCCTAAAGTCTTGAATTTGAAGTTGATGTCAAACAATCTACACATGCATTTCCTTCTGTGTTAATGCCCTGATGATAGCTGTTGAAATATATCGGCAAATACAAGGTGTTTACGTAGTTGACCATGCGGCGAGAGAGATTAGTCATTATCGTTTGTCCAAAATGGTAGCAAAAATAGCAGTTCTCTCGAGATACTTTTTATGGTCAGAGTTAGAAAGTAATAAGTTAAAATGGCTGGACGCCGAAGGCCCTGTCAAAGCCATTTTAACTTATTACTTTCTAACTCTGACCATAAAAAGTATCTCGAGAGAACTGCTATTTTTGCTACCATTTTGGACAAACGATAAATACAAGGTGGCCATAAAGTCGCGCACCAAGCCATATTTCACATAAAGTCGAGCACCAAGCCATGTTTGACATACACTCTAGCTAGAAACAATCACACCTCAATCACACTTTTATAGAATGACAATTTGTTCTCTTCATTTCATGAATGAACGTAATTCGACGTAGATGACAACGTACCGATGATGACATGAGTGTTACTCAGAAATCGAATAAATGGAAGTAACAATGGCTTCTTAATCACAACTAGCGAGCATGTCTTTGACAATTGAACACAGAATTGAAATTATCTTACTTTGTGGGCGAGAGGGTGCGACAAACAGGTCTGTTGCTGAAACGTTCAATTCAAAGCATGAAGGAATGAATGTTAGTCAATCTTCAGTCGGTCGTTTACTCTTCAAGTTCAAAGAGACAGGTAGTGTTCATGACAAAGAGCGAAGTGGACGTCCAAGAATATCTGATGAGACAAGAACAGCCATTCTTGATAAAGTTGAACAGAGTCCAAAGAAGTCCTTGCGCAGATCATCTCGTGAAATCAACGTTCCCCGATCCACGATGCAGAAGATAGTCAAAGAAGAGCATTTCCATCCATGCAAGCTTCAGATTCTCCAAATGTTGCACGAAGACGATTCGGACCGACGCGTGGAAATATCGACATGGCTTAAAAACCAACTGGATGAAGATCCTGACATGGTGCATCAGAAAGTTCTCTTCAGCGATGAGGCTAACTTCTACCTGAATGGTGAAGTGAACAAACAAAACTGTCGCTACTATGCGCGGGAGAATCTACACTGGATGCAAGCCACAAGAGAACATAGTGGAGTGAAACTGATGGTCTGGTGCGGTCTGTGGAAGGACCATGTTTTAGGACCCTTCTTTTTTGACTCAACGCTTGACGGCAGAGGTATTTCAAAATGCTGCAAGAAGAACTTCTGCCCCAGCTAGACTCAATTGGAGAATGTCGACTTGAGTGGTTCATGCAGGATGGAGCGCCTCCACACTATGCCTTGAAAGTGCGTGACTGGCTGGATCGAAACTTCGAAAATTGGATTGGTCGAAGGGGGACAGTTGAATGGGCTCCACGCTCCCCTCACCTGAATCCCATGGATTTCTTCTTTTGGGGATACACAAAGCAACTAGTGTATTCCGAGCGCATGAATGACCTGGATCATTTGAGAACTCGAATTCGGGATGCCTGTCAGCAAATCAACGGTGATTCAAGTTTGCTCAATCGAGTGTTTGATAACTTTCACCACCATCGGCTTGATTTATGTCTGGCTGCTGAAGGGCAGCATTTTGAACATTTGTAAATATAAATTTCTTTGTTCACAACCAATTCATGTTTTCCTTAAGTCATTTAGAGATCCATAAGAACAATTAAAATCTTGGTGCGCGACTTTATGACCACCTTGTATTTCAAATACTATCTTGTCACTACTACTTCAGTTTCCCAGTAAAACAACATTACACGTGTATAATGGCTGGATGCAACAGTTCTCTTCTAAACAATTTAGCTTGAAAGATAAACAGTGAACTGAACTGTATTGCGTAATTGTGCGGATCATGTGAAAAGGGGAGAAAGCATCTATCATCGAAGCTTAAAATGGAAAATTGGTCAACAGGACATGACATAGTTTCTGATACTTACGTAATGACTCATTTAATGACATGTGAGAAGTTGGCGGAACCATTATTCTACATTATCGATTTCAGCCTCCTGATCACAAATCAAGGCTCAGATTCCACAAATTCGCAGTCGTGTTGGAGAAATTCAAGTTTAAAAATAAACATGGCTCCGTTGTGAGGCTAGCGGAACCAACTTCTTAGCTTCGCTGATAGGAGTAGTAAATCAGTTTTATTTTGTCAGTACTTGATCCAATTTGTTAGCTGATCACAGATATATGCTTCTTTTTTCACAACTATGCAGTTAAAAACGGCAATATCGCAACACACTCATGTACGTCTGAGAAGTTAGCGGAACTACCCAACAGAACCACTTCATATTACAGCGTGATTCCATTCGAAACAACTTTCATTTAATAATCTGTTTTTTATTAATATAACATTACACAAAATATATACATGTACATGCAACAAGTTAATGAGCAAATTCAATCAAGCAGAAAAAGCCTTTTAAAAATGTAAGTCAAGCAGTTCTAGAAAAATGGTGAGTATGTCTATTCAGAGATCAGAACACAGTACAACTCCATAAAAGTTACATCGTCCCTGGTTGTTCGCCCTCTTTCTCCCCTGAGTGAGATGACACCAGTTCTTAAAATATAGAATCTCAATCTCAAGCGAATGAACCCTGTCATTTAGTTATATCTTTCTCCTTTCTTTTCACTGATCCTCATCGCTAACCTTTTGTAAAATTTTTGAGCTTCATGTCCCATTCCTCCTGAGCAACTGAATATCAATGGACAGAAAGAACCCATGTCCACTTCCAGAATCCGTGCATCCTATTCCCTCTTCTTCTAGATCGCATGATGTTGATGAAGCTGCGAACCTTCCCTTTGTCGATTAGAATGGACCACTGGGTTCACTATCCCTACGTCAAAAAATCCCCTGGTCATCGCGATATCGGCACGTACTCCATCTTGCTTATTGGATCCCTAAGGGAGATGTTCCCCAAAAAAAATGAAGAAGAGAGGGTTCCAAATTGTTGTGTATAAAGTCAAAAACTTACAGTGTACTATACTATACTTAAACTTTTACTCCTTTAATGGAAGAATGTAATCCAGCTTGAGGCGCCTTTCTCTTTTGAAAGCATGAGGAGTCGATAATTTTCATCGGAAATTTCGCCTTTAATTTCTTTTAACATGGTTGCTACATGACTTGTCTTCCTTTGTTTTATTGCCAATAATGCTTCATCATTTTTCAACATAACACTTTCAAAACATGATTGATGAAATATTACATTAGCAAGTTGGTGGTTCATTATTTTGGAATTTCATATTCAATTTCAGACTCTTTCGTGGGAGTGAGTAAACCCAAGTATATATTTTATATTTTTCTGTATATTTTCTGTATATTTCTGTATATTTTTCTCACTGTATGCGTGGCACAGTGGTTAAGTGCTTGGCCTTACGATCATTTGGTCCAGAGGTCGAGCCCCAAAAGTGTCATAAGAAGTCGGCAGGAATGGCATCCGGACTAAAAAGTACTACAACGCTCCATACGTCTGACCATGTCAGCACCGTCCAAGCCCGAAGTATGGGGAGTAGTGACGCAAAAGCTTCATTTTTTTAAAGCATCCGAACATATTCTGCCTCCCTTTAATGCTGGGATGAGAGTTTCTCTTGACTTATGGAATTCTCGAGTTCATCCAAATATTTGGAGTAGTTCGAAAAAAAAATTTCATGCGATATTCCATGAATATAGGCAGCAAGCGCCAGTTGTGGATCTGACTCAGCTAATTTTGCAAATGCAGAAATATTCATGTTCCATTTACTATTCTAATTATCACAATTCAATCTTACTTTATTTAATAATGGTTGGAAAGAGTCGATTCTATTAGGTGTTGTAGATAAATTTATTTTTGAGCAGCGATATATTTCAGCTACTATCCGTAGCTATCGTCAGGCTAGGAAGGAAATTACAAAATTTTTCTATCCTGATACAAAGAATTTTAAAATTTTTTCAAACTTTTACTTTATCAACTTCAGTCTCCTGATCATGAATTTAGGCTCAGATTCCACAAATTAGCAGTAGTAAGATAGAAATTCAAGTCTAAAGATAAAAATGGTTCCACTGAGTGACTCCGCTAACTTCACACGTGTTATTTAATGTTGCAGAAAATGTTTTAAACAGCCTAAGTTTATCAGAGAGAATTGTTTACTTTTTTAATATCCGCCGGAAAAGGAAATGTGACCGGTACCTCGGTATTATGATGTCTACCCCTCCCACAAACTAAATTGAGGATCGTAAAAAGTAATTCAGAAAACCGCTATTACTTAATATTTTTTTACGGATTTTACGTCACTTTTTACCCCTACTGGGGCCTTGGACGGTGCTGACTTAAGTCAGACTTTGTTTGGAGCGTTGTGGTGCTTTGTAGTCCGGATGCCCTTCCTGCCGACTTCCAGTGACACTTTCCGGGTTCGACCTCTGGACCATGAGATCGCTAGTCCAAGTACGCAACCACTGTGCCACGGACACCATTACTTAATATCCCCCTCGAAAAAGAGAGGCAAGTACATTCTTCTAACAGCAACAACTCATACAAGCTGACGATATTGTTGTCCATGTTTTAAGGTTGTCAGAAATGCTGTAATTGCCGCAATGATATTCGAGACTCGCAAATCTCTTTCAACAAGTAATTTCCTTCAGCGTGCTACCTAAGTGATCTACTGCAAAAAATAACAACGAAGTTATGTTTCATGTCGATAGTCACAATTGTGACGGGATATCTATTCATTGATCATGATTGCAATGACAACTGATGTGTGGTGGTGAGGGTTTGATCCTGCCAATTGACACAGTGACATGCAAGTGATTTGTAGCTCAGTTGGTAGAGCACGGTTATAGTAAACCTGGGGCGACCGCATAGAAACAGTGGTAGATACTGAGTTGGTTAGTGACAAGCTAATTTCAATGGGTGAGTGATACTGTTAGAGATTTGTTAGCCGAACAGTTTTCTGTGCGGTCGCCCCTGGGTTGTAGGTTCGAATCCTGCCAGTCGCACATATTTGCATGACTATTTGATCCATCGTTTATTTCATTTCATTTTATTGTCAATCGATATCCAGATGTATTTTATCCATCATGATCTTATAGCTCAATTGACTCTCTGTACACATAAAGCGAATACATGCCCTTGTTTCACATTTGTGTTTAACCAGTCTATTGTTTAGGAAATGGATAACTTCCTCTTCAGCGTTTGACCCACAGGATGGCGGCGTCCGCTGTGGTGGTTCTTTGTCTCCAATTCACTCGGTCATGGCACCGGCGATCTTCATGTTGCTGTGCAGGCTGCGACCCACCAGTGCTTAGGAGTGCTTGGTCTTCTTCCTTTAATTTCAAGTCAAACGCCACTTTTGCAAGGGCATCGTGATTGGCGCGCAGAGCTTGGTCAAGCCATCGCAGCTGGGCCCTGCGTATCTTGTCAGCAAACGGGGCAGCACTATACCATGAGACGGACGTGCTCCATGTGGGTGATGCCGGAGCATTTTAAAACACGCATCACTTTAGTCTCCATGACTCTGAGTCGGGGTTCCACATCCTTCGCAGCATCCTTGAACTCGGAACTATAGATCTCCACATTGCGCACGACTGTGTGGTAAACTTTTAACCTCATGCGATCACTTATCTTAACACCCACAGTCATGCGGCATTGAAGCCTGCAGTGGCCTCTTGAGATAGGTCACCAGAGATAGAGGTCGTCCCTCAAGTCGTTGCTCGTACGAAGTCGACCTCGGAAAAATAGGTAGATTTGGGCAATCACTGGGACTCTGATCCGTCAACGAATAATATTACAACTTCATTTTCGCTTTTCCGTACGATTTTTTTATGAATACATCTTCTTTCTATAGCAATGATCTCAATTTTGTACTTTTCAACTAGGTCTACTGCTGTGCGATGGTGGACGGTGTCACTTGCTAGACTAGAATTTGCAATTCCGCAATTACATTTCATTTTCTTAATTCGTAAAAAATGTCAAACAATTCTTTGAACAGACCTTTGGATTTTCAATGGGCAATCCTTTGTCTCCCGTGTTAGCCAATTTGTTTTTAGAACATGTGGAATCTAACTCATTTCCTCTTTTGTGGGATCAAAACCGTTCTTCTTTGTTTGCTACGTTGATGATAAAAAAAAAAAAATTCGAATGGGAATCAGATTGTTCTATTTCTTTTCTTGACGTTTTGATAGTTCGCTCTCCCACAGGCTTGAAATTTAAGGTATTTCGAAAGCCTACTCATTCGAATTCTTATCTTCACTTTTTCTCTTTCCACCCCTTGTCCATCAAACTTAGCGTTGCACATGGCTTGTTCCTTCGCGCTTTGATAGTATGTAGTCCTGAATTTTTGTCTGATGAAGTTGATGTCATTTTCGCTTCACTTTCTGCCTTAGCCTATCCTTAATCTCTACTTAATAAGTCCTTGTACAAGGCCAAATCCTCGTTTTATAAACCAAACCCTCGTTCTGACTCTGATTCCTTCCATTCGCATTTTTGTGTCCCATATGTTCTGTCATTGAATACTCGCACTCAATCTCTGCTTCGCTCGCACCTGAATTGTAATGTTAGCTTTTCCTATCCTAATAAGACAAAGTCTGTTGTGGTTTCCAATGCCCCCAAGGTCGTTCCTTCTTCTGGCGTTTATCGCATTGATTGCAATAAATTTTATATAGGTGAATCCGGTAGTTCTTTGAAAGTTCGGATTAAAGAGCACAAGTATGATATTCGCAATCATAACATGAACAATGCTTTATATGTGCATTCTGTAAACAATGACCACTCCTTTAATTTTAATAGCGCCCGCTTGATTTATCCTTGCAATGACTTCCATTCTAGAAAAGTGTTAGAATCATCTGTGATAAGATCGCATCCCGACAATGTTGTCAGTCTCAATTCCGGCCTCATTAATGTAAATACTCATGTTGCTAATCTCGTTGTTCGCGGTGTTGGAAATTTTTCATCTTAGATGTCTGAGCCTCCTTGCACATGTCATTTACATGCCCCTCTTGTGTCGGCACGCTCTGTTTTTTTCTTACCTGTTAACTTCTTCATTTTTATCTTTTGGTGTACGTGTAGGTGTAAATGTTTTCATTCATTTCATGATTATGACCGTCTGAAGGACGGTCGAAAGCTCGAATAACATTCTTCCCTACTAGTGTGGTTTTTACTTTATTCGTAAAAAATGATTTTTTCCAGTGCTGCATCCCTCCGCTACATGCGCAGTGTATACACACGAAGGCTACACGAAGGCTACACGAAGGCTACACGAAGTGCATGGTAGCTCGCTACCCATTTGATGATCAACAAGCCAAATGATTAGCAGTTATAAGTTATTAGCTCAGACCTGTAATAAAATAAATGTTCTTATGAAACTTCTCTATTACATGTATAAGAATGTAGACTTTTGCTGTCTTATCATACTATTTCACGATTATCATCCTAAGATTTTATCTGATAACATTTTCTTAAAATTGAAAAGCTGTTTTACATCAGTTTGTACTTCTAGAACACTGACGCGCTTGAACATTCCAACTATTTGGACAGGAATGATATTCAGTCAATTTGCCGACTGACCACTTAAAGAAATGAGCTTTTGGGTACACATGATCGAAATTGTCTGCCCGATCGTCATCGTCGCCCAGGTCATCACCTACAAGCACTACTGAGAAATCAGGCTTCGATGTCGAATATTTTCCCTGCACGCGAAAATGAATCTAGGCACGTTATGCCATTCTCATTCTACCAGTATGCCTGGAAATCAGTTGGATAGTTACTGATCACTCATCTGATAATTTAGTTTATTAAGTTTGCTAATTATAATTTATAAATAACTTTTACCTAAACAAAATTTCAGTTAGCGAATTGTCTCACCTGTATCACAATCAATATATCGAAAACAAGTATGAAAGATGCTAAAAATGCGCGTGACAATTCATTGCTCGGTAAAAATCCCCGATTCAATGAATCATACTGAATATAGTCTGTGCCAATAACGAATATCACTATAATTGTCGGTACAGAAATCACAACCCAAAACAATATAATGCGGTTATATCCTTTTTTCCACCATTTACGGACTGGAGCAGACCATTTTGGATACAGTCGTTCCTGCAGCATCATGTCAGTCACCTGCAAAGATAAAACATTCGATGATTTCAAGCATATTTCCTTTTTGTTAGTTGTCATTGATCACAAGAGACATGAATGAAATGATAAGTCGCTATTATAACATTAGAAGCAGTTTTGAATACCACATGTCACGTTGACTAGCTGTTCGTATGCTTCTTAAATGCGAAATAACATTAAGTGAAAAAGAGGATTATCTGCGATTAAAGAAAGTCTTGTGAGTGACTGAACTCTGATGACTAATTAATTGCTTGAATCATTCTCATAAGATATCGCTGAATAGCCAGCGCAACCTACCTAACCCCTTTTTTAAATGCATTATTTATGTATCGCATAAATCCACATACAGCAATATCCACATGAGAGTGCCTGAGAGGATATTCGATTTCAATGGATCGTGGGAGGAATTACCAGTCCAACACAGACCTAATAAGTGATCCAACGTATTCTTATCCAGATTTGCAAATCCCTCGTGGCTTATGATGTGCGCACAACCGGCATCGAACCGATACTGGTCTTTGTACCGACATGTTCCACAAAATCGGGGCGGACGTGACTCTCCGTGTTGCGATTATGAACAGTGTTTCTACATGCACTTCAGATTGGTTTTAACGATAAAAGCCAAAAGCTGCGTGTTATTTCTTTGTACACGGTTCTTGAGTCTTACAGAAAAAAAATAACATGCAGCTTTCGGAATTTTATCGTTCAAAATAAACTACAAAAGAATGGTGATGAAACGGAATTTTTGCTACTGCAGATTGGATCATAGACTGTCATCCGTATCAGCCAATGATATAAATGAAGCGTCTTTATTATGAAATGGAAATCAATACAAGTAACTCAAAAGAAAGTTTTCAAGCCATGTTTCCCTATTGATACTCATCGTTAAGCGTGATGATTGTACATAGAACAAGAAGGCATACAAGAAAAAATTGCTGTGCTACATCCAACAGTTTGTTTTGAAACAAAACATTGCCAGATCCTGAGATGGGGTTGACCTAAGTATGTAAATGAACGAACCAGATATCTATGGAACTGACATTCACGTCAGATGGTCATTTTATGCTTAACAAAATGCTTGCAGAGTTGAATGTGTCATGGCGAAGGATACAGTGGGTCTACAATACATAAAAGAAATGGGTGGAAGACAAAAATGTTCTGTCGAGTAAGTGAGGGTATTCAATGAAATACAAACTCTAACTGTCCAAAATTAAATCCATCCTTCATGTGCTCTTCGAGTGTTGTTCAAAAATTGTAGTGATTCTAAGGCTAAATTCTGAAGTGGAATAAGTGTGAATATATGGAGGTATAGTTACAATTTTTGTTTGTGAATAGAAGCTCTTCTTTTACCAGGATGCAGATATTCAACAACGACATCGTAACTTCCCACTTGCCAGTTATCATTGCTACTTCACTTCAAAATAAGCTTGCAAGCAAATTATTGAAAAATTCTTTTAATACATGATGCATCCTTGAGGTGCTGATCGGTAATGTATTCCTATACATGTAGCCATAATGTAGATATGCTGTAGTTTTAGCCATTTAATCCATGTAGCACATCATATATTAGTTAGATCTGATGCAGTGCTCAACTGCAGTGTGCTTTATAGGTTTCTTAAAGTACTCACTACTCATGTGCTGCTTCATTCAAACGCACAGTGCCACAAACATAACGAAGCTCATTCATTTCACAGTCAGTTTCTATTTATAGAAATCTCAGTGATCACTTCAGAACCTGTGGTTAAGAAAGAACAATTCTCTAATTTGTGCAGCCACAGGTTGCACCTGCATGTTGTAGCTAAAGCAAGCCATAATTTATTTCAAGAAAATTTAGGAGACATTAAACATTGATAGCTTGAAATAATGGGCCAATGCTTTCCATGTGGGAAGCCAAACTTGCTGATGTTGCAAACACAAAACTCCAATTTCAATCCGAAAGGCCTTTTCGACCACCAACGTTAGTCTTTTATCAACGGACTTTCTTCGGTGTGTGTGTAAGAAACAGCATGCTGTATGGTGTTGAAACGTGGACCGTAAAGACAAAAAACAAAATGAAGATGATAAGAACCGAAAGAAGAATGATCTGGTGGCTTTGTGGTGTGTCTCTTCGAGAAAGAATCCCCAGTGACGATCGCCTCCGAAGACTGGGGCTAGTTGGAATGGAAGAAGCGATCAGAAGAAGGCTTTTGAGGTGGTACGGTCATGTAGTGAGGAAAGCAGATGATGATTGGTTGAAGAAAGTGTGGAAGTCAGAAGTGCCAGGGCGGACGCCCAGAGAACGACCTCGAATCGCATGGGAGGAAACAGTTAGAGCAGACTGTAAAATAATGGGCCTCTTCGAAGAAGATGCAAAGGATCGCGCCAGATGGAGAACTGCCATCAGAGGGAATCGTCCAATCAAGCCAACGGCAGAATAACGGACGTAAACCGGATGATGATACGCGATGTTCATTCAATTTCTAGCAAGTTGGGATTATGATTACTATTGATTTTAAATTACTTTTATTCGTAGAAAATAATAATCTACAGCTCATACTTTGTAATATGTGGCTTTATAATACCGTGTGTGCCAAAGGCCACGCAATTTTTCATGTTGTCATCATATTGACAAAACTTCCTCAAATGTCGAGACATGTATTCTATTTGATCAGAAATGAGCCGAGGTTAGTGAAAAGTGTAAAATCAATCTCTAATTCATTGAGCTTTTCTTAAAATCAGAGTTAAACATATTAGTTTTGATCACAGCAAAATTGCTGCAGCGTGCAATTGAAACTACAGCCATCCGGGGAATCAACTAAGTCCTTCACGTCACGCGATAGAAGCTCAAGATATCTATACTATTAAGGTCAGATGATTGCGCCAATGTCTCAGAAAAATTGTGATTGATATTGATATTAATATTAATGGTGACTCAGCAAACTGAGCGAATGGTGCACATTTAATAAAGCTATGTGTGACTCAGCTATGTGATTCAGTAAAAAAACAATTGAACAGAAATTCGTAAGTTCGTTGAACATGGATTTACTGCAGAGAATCGAATGCTTTAAACTTCATTATTCTAACAATTATAGCGCAGCTGTAACCTTAAAAGGCTTACAAAGCCGCACTTGGGCTGATCCTTTTAGCACCATAACAATAAGTCGTCTGATTAAAAGATTCGAAGACAGAGGATTAGTCCTTGACTTGCCAAAATCTGGGCGGCCGAGTCTTACTGAAGATAGAAAGGATGAAGTATCCGAGACGTTACAGCATCTACAGAAAGAAAACCTCCTTGCTGTGGCTTCCACAACCCAGGTGTCTGCAGCAAGTGGCATCCTAAAACAAAGTGTGTGTCGTATCCTACGTGAAGAATTACAGTTCTATACAAGCTGCAGTTGACTCAAATGATGAGTGAAGATGATCATCTGAAATGAGTTAAGCACGCACAATTCTTATTGAACCGAATTGACATTTTGGACTCCATTATGTGGACCAACGAAGCCTACTTTCCGTGAATGGGTATGTGCACCCAATAAACTGTTTTATTTGGGGTGCAGAAAGACCCAAGTTGACTGTTCAGACAGCACTCCATTCTCCACAAATGTGTGTTTGGATTGGATTTACCGCGAACACAATGCTTCTTCCTTACTTCCTCACTGGAACAGTGACAGGAGACATCTATCGCTACATGTTGGATAACCACGTTTTCCCGAACTGCGTCGTAGACACCTGATCAATCAGGTGATATTCCAGCAAGATGGCGCGCCGCCTCATTTTTCGAAATCGGCCAGAAAACTACCCGATGCACGAATAACATCTCGAGGATTTCTCCAAGCATGGCCGCCTCGCTCCCAAGATGTATCACCTCTGGATTATTGTCTAAGGGGTACAATGAAAAGTTGAGTGTTCCACAATTTCGTTCCAAACAACTTGAACGAATTAAAAGAACCAATCAAAGAAATCGCAAGAGACATTGGTCAAGATGAGCTACAGCGAGCAGTTCATCATCTTCCACATCGACTAGAATGTGTCATTGATCAAGATGGTGGACCATCTGAACATTTGCTATGATGACATTAACCTGATTTCTTATGCAGTTGCAGTTAATTTCTTAATTAGATGTATATTAAAAATCACTGAATTTTTAATGGAAACACAACTTGTATTTTACTCTGATTTTAAGAAAAACTCAATGAATTAGAAACCAATTTTACACTTTTCACAAAACCCGGCTCATATCTGATCAAATACATGTCTCGACATATGAGGAACTTTTGTCAATATGATAACAACATGAAAAACTGCGTGAATTTTGTCACACACTGTACTTCAATCAATAGAACTTTCCAATTGCAGTGATGAAGAGCCATCAAACTCCGTCCAACCTTAAGCAAGGGGACAAGAAGGACGCGATAAGGAAGCGAAAAGTGAAGTGAAGTGAGTGACATGCGGTACTTGGGTTGTCCCAGACCGCTAATAATTCTTCATTATGGTTAGGTTTGGTACATGCAAATTACGACTGACTCACGAGATCACAAAGTCGATCGACGATTCTAAAATATTTCAACTTCAGTGTTTTAATTTAGCCAACTTGTTACATAAGCTAAGTTACGTCATGGACTATTACTTCAACCCTGGTTTCAGACTGTCAGATATGAAAGTGCATTATGACATGCAAAATAGTAGATTCGACAATTATGGAATGCAAATTAACATCCGTGACCTAAATATAAGTGTTGTGGAATGAAAATCAGCGCACATGTCACATTTCCATTAGTCTCTCATCTCTGCCTATCAGACTTTTTTGCAATGTCAACAGAACTAAAAGAGATAATGTCCGAAGAATGAGCGTCTCCTTTAATGAACAAATGCAAAGAATAGACAACGCCCTATTCTTCACTGCTCAAGCATGAATAAAACTTTATCTCTGACTTTATAGCAGCTGCTTCAAAACTATCATGAACCTACGAGTAATCTGAAGTCGATTCATTAGTGCAGTTAGTTATCTCTCATGTTACTGTATCAGCGCTCGAAAGGGAGGTTTTGTGAATAAATAAAACTATTACTAAAAATAGTATGTTCCCAAGATTGTAATGACTAATGACAAAAACATGAAGGATGAACTACCAGATAATCGAGTTGCAATGTCATTTTCAAGTGACAATATCTAAGATTTGTTAGTTTGAGAATATTTTATGAACAATTTCATATTGGGTAAAATCTCATGAGTGAATGGTGGAAGGTCAAGAAAGTCATCAAAGATACATCAACGTTGGAAGGCCGGCCAGGTCCTTACTTACATTTACTTCATGCTCTTAACGTCCTTTCTCCACCTTCTCTGTTGGGTTGAACGACTTTTCTTGATGAAACGCCTCCAGGAGTTCCAATCGAGGGTGTTGGCTTCCTTGAGTATTATTGCCGACAGTATGTGGACACGGTCTTCTTTGGGAAGCTTCTTGGAGCTAGCTGGTCTTCCTATCCTCCACTTTTTCGCCAAATCCGCACCACATGGCCGTACCATAGCAACCTGGACACTCTCATGGCCTCATCGATCGATTGCCATCATATAAGCGTCCATGTTTATATGGTCACTGTACAAGTTTCGCTTGCTATTATGTCTTCGAGAGATACTCCACACATCCATCTGTCTGCTAGCTCCGGGCACAAAAATTGAAGACAAGGCAGTAGCTGACATTTAAGTATCAAGTCCGTACTTTAGCCTATATTAATTTCCTCATTCTAGACTTAAAATGGAATTTAGCTGAAATTATGTCGGAAGACTCTTCAGCATCAACTTAAATACTGCCCAGGTGATCCGGATCGATGCCGGCGAGTCAAAGTTCATATACCGGTTCTAAATTGCACCAACCACTTCTAACCTTGCAGTAGGGAAAAGTAGAACAGCTTGAGAACAGACACTGTTCTCCCACTCACCCTGTTTCCCACTGAAGCGGAATGATGAATAGCTGTATCAATGAACTTTTTTTCTGAACTGTATTTTCTACACATAATTCTTTTAATTCATGACCAGTAAGGTTGCATAAGGTGCGTTATTCAGTGACGCACCTCTGGACGATAGCATGGAAAGTGACCAAACTAGGCAGGTCTGAAATCGAGCGCTGCTTTCTTCACATCTCGAATATTTCAGTCTTTTGTTGATAATTTATGACACTTTGTGTTGATGCCTTATCTTACGTGATGTAGCAGTGACAGAGAGACTTTCTAAAACTCCTGATGCATCAAGGGTTGGCAAGTCTTAGTTTCACATTACATGAACTCTACAATATTTCAGGACGACCATTTTCAGCTTCTTAATCCCCCTTCTCTCAGACACGCGAACTCTCACTACTTCAATCTCCTCACTATCGCCGTGAATGTAAACATTCTACTTAGAGCAATTCTTCAATTGCACGACGTAAATTGAAAGCAGAAATTTGAGTGTATGCAGCTCAAAGTGATAAAAAAGTAAGCATTATGATATTGATAACAATTTGGTATTCTAATCAATGATTCATTATCAATAGATTAATTCCTTTCCTATAAAATGGCAAATATTAGGAAAATCGCTTTATAATAGGACTCAGTTTGTTTAAAGGGAGATAATTCCTGCTATAGACTAAGTATACAGTAGGTAGAATGTCGACTCAAAAAAAGTCTGCATACAGTAAAAGTTTTTATATCAAAAAATTCAGCGTTTTGTGGAGATAACGTTCCTGTCGTCTAAAAAAATATTTGATCAATTTTTAAGAAGCTAAATTTTTGCAAATCACTCCTGTGTTTAGATACCAACGATTTGGTACCTCTAATGGGTAGTATGAGTAGTAGTAAGAAGTATGAAACTCATCAGCTATCAAAAGTATTGAAAATTTACTAAAAGGTATCTTTATTCAGCGTAAACTAAACTATCAAAGAAATTTCATGAACTGCATGATAATGCAAGTCTACATGGAAAAGTTGATATGTTATTGTGCTTCTTGGCTGAGATTTCAGGTTTTTAATTCAGTTTTCACTAAACTTATGTTTAATTTCTTGAATCTGAATAGTAATGTGGACCCATTTACATCTCCTAAAGTTAATTATGATCATTGTCTTTAATTATGATATTTTCGTCTTTCAGTGGCAGGTAGTTTGTGATATGACCACGCTTAAGAAAACACTCTTATTAATAAGACTGAGCATTGAAGTAGCAGTAACCAATCTAAACTGCACACTTTGGGCCTTTAATCAACACTGAGTTGCTACTCTACCTAATATACTTATTATATGATCCAACTTTTCTCTCATTATTTCAAGCAACCGTACGTGTTTTGAATAGAAGTTTCTTGATGAATGCTATTTCACATATTATCAAAGTACTTCTTCATGATGCCAAAGCTCTTCATAGAGATGGCTTGATCGCAGTTAGACGTCAGCAATGTTGAAAATAGTTGTAGAACATCGGCAATTAATAATACTTGAGTATCGTCTGCAATCCATATTTTGTTTCCACTTTCTTTTGTCCTATGCAAGACGATTTATTGTTAGCTATTCTATCAAAATGCTTTTATATGAAAAGAGAAATGATAATAATAGTGAATATTTACATAGTACACTGATAAGTTACCGGTAACTTCCTTTTATCAACCACTAGAAGTCGCCATCGTCTGGGTACCATTGTCATGAAAACACATGTCCACGTTGCTCTATTGTTTTCATATCCCGTAGAAATCGTTTCCGACTCGGCTCATTACAGAGTAGCGGCACTTTGACAACTAGGCTACCCCATCATCTTTGAAAGTCCCCAAATCTATAAAGAGTTTCAATATCTTGACTTAGTATTTTCAATCCTCATAATAAGTTTAAGCAATCAGTTTTTATATTTTTATGTCCATTTTTTTCTCTGTGCCCTTGAGAATGCTCAGTAAATATGGTTTGGAAAAATTTTTGTTCCAATTTCTTTCTAGAATTACGAGTCAATGTTTATAAGATAATCACTATCTGACTTGAAATTTATTTCATTATTTTGATATTTCTTTTCTTGCTTCGCTTGAAAAATGCTTTGAAAAGAATTGGGTTTAATTTTTCATGAATAAGTTGGCTTATGTCATTGATGAGTTCATAGGATGCAATAAGATGTGTAATTACATTATAAACCCTTGAATTCATCAACCTGTCAGCCTATTATAAATTACTGATGTAATAGATTTTTTAAAAAAAGACATTTTCACGCAAGCACTTTCGATGCAGTTGCTGTGTTCAATGTCAAGCAATGATTGTTTATATCATATTGGTATATACAAAGTCCAAATCGCACGATGCCAGCACAAGTCATTTAATTGAATTTTGGATTATCTGAAAAAGGTAGATTCAATTCTCTTTATTTGAGTTTCATGTAAAGCGACTTATAGCTCTACTTCTTCCTGATGCCAAATTATGACTGGTAACTATTGTTGGAAGATCATGTATTACTAAACATCAAAGGCAAACAAAAAAGAATTGTCAGAACGAAGAGTCGATGGCGTAAAGATGAATTATTGAAAAGGGACATTCATTCCCAAGTGAACCGAATATCTGAAGTGATATCGCAGACAGACACAGAACAGAGCGAGCGATATGCATGCATATTGCACGATAAAAATTGGGACATTTGAACACTATTCATCGAAGATGTATCATGAGAACGAGAACTATTGAGATGTAAATGTTGGAAGAAGCAAGCCTATAAATAAATTGTCTGAATAAATTGTTAAACATTTATCATCAAAATGAGCATAACAAAACTATTTAGTTACAGCAAGCGTCTTCCGTTATTCTACGCATTAGCAAAACAGAATGGAAGTGTATGCTAAATTCAGAGATTTCATACAATCAATGAGCGAAAGCAAACATGGCTTGAATAATCAAATTGAAATGCTTTGCAAATGTTGTATAGAAAATGGCATTAGCATTAATTATGAAAAAAATTAAAAAATTTTGAAGAATACTTTTGATATGCTTACACTGTCTAACATGAGATATTATGCTGAATTCTGCTTCTTCAATAATCTGTAAAACTTGGATCAGATTCAATTCCAATTTTATAAAAGATCTTATCATTAAAAGCAGACTGTATCAAGCTACTGTCTTATGATGAGACTGGAGCATATCGTATGGATTTTCAGTTGTTTAAGCAGCAATATTCTATTGGATAAAAATGACCACGATTCACGAAAAATGAAAGGAGCTTGGTAAAGGAGGTATTTCATAAGTTATATTCAGCTATAATTTCAAGTGAATATCATGGTAGGCATACATGGTGATGGCGAATAAAGCAATTGCCTACAACACTTGATCTATCGAAATTGTGGGATGAACAATTAGCAGCTGATAAAAGTCATGTTCAGAAAGCTGATTAACTCATTATCTTAGAGAAAGATAAGATGTTCATTGTGACTCGAGTTATTTAGAATTATGACGTTCTGAGAATGATATGAAAAGATATCTAAATCCTGATATCGACGGTAGCGATATCAACATCATCCTGAAATTTAGATCAAAAAATCATAAAATGCATTGTTGCAGGAAGTCATAATAATATAGTATGAAGAACGTCGTAAGCTATGTAATGTTTTAAAAGAGGAAGATTCACATCACTTTATGATTGAATGTTCCGTGTATACAAATACTACATGAAATAGCATCAGTGTTATGTTATTGTGACAGTATAGATGAATTTTCATGAATTAATGAATAGGCTGACTGCAAAAATATAAAACCCATCGTAAAGTTTCTTCAGAACGCTAACAACATGCGATTGATTACCGAAGAAAATAACTGATAAATATCCAAAAAGGAGATCAGTAGTTCATTCCCTTCCTTAATTAGAATTGTTTTTGTAATTGAGAAAACGCACTCATTTCGACGATTGTGTTTCAACATATTTGCTTATTGACTATGAAACTTAAATTTATGCTATCATACTTCAGAAGCGGTCATGAGAGAGTTATATGATAGCACGGCAATATGGGCATCACATGATGAAGCTTTAAAGTCACTACTCCCCCACACTGGGGGCTTGGACGGTGCTGACACAGTCAGACTTTTCTGGAGCGTTGTGGTACTTTAAGTCCGGATGTCCTTCCTGCCGACTTCCAATGACACTTTCGGAACTGGACCTCTGGACAAAAGGATCGATAGGTCAAGCTCTTAACCACTGTGCCACGGAGACCAGAACGTATCACACCTGTTTCATATTGACCGTACTCTGATTATCTGAATGACTGCAAGATTCTGTGTTAGAATGGACTTCCGCAAGTCAGGCTTTCACCCTTGTGCACAAATTCGAATGAATTTTCATCACTGTTTGGATCCCACATTGGAGTCACACATTTTCTGAATCAGATACATTTTTCTAAGCAAATGTTTTGAAAAAACTTAAGGCTGATATTGATGCTATGCTAGAGCATTTCATGGAAGAATTGCACTGGCCTGATGAGGAAAGATAAAGCAGAATGGCTTGGACATGTGGCAAGAAATGTATTAAGGTAGAGTTTGGAGTTTTGAGAAACGGTATAAGAGTTGGATTGAGAAATGTGTTAGAGCATGGTTGATCTGGACAAAAATCTGGACATCTTGGTGTTAAAGTATAATTTGGACATGTTGTAAGAAATAAACTGGTGTGTGGCTTGGACATTTGATGCGAAATGTATTGGAACATGGCTTGGACATTTAATAAGAAATGTTCAGGATTGTGGTTTAGAAATTTTACAAGAAATGCTCAGAAGTGTGATTTGGACATTTGATAAGAAATGCTCAGAAGTGTGGTTTGGACATTTGATAAGAAATGCTCAGAAGTGTGGTTTGGACATTTGATAAGAAATGCTCAGGAGTTTGACTTGGAAATGTGTCGGGAAAGAAGTCACTGCTCTTCAACGCACCTTCTCGATAGAAATCCTTCAATTTGGTTATCCTGATTTGCAATCTTTGCATTTTAGTCGAATACGGTACCTTTGAAAACGTGTACGACAATCTCAAAGTCTATACTTTGCTACATAATTCCTAGATAATTGCAGGTCATTTCTACATAAGTTTTTCCATGTCTCTGTGTCTTATGGAACGCATCTTTGCCATCCTGTGGGTTTTGAGTTTAGATCAAGGATACTATTTCTTTGATGACGGATGTACTCCGTTGACGATAGGCCGCAAAAGTGCAATAGTGAGCAAAGTCTATAATGACTGCGATACTCTGCTTCCTAAGATTTATCGGGCAGAGAGGAACAACATCAATCTGACAACGCCCATTCGGCATTAGCCGACAGAAATTGTGTGTTTGTTCCTTCGACTCGTTCATGCACACTAACCATCCTCTATTTAGAAGAACAGTCTATTAGATAGGACAGGAGAAAAATCAAGACTACGACATCATAAATAAACAACTGATCACTAGCGCGTCATTAATCTAGAAATAATCTGATATCCTCATTAGAGTAAATGACATGACAAAATAAGAATCAATTTCACTGTCTTAGAAATAAGGAGTGGCAATTTCTCTTCAGAAAATGAAAACAAACATCTGAACAAGATTGTATGTACTGATTTAGTCATGTTTGCGTTGCACTAACAAAGTACAGAAAATGAATCATAATTGGAGAACGTCATTCTGACCTTATAAGAACTAAATGATAACCGAAAAAAAGAGTGGCATAATAATCGCTTTAACTGTAAATTCATGAAAAAAACAGGCATTTAGTTAAGTCTCGCTACTAACATGATTGCGTCAAGAGCGACAGTCTGGCTAGTGCAAGGTGACCAGATGATTTTAGGCGAAACCGCAACACCGTACAAAATCGGAGAAAGGGCCTATTACAGTTTTTACAGGACAAAAAATGTTGGATTCCAAGTCATAAAATGAACAGATTAATGTCTCACAATTTATTAGGTGCATTCATTTATTTGGATATAATTGCAATATATTTGGATATAATTGGGGTCTGGTGCTCTAGAACCTGCCCGTGGTGACCCTGCTTTAACTAATCTTACTAGAGTAACGCCGAGTGCTGGGCGGCGGTTATCAAACCCGGTTAACCCAGGAAGCCTGGGATGGGTAGTGGGACCCAGATGGAGGAAATGCCATCAAAAACAATTTGGTATCCACATTGACAGCTTCTCTCCGACAGCTGTAAAACATCGGAGTTGGCGTTAGGAAGGGCATCCAGCTGTAAAACCTTGCTTCAATCAAATATGCAAATGTCGATTATGGAAAGGATGGATATGAGGGGGCCACCTCCGGACCCTCACAGGACGATCAGGAGGGCGCATCAGCAGCCCCGGACTGGTGTGACAGGTGCGACCAGGGGTTCATCCCAGGAGCCTCAGACTGGGATGCGACATACGATCAGAGGAGCGAAGGTGGGCCTGAATGGCCATAATAATTTACGTGCGGCATCTTTGAATGTTGGTGCCCTGAGGGGTAGAGCCAATGAGGTAGTGGAAATTTTAGAGCGAAGATGCATTAGTTTCTGCTGTGTGCAGGAAACCCGATGGAGAGGAGGTTCAGCGAGAATGATTACGGGAAAAGCCAGCAAGTACAAACTATTCTGGCAAGGAGGAGATGACGGTTTCAGTGGTGTGGGTATTTTTATTGCTGAAGAATGGGTTGACAAAGTCATTTCTGTTATGCGCATTTCTAACCGGATTATTTGGTTAAGGATTTCAAACCAACGCGAAATCATGAATGTGATCAGCGTTTACGCTCCTCAAGTTGGAAGGACACAAGAAGAAAAGGATGCGTTTTATGATGCACTCATCAGTAACCTTGCTGCTGTTCCCGACAACGAATTTCTTATAGTTGGAGGGGACTTCAATGGCCACGTAGGTAACTCTACAGATGGTTTCGTGGGTGTTCATGGTGATCATGGTTTCGGCACTAGAAATAGTGAAGGTATTCGTCTGTTGGACCTGTGTGTTGCTCTTGATCTGTCTGTGACCAATACTTTCTTTGAGAAGACAGATTCGCGGTTAATAACCTACAAGTCTGGCCCTTCATCTACACAGTTTGATTATATCCTGGTCAAAAAGAAATGCAAAAGTCATTGGAGGTGAAGAATGCGTTTCTCAACACAAATTACTGGTGTGCGATATGAACATCAACATCGATGTCGAGAGGAAAAGAAAAGTTGCGCCTAAACTACGGTTATGGAAACTTAAGTCTTCTGCGAATCGCGCTGCATTTGAAGAAAGTGTTTCTAACGAATTGCTACGAGCTGGTAAATGTGATCAAGTTGGTGATCTATGGACTGCTTTGCGATCGGGTCTAAGGAAAGCGTGTGAGGATGTTTGTGGTTATACGAAGGGCGGTCCTGTGAAGAGAAAAGAAACCTGGTGGTGGAATGATGAGGTAAATGCTGCGGTTACTAAGAAACGTAAACTTTGGAAAGAATGGAAAAAAGGTGGAAGTAAAGAAGCGTATTTTGCGGCTAAACGCGCTGCAAAATCAACGATATACTTCGCTAAAAAGAAAGCTCAGAAGGAAAGGTTCAGTGACCTTAACTGTGCCAATAAAAGGAATCAAGTTTTTCGGCTTGCACGTAAGATGAAGAGCGAAAATATGGACGTTGTCGGTGAGAAGTGCATTAGATGTGATGACAACACCATTGCTTTCTCTGACGCGGACAAGATGTGTGCCTGGGTCAGTCATTATGACATCCTGCTCAACACGGAGTTCCCCTGGAACCCGGGTACCTTGCGTGAAGTGGATTTGAAGGTTGGTCCTCCTTTGTATATTGATAAAACAAAGATTGAAGAAGCACTAAAGCACATGAGGAATGGAAAAGCAGCTGGTCCTTCAGGGATAGTTGTTGAGATGATCAGAGCAGGTGGTGATCGTGCAGTTGAATGGATAGCTGAGCTTGCGAATGCCATTATCAGAGAAGGTCGGGTACCTGAAGATTGGAATTTATCTTTCTTGGTCAACTGCTATAAAGGAAAGGGTGATGCTCTTGACAGAGACAACTACAGAGGTCTTAAGTTACAAGATCAAGTCCTCAAAGTCATTGAGAGGGTGTTTGAACCTATTATCAGAGAGCAGGCTGATATAGACTCCATGCAATTTGGTTTTATGCCTGGACGTGGTACCACTGATACTATTTTTGTCCTAAGGCAGCTGCAAGAAAAGTTTCTCTGTAAGCGGAAGGAATTATTTTTCCTCTTTGTCGACCTTGAAAAGACCTTTGATCGAGTGCCTCGCAAAGTGTTATGGTGGTCAATGAGGAGAATCGGTACTGAAGAGTGGGTTATTAGAGTTGTTCAGTCCATGTATGAGTGTCCTAGATCGAGTGTCCGTATAAATGGGAAATGTAGTCCTGAGTTTAATGTTACCGTTGGAGTCCATCAAGGATCCGTTTTGAGCCCTTTGTTATTTGTTATTGTTATGGAGGCGCTCTCACGTGATTTTCGTACAGGATGCCCCTGGGAAATGCTCTACGCGGATGACCTGGTCATTGCTGCCGACAATCTGGCTGAGCTAGAACAGAAAGTTGCCCACTGGAAAGGTGGTCTAGAGTCGTATGGACTACGTGTCAACGTAAAGAAATCGAAGATCCTGCATAGCACGAGTTCCGAAAACCGAGTGCTGAAAGAATCGGGCAAATTTCCATGTGGTGTATGCCATCGTGGGGTTGGTAGTAATTCAATCTACTGCGCACGATGCAAGAGATGGATACATCATAAATGCTCTGGAGTTAAAGGTTCTTTGAAGACAGATCCTAGCTTTTCTTGTAAAAAGTGCCGTGGTGTTGCTGCACAAGCTCCTAAACCGACCGCTAGTAAGCTTCGTATTGGTGATGCTGATTATGAAGTTGGGCCTGCATTTTGTTGCCTGGGTGATATGTTAGGACAATCAGGTGGCTGCAGTGAGGCTGCTGGACTGAGAATTCAGCTGGCATGGAAGAACTTTCGTGAGCTCATTCCCATACTTACGAACAGAGACATCCCCTTCAGCAGCCGAGGTCATGTCTACTCCATGTGTGTGAGAAGTGTTCTGTTGTATGCAACCGAGACATGGCCAATCAACATCGAGGAGCAAAACCGATTGTGCCGTAATGACAACGCAATGGTGCGGTGGATCTGCTCCAAGCGCCTATCTGATCGAGTTCCTATGGATGAGCTAAGGTCTAGGCTTGGTATTCATCGACTTGAAGATAGTGTGCGCTGGAGAAGACTACGTTGGTACGGACATGTACAACGCATGGATGAAGCCGACTGGCCTAAGAAAGTTCAGACCATCGAACTCTCCGGAAAGAATCCACGAGGCCGACCAAAGAAACGTTGGCTTGACAACATCAAAGATCTTCGAAAATGGAATCTATCCTCCGTCGACCCTTCGGATCGGACGGTGTGGAGAAATGCCATCAAGCCAAATCGACATTTGCGGACGTCCAACCCTTGCAATACGAGGAAAAGAAGACGGTAAACCGTGGAGTGAGTGGGGTGAGTGTGCAATAACTTTTCTGCGTGATACTTAACCAAAATAGTAGTAGACATGTAATTTGCATGTATTTTCAAATATCTCTATTTGTATTCAACGACGCCGGACTATCCCCCGGACTGTAGTGGGAGAAATGACCCAAAAATACCATGTAGCACGTAATACACCGCTACGCAATTAGAGCTACATTGAGTCTGCAGTCGCAAAAGAGTTAAAGATAGCTTCTATGCTAATGTCTATAAAGAATATAATATAATCCATGATTCTTTATAAAAAAGCCAAATACTAAGCCATCTTACTCAAAGTTGTGGGTTCAAAAAATAGAAATCAGAGAAACCAGAAAAACTAAAAAGCTAGAAAAGTAAGAAATACTTTTCTCAAGTCCTTATACTTCATTTCAGAGCGCTTGTTGATATGTTTTCCTAATTTCTCTTTATCTATGTAAATCAACCACCACAGCATTATTCTAAGGTACTGACGTAAGGATATCTACATCTACTGAAGCTAATTAATAAATGCAATGTCTAAATAGGGAGAGCGGGGTGTTATGGGCCACCTGAGTTTAAGGGTCATAGGGACTACTAGTTCCGCTCCAGGATCAACTTTTCTGGACTAATCACTAGCCATGGACACAAAATAGCGCACATTATTTTCCCATAACACCCACTTTACCTTGTTGTAGAGGAATTTTTCTGAATAGATACGAATTTGCAATTTTCAAAAGTTAGGGGTATTGTGGGTCACCTGTTGGGTTGTTATGGACCACCCATTAATATTTGTAACACTGCGACATTAATTTAATAATGCTCCACAGCAGTCAAATTAAAGATGCTCCCTACACACAAGAACAATTAACTTACCCAATTGACCCGTCAGCCGGTTTAGATTGGTGGTTAACCGGCAACATTTAAATTTTGACGCATATTTAAACTTTCTTTCTGTACGTAGGCATGATAGGCAAAGCGATGATTGAGAATAATCAGCGTGATAGCTGTACATAACACTGATAGAGATTGATTAATTGCAAACGAAGTCAGCAAACTGCTTGAAACCCACTCATAATCGTTCCAGCAGGTTATCTACCCCAATTTCTGAACATCAGTTTGCAACCTCATTAGATGTACATGTAAACATGCTATAAAACATTGACATTGACATGAAACAACTTATTGACAATATTGCAGCTTGAGATAACAATCAAAGTAATTACGGGAGATAAAATACAGTAGACGCAGCCCTCTGTAAATACGAACTAGGTCTATTACTGCTAACACCATTTTTCACCCGATGTCTCGACTTGCTAGGCTTCTTGTTGCTTACATCGCTTAACTAAGTGCTGTCGCTTAGGTGACCTTTCACAACAACGCACCACACATTTTCCTGTTAGCTATGTTTACGTTTGAGTAGAATGAAGTAAAATATTTTTTCTGCCGACTTTTAAGGTATCGCGGTGAATTGTGGAGTGGCCCATATTCGGTGGCCTATAACTCCTCACCATAAGCAAAACCAGCTGTTAATATGATTCAATCATCTGAAATCATGATTCTATCCGTCTGGTGGTCGGACATTTGTCGCAGGTCTGATTCGGTTATCGTTGTTTGGTGGTTTCTCTGAGGGGTTTTGGCATAATTTTTGGATCGTCGGATTGCTTTGTGCCTGCTCTGCGTGTTCCTGCTATTGGGTGGTCTCACTGATTGCTGGTTTGCCTGGTATTTGAGGATTTTTCCTGTTTTGGTCGGGATCTGTGAATTCATCTCACTTCTCTCCTATCTGCGTGTGGATCTTCTACAGTGTGGATTTCCTCAGTGTCCGTCGGTATCTATTTATAGAAGTATTATTGCTCCGTCGTTGATCTGCTGAATCCTGTGTCATATCCAAGGTCGTTCATTTCTATTGTGCCCATTTGCTTCTTCGTGTGGTTGACGCTTGCTGTAGCCTGCTGGTCTGTCAGCGGTCATCTGATTACATCAATCAGCTGTTATCTGCGGCCATAGAAATAAACTGTTTATCTGAAGCTCGCTAGAATGGAAATTGACTCAAGGTCGCGGCAAATACGGGGGAACTAAGTTGGGGCATGAAGAACCAATTAAAGGCTTCGATTTACTCATGTGACTGATTCTAACCCAATGATACAGACGTTGGCAGGTGCATCTAAGTGAAAATGCGTGCGATTTATGTGCCGTTATTGTGCATTGCATGAAGCTTAATTTCCATTCTAGAGGTTTCATTGTTGTCAATTTCTATGTCTGCGGCATTGGCTACACAGACCCTGTCGCGCGAATATCAAATTATTGATTTTCTTTCACGTGACCAAGTGGTGCAACAACGTCATCCCTTTCATAGCTATTGCAATGAACTCTCCTGCCAAAACGACTGATATTACATCTAGCTCCAGTAGGAGCACACGGTCAAAGTCAATTACTATGAATGATCTGAAATCCTTCATTGATTCTGTAAATCAACGCATTGATTCAGTGAAAGTCGAAATAATTACATCACTTAAAAGTGAAATTGAACAAGTTAAAAGCTCTCTAGAAGACATTGACAACCGTGTTTTGAGATGGCAGCAAAAACTACTGTCTTTAGAGAATGAATACACAGCAGTTAAGAAGGAGGTTAATGAGCTCCGCTCCATTTGTAACTCAAACATCTGGTTAAATGAGGAATCATTTCTGAAATGGGAGACATCTATGATGCATGAGCTGGAGCTAAGGCACATGAAGCGAAAATATGTCGTGATCTCTGGTTTGCAGGAGGAGTCAGAGGGATCTGTTTCTGAGCGGTAGTTTGAGGACCAGAAAAAAGTTAAGGAAATATTTCAGACTTTAGAGGTTGAAGACGACACTATTTCGGAAGCTTATAGAATCGGGAAAATTTCTTCTAGCCGTCCTCGTCTTCTCAAGGTGAAATTCACTGGAATGAAGACGCGATCAGAGTTATTAAAGAAATCCAAAGGTCTTCGACGAAACAAAAACTTTAAATACGTGTATGTTAACCCGGATTTAACAAAAGAGCAGTTGAGGCGGCAAAAGTTATTGAGAGACGAACTAACAAGGCGCAGAAATAACGGCGAAAAGGTTACTATTCGTGCTGGTGCTGTAATAGACGCTGATACTTCGAATAATGTAACAAATTTTCGAATGCAATTTTACCGAATTCAACTTTTTATCCGAAAATATTTCTAACAAATGTGCGTTCCTTACTTGGCAAATTCGATGAGTTTGCATCATCTATACTAACCCTTCAGCCAGATTTGGTCTGCCTCACCGAAACCTGGTTAAACGAGGATGTATCTTCATCATCAATTGCTGTCTCAGGATTTTCAATTGTAAGGTCAGATCGATCTGTTCGCAAAGGGGGTGGTATTGCAATCTACCTTAAGAACGATATTGAATTTGAAATGATAAATTGCCACGAAACAAGTGCTGTCAAGTCTGAACAAATTCTTTTGGATATTCCTAAATCAGAGTGTTTCGTTCTTGGTATTTACATTCCACCTGGTCTTAACAAGCCACTGCTGGATGAGATTCATAATCTTGTGACACTTCTCCTTGATCGTGTATTGACATTAAAGCCAAGTTATAGAGTGATTATTATCGGTGATTTAAACCAATTTAATCATCACCTTTTCTGTGATGATTTTGCTTTGACTGATATCATTAAGCATCCCACGAGAGGCTCGAATGTATTAGACCACATTTCAATATCAGAGTCACTTTGTCAAATCTATTCACCTGACGATGTTATTTATGGTGCTCCAATCGGCAATTCTGACCATCTGACTTTGTATGCATCTCCATCTTTTGAAATGTCTCGTCCTCATAGATCTGTACAATGGCATACCATTTATGATTATCGTAAATCAAATCTTGTTGCAACTAGCAAAGAAATGCAAAAGGTTGACTGGAATGAGCTTCTAACTGGTAATGTGAATGTCAATGAGCTGGTTGAACGTTTTTATTCGAAAGTGAAAGAGATTATAGAAAAATGCATTCCACAGCGACAAGTTGCTTTAACATCTCACGATAAGGATTGGATGACTCCATTAACAAAAAGTTTAATAGAAGATCGATGGGACGCCTACAGAAGAAGAGACTGGGGTAGATATCAAGTATTGCAGACGAAGGTCAAAGAAGAAATCATGAAGTCGAAGCAGCAGTATGTTGAAAAATTAAGAAATTGTAAACAAGGTGTATGGAAATTGGTTGGTAAGGTTACTGGCAAAAGCACTCATCAAACCTGAAATGACATTATTCACAAATCTGGTGGTGTTGAGAAGGTTGTCAAGCACTTTGCTGACTGTTTAAAGACCTCTTGCAATGATGTGGAGCCTGTAACAACAACTCACAAGTTCGACGAATATATCAATGATTATAATTGGAACGTCGATATAAGCGAGTTCGATGTGTTTTTCCATCTGAGAAATTTGTCAACAAAAAAGGCTGCTGGTATTGATGGTATTCCCACAAGAATATACGGTATCAAGAATTGGCCGATTTCTTCTCATCTCCGTTAAAGCTGTTATTCGAGGCTTCGGTCAAGCAAAGACAGTTTCCTATGCTTTGGAAAAACACAATCATAGCACCAGTGCCTAAAACATCTCCCTCGTTGAATAAATTCCGTCCCATAAGTTTACTGTCGGTACCTGCGAAAATTTTTGAGAAGATTATCCTTCAGAAAATGTGGTGTCCTTTTCTAAGTGCATATGGAAAAACACAGCACGGATTTCGCCCTAAACATTCGACAACAACTGCACTCATCGAAATTATGTAACGATCTCTGTCCGGGTATGATGATCCGAATGCAAGTGGTGTTGCGGTTATTTCGGTAGACTTTTCAACTGCATTTGACTGTGTAGACCATAAACTTCTTGTCCATAAACTCAAGGCTTTCGGCTTTCCAACCTATTCCATCCAGTGGTTTCAAAGTTACCTAAGTAATCGCATTTGTCAAGTCAGAGTGAACAAACAATATTCATATCCTTTTGTAATGAAAAGGGGAGTTCCGCAGGGCTCTGTGCTAGGGCCAGCTTTATTCAGTCTTTTCATTGGTGACTTTATTCCCAAAGTTGAGGGTGTACACCTTGTCCAGTATGCGGATGATTTGAATTTGATCATTCCTACCACCAAAGATTGTGACAATTAATCGATCATCTTAAATGAAATTTTTGTCATTGAGGAATGGTGTAGTACCAACAATCTAAAGTTAAACAAAAGCAAATCGAAGGTTTTGGTTTGTGGTAAAACAGATGAGCATCAAATGAAATTGCCTATACCGATTGTGAGCAAAATGAAAGTTCTTGGAGTAACACTGAACAGTCGACTGTCATGGGACGATCATATTTCTGATGTGCTCAAAACAAGTAATAGACGGCTTTTTGTTTTGAGGAAATTGAAACATTTCACAAATACTGACGATTTGGTAAGCGTTTTCTGGGGGCTGATTCGCTCTGTGCTAGAATATGCTTCCCCTGTCTTTGTTCATCTGCCAGGCAAACTGAACAACAAAATTGAAAGAATTCAAAAGCGTGCCTTGCGGATTATTTACAATGGTTCACCTCCTCCATCTACTGAAGATGACCATCCCTCCAACAGAAGAGGGAAGCTAAGTATGAAGCTGTTTTCTTCGATTGAATCCGATTGTTCCCATGTACTTCACAAATATGTCCCCAAAAGACTGCAGTACTCTCGTCACTTGCGTGTGCCAATGTGTCGGACGAACAAGTACAAGACATCTTTCTTCCCCTTCACCGCTAAGCTCATTAACGAAAATTTCAATTGATTTAAAAGATAGTGTGTCAATTTCAGTTACTTCACTCGTTCATTTTCTTGTATTTTCTCTTGTTGATCTGTATATGCTTGTACGATTTCCAATATTTCTGAAAATATACACCATTATTATTAATAGAAAATGTGTAATATATTTCAGCCAAAAGTTCTTGCTTTCTTGAAGATGATTAACCTTGCTACATCTCCACAACCAAAATCTCAATTGGTGCTATGGCATGACTTGTTCAGGAGAAAAAACTCATTTACAAAAAGAGCGCTCAAATTTACGTAAAAACATAATTTAGGATACACCTTATCAGGGTCAGAAACACCTTATGTTCTTATTTACAATGTTTTGTTCATAAATGCTCGAAAATTAACTTTCAGGTTGGAAAGCTTATGGCTCATAGCGGGTGGCCCATAGCATCTCGCTCTCATCTATAAGTTATAATAGCGCTTCAAGCTCGATCCTTGTCATAGGAAGCTAGCAAAGTCTCGACATGACCACATGCTATCTGAGCTTCAATTCCAGTTTCTGTTCTTACTAATTGATATCATGACCGCGCTAACGGTTGTAGTGCGGAATAGAAACTGCTGTCTTGCTTTTTGAAGCAGAGTCAAAGTCAAATGCTAGCGATTCCGGACACGAATCCAGCACCATAATGCATAGAAGCCCGGTCATGAATCCTTGCAGGAAATGAAAAGTACACACATCTGATATTGACATTGATCATTAATATTATTCGTGCAAATGTTGCCTGATTTTTAAGTGAAATGTAATCGCGTTCCAAATATTAATTACTCTTTCACTAACAGTGAACGGTTTTGACAAGTGAGTATGTCATAAACCTGTGCAGTCATAATTTGATCGAAATGGATGATGGTTACCCTTCAATAGAAATGAGCTGATGTTTATGAATATGACGCGATATCTGTTCCGAGCAGCTTGGCTGTTGAGTAAGTCAAATATTGTGTCATCCAATTAATTTTCGCTATCAAATAACGGAATTGTCGATAGAAGAGTAAACCACAATGCTGGCGTCTTCTCGCTTTATTGCATAATATATCCGTTGTTAGTGTAAGCAACAATCAAAATACTCAAAATAATGTTGCACATACCAGAATGCAATTAGGTAAGAGCCATTCTACTCAAGCAAACCAATTGCGCTACACATAAGCATAAGCTGACGAATTCCATTCTGTCATATCTCGTGAAGTTCATTGCGAGTTGCGAGCTGATTTATTTTAAAACCGAATCAGATGACTGGCAAATATTTCGATATTGATCAAAATGTTCCACTAATTCTTCAGCCGACATTATTATTAGGAAATGTTTCGGTCAAGCACAAGCGGAATTGTACCCTTCAGCCATTTGAATGGGTATTCCTGTTTGGAGGAGCATTCATAACGTTTTGGGATACTCATTAATTTCCAGCACTTTCTTTAAGTCTTCTGAGGCGTTTCTTTTGTAAACTTGTGCAATCGTTCTAATATTCTTTTGTCTTCACTTATAACAAAGTTGAATTTGCTTTTCATCGGGAAGGTTAAATGGTACTCGCAGTTTAAGTAGAGAAGTTTTCGCGGATTTCTTGAAGAAATCTAATATTTATAAAGACTTTATTGAATCGTACAGTACCGGGCAAGTACCGGCATACTCGTAGTAAAGTAGTGATCACGAATCAACTCCATCAAGATGTCCAATTGTAAAACTCATTCTAGACTGAGTATATTTCACTTCTTATAAAACTCAAAAACAGAACGTGTCTTAAATTACTGCTGGAACATCTGATAAAAGTCACTAATGCCCGTTATTTTCCTCATTATATTCGACGGGCATGTCTGCATGTCAACAGGTGTTGATGTAGATATCTATGCATAAGCTATGTTTATAAATCAGATCAAACAGTCAGTGTAATCGGAACATGAAGATTACGAGATATCATGAAAACAAGTATTTAATAAACGTAAGTCAACTGATCGGAAATCATTTCTTGTAGTGAGTGGAAAAGTTTGTTCAACTTCAAAAATATATTGCATATTATTGTCTAAAACCTCATCTCTGAAATGTACATATTGTCAATCTTTTATATTCCTTCTATTCGATATTTTTCTTTATCATTTGAATAAATGTCGGTGTGCAGAGTTGTATGTCATTATTTTACATGAAAACGTAAAAAACATCATTCAATGAATTCCCATGAATGAATAAACAAACAAAACTTTTTTTTACATTACCAATAAATATAAACAAACACTGCTAAATAAAAAAATCCGCCCTATCCATGCCCATTGTTCATGTTCATACAATAAACACAATTACAAGATAGCAATCGAATGCAAACAATCAAATTGCAAGAACATAGATGAACTTTTTCATTCAACAGAAGATAGAGACTATAGAGACAGTCATGTAATATTTTACGCCATTCAATTTCTCTACATCACGAAAATATATTATCCCATCATCAGTGAAGTTTCGTCAGACTTCCCTTAACGAGCGTCGCCAAAATCTTCGAGAAAGTCATCGAGTTTGTCGGCATTACAGAGATAACCAATATCTAATAAGAGCTCGATATCCATAGAATAGAACATAAATGAAGCGTTCTGTTTATCAGCATCGGTTGCCGACAATGTGAGCTTCGAGCAAAATGAGATGACGGAATTAACGGATGAAATGTGATAGGATATAGAAATTTGACGCGAAGTATCGTCCATCAATGCCAAAGCAATACTACCACAAACTTGTTTTAGGCACTGACATGTCGAAAGCAATGAAGTGGTTTAATAACAGTTGAATTTCAATTCAACAGCAATGATGCTCAACAATGAAAACTGGGAAGTTAGGGAAGAATTTTGAAATAGGTGAAATATAAAGAATTACTGCGATTTAATTACATTGATCCAAAAGGTCGAATCTGGAATCTAGTCACGCTTGAAATGAAATGAAAAATTCATGCATCAATGGAATGGTTCAATCAAGAGAACGTTTTGATTAATGTGTTATACCAGAGAGCAAATGTGCCTATTTTCAACGAGGATTAAATTGAGGATCTACCTTTTAAAATGGAAGGCAGACGTCTACCTAAAGTTACTAAATAAATGACGAAAATAAGCTTCCAAGTACGGTACGAAGGACTAAAGTACTGCCACATTCAAAATAGCGCACTTTACTAAAACAGATAGGTAGATAATTTAAAATGGCATTTCCTAAGTTTTTACGCTCTTAAACACTGCTTTAATGAAAGAAAAATTGAGGAATTAATGTTGAGATGTTGGAACAGAACCAAACCTTCAGCCTTTGACAAAATGTCTTTTATCAAATGATGGCTGTACTGCACTTGAAAAATCAAGCATTTTTCAATAAATTCACTCGTGTCATCTTCGTAACATGAATCCATCATCTGCCAGCAACGAAAATGATGTGAAACGGTGATACAGCAGAAGAGTAATTCAAATTCAGAACACAGGTCTGAAAGATGGACATCATCCGAAAACTGATCGTTCCTTACGAGTGTCGGATTCCTTACTTTTGGAATAGGGATCACAAAATTTGCATGTTGCGATCGATTCTTTTCTCAGCGCACAACTTGGTTCAACTAGGTGAGAGGCTGTACTCTTATATAGGATTATCGGCAAGTCCGGAGATGGTACATTTGTAAGTCGCATCTTATCTATCAGACTTGATAATCTCAGGAGTCACTGCAACCTTCCACTCAGGTTCGCTGTCTTCAGATTCACTGTTCAGGTAGACTTGCTTTGATTTCGAAAAGGCAGACGGGAGACATTTGTTGATGGAATCCACTCCTTCCTCTAGACATGGAAATCGATTCAAAAGAGACATGAGTGTCCCAAACCACATCATGAAAGATCAAGGAGTTCAATGCTTCGTTAGGTAACGGATAGCAGCGCGGATTCTTCATTGATTCTATATATTGTTGAAGTTCAACAGGGCATCCGCGGTTTTTCGAGGCCAAAATTCCTGGCTTTTCCAGATTGTGTTATGTGAAATTCCAGGGTTTTGTGTTAACTTTTGTTATTTTAAGATTTTCATGTCTAAATGTTGATATTTTATCGATTCCACACAATTTGAATACACATTCAATCAATTATGCCGCTATATGTTATAGTTTATTAATCGTCTTTACCTTAACTGATACTTCTATTCTTTCCCCCACATTTTTCAAGTTTTCCAAAATTATCAAATTTCTCCAAAGTTAGTCACATTGGGTATAGAGTAGACTTTATGTCTCTGAGTGACACTACAACACGACTGAGAAGTTTTGCTTGCACCCTGAGATGAAGGATTGGTACCTTGGATACTCAGTTAGAATACAAGGTACAGCTGTGATTGTGAACTTCGTGTGATTGTTGTCTACAGACAAATGACGAGCAGTTGTCTAATTCTGAGACTGTAAATGTTCTACAAGTCAGATAGGAGGAGTTTTACACACTCAACGCTATGCGACGTTAGTGAGACGAGCAAGTTGGCAAGTGAGACGTAAGCAAGAGAAGATCGTTGACGATGCAACACTTCTTGGTGTCAACAACAGAAATGTGGGGGGGGGAGAATAGAAGTACGCCTTCGCATATACATCTTAAACAAGATCATTGTTGGTTCATCTTTTGAGTCTCTGACCGAGGAGGCACGACAGACTTGCAGTAAAAATTTCCATACGGATCCCGACCAAGACTGGAAATGTAGCCCAGTCTATTATTAGGAAATTATTGCGGACAGTTACGGAAAAATCTAGTGATCAATGGATTTTATTATTTCTATCCACATTTTCAGCAAGACGTCCCAGACTCATCAAAATGAATGAATATCCTGCTCAAGTGGTATAAACCATGATTTTATTCAAAGATGAGAATGTGATGTCATAAATTTAAGGATAGATTTTAGGTATTTCTTTTATAGACAGCTCGTGTAATGAACATTGATCATGTCATTCACGGAATCTGAATCCACTATGAGCAGGCCCGACTTTTCACATTATCGTTGCTGTGATAAATCTAATACAATCCTACTTGACAACTTCATGTGAAATGTAATATCCTCGCTCATGGTCAAGCGACTGGTGCAGTGCAGCATGAAAAATTACAAGTAAATTTAAATACAAATATATAACTCTCATATACTCGTGATCGCGACTGGAAAAAATTGAACACAGAATCATAATCTTACTTAAACATCTTCAGGATCACTGGCGATGGGCTTGCAAGCTATAATACCTAAAATGCCAGGCTGTGTATATGCGAACATTTCATGGAAGGAACCAGTAGGACAGAGTTTCAGTGCAGATGTCCAAAGGGTTTAACTAAACTGCATTACTGAACAGCAGCATTACAGAAAGAAGGAAGACAATGAACATGATCGATCAAGTTGTCTCATGCATTCAAAATACAGCTACTCTTCGATAGTCATGGCTGCTTTCTAATAGGAAGAGCGGGTATACTTCAAGTTAATTTGAAGATGACGTTCGATTCCTTTCTCAAACATGCTTTACCCCGACTATGTGCATTAGAAGCAGTAACCTTACCAATTAGCCTACTTAGGCACCTTTGGTTGATTAAATTTTATTGTCAGATTTGATTCAAAGACTCAATCGGCAATGCTGATGCATTCTTACTGGCAATGTCGAATTCAATGTCAATGGCAATGACTCATCGTCTATCCTAATTGAATGACAATTGAATTATTCAAATTGAGCAATGCATGTGGTGCAGTTCGGTCAAATTTTCAACATTGTCTCAATGGCTTCTTCTTTGCATAATTGTCAATCTAACGAACTTAAACTGATTCCTCAATTAGCCGCAATCATCAACTTTAGGAGACGAGATGACGTCACACGTGCCAGTGATCTGATACGCCACTGTTGGCATGCAAGGTGACGAATCAGGTAGACGTAAGAGGATCAACGCACAAGGAGAAAATGAACTGTAGGAAATGCGAGATCTAAAGTCATCAGGCACGCGGGAACAGGGGGCTAGGGAGGCCTAAGCAAACCCTAAAATTTTCATTCGCTTTCGCAGCACCTCTTTCAGCTAAATGCATTGATTAATTATGGAATGCAATGTATTATAATGCTATATCAAATATACATGCGAAGCATATTTCCTTGATATTTAAGAATGATCAATTTTTCATTATCGTCCAAGTACATGTACGTGTTTATTGACGTTACTTTCGACGGGTAAATCAGATGGAGCTCAGTTTAGCGATCTCAGAAATACAAAGCCCCTTCTCCAACCAAGCGTCTCATGCATATAAATTGTCCAGGCTCCTCAATTAACTAGAGGTGCGATTGTTAATGGAGTGACTGTAAGAATTCATTAGGTAGGAAGAGAATCTCTATGCTTTTGATGAACCGCAAAAATAGTCTTTCATTGCTTGCGCATGTCTATGAATATCTCCAAAATGTTCAAATTGACAAGAATCCATCAAATTTGAAGAAATCAAATCCTTGTTTCCATATGCCGTCGTGATAACCTGACCTGACTCATCCTTCACAAGAAAATCTTTCACAGCCATCATTTAATGCTTTAGGCTATCTCTCGCAGAAAAAAATACGGCACACCATCTTTTCCTCCTTCTCGAGTCAGCAACTTTTGGTACAAATATTTTGCAGCGTTGGACTTGACTGCTGCCTTCGCCTGTCTCTCCTCAAGCTTGCACCCTTCCTTGTCCTCAGCAGATCGAAATCACTTCCATTTCATTTCTTAAAGGTCTACTTCCTGCGCTTGACGGACAGCTGCACTTCACCTTGCAGCCATCCGGCGTCCAAATTTCTGAATTTGCCGCCTCTTGTAGAACTTCCTCTTGCCTTGCTAGCTTCGATCGGTACAATTAGATAATTTTTGCAAGCAATTTTTCTCTTAATTGACCCTATCATGGTACTATTTTGGCACTTATTGATGCTCATATGAATAGATGAATGCAAGATATATGAATCGTAGTGAGACTGTGGCTTGTTCAAGATTTGTAGTCTACATTTTTGCTGTAAAGTTTCTATTTACTTTTTTTTATCTTTTTGATAGAGTAAATAGGCGTAACCTGTGATTCTTCAGTTAGTACAGAATGTTGAATGGCTTGCTGTGGTTTGGATTCCGTAGAGAACACCACATTGCTTTCTTTATTTGACTTCCTCATTTAAGTTCAAAATTTCAAATAATAGAATCTACATGTGAAAGTATGGGATTGAACATGGAAACGCCCTGTGTGCTTGCATATGGTATTCAAAAATAGCCACCTTGTCACAAGCTTGTCAGACTTACGAAGAAGTTCACTTACAAAATGTAGGCCTACACTGCGCTTATTTGGCTGTGTCCAACCAGTGTGTACAAGATATCTTTAATTGTTTGATGAGTTGGGTCATGTGTATTTTTAGCTTAATTTGCGCTTTATTGAATAATATACATACGTGGTGAGATCAAAAATGATTTAGACTCGACCAGAAGGAATAATTCTACGACCTAGATATTTCACACTGGATGACTAATATAGGTAACAAATATCGTATTGATAACTTTCATTGATATTTTTTTCTTTAGTATTTTTATCGATTTTAAATATTTAGTATTTTTCAGTATTTTAGTTGATTTTTCCATATATTTCCTTAACTTCCCTCTGAATACATGCCACAGAAGTACAACAGCTAATCCACAGAATGTTAATTTCAAAAGTACACTTCTAATCCACAAAATGTTTATTTCAAAAGTAAATACATGTCATTTCTTCTCAATGTAACCCCTCTCATTCTCTACACACTGCTCCACCTTTTAGGAAGCTCTCGAAAAGCCTCGTGGAAAAAGTCTCGACTTCTGGAATTGAAAAATTCCATCACAGCATCTTTCACATCCTCACTATTAACAAAACGCTCTCCCCTGAGATGATGCTTTAGACAGCGGAATAAGTAATAGTCACTTGGAGCTAAGTCGGGGCTGTATGGGGGATGAGGAAGCACATGAAAGTCTGAGTCTTCAATTGCAGTTGTAGTGGTCGCTGCAGCATGGATGGGCGCGTTGTCGTGTAGTAGATAAAGATTCCGGTTGCGGGGTTTTCGAACACTTTGACGTACTTTACGAAGTTGCTCACAGTAGTACTCGGCATTCAGTCGCTGATGTCGGTCGGCGAAATCCATATGAACAATGCCGCAGCTGTTCCAGATGAGTGTCAGCATCAAGCATCTTCGATGGTTGGTCCCACTGCGCAGTTTCCGAGTTGCTGACTCACCAGGAAGTTTGAATTCATTGGAAGACCGTCGATCCTCAGGCAAGTACAGTGATAACGGTGTCTCGTCCTCCGTAATGATGTTGCTTAGGAAGGCATCACCCAAACTCTGATGATCGATCAATTGATTGCAGCACTGAAGGCGACGGTCGCACATCTCAGAAGTTAGAAAGTATGGAACAAATCTTGAACACAGTTTCCTGAGGCCCATTTCGGAAAGAAGATTTACAACGCTACCGAAAGACACGTTCAGTTTTTCCGCAAGCTCTTTCTTAGCGATTCGCCGATCTTCATACACAATCCTCTTCAACTTGTCTTGGTGGTCATCCCCGATCTCAATAGGTCTTCCTGTGGACTTGCGATCCGTTACATCCAGCCTTCCAGATTGAAACTCCTTGATCCAGTTATAGACGGTGGCTCTACATGGTGCCTCATCACCATATGCAGCAGAAAGTTCGGATATTATGGATTGGTTATCGTAATGACAGAGAAAAAGAAACCTAATAACACTTCGATACTCAACCACCGGAAGCATATTCTTGAAATGAATGCAAATCTTGTCTTTCTGTGGAATGCGACTGACCTTTGAATACAACTCACACTCGGTATCGCTCGTGATTGTTATAACAATCAAAACAACTGAATACGTTGATGAATGCAACTCAGACCCTATTGAAGCTTATGCAAGTCATGTTCGAAGTAAATATATCGGTCAAAATACTTTCAAGAAAAGAAATGTATGGAAAAAATCAAGTAAAATGCTGAAAAATGCTAAATATTTAAAATCGATAAAAATACTAAAGAAAAAAATATCAATGAAAGTCATCAATACGATATTTGTTACCTACATACCCATTAGTCATCCAATGTGAAATATCTAAGTCGTAGCATTATTCCTTCTGGTCGAGTCTAAATCATTTTTGATCTCACCACGTACAATCCTTATTGAAGCTTTCTCCTGCAATAGTGCAGAAGATATAAAGATTTTCAGGCCTAGTTGTTTCTTTATACATGTCGCAAAAGAATCGAGTACCGAACGAAGTGAAGAAGGAAGTTTTGAATCAATCAGCTAATTGATGAATGTTATCCGAACATTTCATACGACATCGCCGAATCATTGCCGAAGAAATTGAAGGATGTTGACCAACTTGAGGATGCTGATGAAATGAAATGCAATTGAGATACTTGAAGATGTTTAGATGAAGGTTATTAATGAGATGAAAATGAAAATTCATGACAGGATGTATTGCTATAAATTACAGGTGAAAATCCGGAAATTGATGATAATAAAACATGAATTTATGTGAGCTCATCACATTATCAATAATTTTTCTGATTATCTGATTATAGAGCAGATTGCGCTACATTTACAATATTGCAAAAGAGACTCTGAGTTTTTATTTGGAAAGTATTATCGATGTTTATATCCAATAGATAAATTTGAATGAAAGAACTTTGGTCTGACCCTCTTGCTTGAATATAAAACAAAGACTAAGGTAATGGAGTCATGTCATTTTGTTCTAGAGAATATATTAATTCGATAGATTGTCCTATGTCTATAAATATTAAATTCATTCGGTTCATTAAGATATGTGAGACCAGAGACCCATGTTAAAGCATTTAACAGCTTGGGATCCCTGAAACACCCAAGCGTCGTTTAACTATCCAACTGACGGCTATAGCCATTATGATTAATATTCAATATATATATATATATATGCATGCGATCATACTACCATTGTCAGAAATGCAAATTAAGCTACATTTCCATTGCAATGCACGTTTTGACTTAGTTGTCGTCTTTCTCCCCTTACTTCTGGCATTTCATTCTTCACTTGTCCTCCATCTTGCATTCAAGGGAATATCAGTTTCATCAAAGACGTTAGCGGAGTATGCCATAAGTAGCATGTCTCCGTTACCCGCATAAAAACGTGTTTTGTGACACCCAAATGTTTAGCCTCCATACAATAAAATTGTTCCCGCGTGCCTGAAAGTCGTTGACAGGAAGTCACTTGTTTATGTTCCTGAACATATGCAAGATGTCTAAAATGGCACGATACTTCGCATACATTTGCACAAACAAACCGGACGATCCTATGAAACTTGCCTTCTGCAACATTCCGAAAGTCAGAAAAATGGATGTGTAGTAGCATTGCATGAGCTCATATTAAGCCGACGAGGCAGTGTTGCAAATTCTGAACGTTTCAAATAAAATGATAAAATAAAAGATCTAAGATATACAAAGTGTGATGTTGAAGGAATATTGCAAAATCAGACAGCCTTTACTCCACATGAGTAAGGAGGCTGCACCATGCTTGAAAAAAGGACGCAGATTAGTTAAAATTTTCTCTCGCTACAAGACGTACATGTTCTACAAAAGCTGAATGAAACTCGGGCCAAATTTGAGATGGTGCCATCAACTAATTCTCGAGATGAACTTCAGATTTTTTCAATTGAAACGGATATGGATTTCGATAGTTACCATGTGATGCACGACTCTTCAGAAAGTGAAGAGAGTCAAGCTATGCTTCGGTTCGTCTAACGTTTGATGTTCCAGATAATTACTTTTTGTATTGATTTTTACAATACCGGCATATTTCTTCTAGTCATCCTATATTTCTGATACAGAAAATGTACATTTCAGAATCTGACAGCAAATATAAAGCGAACAATTATTTGTCATATTTAGCCTCACGTAGGCGTGAGTGTGCTGAATCGTGATCAGCCACATGTGCTTCATTTTGTTATCATCGGATACATCCCATCTCATTCAAGAATAATCTAGTTACCTTAGGTCCATTCAGAGATTTGATTGCTTGCATAATACAGGGTTCAACCAACCACAGCGAACCTCCTGTCTATGCACGGCGCTCTCCTGCTTATCAGTAAGCAAGAATCGGCAGCTGTGACGTCATCATGAATATTTAACATGAATTTGCAGGCAAACTAAGGAGCAGATGAGTGTGACAGTGGTAGGAAATCGTCATAGTGATTGAATACTTCAATATTCAGGAATAAAATTCGTTTCTAAAATTGACCGAACTACACCATTAAGTTAAAAAGAGACAAATTCATCATTATTTATTAATCTACAGAAAAGAAACGAGAAGTGCTTGCTGCAACTTGATGCAATTAAAGAATGAAATTTTACGTGCCATTTCCAATAAGTTACAGTAATTTGTATTTCAGTACGTGTTTAACGATGATCTGCAGGTAATATTTAGAAGTCTGATCTTTCCTGGATAGCAACATAATCAGATGTCCGTGAGTATAGATTTCTCATCTATTTTCTGATTTAGTAACTGGGTTCATTTAAACGTCATCACTTACGTAACAATAATGTGCGCGCGGTTTTTGGTTCACTTCCATCACGTTGACAATGAAATTAGCAACTATCAGCGGAACTGCAGTAGTTCATAATCTGCATCTCGATTCTGACATCAGCCTATACAAATTAACGTTGGTTTGGTGGAGAATAACAACTAATTTGCGATCATTTAGGTCAAGGATATATTGATTTTAGTCTTGTTCAGTTATTGGCATGAATTTCAATTCAGTATCAATAATAGTGTTGGCATAATTATACATACCTTCACATACCGCATAACTACCGTGTAACACGCAGTGCGTTTATGGTATCTGATCAACAAACGATTACACTTCAAAACTGAAAGTCTGGCAATTCGGAAAAAGAAATGATCTTACAAGCTGGCATTTCGCATACCCGACAGGACCACTGTCAAGATGTCAAACTGTTGAACTTGTGCAGACTTTACAGTTGTTGATGTCTCGATGAAGAAGATGAAAGTGCAAAATTATTGAGCAAACAAAGAATGTATCGGGATGTATACCTTGTTATTTAGAGTTATCAACTATACTTAGCTATCAACACAATAACACCTGTGTAGAATGAGACGGTAAAAATTATTTCGATGACAAGTTCGAAGAAACTATTTCATTCCTCTGTCATTCAGAAATTTTCATAAGAAGATCAATATAATTTCAAACCTGCAGCCTCAAATTTTCATCAAATCAATTTATTTGTATATGTGGAAACGTCGAATTTCCTGTCTTAGTGGAAGAAGACGCTACAGCAACAGTTTATTATTTGATGCGAGGACACGCAATAAAGTTGGTGATAAAAAAGCTCACAAAGACGTCGAACTCTCTGAGATATTTAGACGTTTTGCTAAAATAGATATCATCATGTAGCACGATCATTGTCGTGTGAATGATCACATGATAACTTCCGTACATTCGTTCATTCTAGAGGTCTGGGTTCGTGACGACCCGAACACAACACAATCGTGTATCGTGTCATGTTGAACCTTGTCATTCGCGCTCGTGTTTTGACAATTGCATCTAGATTCGCTTTTTATTTCCGTGTTGATAAGCATTCACTATAGATTATAAATCGAGATAATTTGATCGCTTAGCAGTTGCACAGCTAGGTCAGCTAAAGACCGATGCATATGCATACAATTGGCCGAATCACGAGGATTATCCACCTCCTGTGCAACCTTTAATCTGATGGCGGGCCGAGTGCGCTGTCCGGTACCACAATTATAGCACAGCAGAGCACGCAATTGTTGCCACTTCCGCTACAAGCAGAAGTGGATTTTCAACATAAGGGTTTGTTACAGAAAATAAAGGGTGTACTCATGTGGTCTCCGTGGCACAGTGGTTAAGCGCTTGGCCTACCAATCTTTTGGTCCGGAGGTCGAGCCCCGGAGGTGTCATTGGAAGTCGGCAGGAAGGGCATCCGGACTAAAAGTTCTACAACGCTCCATAAGTCTTACTATGTCAGCACCGTCCAAGCCCCAAGTATGGGGAGTGCTGACGTAAAAGCTTCATGAGTCTAAAGCAGATTGATAATATACTCAGTGACAAAAAGAATGAAACAAGTCCTGATATGAATACTTATGACTTAAACTTGGTTGCACTGTACGTTTGTTTGTTGTTTGTAAATAACATTTTTGTAAATGTTTGTAAAGTACGTTTGTTTTTTGTAGTATAATAAACAGAATAAGTGTGCATATAGCACTGAAAAAGCAATAAACAAGTACCTTAACACTAAGGTGCAGTGACGCAGGCGCCTAGATAGATGGCCATAGTCAGTTTGCTGACTAGCATGTTTTAGCTCGAAAGATTACAAACTGAATAGGAATAGGAACTGATGGCAAGCAGCTAAGTATTCAAAATCTAGATGTTGTGACACTGAATTCGTTTATCAGCTCTAACGAATGGAGGAAAATTATTCATGTTGAATATCAATAACCTGAATGATGACACAGTGAATTATACGCAAACTTCTGATAAATCATTCGAAGAATTGAAGTTACATTAGGAAGAAATAAGCACGACATTGAAGTTAACTGCATGATATTTATAATGTGAAACATATTCGACAAAATTGTGCAACCATAGTGTGATTTTCCACATCCAAATTATGAAGGGTACAATCGGAGTTTACCGTTTTTGCTGCGCCTTTACGATGCGACGAAGATATTGCCAAACCAAGTACTTAGCCATTGTGTCACGGAATCAGCGACCGCCAGATGACAGATCTTTCGTTGTCTGATACGGGAGGTTCATTATTCAATTTTCCGCGATGTAAGCAAAAATATAGCTCTCCCTCAGTTTAGACGATTTTTTATTTTACAAAATAAATATCCCGGCGCGTTTCATCACGGTGGACAGTATCAAGGGGTAAGTAAATACACAGGCAGTTGGATTAAATATAAAAATGATTGGGCAGTGACAACTCGCTAGATCAGTTCATGCTTTCGGTTGATTTGTGGCTTGTTCAACGCTATGAAGCGTGCTTCGGCCATTTTCGTTTGCATCGAATTCTTTTGTTTATTTAGGACAGAAAGCTGGAAATTATCAATGCTCATCATTCTACTAGCATGGTCAATCAAACTGTGTTCAAATAGTGCACTTTTACGATCTTGACAGTACGAACTACGTCTGTGTTCATGATGTCGTAACTTTAAAGGTCGACAAGTTTGGCCAATGTAATTTGTATGACAAATGTTGCATTCAAAATTAGAAACAATGTATTTATCGCTACACATATATTTAGGTCCAATATCCTTGCATAACTTGCAATTACATTTGTTTTTGTCTTCATTAGTATTTATGATATTACCTAAAGTTTGACTGGGTTTACAAGTAACGCGAACAGGAATTTCATATTTTCTAACCAATTTAATCATTTTTCTTTAGTAGCCGTCACTAGTGAAATGAACAAAGGTTTATTTCATTTTCATTATTTTTATGGTTGGTTTTTGATTGATGAAGCAAGGCACATGTTACTGAACATTATGCCAGATTCATCACAAGACAATCTCAATGAGAAAATGAACTGAACTTTACAGCAAACCATTCTCCTTTGCATTCCTTTTGAAATATAATTACGCAACTTACAACATGGATCTGCAAATGCCAGCAACATTTTTTATTTCCATGATTTTATAGGATAGCTGCCTACAGAGAGACAGACAGAAATGACTGATGATGAATGGTCGATCGGACAGTTTGACCCAGATAGAATTTCATCAGTTGCTTCATCATAATATTCAGTTGCAATGCATTTCCACTTATTACAAACATGATTGCCTGAAGAATATTTTAAGATCTATGTCTGCGTTCACAGAGATGCAATATATGTTTTTTCTTCATGCACGAAATTGATATAATGCAGTATGCACGCAGCACGAAGAGAAATGAGGTTTTGCCTGTCAACATATCGGGTTTCTTCATAAGCTGATCATTTCAACTTCAAAGCAATACAGAAACATTCGTTTATTATGTAGTGGTCTCTTGACTATATTTGATTATAAACCAGCGTTAAAATGCGTGAAATTCATTCGTAAACTTTGCTTGTAGACATACACTGGACACAGAGACTGGTGGCGATTCTCTTAGCTTGTCAATTGATTTACGCATGACTAAGGTGAAAGCAGAAACGTCACGTTTCAAACTAGTAATAATATTGCATCCACGAAATTGAAATTTTTCACAAAATTATTTTGTTCCTATTCGAAGTAGATGAGACAACTTAACTGTGCAGAACATGTTCATCGTTAGAAGAAACATGTCGATGAAAACCATCATGACATTTGAGAATAGGATGTAGTTACAGATGTGTACGAGAAGTGGGAGATATGTCAGTTTGCTGAGAGGCATGAGCTCCGAACTATCATGCATCAGATAGAATCAGCCGACAAACTGGGAATATGAAAGCGTTCGTTTTATGTCAGCAGAAAATATGAATCTCAATCTTCTGTCGAGCACAAAGTAAATGAATCCTCGAGAATTCCTCAAACTGACTGCTGTTGAATGAGGGTTTTGAAAATCAACATTGCATAGGGGAAATGAATGAAATGCAAACTTAAGAATAAAACAGCACACAGAACATAAGAAGAAATTGTACATCTTCCAGTGAATAGAGTCAAAGTTTGTTTGCTTGACATTGTCACCAAAACATTACCGAACGAAATGTTTGTCTACCACAGGCTCGTTCCTTGTTGGATGCCACGTCTACGCACTGCTTGCTTGATATGAGAACTGTGCGTTGACATTCTATCAAACGAGATCAAACACTAGCAATTCGTAATCGTCATATTAACAGTCCAACAATTGATATTGTAGATGTTTCATTCTTCCCAACCCACATTTCCAAATTTTATTATGAAACTTGACAACTTAGCTTAGTTGGAATGTTCTCTTTCAGTAAATCCCTTTCAGACCGATCTCTGAAGCGTATTGAGATTGCGGCATGCCGGCACTGATCAGAATTTAATCTTTGGGTCAGGACGGGAAAATGTTGCATCTAGTACAGTCCGAATTAACATCAGCAAAATGTAAATGACTTTCCTATGCTCCTTCCCAACTTCTCACTATTTATTTACTGTTGCTGTGCAAATATTCAATTAATGAAAAGAATAGCAAGTTGCTTTATGTAGAAAATAATCTTAATAGAAATGCGTGTTGTAGCAGAAGACCACACACTTAAAGAATTCGGAAAGGGTTGGAAATTAAACGTCTTTTTTTGCTCATCCCTGTCCCAGTCAAGGCACGGAGACATGTTAGTAAGATAGGTGCTAGGCAGCCTTCACATACGCGCAACTCTCACCAGGTTAGGGTTAGCAACCTCATGGTAAGAGCGGTGCCACTTCTTGAGGCGGACAGACTCGAACCCGGGACCCTCTGCACTCACGTACCGAAGCGCGGCCTTTAACCAACTGAGCTATCCTGCCACCTAAATTATTGGATGTCTACATGATTGAAAGTATTCAGAATTTATCAGTTTGTCCATTTCCTACCCCCGCTGCATTTTCTAATCGCATAATTTCTCGCTACATTTATCGAGGCATTTTCGTGTTCCCAGGATGGAATTCCGTAACCAGCACGGAAAGCTGTCATCTATGAATCGGGAAGGAGCGATATTCCTACACATCTTCAATGTCTATTATTTTCTCGGAAACAAATGAAAATCACTGCGTAACGCATTTAGTGTGTTATTTGTGATGTTGGTGATGACTCGCCGATTCTCATGAAAAATGGAAAATGTTCTGAATTCAAAATCATTAAACAATTCAAAATTTCTGCATAGTATCTGTGAGATTAACAATAAGAATGAAATAAAATGAACGATAGATCAAATATTCATGCAAAGGATGTGCGGCTGGTAGGACTCGAACCTACGACCCTATGCTATCTAGATCTGTCGCTCTACCAAGTGGGTTGTGTCCGCTTGCGTGAGATCAATCGATGACAATCAATTGAAATGATAGCTTCTGATTAATAGGAATGCGCTGGGCTGGATGCCCTTCGACTGTCAACTTCCAATGACACTCTCGAGATTCGACCACACGACCAAATTATCAAAAGACCAGGCATCATTCCAATATGCCACGGAGACCACCGGGTAGTGCATGGATAATTATAAAAGTGGTTGAAGCAGTTAAATGACTGGAAGCAGCCATGACTATTAATCTCTTCTCATCTCCGTAGAAGTCGAACATAAACAAATTTTACATCCAAAACTTGTGGATTTTCAAATGACCATTTAGTCTGATTGTCCTGAGAGAAATCAGCATCTCGATTGAAATTCCTTGTAATTCACATATTTCGCTCGTGCGAGGAGATTGCTCGCTGAATCTAGGGAGTAATTTATCATTTATTCTGATTTGACTGAATACCGCTGACAATTGAACCGAGACATGGACATCTAGAATAATAATTCTAGGTGTCCATGACCGAGAGAAATGTAACTGATGATCGTAAAATTCTAAAAATGCCATTTCAGTCTTAATATAATTGATGGATTTGAATTCCTAACTTTAAAGCACTTCAGCCATTGCGAGTTCAGTTCTTTGAAACAATGAAATATAAGGCTGTTTTCCCTTTAAGTCCCGTTGAGGGGTCATAATAGCGAGTGGTAATATAGGGGCTGTAATACCTCAACATAACAAGTTCGAGAATGGAATGACTGGAGTCAAAATTAGAGTTGGAAAAATGCCCAAAAGCATTCACCAATCAAAACGCTGTAGGATAAGTGAACAAGAAAAATAGAAAAAATCAAACTGAAGACGTTTCACACAACAGATGTCCGAACGCTTAGGTGGCGATACATATCCGAAAACAATCATAAAAACAACGAAACAAGATTTGAATGATTATTAAAACATTTGATAATTTGTGTCAGTTATATACGAGAGACGCAAATACAAGCGCGGGCGTTGGGCCAGCACCCCAACCTCGTGTAACTTCAAATCGCTACGGAAACGACCAAGAAAACCTACGCAACTCGGCATGACGGTGAAGGCAGTGGGAACAGCCAATTTATGACGGACCTCAACCAAAGCCGCAAGGACGTTGGGGCCCAAATGAGTCGGATTCTGAGCGGGCAGCGGTATCATCAGCGGAAATTGATGCACGACGCTGCTTTGCTCCGGACAACAGGATCAGCACTCATATGGCGTTGGGCTCGTGCCAAGCAAAGAAGCCAGTGAGCGAGCGCATAATCACCGCCCGTTTCCAGTCTCGACATGCGAAGACTACAGTGGTACAAGTTTGCGCGCCGGACAGTAACGATGCTGATAAGGACGCTTTTTACGGCCGGCTGCAGGACACGTTTAACGAACTCCCCAGCTACGATATTAAGGTACTGACCGGTGACTTCAATGCTCAGATGGACGGCCATGGGCAATGTCTAGAACAGGTCATTGGACCATTCGGTTCTGCCGGAAAACCACAGAGAATGGTGAGCGGTTGCAGTTGTTCTGCGCTGTAAACGGATTAAGCGTCGGAGACACCTACTTCAAGCACAAAGTCTTACACAAGGCCACCTGGCAGTCTCCGGACAAAAAGACCAGAAGCGAGATCGACTACAGACTACGAGTGTTGGAGATCCGCATTGCGTGATGTCAGAGTGTGCCGGGGCTCAGACGTTGACTCGGACCACCATCTGCTGCGAGCCACCTTACAGGTGCGCCTGAAGAAATGAACACAAAAAGGAAGACCGAAGCCGTATGCCGTAGAGAAGCTGAAAGAACCTGGCAGGGCACAGCAATACCAGTTGGTGCTGCTAAACCGGCTCCAAGAGCTGAGTGAGGCAACGGACCTGGAAGACCAGTGGGAGATGTCTGCGACTGCGGTGACTGAAGCAGCACAGGAGACTGGGAAGAAGGCGTGGAACACAAAGGGAACCGTGGCTTCGTGAGCCAACCTGGGTGTTGATCGATGCACGGAAGAAGGCGAAGATTGAAAGAGACACCGCCAAGACGGAGTCAGAGAAGGAGAGAAGGAGAGAACGGACGCCGCATATCGCCGGTTAGACCGACAGGTGAAAAAGAGCTGTCGACGGGACAGACGAGCGTGACTGGAAAGAAAAGTTGAGGAGGCGGAGGAGGCATCACACCGAAACGACGCGAGAGCCTTGTATCGCATCGTGAAGGAACTGAATGGTGCAGAGGGTAATCCAAACATGGCAGTAGAAGATAGAAACGGCAAGACTCTGGCCACTGCAGAGGAACAAGACCTAAGATGAGTAGAATGCTTCCGGGAGACAGCCGGTTTCCCTGCTCGACTTTGACTCAGAGCCAACAGTAATCGATACACCGCTTCAGGACACGATCACCGAAGAAGAAACGAGGGATGCGATCAAAGCCTTGAAGAACAACAAGGCAGGAGGGCTTAACCAGATCACAGCAGAGATGCTGAAGTTTGGCGATGACAGCATTATCGTAGCACTGACCAGACTGATGAACTGTTGTTGACAAGACGGGCGAGTGCCCCTCGGCCAATCACACTGCTGCGACGACTGCGACAAGCTGTCGACTCCCTACTTGTAGAAGAGCAAGCCGGTTTCCGAAGCAACCGCTCGTGCGCCGAACAGATCTTCACACTGCGCAACATCATCGAGCAGTGTATCGAACTGCAAAAACCGTTGGCGATAAACTTCATTGACTTACCAATGGCATTCGATAGCGTGCACAGGGAGTCGCGGCGGAACATTGCTCGCTTGTATGGCATCACGGAGAGCTTCATCGCCATCTTTAAAGGCTTATACGCCAATTCGAGATGTTGCGTGAGGACCGAATCCGAAACAACGGAGTTCTTCGACATCGTCTCAGGATTCCGGCAAGGATGTATCCTCTCTCCTCTGTTGTTCTTGCTGGCGGCCGATTTCGATCTGACAAAGTCTGCCGAGGAATCCTGTGGAAGGAACAATGAAGGCTTAAAGACCTAGATTTCGCCGATGACATCGCCATGCTGACTGAGGACGGTGTTAACCTTCAGAAGTTCACAACCTCCCTTCAACAAAATGCCGAGAAGATCGGACTGCACAAATAAGACAAAGGCTATGAATGTGGGCAACCATGCTGGTCGCGCAGCTGCAGTCAGTGTGAACCAGCGGAAGCTTGACGAAGTCGATCACTTGACCTACATGGGCAGTACCCTGAGCAACAGTGGTGATATCGAGCTGGAGATCAATGGCAGAATTGGAAAGGCGGCTGCAGTATTCCAACGGATGTCTCCGATCTGGTCAAACTCTGCCATCAGCACGCCCATCAAGCTGCGACTGTACAACAGCATTGTACTCCCCCAGCCATCTACGCTTGCGAGAAGTGGAAACGCACAGCCAAAACGGATAGGCGTCTAAACACCTTCCACCAAATGTGCCAGCGGAAAATCCTAAAGGTCTCCTGGCGAAATCGGCTACGAAACGATGAGATCCTACGGAGAGCTCGGGCACGTTCGCTGCAGGAGATCGTCGCGGAACCCCGGTTCCGCCTGGCCGGTCACATCCTTCGTCTTCCGGACCACCGCCCGTCCAAAACGCGATGACTTGGACTACCCCGGAGGCAAGCCAAAAGGGGCCGATCGATGGCAACCTGGAGACGCATCTTTCAAAACGATCTATAGATCGGCAACAGCACCTGGCACGACCGCGACCGAGAGCGTTGGAAAAATTTGGTCGACTTATGTTCCCGACGGAACAAGCCGGACTAAGGTCTAAGGTGAGGTCAGTCACATCAAGCTACATGTACTAATTAGAAAAATTAAAGCGCGTCTAATATTTGTGAAAAGTGCATTCAACTTACCATCCAAGCTGTGAACAAATCTCCAAGCCATGTGCAAGTTGCTGCCACCTTCATGAAAACAGAATTTGATATTCCCATTAATGAAGAAATACGATATGGCTCCGTAGAAACACCTCCCGCCATTAGAAATCCATTGTAAAGCCAAGAAAAAATAAAAAGACACAAAATTGTGCTTAAAAACATAATCATCCAGGAGCCTTGATCACCAGCAAATGGCTTCAATCGAAGGAGGCGGTCTGAAGAAAGTGGTATTTGATTTCAATAGAAAGTAATTACACACGTAGTTATCAACAATGTATTAATTTATTTCAGTTGGCGATTTTTCTGAAGCGTAAGTTTTTATTTTCATTATACATGCATGCACAAAATTTTTAATTTGTTTATACTTAAGCGCCTGTTACATAAATATTTCATAATTGCAGCATGAAAACTGGATTTTTAATAAGCGACTTTGGGCGTTTGCAAGCCCTTCCGTTTAGGGACTGCTTCCAATTAACTCCATCTTTAATGGAACAAATTAACAAAGAAGAGAATAACGAGAAACTAAATAAAAAATATAAAATGAAGACAACATTTAAAATTTTGCGATCGATTTATGCGTTTTATATTTTACAGTTGGACAGTTTGCACGATTAAAGAAAGCAATGAATGACTTCCTCGTTAGTCGAACTCGATATCATATGAACATATGAAATCAAGTAAATTTCATCAAGTTAAACATTATCCTTCGTGGAGATGCGGTCAGAGAATAACATGCCGTTTATTAAAATTTCAATTAGTAGAGACTCGAGGAGATGAGAGGAATATATCGCAGAGGGTTCATGATTTACATCACAATCATGCAGACAATCCGTCCTAAAAATGCGTCTCTGTGGTCTTGACCGTTGTCTTTCAAAAACAGTAACTCATGATGAAAGATGCTAAAACAAGCAACTATTCTCTTAGGAAATGAGAAAATCGTTGTGAAATATTGATGCATGGAATTTAGAAATTTCAGAAGTTGATGATTTTTCAGTTCATGTGATAGTACTATTCATGTGTTATTAGTTACTCACTATACTTAAACACAGCGCATGTCAGATGAGGCCCTAAAATCCAGTAAAATGCATTAAGCTGGCAAATTCCAACGAATAACTGCGCCACTTCCTTGTTGAATGACTTAGATTGCATGTCGTGTGCTTAGATAAGTTTAATATAAATATAAAATAGTATTTTCAATCTTCTTTGCTATCAACCGATTGACATCAAAGTTTTTTTGAAGCTTCGTGATTTAGATGGCATTGATTGCATCATTTTAAATCCTTTGGAATCAAATTTGCAAAGCATTAGTGCATAAGTGAATAAGAAATTATCGCATACTTTTCCTCGCATATTATCGCATATATTGGCTTATCTCTAAAACCACGCGGTTTGGGGAAACATCCATAAAATATCGCACGATTTGCTTAAATCTTGTTCTGACATCGACTGACACCGAAATAAATGAAATTAATTTATATTTCGAATAAAACATCATAATATTAATTTCTGTAATCAGGGAAAGACTTTATGCTCACCCTGTATTAAGAGTAAATCCACGGTTCGTACTGTAATACTGCATTGCAGAAACTTATTCTACAGTTGACAATTTTTCAACTGAAGTCACAGTGTCGTTCTTTGATATGAAAAAATTGATCAATAGCGCACTACACGTCACCGAATTATCACTGTCAAAGTTTTACAGAATTGATAAGTGTTTCAGAATAAGTTAATAAAAGCACTAATGTGGACTTATTTCCAACTAATTTTAATCGACACAAGCAGAAGACTTTAGTATGCTTCATTATCCTCACCAGAGACATAGAAGACGTATTTCCATACCCCATAAATTCTCATATCTTTCTTCCGATTCTGTTATGAAGGCTAGTCGATCTTCAACAATGCTAGCATTCTCAGCAATTCTGATATTGACGAATTTGGTTGATTAAAAATTCCAGTTTTAATAAAATGTCTTACATAATTTCCGTTTTTAATAACGCAGTACGTAGAATGCTAATTCTAATTCATCAATTTGAATGATTCCTAGAACTGCTCGTACATTTGATATTAAGCAATTTGTCAGAAATCCTGTACTACTGATGCATTCTTCCTATATTTGCAGTTCGTCGATTAAATTACCTGATCCCCAGAGCACGAAGTCTGCACTGCTCACACAGCGTGTCAAGTCGAAGGAAAATAACCGGAAGGCAACTGATCATTTCCTATTCAGACAACCTCTTCGACTGAGATCTCCAGATTTAGTCAGATATCCCCAGGGTATTCATCAGCGGATGAGCTACATCCCACGAATCAACGAACCCGTTCGTGTTGTTTAAATGCAAAAAGGATATAAATCAACCGAACAACGTGTTCGTTGAGGACAAGCTCGTGCGATGCTTTTAAGCGCAGACATCAAACATTACAAAAACTAGCATTTGATAATTTACAATACATCATTAATATCACAATTAGGTCTGCACGGGTGACGAAAATTTCATTAAGTCAATTATGGGGTCAGCAATGTGAATATCGGGAACATGCAGCGAATCAAACGGTTGTAGAAGATCAAAACATTGACAACTAAGACATTGCCTTTCATAGTGCAATTTCCCTCACGTCATTTCATCCTTATTCATCAAACGTCCAAATAAATTCATAAATATGTATGCAAAATCAGGGAGTGAGACAAAATATTGGTGATTTTCTCTTCAAATCAGACAGAATGTCATGAAGATTTCCTAAATTAGCAGAAGTGTCTGAAAAGGAGTGTAGAGGTCACTCACAATGCGAGAGAACGTATTCAATGAACAGACTTGATGAAAAATAATAAGAAAGCCAATGAATTAATCATTTCATTCGGAATTTTTGAATTCTACCGATTCCATTTTCAAAGCATTCAATATTCACGTAAGATATTCAATTCTCTAACTCAAATATTCAGATATAAGGTCAAGTGAGGATGAGTCAAAAACAGAAAAATGTCAAAATTCTGAGAGATTTTCATTGTTAAAAAACAACGTGTCATGAACAATCCAGCAGCATGACGTCATCCGTGTTGTATCTCCAAAGCTATTGCGAAATCAAATGAAGTGTTGACCAAGGTGGATGCGACTTCAAGGTGAGCATCACAATATAATACACTTGTGAATTTGGGTACTTTGATATCCAAAATTTCAAGGGGTATGGGATTGTAGCAAAGATACTTCAAAATAAGTAACATCACAGTCATTGTTATAAAAATTGTGGAAGGAATTTCTGACAATTGAATAATCACGACAATGATTAACTTTTCATATCATTGAAATTATTATATTATATATGTATCTAAAGAACAATTCGACGCGCGATTATAGCGGAATAAGAAAAATAATCGAAAGTGTGATTTGACTTTGATATTATTGTCACATCTTTAAAGTTATCTTTTGTAAATGATACAGTTGAAGCGGCCAAACCGGCGAAATATTTATTCTGTTTAAATAACTTTCAATTATTTTTCTTATTCCGTTATAATCGAGCGTCGAATTGTTCTTTAGATACATATATAATGTAATAATTTCACTTATATGATTTCCACGCAATTCTTTGATAAAATTATTTATTTAACACGTCAATTATCTTTTCATCTGGAAAATAATCCCCACTGAGGACTTGGACAGGACTGACATGTTCAGTCGTTGCTAGAGCGTTGTGGTATATTTCCTGTAGACTTCGACACTCTCGGAGCTCGACCTGACGACCAAAATACTCAAGACCAAACACCTAGCCACTGCACCACGAAGATGACAATTTGTTAAGCGATGATAATATAAGATATTATATAATTTGTTATCAATAATTGGGCCATTTATTTTGTTAACGATGACAGTGAAGCTTGGAATGAATACTTTTGCATTTGATTTTCATTTAAAATGTAGTCCCTTCAAATACCATGGTCATTCATCCCCTTTTTGCTTTCTTTCCAGACGATGCTTTTTACTGGATTACGTAGTTGGACGAAGATTTATAAAAAGGATAGTTCAGCTACTTGCCGAAAAACAATCCCACCATCGCGGTTGCAGCTGAATGTGAAAGACAAGTAATGGCCTACTTGTTATTGTGCAATGCATATACTACTGTATTAAAAAAGGTACTATCACACTTGAGAGCTGAGAGTGCCTGTTAGCTGACTAAAATCAACATCGAGATGACAACAACTTAAAGAGACTGATAGATGGACGGAACAAACACAGATATTAATCATGGCAAAGCTTGTATGAAATCACTTCAATTTGAGAGTTCACTTTGCTATTTGGACTGTAACATCTTCATTACAGATCTAGTAGTCATGTATTGTAAATGAGCACCAACGTGAGAGTTCTTTTCTATTTAATCAATAAGGAGATAAGCATTTGTATTTATGAATTGATTAGTTATACTTTAATTCTTAAATTCACATTTAGGATTAATGCACTCTAATCCTAGATATATTCATTTGTATTTCAGAACATAATTGCATTAGGAAAGCAACATTTATATTTCAAAAATCAATTCTCAATTTCAAAAAATTAACAGTTGAAATTTCGCTTCTTCAATTCGATGTTCAGAAAAAAGCGCTATCATTATTCATTTAACTATTTTTTAGATCATTCTACAATCGTAAATCTCTTGGTGCAAGATCATCACGCAAATCACTGGCCGACATTCAGACATTTACATCCTGCAATGATGCATCATAATGAGCAATATTAATGCTTCTGATATATGTTTCACGACAGTGATGCATGTGATCATCCATGTCCGGAATGAAAATGACTTCATTTCTACAAAATCTGCACAAAACGGAATTCTATCCTTAAATTCTGAAGATGATGAACTGTTTCTTGTAAATTATATTTGATATGAATGTACTTAATGTAAATTATGCTTTCCAAATGCAGTCGTATTCTGAAATAGAAATTAACCAACCCAGCATAAAAGTGACTTAATTTGAAAAAAATGCAAAAATAGCTTAATTAAAAAGGTTTGCTTAAATTACTTTAAAATTTGTGCAATGAATATATGCTCAATATATAGATCAATTTGTCATGCAAAAGATATGCGCCAGATAAGACTTGAACCTATGAACACCGAGGTTATCTAGAACTGTCGCTCTAGACACCTGTGATTGAAATAGAAATGATTAATTCTCCAGTTGTTATTTAACGCCCTGTTCTTACTGAATGTTCTTTTGACCCTAGTTTGAAATGGTCTGACAGATCACATTCATAAAAACTCAAAGAGGACTTCTTCACGAATGTTTGTTGTCAGGCAATCAAAGCCGTTTTCATCCAAGTCTGATTTAGTGATTATTTATAACTCATGCTTTCGTAGTACATTGGAGTACGCGGCAGTGTTGTTTGTAAGACTGCCAATTCAGATGTGCAAAAAAAGTACAGATAACGTCACACCACATCATTTGCGGTTCCTCCTCACAATGTGACTACAGCAACTATCTTCCTCTTGATTACAGAGGAATAATCATTGGTGTGAATATGTTTTGCTCTATACTGAGTGACGCTGATCATCCGCTGTATCATCTTATCCGTGAAAAATTATCGTTTTCACAAAAACTTCGTTTGCCTAAGTGCTTATTTGCTTTACGTAGTCCCACTTACTTAATCCTTACGTACTCCTTACGTACATCCCAAATATGACACGTGTTGTCAATGAAACTTCTCTGTTTGATTCAAATATACGTCTACGGTAGCTTTTACAGTTTGTCAGTCTCCGCAATATTTTCAGTTTCTTGTAATTTAACTTAATTACTTTTCTACTTTTGTGTGTGATATGTACGACTTTGTGTAGTGCCTACAGATTCTCATTACTGAGGCTTTCAGAAATAAACTTATTATAATTATTATTATTTTTATATTATTTTTATTATTTGCGATGTCCTGTCTGCATTAAAAATCTTCGAATCCAAAGTAGAATACTGAACTCTAAAATGGAAATTATAACGTCATGCAGGCCTAAAATTAAATTTCTAATTCAAAAATTTAATACAGAATCTTTAATGAAAAGCAAAATGATCAAAGTAATTGTGATACATTCTGTAGCAGATATGGAATGGTGCAGATATGCAATGCATGCATCAATCGACTTACTTAGAATGAATACATGAAACGCTTTTCCAGCAATAATGCCGCAAAATATTGCAGAAAGCCACAGTACCACTTTGAGCAAACTCCAAGCATTTGGTGGGTATCTTGTACAAACGAAGGCAAACGCATTTCCAATGACTGGTATTGAGCATTCCTTCACAGAGTGTGCAACAGGATCCTCGGCATAAATTAGAAAATTTAAGAAAACAACCAAATAAGCGAAAAATAAACGCAAGTAAGGAAACTGAAAATAATACCTAAAATCTTTTACCATATGTAAAGAAAGCTGGCTCAAGCGATCGTAGTCAACTTCATCCAATTCAGATCTGACACTTATTTGTGAAGGCAATCCTCTTCTTCTAGGCGGTCCTGAATTTGCACTAAATTCCGTACCATTTTCGGAAGATCTGGAGGAACTGCGGTTTGAATTGCGATTACTACCACGCAACTCCGATGGCAAAGGTGTATGATTATCACTACTTTCCATTGAAATATCAGCCTCTTCCTTCGTGAGGTCCTCCGGCTCAGTAGTCGTTAAAGAAACGATAGTTTCCTCCGTCACAGATTTAGGAACGTTGGAAGGTTCCATCGGCTGAAGAGAGAATAGTTTATATGAACCATGAAAAGTAAAAAAAGCTGTGCTTCAAAATATTACTTCAACCATCAATACCCATACCTGATACAGATTTCTGAGGAAAGTTTTTAAGTACATATTTAGAAAGTGCATGTTGCACCAGTTTAAGAACTAGAGCACCAAAATAAGTGAATTTCCAGGAATTCGTCATTACATGCTTTCATTTCAAATGGAATTAATTCCGGTAGCATTGCTACATCATTGAGAAGCGTTTTTGAGAAGATGTTGACAGTCTTACATAGTAGCCAAATTTGCAGATTGTGAACGTCAATAGTGACATTCTTGCATATTTTTGCATGCTTACTTACTTACATGTCTAACGTCATCATTTCTATTATGATTTTGTTTTGAACAATGGAATTGGAACAATGCATGATAGAGATATACAAGCATGAGCATTTGGTAAGATGCTAGTCAGTTGTAAGTATCGACAAAATATAATTAAAAGAAGCCTATGTAAGTTTATTTGCTATTATAAAAACAACACATTATTTTAGTGGAATTTAGTTATCATTATTTTTTTATCATTAGAACAACATACCGAATGATGACTCCATTCTGAAGTTATACAAGATACAAGTAAAAAGACTAAACTAGCAAACTAAAATCTTACACAGAAAGTATTTGAAAACAAATTATTTTATTCAACAGTCAGCAGCAAGGCTTACGGAAGTGGAGTTCATTGTAGCCAGAAAAGTTACCAAACAAAGTATTAAACAAGACATCGCCGATTATAACGGAAGACTGATGACGGAGTTCATAAGGAGAAACAAATCAATAAAAAAAGCTCAAGGAACAATTAATCCCGGAAGAAAAGTAATCAGATGCATCTCCAAAAGTGGTCAAGATATTACAAATAGATGCGAGATATTGGACGAAATAACCATCTTCTACAAAGAACTTTACAAACGAAACGTTGTCATTGAAAATGACGATGTAGATATCGAAGAAGTCGAGCAGGAAAATCCAACTCCCAAATTTATGGAAGATGAAGTACCTATAGCAATAAATGAAATGAAGAATAACAGAACACCTGGGGAAGATTTCAAATGATGTTCAAAATTGAAAATATATGCAAATATTTCATAAGTTTACAAAATTATACTATTTTAGGTAGTCCTTAAAAGGAACTGATGACTGTTCCCACAGGCAAACCAGTGAGTCAAAATTTCCTATCACAACACACAAATTGAAAGAAATATATGTATATATATATAGATAAATTTAAAAAAATTTAAGTGTTGATTAAGTGTTATAATTAAGTGTTGAACTCTTGCTACTTTTCTTTATAATGTAATGTCATTTCACTTCATGTACATTTACTTCGTTCACCTGATGAAGTCTTGGACGAAAATTCGTGAATAAACAATTTTATCTTGAGACTACATTGAATTTTTTTAAATTTATCTTTATTATTAAGTCTCATGGCGATTACTTATGATATATATATATATAAATATCTTGAAACAATGGGCGAAACGAAAATTACATTTGTTATACACTATGTAAATTGCGAAATGCTAAAGACCGGTGGAGAGACTTTGATAATATTACTGACAAAATTATTCAATAGAATACTGAATTATGGTCAGATACCACAGGAGTGGAAGAATGCAGATTTGGTAGTAATCTATAAAAAAAGGTTGTAGTAAAAATATCAAGAACTACCGACCAATCAGCTTCCTGAGTCATATATACGAAGTCTTTACAAGAATTCTACAGTGAAGAGTGAACATACATTAGAATGGAATCAGTCGAAAGAACAAGCTGGCTTCAGGAAAGGCTACTCAACAATTGACCATCTACATGCGATAAATCAAGTGATTGAAAATACATTGAATATAACAAGACTCTCTACTAACTCATGATCGATTACGAAAAAGCCTTCGATTCCATCAGCCACACAGCAATGCTCTCAGCTATCAGAAAGCACAGAATACGCGGAAAGATTTGGAGAATCTTTGACCACATTTTTGAAAATGAAACAGCTTCAGTTAAGTTAGAGACAATAGGCCCGAAATTCCCTATCGAGCGTGGTATTCTTCAATGGAACCCTTTATCTCCAGTCCTCTTCACTGCTACTTTAGAGGAGACTTTTGGATGCTGTAAATTTCCAACCGAGTCAGGAATAAAAGTCGACGGAGAGAGTCTTTTGAACTTGCGGTTTGCAGATGATATTACCATCTTTGCGAATGACGAGACATCTTTCCAAAACATTCTGAACGAGTTAAACGAACAATGAAGAAAAGTTGGACTGAACATAAATATCAAAAAATCCAAAATTCTAACCAATGGATCGAACTGTTCTATTTACATAGGTGAACTAGAGATCAAGCATGTCGAAGACTTCGTTTACTTAGGTCAGCTGATCTCCTTCCAATTCCGCCAAGATCAAGAAATTTGGTCAACAACTAGATTGCAAGATCAAAAACTTAGAACACCACAACGAGCGATGGAAAGAAGAATGATCGGTATCACAGTGAGAGACAGAGTAAGAAATGAAGAATTAAGGAGAAGAACGGGACTGAAGGATGTAGTAAGCGAAGCGAAGCATCTCAAACGGAAATTGGCTGGTCATGTTATCAGGCGCCCTGACAACAGGTGGAGCCACCGAACGACATTTTGGATTCCAAGAGAAGGGAAACGAAACGGAGGCGGATAAAGAAAGCGATGGAGACGAACTTCCGAAGTACTGGAGACGTATGGCTATGAATCGTGTAGGTTGGATTCGCACCATAAGAGAGGCAATTTTCCGCAAGGATGATAGCGGCTAACATAAGACGTAAGTAAGCAAAGCTTAGAGTACAATTCATAAATAGACAATGTTGAGAATTAAAGCATTAGTCATTTTGTGTAACGTTATTATATGAAATTATATAACAACGTATAATTATATGATCATATACAAACAAATACGTACTATTATGCATCACATTCGTTGGTATTGAATGTACGAGTACAGCAAGAACACTAATTCTTTTGACTTAGATTTGAAGCCAGTTCTCCTAGATGCAAAGCTGGCCCTCTACCACAAGGCCACTGTGCCTGTGGTCAATCATAGACATCATCAATGTACAAAGGCACAAATCAAAGCTTCTGCCAATTTCTACAATCTTTGAAATGTATTTTCATCAAAAATTTTTGTGAACATAGAATTTTCACTGCGGAAATATATCAATGAGCCTCTATTTAGGTGTTTCAACCAGCGACGCTCATGTTTCAACTATCTATGGCTCGTATTACAATTTTCACAACATTTAACACAAGCTTGCATGTAAAAAGGATAATATATATATATATATATATATATATATATATATATATATATATATATATATATACAGTACTCGGATCTCAGAGCACATGAAGGGGTACCCAGTACCCACTGAAATATCAGTTCATCCACACGCGCTAGAGAGAAAGAATTTTAAAGTCATTGTGTGCACCAACAATCACAAGATTCTCGAATCGATTCTGATTAAAAACAATAATAATTTGCTGAACAATAGAGACGGTTCCTTTCCACTTCTGCTAAATCTATAGCTATGTCATTGGATTCAAACTAGGTCATTTCATGTCTGTCCTTTTTCTGTTTCATCTGTACATCGCCATCTGACGCCATTTTAAGTGTTCATTTCATTTCATCTCATATAAAAATGATTTTACCTTGTTTTACATCAATCCATTGACAAAAGAGACTGTAACGCTCTGAAACGCGTTTGGATAAAAGCAACACACAAGATTGCTTTTTTTTCTTTGAAATGAATATGTGGCCATATCATGGAAATATATATATATATATATTTCTACATATATATATATACGTATATATATATATTGATAATGTGCTTACCTTGTGTGTTACCTTGTTTTACATCAATCCATTGACAAAAGAGACTGTAACGCTCTGAAACGCGTTTGGATAAAAGCAACACACAAGATTGCTTTTTTTTCTTTGAAATGAATATGTGGCCATATCATGGAAATATATATATATATTGATAATGTATCGCTGTTTCTGCGTTCTTACTTTTTAACTCTGAGCTAGACTTCGCTACTACTTAAAGTTCACGCATGCTTAGAAGTGTCATGCACACGGTAAACAATATGAGCAAATTCTCTTCAGTTTAGTACATTTATACTCTATTGGACTCCCTATCAATAAATTTAAGGATATAAATCGAAAGCGATAGGCTGAAATGTAATGAAACGGTAGACCGGCGTAGGCCCTGTAGGCTTGGTGGTAGAGTGTTTGTTCTGTGTTCAGGAGAGCAAGATTAAATCTTTAAATTATTGCTTGGTACACTGCGATAAAGAAGATAGTCCGGCAGACAGAACGAGACCGAAAATGACTTTCACAGAATGATGTACACCCTATGTCTGCTACGAATCGGCACGTCTGCGAGTTCTAGTGAGTTCCTCTTCTTGTCAGATGGGATGAAAGAAAAACACATGTAAATCCAATGGGATGCAGATTACAGTTTTTGGTTAAATGAAATTTCCTGTGCTTTCACTTATCAGTCGGAAAGTATTGAGTCTACAGTCATAATTTTTGACATGTGCATGTGCTATTATCATGCTTCTGATCGGCAATGTATGTGAGAATGTGGTTGAATGTGGATAAAGCTGCTCAAAATGTTTTTGTTTGCCGACATTAAGAGGCTCGCCAAATTAAAATGTGTTTAGCTTTATAGACAGGGGTGCATGAACATGTAAGGAAATGACCTGAAGACATTACATGTCAAAAATTATAACTTTTGGCTCAGTACTTTTCATTTAATCGTAGAAAACATAGAAAATTTCATTTTCAGAAAGCATGATGATCCCTCATATTGCTAAGAATCCTTGGTGCTGCTCAGCGATGCGTGCTTGCGGCAATTTCAATCTGTCTAAATCGTTGAGGTTTACGGTAGTTTCTGATTGAAAAAAATTGTGCGGATCGATGATCAATGAAAGAAAGAAAAGAACTCAGCGACTTAGCATGACGTTTCCAGATGCGTACTCAATCTCTTATGCTTGATAAAATTCATCAAATTACTTTTTGACTGCTCTAATTTCTTCCATTTTTCTGAATTACAGACAATTCAAAATCAACAATATCTGACAAAAAATGCAAAACTGAAAGTTTCAAAAAACGTTGTTTTGACTTTTAAGTGTTTTGGAAGGCATAAGATGTGACACTATAGAGTCAATTTTTGCTAATTGCTTTTTGAAATTAAGAAATGTGAATATCGTCCTGTAGAATATTCTACATAAAACGTATTTTCAACTTAACGGAGTATCTGATTTTAGATAGATGAACATAGTATTTCAGAATGCGTATATGCTCTACAAACAATATCGTGCAATAAGATTAATGATCCAATTTGTCGAGAAGTTTACATATAGAGACATTTACCATGCCAACATGCGTCAAGAACATGACAAGAACTTCGACAAAATTCTACAGATCAACGAGTAACTCGTTGATTTTTATGAGTATTCTTCGAATATCACCCGGAGAATAAAATAAAAAACCAAAAGAAAGAAACAACAAAGTTCTCCATTTCAAAGTGGATTGTATTCCCGAAAATGTGTCCAAGCACATGCCAGAAATTCTTGCTAAAGAAGGCATCATTATTAAACTTGTTAATAAGACAAAGATCAATGCGAAACTTACTTTCAAAAAGAGGAAAGCCGCCAGTATGCACCAAAAAGCCACCAGTATGGGGCAAAAAGATGCCCCATAAAACAGCAAAATGAAAGTAAATGTTCCAGGAAAAATGTTTGCAAACTCCAGTGCCAAACTTGCAAATAGTGTTATATCGGAACCACATTAAGATTTTTACATACAAGAATTAAAGAGCATTTCGACAACAACATCACATCCGTATTGAACACAAAAAACATACAAATCAGACTTCGATGCTGGTATTTTGACACACTAAAACGAAGAGGCTAACCTCCGCTTCAAAGAGGCCTACATCTACGAATTTCTCACGATACATGAATGGTCATGTAACCACATAAGTGCAAGTAAAACATCATGGGGTATAACATGTAAACATCATGTTTAAAACATTTGAGCACAATTTGAACACACACACACTGTTTTCGCTTCAGTTGAAGTTAACCCATGATGACAGCAATGTAGAATTGCTGAAATATGTCGGGCAGTCAAACAATGTTTCATTTTTACAGCACCAAATACTTACCTCCCAACAACAAAAATTGATAGATAAAGCATATTAGATTAGGCTAAGTGAGCCAGCAATCACATCATCTATCCATAGCCTGATAGAGAGGTGAATGCTGAGATTTAGAATACTTTCAAGAAATTAAGTAACTGTCAGCAAATAAAAGTTTTAAAGTCTTTATATTCACCTGATGAGTAGGCACGACCACGACAAATGTTGTGGTATGTGCAAACTGCTTTATATTAAGCTCTCCTGGTTTATTGGGCCATTCTTATTCTGAGACTTTGCGAATGCGGTTGTCTACAAAAACTCGCCATATCTGCACCTTGCAAAACTTAAGAAAGCAAAACAAAAAATGATGAAATACGCCACTTTATAATGATAGGCACCATATTTTTAAGAGTAAAACGTATTGTGACAAGCACTCACACAATGATATAGCGACAGACGCTGAAAAGAATATCGAGATGCGTGGTTTTTGTGTATTTAATGAAAACATCAACATTTACCATTTTCGAAGGCTAGCGGAAATGTAATGAAACAAACAATTTTCTCAACGCCATCATCAGCCTTTCGTACCACTGCTGGCAGATGGCCTCCACTCCCTCCTCCAGTTCCAGTTTCATCGATCTTGCGTTTTCTGAGCCCAGTTGATCCTGCTCTACTCCTCAATATCGTCTCTCTATCTTCTACTTGGCCTTCCTTTTCACCTTGGTTCATTCTAGCGGCGCCCATTCCGTGGCACTTTCTTGGCCCATTTGTTGTTGTTCATTTTGGCTAGGTGTCTTGCCCAGTGTCCCTTCATCGTTCTGATTTCACTCGTTATGACAATGATTCTCGTCCTTTCTCTGATGTTCTCGTTCCGTATTTTGTCATTCCTCGTGATGTTTAGTACTGCTCTTTCCATACTTCCTTGTGCCATAGCCAGTTTCCATTCTTGCCGTTTTGTTAGTGTACACGCCTCTGCACCATACGTCATTGATGGCAGTATGACCGTATCAAATAACCTTCGTTTAAGGCATATTGGGATGTTCCTGTGTTTGGATAGTTTGCTGTGTTGTCCGAACCTTCTACAACCAGTACTTATTCTTTGATACATTTCTCTGCCAATTTCGTTCTTTGCTATTAGCCATCTTCCAAGGTACATGTATTGGTATTCATTTACTTCTTCTAGTATTTCTCCATCAATTTGAATTTCCTTGTCGATTTGTTCGCTTTACTCTTTCATTACACATTCTTCATGTTCATTTTCATGTAATCTTTCCTTCCTCCTTCGTTTAATGATCGTGCTATGATTCTCTGCAGGTATTCTTCTGTATTCACTAATAGCATTATGTCATCAGCAAATCTGAGATTGTTTAGTTTTTCTCTGTTTATGCTGTTAACGCCATCCTCAACAATGTATTTTCAGAAATACATGTGGGTTGTTTTGCCCTTCAAGGACAGAAATGACGTTTTCATTCGTCGTGTTCGCAAAGAACTGTGTTATCGCGCAAGCACGAGTGGAGTTTAAAAACATGTTATATATAGATTTATTTAGAAGTCTTCGAATGATGGCATGCGATGCAAGATTTATCTAGGCGAACTAATTAATCTTGGCTTCAATAACATACTTCCACCCTTCATTATTGACCTTTTTCGGTGATTAGATGGATTTTACAGTCATTATAGTCATATAAAGATGCACATATATACAATCATGGAAATTGTTGAGTGCCAGTTCGCCTGCGGCATATGACAGAAAGATGTCTTCAGACTTGAACAATTCAAGCACAAAACTTCCCTGACAGCCGTGGACGCTGAGTTTCGCCAAGGAAAACTACCAAGGAAGTTTTGCGCTTACACAGAAGTCTGAGGACATCTTTCTCTTCTATGCCCAGACGAATTGGCAATCTGAAATATACTGCCATAAGACTGCCAAGGAAGTTTTGCGCTTACATAGAAGTCTGAGGACATTTTTCTCTTCTATGCCCAGACGAATTGACAATCTGAAATATTCGTGATTACCAGCCACACGGCAAAGCCAGGCATAAGCAGCCTGTTGTGCAATCATTCAGTTTGATCAGATATTCCACATATATTAAGCTAGTTTGAGCCACTCCGAGACCTTGCAGGGGGGAACGCAGCGTCACGACTGACAAAGAAGGTTTGTGTGTAAATTGTTCAAGTCTGAGGACATCTTTCTTTACATTTATATTATACAATAGATAACTCTTAGCACAGAACACACACTAGCGTAAGGCACAATTAACGCGCTGTGTTGACTTCTATTATCAATTGAATAGCTGCACTGTCAAAGGGGAAGAAGACCAGCTTTAAAGCTATGTCCCAATTAAACAAACATCTTTAAATGCTCTTAAATCCAGGTTTCTAAGCGTTTTAAAACCATCACTTGTACATTGCATTCAAAGATGGTTTTTAAGCCACTCTTTTGAAAATGCGCTTTATCCCTAGCAGCTTTAAGCAATTTTTTGGTTATGCATTCAAATGCGCGATGGTTTTAAATCACAATTGAGATCCCAGAAACTGATTTGAATGGTGTGGACTAGTTATGTTTATTCAAAGTGAGAGCAGATCTATAACAATGAACATCAAAATACTGATTCGCCAGAATATACTAACCCAGGGACAACTGAAAGGCCTAAATAGAAAGAAGAGAATATACATCACAGAAAAGATGATTTCCCTCGTTTTTTTGAAAAATGACAACTCGTACATCATATAAATCATGCAGTTGTGTAAAAAATGACTAAAATCAATATATCTTCTACTCTACCGAATTCATCACTTGGTCATAAAATGTTCAGTATATACTTGCTTGTGGTGATCAACTACTTCGGATTGGTGTTTTATATTCCTACTATTTCACTTTGCTTATCACGAAACAAACATTACGTACATGTATGTACAATCTGGAAGCTTTAGGCATTCATATTTGATTTCCTGTGGCATTTGCGGTGCAAAACAATATACTTCTCAATATAAACAGAATTAAATATTGAGTTGTATCCTCAGTTGAGAAATGGGACCAGACCTTTGTCCATCATCTGGAATCATCAGCGGACCTAATTCACACCTCTCAACATTGACACAACTCCCTATGTAAACTTGCAGCCATACCCGAGAGTAAATTTGGGATACACAATCAGCGCATTTAGTGAAATTTCATTTGATATGCTCCCTGTGGAAGCAGCATTTATTGACTGTTTAAGTCGCACTAAGTTAGACGACACATCATTGCTGTGTTTGAAGTAGATCTTAATAAATATCCGCTGAATTTCATTTAATGTGCTAATTGCGAGTCTCAAATATATTTTTGATTGTTCTCAAAATCGTATGACATTCTATGAAAGCACTAACAAAACCATGGAGAAATAGATGAACACCAACTAGTAGGCCTATGGCCTACTCAAAGAGCAAAACAAACAAGTTGGTAGAGAAGGTCAACAAAAACACGTTAGCTGCAGATGGAGAAGCACATTACACATAAAGCTGTAACCAGAACATTAATCATTGAAAGCGAACAACTGATGATCATGGATCATCTGAGACCGAAGACATAAATCATAAAATGATCAGATTACCATTGTCACAAGTAGAGCTGGGGAAAATATGAATTTGTATGCTTTAAGCTAAATTGAAATACTTTTAGTCTTCAGTCCCACACTCGCAATAGATCAAGCAAAATGCCCTACGAAATATGAAACGTTGTTCTTCAATGCGAAAACTTTCATAAGAGAATCCCTTCCTGAGGAGAGGGTTACTTACTTTGTGATGACTGCTAATGCGAATATTGGCGTCCTTAGTTTCGATATCCTCTGCCAACCTGAATTCTTCGCCGCGCATCTTTTAATGATAGGGTTGATCATATGCTTCCAAAAGAAGTTGAAGTTAGGTCTCTAAGGTTGCTAACATGATGTTGACCATCTTCTATGTCAATTGAAATTGCTTTCTGTCGATCAACTTGATGCGTTTATCACGAAGTTGATTCATCACAATTCCCAGAGCAGACCGATCCAGATCCCCAGATCGATAAGCAAGATTAATCACAATCTACTATTCAATCCCTATGCCTACATGCGACACATGCATGAATGCATAGCCAATAGCAAATTGTGCCTCTAATCTAGGAAACTGATAGATTCACGTTTAGTTCGCACATTGTTGTGCATGTATGCATTTGGAATGTTGCTACAGTCCGATCAATAATTATTTTTGATAAGAATTGTTTCACGTTGTCTATTTTATCAACAGAACAGCGATAAGCATAATTTGTGTGACAGGCTTCACATTTTTGCTGATCATAACTTTCAAACAGCATATTTCATAAATGTGTCATTCTGCTGCGATTCGTTCGGCAACGGTTAGAAACTGGAAGTCTATCTATGTATCCCAGAACGAGTATAATCTCCTCTTGCTTAAAACGACTGAATTATAATCAGTAAGAAGCTAGATCATGTGGATTTACGCTAAATTTAGTATCTCAATTGCATTGATTTAGCTTGGGAGGATGAAGTGAAATTCCTCAATTAATTTCTTGACCGTAAATAGTCAATTAAGTTCCTGCTTCTTGTTTATCAGATAGCTTTCGGAGATATACGCGATGCCTATTGTCTAGTTATGACATTTTGAAATTGATATACATGTGCATTTCAAAAGAGGGGAATCTTATTGAGTTAAAATACCTGCCATAAATTTCATCAACACTAACATTGTGAGAGGGTGGAAGACATAAAGCAAATTCAATCATGCAATATAACTTATTACATCAAGTGGCTCAGCTACCCGCAAGTTATAGAAGAATGAAATATCAAATAATTGGGCATTGTATCTTTTCTTTAAAGCTACTTCGACGGTAGTCAAATACAGACTTGGAAAGTGAAAATTGACATCCTAAATCGTGATAGACCAATATGGTTGAATAGTTGGTGCCATACACAAAATGACGTGAGCGATATAATGTAGACAAAACATGCTTGAAAGTTGAAAGCAGTTAAGCAGAATTTTTACACATCTTACATGATAGGCTACTTTGAAGAATTTCGACATCTGCAAAATAATATAGAGAAAGAGATTAATGAAATGTAAGAACGAAAAAATTAGTTGATAAGTTTACTTTTGTTGTAAACTGAAACTCTTGAAGACTCAACATTGATCCATAAATATTAGAGACGGGGAAACCATTTTGAGAAAATATAACTTCATAATCTGCCTACCTGCTCATTTATAAATGCTCCAAAACTCATTTGTCAAATATTAAATCATCATCGGTTAAGAATGAAAATTTCAGATTTGATAGATGTGAGCAATTTGTCATAATGAAAACTTCACACTATTCCTTTTTCGCATTGTCATCAAACAGCATGCAATAAAATTTGGCAAAAAGACTAGTGCATTCCCGTTTTAAAAAATGCGAGTTCAATTTAACTATTGGAATGCAATAAATATATCACTTTTTCAATCTTAAATATTAGTGCAATGATCGAACACCATTTTGCAACAATTTATGAAAGTTGATTCACATTTTTTCTCATGATCATAAAAAAACGATTCGCATATCATGAACATATCTCCAATGAAAAAATTAATAGCGATAGAAATAATTTGGAAGTTCGAATCATGGAGACATTTAAAATTTATGAGAAAACACCCCGAAAACCGTACTAATGAGATAAAAATAACTATCGTGCTATTCATTTTGACTGAAGTGACTGCGAGGTTGCAAGTTTGAAATAGTGTCATCGAAAGTCATTCCATTTCACTTACCTCAACATCTCTGATTCCCAAGTAATAGCCCGTTATTTAATTTAACATAGTAGCTTTGCGTGGTTGCTGTTTCACGTACAGACATTGTTTTTCAATCACAGTGTCGTCTTATTTTTGCCAGTTGTCTGTCATTAGATAGATAACATGATTCATGCAGGGCCCCGCTCGAATGGGTCTGAGTGTTCAGGAGCAGGGGCCGAAACACGAATCCTATTCGAGTTCCTGCTGATGACCTCTTCTATTGACTGATTTTGACGGACGCTTTTTGACATTAATGCCTTGAAGCAACTTTCCTGCCCGGCTTCCAACGTAGGGAAGATAAGGTCCGGGGCTTCATGGCATCTTGTTGACGGCTACCCAGATATTTCGTTTGACTGCAATTATTCGTTCACTATTTCGATAGTCTGCATTTCCTCGTTTACATGTTTATTGTTGGACATTTTCTGGTAATTGAAAATATTAAACTTTATTTCTGTAGAGAACGCAACAATCAGTCCTTCTCAGGATTCATCGGTATCTTTAATTTCATCTTTCTTCTTCAAACTGTCTCACTCTGTAATGGGATCCACCTGTATAGGATTAAATTCCTCGTGAATGAAAATACCACACCAAATGTCATTACGTAACAGAGATTAGGAGCGATAGAATTGGGAGGCACAACGTGTGTCCTCTTCAGCCTTGTAATAGGATAATTGTTGTCAAATCAACGAAGAATGAAACAGTTTTTACGCTATTTAGTAAGCATCTCACACATTAACTTAGGCATTTGAAAATCACATAATTTACGTAAGTTGGTAATGCATTCCTTGAGCAATTTTACTTCTGTAAGCGTTTTACTGTAAGAATTGACTGTTTAAATGTAGATATATTAAGTATGTTGGTATAAATTCATACCTCTTTCGCGATAGTACAGTTGCCTAAATGATTGACTGATTTTAAATGATGTCTTGATGGGAGCTATTGCTGTTGATAGGCGAAAGCGCCTGACAAATACACAGTTAAAAGCCTAAATGTTGGAACATGAATAACTTCTCAATCAGTTTGATCTACATATATTCAAATGATTGTATTGTGTGTATTTATAGTTTCATTGTGATATATATTCGTATTGTAAGCAAACCCATTGGTGAATACCATGAGTACATCAAGCATAGCAGTTCGATTAATCTATAATGACGTGCTGAAAAACATATCAAAACAAAGAAACAAAATCCTGATATAAAAATATTTTCGATAACTTAAGAGATTGTGACTACGAAATGGTACTTTTAACTGTTAGACAAATATTCGAAAAACACATAAATGATCATGCAAGATTCACAATCAAAGAAAAAAGAATGATATCTATTTTCTTCAGAAAAACCTGTCTCTCAATAAGTATGGGGTATCACTATACCTTTTCAACATTAAATTGAGAATAGTCCAGATTGAATTGAGAACAGCCAAAATTGAAATGGGAATAGTCCAGATTGAAATGAGAATAGTCCAGATTGAAATGAGAATTGTCAATATCAAAATGAGAATAGTCAATATCAAAATGGGAATTGTCAATATCAAAATGGGAATTGTCAATATCAAAATGAGAATAGTCAAAATTAAAATGAGAATTTATTTTTAATGATTTTTCCCTACTTTTGACAGTTTATCCTTACTAAAATTATACACAAGACATGCAAAGACGGTAGGGGAGGATATCTGGATGTTGATAATGACTGTAGTTCATAGTTTTTATCATAAGTACGTTTATGAAACTCACTATCTTAATTTCAAAGTATGATGCACATGTTCTATATAAAGTACAAGTGTATCAATACAAGGTCTTTATAGTATTATCATATATCAAGTATATATCATCATACATCAATCATATATCATAGTTATATCATATTACAAGGTTAGGGCGTTTACCTTACGTGTAATGCTTCGGTTTTTCAACGATAGATTTCTCTACTAAATGATCTAAATGAAACTTAAGCCTACTTGCAATCGAGGGTGTTTAAAACATTCATCAGATTCATGAAAGAACAATCCTTCTTGTTTTTGATCAATTAACCTTTCCTCACTCTGCAATGAAAGCACAGGGACTGGTGTTCCCCAGGCATTTTCTTCCAAGATTATACAAAAAGGATTGGTGAAAAGATGAATCTTTTCGTGAGAATTCTGTCTGATGCGCATTTAAAGCATAGATATCTAGAACTCGACATATATAAGGATGACATGGTAGACAATTCGAACAGAATCACGGAACCAGCGACTTCGCGGAGAGATGAGCACAATGTCAGAGTCCCAGTACATGAAGAAGGTGGATGCATCGGAAAAAATGTCTCAGATTTTGGCCTCTTACAATAGCGGTGGTGAATGGAGACAATTGGCTACAAGTTTAGATGTGAAACGTCGACTGCATATCGATGGATTCGCGAAGGCGAAAAATCTGACCGACGAGGAGGAAACCGTCGTCACAAACTGAACGATGATCATCGTCAGTTTCTAATCACGAGAATTGAGGATAATCCAAGAGTAACTCTGAATGATTTGAAGAATCAATTGAATTCACCATACAATATCGTAGTTTCAAAGGAATGCATTCGACAGCATTTAGATATGGCTCTATATACGTTGAAAGCTATACGTTTTGAACCAGAGAGGGACAATATGCAAGTTAACAAAGAAATGCGGTAACAATTTGCGACCGATCTTTTACATTATCAATCGATGAATTTGCCTGTCCAATATGGATGAAACAAACTTCAATCTCCATTTCACAAGGAAGGAGGGTCGGTCACTTCGAGGAACTCGATGTATAACAGTGGTTGCTGGAAGTCGAGGAGCCAACGTATGTATCAGCAGTGTCGATTTGATACACCATGAAGTTCACACCACGATGATCCTTCAAGAAAGAAGATGCCACAGAGTGTTTCTGTGAATGTCTGAGACGAGCCAATGAGAAATGCTACTACAACTCTACTGTTGTGTTGGTGTTGGACAATGCCCCATGCCATACCGGTATTGATGACGTTATTCAGTAGGATGAGTTTCGGATGCATTTCATTTTGCGGCTAGCACCATACAGCCCGATGCTAAATCCAATCGAGCGAGCGTGGTCATGTTTAAAAGCCGCTGTGAAAAGCAAACTTCCAGAGCAGATGCAGAGTATACTTTCCAACGATCATGCAGGCATCAGTCAAACTGAAGCGAGATTACGACAGCTATAATTTTTAATGCAGGTAATTCTCCGAACGAGAAAGTCGTGTTAGTTAAAAGAATGAAGTATCATAAGTAAGTAATGCATAAACACCTTGTCTCGATATACGTAATATAGTACATGTACATCATGCTTTGAAATTAAGATAGTGAGTTTCATAAACGTACTTATGATAAAAACTATGAACTACAGTCATTATCAACGTCCAGATATCCTCCCCTACCGTCTTTGCATGTCTTGTGTATAATTTTAGTAAGGATAAACTGTCAAAAGTAGGGAAAAATCATTAAAAATAAATTCTCATTTTAATTTTGACTATTCTCATTTTGATATTGACAATTCCCATTTTGATATTGACAATTGCCATTTTGATATTGACTATTCTCATTTTGATATTGACAATTCTCATTTCAATCTGGACTATTCTCATTTCAATCTGGACTATTCCCATTTCAATTTTGGCTGTTCTCAATTCAATCTAGACTATTCTCAATTTAATGTTGAAAAGGTATAGTGAATAGTCTAATGTATAGTAGATCGTCCTTTAAATTCACATATTCAAAGGCATGATAATTAATTTTTTGCAACATTGGGTAAAAAAAGTTGCTTACACTTTTGTAGTGGTGGATCGATCTTTCTGATCACGAAAACTGCATTTTGTGGATCATGAACTTTGTCTATTTTGCTGATTTAATGCTCATGACAGTTCTCGAAACTTGTTTTAAGCGATTTATTGTCTTTATGCAACTTAAGCAGTCTACGTTATCATTTTGGTGACTTGGCCAACCCACCGCTGAATTGCTCCTTGACACTCGATCAAGTGTTCAACAGTTTTGAAGGTAAGAAGACACGCTGACTCCCAATTATCGTCAAATCCCATAACTTTGGCAACACAGCAAGATTCCTCTACGCGAGGCTATTCTCATAGATAGCTGTATCCTCCATTGTGAGCCAGCAAGACGGATTCAGTCCCTTTACATCCTCCTTTTGCAAAGACATAGCGGGTAGAGAACTCATTAAGGGGTAGGTCGCCATATTTGGATCTGGTACACATTTTGCAGATTTTGAAATTTGATATAAATTTCAACTATACTCATCGTAAATCTATCAAGCTTCCGTTACTATTGTGTGCCAACGTTAGGTCTGTTGCTCCGAAGATGGATGAGGTTAGTGCCACATTAATTTCGAAGGACATTGACGTGTTTGTTTGTACGGAGTCTTGGCTTAATGAGAGCAAGCATGGTGAGCACGTCGTATACATACCTGGTTATGTTTGTCTTCGTCAGGACCGACATCATCGAGTTGGTGGCGGAGTGGCAGTTTGGTTGAGAGATTCAATCACGTTTTCCCGTAGGATGATTACTGACTGTCCGAACGGTCTTGAGTGTCTGATCATTCCACTTCTTACATTCAACATCATTTTATTTTGTGGATACATTTCCCCAGATTATGCCGTACCCTGTCAAGATTCAATAACCACTTTTATAATGTTTTACAGATGATGTATTATCTCACTTTCCACATTTCGAAATTATTGTCTGTGGGGATTTTAATCGTTTTGATATTGGTGACATTTGCCTGTTTCTGAGCTTGAAAAACATGTACAATCTACCAACGTATGGCAACTCCCAGCTTGATTATGTTTTGATGTCGGATGAACTGTCCAATGAGTACACTGTTTGCGACTCAGTTCCTTTTGACCGTTCTGTTGTGCCTCATGCCTCCTTGTTGGCTACTCCTGATTGCAAATATTCCGTCTGTCATGATGTGTTCAGAAAGGTTTTTGACCTTCGTGATTCTAATCTACGTAGATTATCATCTGAAATCAGTAAGCTTGACTGGCAGATTCTGTATGATGATGATTTGTCATAGGATCAGAAATGCAATTATTTTCACACAGTTTTGAGTTGCGCTGTAAATTTTTGCATTCCGACTACTTTTGTGCGATTTTCTTCCAGGGACAAACCTTGGATTACACCAGTTATCTAAGATTTGATAAATAAGCGGTGGATAGCATACAGGAAGCGTGACTTTTTGGTGTATGAAGACTTGAAGGTAAAAGTCAGGGAGGCTATCGAGAAATCGAAAGAAGCTTGGGTTAAAAAGATGGCTGCCACTGATGTTTGGAAGACAGTGAATTCTCATGTTGGCACCAAGCGAAACTTTCCAATTACATCTCTGCTTTCACAGTATCCAAGTGTTGATGAAGGGATTGAAGCCATAAACGATCATCTAACATCGCTTTTTTTGAAATCTGACTTAAACGTGGTCAATGTCGACGTTCTTCAGGATTCCAGTGAAGTTTATGATGACCCTATGTTGACTCCTACAATTGTTGAAGAACTGCTGTTGAATGCGAAGAAGAGCAAAGCTTCCTCTGCTTTCCCTACCGAAATCTATAGATCTAACGCAAAACAACTGGCAGAACCACTTTGTCAACTATTTCGCCTGTCCGTGCGGGACTGTAGAGTTCCCCAGCTTTGGAAAACTGCGGCTATAACTCCAGTGCCTAAATGCTCATCCCCGTCTCTGAATGACATCCGCCCGATCAGTGTCTTGCCGTTGCCTGCCAAACTATTGGAGGGCTTGATTTTGGGTCCTCAAAAGTCTAAGTTGCTGAGCTGCTACGGTAATCATCAGTTCGGATTTAGACCTGGTTCCTCTACTCTATGTGCTCTTACATCGCTGCATGACAGATTGACTTTATATTTGGATGATCCTGCGACATATGGTGCATGTGTGATTTCTTACGACTACTCAAAGGCGTTTGACAGTTTGAAGAGTGAGATAATTGTTCAAAGATTGATTGACTATTATTTGCCGGCACATTTTGTGAAGTGGATTTATGACTATTTATCTTCTCGTTCGCAATACGTAAAGGTTGGTGTATCTTGCAGCAGTCTTGTATCTATGACATCAGGCGTACCTCAAGGCTCAATCCTCGGTCCGTTTCTTTTCTCTGTTGCAACCTCCACCCTGTCAATTAGTGATAGCTCACATTATCATTACGACATAAACTTATGCTTTCCTCTATTTAAGAACTGTGATAATAAGCATGTCCTAAAAGAGCATGAGCGAGTATTGTCTTGGTCTCAACAGCATGACCTGCTGATAGATAGCTCAAAATGTAAAGCGCTGACTATCAAGAAATCCGCTGTTTTTGATGATTTTGTGGTGCCGAATGTGTCGACAGTTAAAGAACTACCCATTCTCGGTGTCCGGTTCAACTGCAAAGGAACGTGGTCAACTCATGTGGACTCTGTGCTTCGAACTTCTTCACGGCGTTTTTATGCGTTGAGGACCCTCCGTCGAACCCTTGGCAATAGCTCAATGACGCTTTTGTATTATTCCTTGATCAGGTCAGTGATTGAATACTGTGCTCCGCTGTTCTTATCTTTGTCTGCCCATGATGCCATGAGACTTGACCGTCTACAGCGGCGATTTCATAGATTGTTATGTGGAAAAGGTTGTGACAATAATTGTTTGCCTGATCTTTCTCAACGTCGTATACTTTTGAGTCAAAGATTTTTGAGTAAGATTATGACTCAGTCGCACATTGTGCATCATTTGCTTCCTAACATGTCTACTTCTGGTCGATTTCTCTTACCTATGTGTAGAACTGTCCGTAGAAGTAATAGTTTCATTTTAAAGGTCTGCTCTATGTACAACAATAATTTTCAAAGGAAATATTTTTGTGAATTTGGATTTGTAATCAAACTATTTGTCTTTGCAATTTTACCTGTAACTTGTCGATTTTCATTCACTTCGAAATAAAACGCTTTATATATATTTGTCTCATTCTGTCACATACGATGGACGCAAATGTCACATTTCGTCACATTCCCACTGACATTTAATGTCACACTTCGTCACATGCTGATGGAAACACAAGGGCCAATTTTGTAACATGTGCAGAAAATTGGCAGCTTTCAATATTATTTCAATCTTAAATGTTAGAAAAGGTTGAGCATATGATGCAACATTCATAATGTATGTATATCAAACAGTGCTACGTTGTATGAGACAAAATCGAGAAACTTGCAATTAACTACTATTATTGTCTTATTTTCATTGTTTATGCAGTTTCATAGAATATTGACATTGAAGGTGTTCAACTTTTGCCTCAAGATTTGGGGTAGTAACGAATTAGATCATGGGGAAAATCAGGAAAAATTGCACGCGTGCATTGTCGGAAGTACACTATCACAGTGCTTCAAAGAGCCAGACATGATAATCGAAAAACACATGGCGAGATAAAGTGAATGATACAATTTGGCCATCAGGTTCAAAGTCGACTTTGAAGTGAATAATTAACAACACTAAAACCTGCACATAGTTTTATCACAATTTTTAGCCAATAAATTCCTTCAAGAAGACACCTCCACGCACTTTTGATTAATAGCAACACGATTTACTTGGCGGAAGTACACGTCGACATTGAATCACCAAGTAAAAAATATCAATCTTACATATCCCAAGTACAAATTATCATTAAAGAATAACGGACCATTAAAAGAATGACTTCTTTGAATAATAAGACTTCGTCGTTATGTCACTCAAGCGAAATAGATGACCTTAAATTTCATCACATTTTATCATTCTACGGAAAATCACTGCTTCTGTCAGATTATTTTTTGGCTACATGTGAATTATTACATGTGATATTTTTTACATTGGTCATGTTTCATCACACTAACGATGAAAAACATACATTTTGTCATATTCTATTTTAATATTAAAAATTGTCACACATTGTTGCATTCTGTCATATCGGGCCACCCCTGTTATTGAAAAGTTGATTGATTTGCTTGATTGAATGCTTGATTTGGCACCGTCTTTAATTCGATGGTGTAGCCTATCTTGCTTGTCCTTGCTGCTTGCGATGAACATTGATATCGGTATTCTGCTGTTCTCGCTGATTGTGATAGTAAAAATAAAAATAATAAGACATTTATTTCAAGAAATATATTGCCCCACTACTGAAAATCGTGGTGCCCACTAACACAATGAAATAGAACAAAGTCAAAATAATTCTACAAAAAACATTGTCCACAGTGTCCGGATTAAGCATGATCTGCGGTGTGCTGACCTTGCCATAGGAAAACGAAATTTCTTAGTGAAAGGCATTCTAGGTAGAAGGAGATCATGTAAGGGATTATCACTGTTTCCTGGATAATATCTGAAACATCTTGAAACCAATCATTTTCCTGCGATGCTCGAGAGGTAAAAGTCAGGACATTCACAATGGTGAGGGTTATAAATAATATGATGGGCTCTGTTGAATCAGGTCAAGCTGGTTGACTAATGTTATTGGCAATTCACAAAACATGGGAGCATCAGCAGACTTCTGACACAACCCTGCTGTCCAGACAGTAGATAGTCGAGCAGTAACCGCTAGACATTCAATGAGACATATAAGAGGCTTTCTTCGATATTTATGTTGATGTGTCGATTCCAACTAAAATTTTAGATGTCGCTCCAAGACTTTTTGAATTCTCCTTCACAGACACAATAAATCGACTTGCATGAAACGTTTTTGATTGTGTAGTAATCATATGCTGGCGCTTTTCTTCCTCTACTTCCATATGATTTCGTTTTGTCCTATCGATAATTTCCCTGCGCGAGTAATTCATGCTGAATCACATGCATCGTTGACCAATTTCTGCAAGATATCATCAGCACATTTCATAATAAACGCAGAATCGACTGCCAGATCCGCAACGAAATGTCCAAATATAATTTGGCCAAAGGATGATAGCTGCGGAAACCACTTGGAATCGATACCTTCACGAACTAGTCTTTTGAAAGCAATTGATATTTAGAGTTTGCAAAAACAATATTATGATCACTTGAACTAAATGGAGGAAATATTTCTGATGGAGGATAAAACTGCACATGTTCTTCATGCATCAAAATTAGGTCAAGAGTAGCGCGTCATTGGTGGTTGGCTGCAATATGACATTACTCAAGCAGAAGTACGAAGTAAATGCATCTATACTATATCATATATATACTATATATACTATATATATATATATATATATATATATATATATATATATATACATATACTATATATATATTATTATATCTATACTATATATATATTGTGAGTCTAATGTCCGATACTTACAGGAGTCTGTCTGTGAGCAAGATTGGTCCGACGTTATCAACGAAGGGATGTAGACTTGCAATGGGAGAAGTTTTCTGGTTTAATATGGAAACATATTGAGCTCTGTATTCCTCAACGTGTGGTCGAAATGTCCCCAAATGACAAAGAGTGGATGACTCCACTAACTAAGCATTTGATAAATGAACGCTGGAATGCTTACAGGTGCAGGGACTGGCCAAGATTTAATCATTTTAAAGACAAAGTAAAAAAGGAAATCAAAAATGCGAAACTAATTTGGGCAGAAAGATTAAAAACGACAACCAACGGTCTTTGGAAACTCGTTAACACTGTTAAAGGTAAAGCATCAAGCGGTGGATTGGAAGATCTCATATCCTCATATGGTGGAGAGTTGATTCTGGCAAACAAAATTGCTGATCATATTCAGGCACTGCAGAGGGATGATTGCAAGGAGGATATCATATTCCAAGACGATGGGTGGAATCCAATGATAGCTGTCAGCGAAGTTGAATACCATCTCCAACGTTTGAATGTGAAAAAGTCCTACCACTCTGATGACATTCCAACTAGAGTTTATTCTGAGTTAGCAAAGTTTATAGCATATCCAGTAACTTCTATTCTCCAGAACTCAATTACCACTCGTATAACTCCGACAAAGTGGAAGCAGGGAATGATTACTCCCATCCCTAAAACAAATCCTGCTCAGCTAACAAAACTCAGGCAAATAACCATCTTACGAACTATTCCTAAGGTTCTCGAAAGGATCATGGTCCATAAATTGCGCACAAATTTTGAGCGATCTTTCGGAGAAAATCAGCATGGCTTCAGGAAGAAGGCATCAACAACTACCGCATTAGTTACAATTCTTGATCATGTAACCAAGTCTCAGGACTCCGACTCTACATGTGGTACTGCTCTTCTGACATTCGACATTAGCCGCGCATTTGATAATATCGACCATCGAATCACTGTGCGGAAGTTTTTGGATGCGGGTTTTCCCTCTGGTTTCGTAATTTGGCTCAAGAACTATATGGACAATCGTTGTTGTGAGGTGAAGGTTGGTGACTGTGTCTCAGATCGCTTCCATACGATCTGTGGAGTTGCTCAGGGATCAATTCTAGCACCGTTCATCTTCAATGTATACATAAGTGACTTCAAATCCAAATGTGATAGTACTAAAGTTATTAAGTACGCTGACGACGTAACTATGGTATGTCCTATCTCTTCGACAAGTGAAAATTCAATAGACGACGAAATTCTGGGTTTCAAGGAATGGTGTCAAAGCACTTCTACTACTACTACTACTGCATGGATTTTACAGCATTTGATAACCATTCACAAATGCGTTCAAAATTCTCATGCATACCGATATTTTTAAGTCTTCCTAATGCACACGCTTTAACAGGTACAGCAAAATTGTAGAGAGTGGCAATACGTCATTCAGACAGGCTAGCAAAATCGACATTGAGAGGCAGGCACTTGGAAAGTCAGTGAAGGCCTTGCTTCAGTTATTTTAGAAGCAACCGAAATTACATTTTTGATGGGATAGTGCATGGACGTCGTGAGAATAACTATCTTTCAAAGTCCGCCGAACCATTTCTGTTTTTACACAACTCACATTTTGATCGATGGTTACAAAGTGACTCAGGACACACATGATACAATTGTTTTGCAAAACAAAATCAATATCTTCTTCAAATTAATCGAGGAAGCATCTTCTAGCCCGGTCTGCTGGGTCTTAAATCAAAACAGTAATACACTGTTTTGGTGCAGCACTCCGGACGCTATGACATAAGCCACTACACGTGGGATATCTACGCGCATAGGCCCATATCAGGTGGGCATATTTGAAGTTTGGGTGCGCCATCTATTCTGTTAAATACTTTGTGAAACGTCCAAAACGGATAATCTGTTATTGGACTGTTCGAAAGTAAACGGGATGCAAAGATGACCACATTTAAAAATTTGATGATCTTTTCACTATTCTCTTTGTCTACCATGGGGTATTCTAATTTCTTCTTTATAAGTGTCAGATTTTGCAATAAGATCAATATCATAGATCTTTCAGTCGTTTGACTTGCTTCCTATACAATTTTGCTTATTATTATTTGCCTGTAGAAACAGAAATGGAATTTTTACTGTCAAAAAATGAATTGATTTGAGCCTCAAAATTTCGAAAACAATTTGAACAGCGGCCATTCATCTATGTGCATTCCACCAAGTGTATCACTACTCTGCATTACATAGAACGCATTACGTTTTTCAAACTCAAGAATAGAAACCAAAACACACGCGCTGTATGTTGAGGAGATTGTCAACAGATTGACTATGAACATTTGGTCTACAGAACATTTCTAAACACGTAATGATCTATGAGACTTGTAACCAATTAAATAAAAAGTATAAAACGCTTGGCGACAAAAGTTATATCGATGCACATTGCAGCATCACAAAATCATATGTCTCATTTCGATATTTTAAGCATGTCTTATAATGAGTACAGCCTATACCAGATATTCTTTACTTTATTTAAACCAGTGTGAGATCTCTGAATCACACATTGCTCTATTCTCTGATCCCTTCTCTATGCTGAAACCAATGATCTGATCGGTCGATCCCTACATTCCATTTTTATCTATATTTCCTTGCTCTATGATCTGATGGATCGATGTGACTAGATCATGTAAGAGCCAACTCCATAGCTGTATGCGTGGATTTATCCATCTGCATCAATGCATGGAAAGCATCTAACCCATGATCTAACCATGCATCTAACTTTCGGCTTTGCAATAACTGCGACGCTTTTTATAGCGTAGTTATTAGATGAAATTTGTACTATGCGTGAGATGGTATAATTTGATAGTAAACCACATGAGGTGCGTGCATTCTGTGCCGAGATCCGCAAGAAGACAATGAAGCAAACCAAAATCAACGAAAAAAGTCTAGGCCACAATTGAAAAGTCAGACTTCATCTTCGAAGTGTATCATGCAATTAGTTAACATTAGCCATGATTCATCTTAAAACCATGTGGATAGTGGACTGAGACAAGTAGGCCCTATAATCATGAATTCGCAACAAACGAAATCAAGGCTTCTCCGAATCCAATTTGAAGTGCTCTTGCTTACTCATATCCTAGATTTATGGCTAATATTTCCGATAGCCGTCTTACCCGGTAAATAGGGTGTGGCATAAAAAATGAAACTACAAATTATATAATAGCATAACTTATCCAACAGTTGATAAATAATGTCTCATTTTGAAGACAATAGGCCTACACATCCCTAGTATCACAATCAACATTGCAATAATTGCATTTGAGGATGAGAGCATGGTTTTCATGCAAAGCTGTAGAATTCAAAAGCCAAGAAAGCACGTCTAATTTCATTTAAACGATTATCATCATCGCGAAGTAGCTTTCTGCTGCAGATAGTGATGCAAATGGAAAATTTTCCAATTTTTTCTAAATTTTCCGGAAAATTTTCCAGTGGAAAATTTTGAAATTTTTTTTTTTGGTGATTGACATTTTTTCCTTTGTTTTGGAGACCTGTTGTAGTCGTTTGAAAAGACTATGCAATATGCAAAGACCGAAAACTTCTCTATCATTCCTGCATTACCTTTTGGAACTATCTGCACCCTTTCCATGTCTATTTCAGATCATCCCAAATGAATTTCAGACATTAGAAGATTTCAGATTTCTCTAGTTGAATTTCAGATATCTATCAGAAACCCAACTTTGAAAGGATCTTAAATTCAACTGGAGAATCTGCAATTCATCTGGAAATGTCTGAAATTCATTTGGGTAGATCTGAAATCGATTTGGAACTAGAGCTGAACCATGAGGTAGAAATGGAAGATGTGCATGCAGTTTGTCCTCAACGAAGATCGGACAATATGCCAGAACTTAGAAACTGTCATAGATATTCTTCTACTCATCACAGATATCTTTAGTTTCCAAATATCTCACGAGTTTACAGTCTTCCAATATGGTCGCTCATGTTAGTCATGTGCTGCGTGGACTGTGTGCTTATTCTTCACATATTCATCAACATATGGAGAGAATTTGTATCACTATGATCAAGGCTGCACAATAAAGCTTAACTTTCAAGCTAACAAGCAAACTCCAAAATTATTTTTGCTCCAGATCTTTCACATTGCATGAAATTATACCTCTATTCTAAAGCAAGATTCACGTTATCCCAAACGGTGTCTGTGTGATAATCAAAAATGCTAACAATAGCACAAGCCACTGGTGGCAAAGGAATGTTCAAAAATCCGCGGACGGAACTCGCAGTGTTGCGATCGCTTTAATCGAAATAATGATTAAATCAAGAGTTTTAGACCCATTCTATTGGTATGTACCTGCCTCGGCTGCGGATTAAGCGTCCCAATTATAGGGCGCATCACAAAAATCAAAACTTTCAAAATTTTCCAATTTTTTCCATAATTTTCCACTAGCTGCAGATGATCACACAACATCAATTGAGTGATGACTGAATCAACCTTCAACAGAAACGCCTGTAACTGAACACCAGAAATTTTGTGTTTTCCTGTTTTATCTCTTGCAAAGTCTCCACGTCATCACACTTCTTTTTGACCACTGTTCATGATCTATCATTGAGCGCTTCATCACAGAATCTTTTTATCTCTTTAACACATTTATAAGGGGTTTAGTGAGGAGTGATAGGACATTTACCCATCGTATAATTAACTCTTTTTCTCTCTACCGAGTTGATGCGACATAATTGAGTGACAAAATAATTGAAGAGAGATTTCCAGCTATGTCGATGCTCTTGCGATTCATAACTTCCACGAGAAATAGCAATTGCTGACCGGTGGATAGTAATGGGCAAAAGACCGTTCCAGGACACCATAAAATTCAAAAAAATGGCATCTTTAAAAACGACATATATTCATGAATTTAGACCCTTTTTCAGGTTTTTAAGACCTAAATACATGAATTTAGTCCATTCAAAAAGTACCATTTTTTCAAAAATGGTACTTTTTAAAAACGACATAAATTCATGAATTTGAACCCTTTTTCAGGTTATGAAGACCTAAATTCATAAATTTGGGCGTTTTTAAAAATACCCAATTTTCAAATTTTTCAAAATCTCAAATTTGAGAATTATAATTTTCTCGCTTAAATCATGACCGTTCCAGGACACCGAAAAAATCAGAAAAGTTAAGAATCTCAAATTTGAGAATTACAATTTTTACCTTGAAAATCATGACCGTTCCTGGCGTTCTTACAATTTATCTACTGCTTTGCACTCAGATGAACACTCAATTGTAGAGAACATCTGCTTCTCGCATTTATGAATAAAAGGCATTTCAGTGTAAAGAGCTGTGTCCTCCAACTCAAAACATTTGCAAGGAAACAATGTATGAAAGAACAAACAGCTGCTACTACTCTGTGAAACAATGAGATTTTAATTGTACGTTAGGCAAATTGTTTTAATTCTTGTTAGTGCGTCAGCACACCCGTATGACGTTAAGATATCTGCCAGCTGTACTGTTTTCATTTATCTCTTCGTCTGTCATTGTATCGTGTGCTCAGATTGTTGTGATATTATTTCAATTAACACTTATCATCTGCTTGCTCTCATCGTTCCGCTATCTTTAATTACGTTATTCTTATATTTTGAACATAGTGATTTGTACTAATTTATCCGTCAATCATGAGTCAAGCAGTCGTTGAACAACAAGCCAACATAGCAACGGTACTTCCAGAGTTCTTCAAAATTATTGCGGATTTGTTCATTCCATCGGAGAAACATTCTGAATACTTTTCGTATATAGACCAGCAAGTGAAGAAAGCGCCTCTACTCTTCAATCCTGACGCTATACGTTCTGCTCGAAAAGCATACAAAGAGCAACATAAAATCGCAGCCAGAGCAAAGAAGGAAGCAGCACTTCCCTTCAGAATCGAAACATTTACAAAACAGTTGAAGGAAAGTGTTGTTGAACGTCATACATTCATCGAATCAGTGGAATATTTTTACAGAACCGGCGGGGGACATTTCAACGACAGTGAATTCTTTGAAACAACACTTGAAATACGAAAAACAAAGCCATCTTTTGAGTGTCACATGTAAAATTTTTATTGGAAACACACGCCAATCATATATTATCCTTGTGTGAGAATAATAAAGGAGATTTTACATATCTCTTAAAACATCACAATATTAACTTTTCACGAACTGAATTGAGTTTCGCAATGAAGTTGGCAAAAACTGGCAGATAAATATCAGACTCTTTGTAGAGTCTCGCTTCCTATACGACTGTTAAAAACTAATCTTTCAATCTTGGAGCAGTGGCTTTCACAAGATGAGTGTTTTTGGAATAAATTGATTATTCAACCCTTCTTGTTTTCAATCATTTTCATTATGTTGTAATAAATATGACGTCATTTTTCTCTCATCCAATGAAACCTTGTCCACCCGTGGACAGAAATCCATTGTTTAGAAAACTTGTATGTCTGTTTTATATGCAAAGCTATTTCCTGTTTTATATGCAAAGTTATTTCCTGTTTTATAGTCAATGTTATTTCCTCTTGCACATGTAAATACAATAGAGTGTTTCAATCCAATGAAAACCTTGTTCCACCCGTGGACAAATTTACATGTATTTCAATGTATCCAAATTGAATGTATGCAAATAGAATGTAACTGGATGTAACCAAATTGAAATATCCATGTGTTGTTTTTAATTTTCATTTACGGGAATTTAATAGAAACATTTTATCTTCTATAAAAATGAGAAACATTAGAGCATTCCAAAAAATATACGGCAAACAAACTTACGAATTTCGATTTAAATGAGATTTGCTAAGCAATTGGGAATAAAAGGAATTTTCACATATTGAAGAGTAATGATATTACTATTGATAAAAGATTTGCGAAACACTAACTCTACTAAATACAATGCAACAATGTAACGTTTTAATTTAATCTAAATTAAATTCATTTCAAAAATCGAATAAGTAGTAAGGAAAGACATCATTAGAGAACAGTTTTAAATCAATACCCCCCCAAGTAGTAAGGAAAGTCATCCATTTATGAAACAGTTTTAAATCAATACCCCCCACCCAAGTAGTAAGGAAAGACATCATTAGAGAACAGTTTATAAATAATACCCCCTCCCTTCTGTCTTCTAGGGGTCCCTTAAGAAATTTTTTTTATTATAAAATGAGCAACATAAATGAGTTTTTGAAATTATATGGAACACAAACGAACAACGAATTTCGACCTAAAGAAAATCGCTAATCGATTAGGAATAAAGAATTTTCATGTTCTAATGAGAGACAAATTACAATTCCTAAAAAATAAGCCAACAGGAACCTTCAGTTCCCGGAACAAAGTTCCATCAATAACTATAAATTTCATAACAAATCTTCATACGTCAGATGAAAAAGGTGTACATTGGTCAGCAAGACAAAGAAATATAAACTGTTCTTATTATTATTTTGACCGCCCGGAGGCTGAGAACTATTGGTTCGACTCATACGGACTTCCACCTACAAACGAAGTCAAAAAATTACTTGGCAATGGAATTTATAATACATTTCAAATTCAAAAACAGGAACTACTTATTGCGGCCAATTATGTCTTTTATGTTTTTATTTAAATTACAGGAAGGAGTACCACTTCTAGATATTATGTTAGAATTGAACGAACCGTAGGTTCTATGGCTACGCCTAATGATAATAATGATAATTAAAAATCACTTCGTTGTAATTCATTTTGATAAAATCGGCCTCTGATATTTTCATCATCTAAATCTTTGATTTCGTAAGTAATCGGATAAGTTTGATTTATTTTGAAAACTTCAAATATCTCTTTCGTCCAGTATCCGACGAAGCCTTTTTCAAATTTATTCTTATATTTAAATATTCTAACTCTATCTCCAATTTTAAATTTCGGCTTAAGTTTCTGCAAATTCGGATTACTCTCATTCGTATAATTATTTTCGAATATTTTCTTTCGTATCAAATCAGGGTCGACAGAAGCATTCTTTGGAGTTTCTTCAATACCAGAATGAACTTTATTATTGTACTCTTCTACAATTCCTGGTAATATCTTCAACCATTTCTGATTTCTTTGCTCAGTAAATTTCTTGAATAATTTATTTTTTAACGTCCGATTGAATCTTTCTATGACTACGGCCTTCCCTGCATTTTCAGTTGAATGAACAGTTTCAAATAGTGGCTGAACGTTTCGGTTATAAAATTCCGACCCTTTATCAACAAACAATTTCCTTGGCTTTCTATTACTTTCTTTAAAGATTTCTTCAAACGCATATTTAACTGATAGACCACTTTTATTTTTTAAAGGCTTTACCCAAGCGTATCGTGTATATAAATCTATAGCGGTCAATGCGTATTTGTAGTCCCTTTCATTCGGCATATGAATAAGATCAGCACTGCAAATATCATCTTTATTAAATACTTTTACTTTCAATAAATATTTCGGCTTTCTGTATTCCCTATGAATTTCAGACGCGTAGGTTCGAGCGTTGCTCTCAGACAGCTTAGCTGTCGTTTCATTTAAACCCTGACCGAATAATATTTTAGCTTGTAAAGCTTTCTTAACAAACATTCTTTCAATTTTTTCTCTAAATGTAGGATTTTGAATACTATCTAATTCTTGAATCATCTTCTTATCAGCTGCATGTCGAGAACTTAGATCATGATTTCGATAAGCTTAAATCATGCCTGTAAGCGGCGGCATCTACCCTATTTATTGGTTCTTTACCTGGTTTCGGATTATTATTCTCATCTAGTCTTATATCTAATCGAGTTCCTGGACCAGTATATGAATGACCAGGAAGATGTTTTTCTTTCGAATATTTACTCCAAATAAATACAGGAAAGTTTTCTAATGCTTTTTGTATGTCACCACCAATATGCTGACAATTTGAGTTTTTATTTTTGTTTAATAGATAATTCAATAAATCTAAATTAGAAATTTTTAATTTAATTAAATTTTTGGAATTTGTAGAATTCATTTTAAAAGATAACAAAATTTTTAAAGATAAAAATAAAATAAATATTTTACCTAATCGAACCAAAGGTCCTGAGGTTATTACCGAATCATACTAGGACTTAGATGTATTCCAGAACCATCTTTAGTTTCTTTAATTTCAATTAAATCATCAACATTGTGGAGAATATTTTTAAGAACTCGTTTTCCTTCATCAACTAATTTTAATTTACTAATAAAATTATCTACTACTCCTTCACCCTTAGCAACTTTCTCTAACTCTTTATTATGACGTTTTTGTTCTTCTAATGCTGCCTTCTCTGATTATTTTTATTTACTGCTTGGACAATACCAGCTGTCCCACCTGCAACACTTCCTGCAGCTGCTATGCCTCCTATTATTAGAGGAATTAATGGGAGAATCCCGCCATTCTTTTCTTCTTGTAATTGAATATTCTCTATCATTGGTTTACTTATGTAATACTTTTTTTTTGTTAATCGTAATAGTTTTAGGGGTATTTTTGTCAACAATATTACGTAATTTTAATTCAACAGTTTTATTATTATTACTTTTCGGTTGCGACATTTTTAATAAAAAAATTTTAAGTTACGAAAATTTTTAATCTATTCTAGTTATGAAAAATTTTTAGTTAAGAATTTTTAATCTATTCTAGTTATAAAAAAAAATTAAATTAATTTATTCTAGCCATCTTCCCATTAAGAACTTCAATAGAATATTTTACATCTTCTAGCAATAAACCATAAGCCATCAATGAAGTTGTGGAATCTTTCTTTTCAATATTAATTGTTACATCACAACCAGTCTTGATAATATCTTCAGATTGTGCACTTAAATCGAAACAGAAAACAGGATATAAATGTCTCCAATCTCCAGGAGTTAATTGTGGTTCAACTCCAAATTCTATACAAAGATTTCGATAAGAATCATATCCTTCCATAAATTGATTATTGGTATCATCGAATCTTAATGGATCATTGGATATCGGGTTTGATTTAATGAAACTTGTAAACTTCGAATTGTATTAATATGGAAGAGATTATTGTTCTTATCAAAACTTGGAGAATTATTTCTTTGAAAGGTTAGTAATAAATATCTTGGTGTATTCGCAGTTCTAGTAAAATGCCAGTTAAATCTTTGTTCGGAAAAAGTTACTGAACTAGCAGTTCTCTTTAGAAAATTTACTGGAATTGGTTTGTTAGTATTTAATCTTTTTGCAATAGCTGTTTCAATCTCTAAACTAGGAGTAATATGCTTAATCCACCATTCAAGTCTATCAATTTTTAAATATGCTTTTTTTCCAGTCTTACCAAAAAAGATTAATTCATTATTTGCTGTACGATGAATTATTAACTTAAATTTTAATTGATATTTTAATATTGATTTTAATATTTTATCATAATCTAAATATCCGAATAATGGAGATAATGACCAATTAACTGTCTGTTTACTTTTCTTGTTAAATTCACGTCTTTCTTTATATGCATCATTATTTGTTTTATTTAAATGTTTTTCAATATTTTCTACATCTTTCGCAATTCCTGCGGCATCTGTTCCAGCGTGAGATAAATCATCAACAATTATACCATCATTAGTATCAGGAAACCAACCTTCGATTTCATACTTTTTATTATTTTCACCAATTGTTACAAATCTAAGCATTGAATCAATTACACCTGGAGAATCACTTATTGTTTCTATATTTTGAGTTGCAACATCTAACCGCATTTGTGTAAATAATCTTGGAAAAAAATTATTCTCTAGTGCAATATTATCGGTTTCTGGTAATGGTGTTGTAAAACTGGCATCACTATATAAAGAATATTCACAGTGTAAAAATGAATCAGGTAGATATAAATAACTTTGTTGATTATCAACTTCAAAGATTAAATCTCCTCCAGTATTTACTCTACTGGAAGATCCGGTATTCATAGCAATTCTTATATAGTCATTCTTTTTTTGATTATTACTGACGAACGGAGGATCGTCTAATCTAAATTTATTTTCGATAAGCGAAGACATTTTTATAAAAAATAATTTGACTTTTTGTTTTTCTCACAGACAGAAAAAATTCTGCTAAAATAATTTTACTGAAAAAATTTTGCTAAGAAAATTTTGCTAAAACATAATTTTAGAATTTTGCTAGACCAGCTCCGCTACAGCTTTGCTGGTTAGACCGAAGGTTGCTATTAATACCATTACCTCTTATTTCTTCAATTGAACGTTTTATGGCTACGCCTGATTCTTCTTATGTTTACTATCAGACGGAGCTCCACTCCTCAGGGTTTCACCCCTACAGCTATGTTAGCAATTTTGTTTTTTGTTTCCTCTGAAAGTTTTTTTAAATTTTTTAGTTCTTCAGAATCATTCCTAAGTTTACGAATAGCTTCTAGTTGTTTTAATTCATTTTGAGACTTAACAGCATTTGATATTGCACTAGCTGTACTACCTATAGCAGCTGCTCCTTTTGCAGCAGATGAAATCAAATCTTTATTATTTTTAATTAAGTTAACGATACTTCCAATACCAGAAAAGATGCCAGCTCCTTCCGTGTGAACGGCACCTGCGGTCCCTAGGAACTTTTGTGTTCCGACTGTCTCTCTATTATCATAATGATAAACAGGATTCATACGTGGTTCATGAGCAATTCTTTGATTTGAAGCAAATTGTTTAAGATTGTGTTTATAAATTATAGGCATTTTTTAGGATTAAATTTGACTTTTGGGAAAAAATATTTACGATCGGCTAAAGCCTCGAACATCGAAGCTTCGCTCCGATTGTAACCAGAGGGACTTTGGTACGTTTAATATTTTAGTTAAGATTTACGTTTGTGAATGACAACAACTTCGAGATAACTTTATTAATTTATTGTTGCACTTTATCTATTGCGTCAAGTAGCGTGTGATGTACTTTAATTTCTTTTCTATTAACTTGCATTTTCTGCTGATTAATCTTCAATGCCGTTTTAAGAGCATTTAACTTAATTTTAAGAACATCTAATTGTCTTTTAACAGAATCTAACTGTTCTTTATTTTCTTTAGAGTTTTCTTGTAAATTTTTCTTTAATTCATTTTCTAAATTGATTTTAAGAGTTTTCATTTTATCAACTCTTTGATTAAGTGAGTTTACTTCATTTATTATTCTATTCATCTTTTTCATTTGTTGAGTAATTTTAGAACTTAATTCATCAACACTTTTTTGGAATGTAGTTTGTAACTGCTTTAAACTTTTTTTAATTCTTTCAGGTAGTTTTTCTATTTCATCTTCTAATTGTTCTTTTAACATTTTTATCTGATGTTTATTTTTAATTACAGCAGATTTTAAATTTAAAGAAAGTAATATTAAAATTTTTGATTGTTCAGAAATCTTTTTAAAAAGTTTTGCTATATCTGCTTCTAGCTCTCTATCCTTTTTATCAAGTTTTAATAATTTTTCGTTTAATGATTTGTCATTCAGTTTAAGCAACTTCAATTCATTCATCAGTGGAACCAAAACATCGTTTATATATTTTTCTTTTAAGTCATTGATTTGTGTATCAAGATATTGTTTATTTGTTAACTCTGTATTTTGTTGCGGAAGAATAGAAAGATGCAATGGACCAGATAAAACGTCTCCAGTTTTCATGATATAATTTTCTATCTCTATTTCTAATTCACGATTATTCGGGATATATGCACCTCCACCAACATTTGGTAACATCATTTTTAAAACAATAAAAAAGTAAAATTTTTTCTAATAAAAATAAAAAAATGGAAAAACAAATTTAAAAAAATTATATTCGTCCGCATCATTCCTGTCTTCTTATTCGACGAGATCAACGGAATTTGAAAATAAATGTTTTGATAATAATAATAATAATAATCCATGTATAGATGTTAATCTTTTGTTTGAATTACAAGCCGAAATATTTAGAGAACAGACTAAAGGTTTACCTTCTATAGAAACTAATTATTGTTTATTTCCAGGTGATCCATTTATTAAATTTATGGAGATTGTAAGTAAATATAATGATGTAGCTTATGTTGAATTAAATAAAGAAAATATGGTTATAATAGGTCATAATAATGTATATGGGTTTATCAGAGCAGTTTTGCCGATTAGTAATACTGATTGGATAGAAATAAAATATTAATTATATCAATATTAAAGAATTAGTTAAAAAATTAAAATTTTTTCCAAAGAAAAATAAGATTATTTGTTGATGAACAAAATCAATATAACATTCACATAGAGAGTAAAAAACATAATGAAGAATTATTATGTCAAGTTTATTATAGAGACACAATTTATAAACAAGAAACATTAGAAATGCCCCAAAGATATGATGATGATACGTATATAGGATTATATACAAACTTAAATATTAATTTATTAAAATCTTATATAAATGGTTTAGCTCAACAAGAGAAAATTTATATGTGGACTACACCTTATACTATTAACAATGACCATAATCATAATAAACGAACCGAAGGTTCTAGGGCTTTGCCCGATCTTAAAGAATCTTATGATAATAATGATAATAATATAGATGATAATAATATAGATGATGATAATATAAATGATAATATGATTCTGTAACATCTGAAAAAGGTGTAAATGGTAAAAAAGATTATAAAAATATTAGTAATTATAAAAATTTATCTAAATTTCATTTTCTTACAATTGAAAATAATAATGATGGAATAGTTGAAGATACTGTTAGACAACTATGTGTCGGGTCTACAAAATTTAAATTAGGATTTACATCTAATCAATTTAAAATTTTATCATCTTTAATAAAAACTAAAAGTGATTCAGATTATAGTGGTGTTATTAAATTTTCCAAAAGAGATCAAAGACCAATATTTTTCTCTATTATATTATTATCAGATAAAAGATGTAATTTAGAATTAGATATTCCAATAAGAGAATGGTATCCTATCATGGAAGGGCATCCTATACCAAAAAGTGTAATTTATGATGATGAAGAATCAATTTATGATGATGAAGAATCAATAGTTAGTGAAAATAAATTTAAATTATCTTTTGATAAAACATTATATGATGAAACTTAATATGATTAAACTTAATATGATAAAGAAAAAAAATAACTAAAGAACGTGAAATATATGATGATATATATTAACTCTCAAGTCCTTGATATTAGAATGTTTATATCTAAAATTAAAACACAATTTTTTTCTTTAAAAAATAAAAAAATGGAAAATACCAAGTTTTATTGTAACTTATGTAAAAAAAAGTTGCAAACAAAAAGAAGTTATCAATCTCATTTAAATAGTAAATTGCATTTACAAAATGTAGAACGAGTTGATAAGGAAATATATTAAAATTAAATAGTTATAAAAACTATCTAGAAACATTGTCTACTGATATAAAAGTTAAAAAAATGTTTGATGATTATTCACATTCGGAATATAAAAAAGTTTTTAATAGTGAAGATGAGACCCTACCAGATGGAAGATATTTATTTAGCGATACTGATGAATTTGATGAAGCTGAACGAAAAAAATATATAAAATATAAATTTAAGATATAAAATATTTATTTAATGAATCTGTTGAACATAATGAAACCGATGAAACTTTTTATAATGTATTAACAAACTTTTATAATATATTTAAGAAATCTTTCAAATGTTATATGAATGTAGAAGTACTTTATACAAAAAATGGACCTGATGGAATTCCTGAAGAAATAATACAAGGACATTTTACAAATTCACAAGAAATTCATAATGTAAATGATATACAACCCATATTTGAATCAATGATACTTAAATTAGTAAATTGTATAATTGAAGCCCAGTTACGTGAATCTGGTTGGAGATTTGTTAAAATACTATCTAAGAAAATAGTAATTGATAAATATAAAAATAATACTGGTGGTAGTTATGTTCCTTTGCCTTTCAGTTCACCACAAATAATCAACATAAAAAATGAAGATGATTATTGTTTTCTGTGGAGTATTATAGCACATTTACATCCTGCAAAATATCACAAAGAAAGACTAAGTCATTACAATAAAGAAGAATACATAAATGAATTTGATCTTTCTGATGGCTTAGATGAATTTCCATATGATTATAATAGGTTAAAAAAGTTTCATAAAAAGAATAAAAATTTAATAGAAGTAAATGTTTTTGAATTAAATGTGAATTATGTTTCTATTGGTAAAATTACTCCACTTTACTCAGATTCAAAAAAATTTTATTTGAATAATAAAAATTTATGTCAATCAGAAATAGTATATAATGATAGGGGAAATTACATGCATCATAATATTTTTTACCAAGGAAATATAATATGTACTGAAAAATTTGAAATTATAAAAACACTATCACCAATAATGATTAGTCATAATAATTATAAAGGACGTAATTATAATTATGATTATGATACCGATTATTTATCTTTATCTTTAGAATATCAACAAAAATTACAAAATTTAAATGAAATTTTACAAAATTGTAAAACAGATTATCAACGACAAACAAAAATATTAGTACAAGAATATGGCCATAAATATCAAAATAAGATAGAAACGATTCAAAAATTAAATGAAGATAATAAAGAATTAAATAATGAAGAAAATGAAACCAATCAAAAAATAAATGAATCTTTAAAAAAAATGTCTACAACAATATAAAGAACAATATGATAAAGAATATAGTTATCAGTTACAAATATTAAATCAAAATTTTCATCGAAATACATTAAATCTTACAAAAGAAATTGATGAAACACATGAAATATATCAAGATAAATTTGAAAAACTAGAACAGACAAAACAGCCAGCACAAGCGAATATATTATATTATCAGGGTCATTTTATATTGTGTAAAGATGTTTCTATATTCACAAAAACTTCAGATAATGCCAATTTTCCTTGTCTCCAATGTATGACAAGTTTTAGAACTAAAGAAGAAATGAATAGACATTTGGAGAATTGCCAACAAAATGAAGCAGTCAGAAACACATTTCCTAAAGATGATTATTTAGAATATAATAAATGTATTTTAAAAATAAAGTACCCTTTACTATTTATTGTGATTTTGAAAGCATATAATGTTAATATGACACAAAATCGAACGGAAAGTTCCAGGGCTTTGCCCGATTCTGAAAATTATAATTCTGAAAATGGTACGGGCCAAGCCCTAGAACCTTCGGTTTGTAATTATGAAAAAAGTGCATCTGAACAAAGTAAAGAAAAATATTTATTTGAACAAAAACCATTATGTTGGGGAATGTACATTCATTCAAATTATCCTGAATTATTTAAATCAGAATATTATCAATACTATGGTGAGATAGTTCAGAAATGTTTACAAAGAAAGTAGAAGAATTACAAAATTATTTTTCACAATTGCTTGAAACAAATATACCGATGATGCCATTAACAGAAAAAGAAAAATTAAATTTTATTAATGAAACAAAATGTTATTACTGTGGAAAAGAATTTACAAAAAATTATAAAAATGGCAAAGATAGATATCTTGACAAGCGAAGCGACGGCTCTGCCGTCAAGGTAAAAGATCATGATCATCTAAATGGATTATATAGAGGTGCAGCACATAATTCTTGTAATCTTAATGCTAATAAATTTAAATATAACTTTTTTCCTCTATATTTCTATAATGGTTCTAAATATGATTTCCATCTAGTAATGAAAGATTTATTTTCATCTGAAAAATTACAACAACAAATAAATGTACTATGTAAAACAGAAGAAGAATATTTTTCAATGCAATTAGGTTGTATTAGAATTTTAGATGCATTTAGATTTTTTTACTCCTTATTCATTAGATGTTATGGGAAAAACTTTGAAATCTGAACAATGTAAAATATTAAATAAATATAATTTAAAACCTTTAAAAGGAATATTTCCGTATGAGTACATAACTGGAGATTTTAATTCTGTGAATAAAATTATGGAAGAAGAACAACTTCCTCCAATAAATAAATTTAAATCAACATTAAAACAATCACAATTATCTGACGAAGACTATGCAGAAGCTGAAAAGAATTGGAGAGAGTTAAATTGTAAAACAATGTATGATTATACAATGAAATATCTTCAGATAGATGTATTAATACTAGCTGATCTTTTCGAAAACTTTCGTGACATGTGTTTAGAATATTACGGATAGATCCATGTTATTGTTATTCTACACCAGGTTTAACATGGCTAGCAGGATTAAAACATACTGGTGTTCAAGCCGATGGCTCTAGGACAAAGTCCGTTAACCTTAAACATTATAAAGAAAATACATATGATAAATTATTATTTTTTGAATCTGGAATTAGAGGTGGAGTTTCATCAGTTTTAGGTAATCGTTATGTACAGTGTTACAATAAAAAAGTAAATCCTGATGATTATGGAATAATGAAACCTTTATCTCCAGAAGAAAGTGATCAGTTTATAAAATTGTTTAATCAAAATATAGAAGGACTTATATCAAATGAAGATAGTCAAGCAGCAGTTGATGAAATCATGAGAGAAAACTATTTGTTATATTATGATTTTAATAGCTTATATTCTTCTTGCATGATACAAGAATTACCAACAGGTGAAATGTCATGGTGTAATATTCTTGATTATCAAAAAAGATATGATGGAAATTATAATCATGGTTATATATATGAAGTTGATTTAGTATACCCTGATGAAATAAAAGATAAAACAAAATATTTTCCTTTCTGTCCCGAAAACAAAATTCCTAATATAGAAGATTTTTCAGATTATCAAAAATCTTTAATTCCTAAAAAATACAGACCAACAAAAAAATTTATGTTAACACAAAGCAATAAAGGAAAGTATGTTGTTGAAGGAAGAATGCTAGATTGGTATTTAGATCATGGAATGATTCTCACCAAAATACATCGAAAACTATTTTATCAAAAAATCTAGGTGGTTAAAAAATTATATAGAGTTCAATATTGAAAAACGCAAAATAGCTAAAAGAAATAAAGATGATTTTGGAAACGTGTTCTTCAAATTAATGAATAATGCATTTTATGGTAAGACTTTAGAAAATGTGCGTAATAGACAAAATATTGAAATAGTTTATGATAAAGATAGGTTTCAAATTTAACAAGGAAACCTACATATAAAAGAACTACTAGATTTAGTGATGAACTATGTGCTGTACATTTACGTCGAATTAGCGTAAAACATGATAAGTTTAATTTCATTGGTTTCACTATATTAGAATTAGCTAAACTATTTATGTATAGATTTATATATGATTATTTAGCACCTGCTTATGGCAAAAAACTATAAATTACACTTTACAGATACCGATTCTGTTTTCTTAGAATTAACAATACCGTATAATTCTACACTTGATGAAGAAATTAATAAAATAAAAGATATCATTCATCCTTCTGATTTATGTAAAGTAAAAGATGAATTAGAAGGAAATGAAGATTTCATAACAGAAGCTATGTTTTTAAAATCTAAATGTTACTGTTATGATACAACTAATAATATTAAAACACATAAAACATTAAAAGGAATTTGAAAGGCATCAGTGGCTAATCAAATAACATTTCAAGATTAAAGATTATAAAAATGCATTATTTAATAATGAAATATAAACAGCATGTAATTATATACTTAATTCAAAGAAACATAAAATGTATTTAAAAGAAGAACATAAATTAGCATTAGATCCATTTGATGATAAAAGAAAAATTTTACCTGATGGAATAACTACTTCACCTTTTTAATTTTCTAATTTCTAAGATAGACAAATTTGATATATACATAAAATAAAAAATAATAAAATATTATAACACTATATTTGTATATTTTTTATCACTCGGTAAACAAATGTTCTATAACTCTATCATGAATTTTTTTATCAATATTAATTGTAATGAATCCATAATCTTTTGACCAAGCATTGTTACACGATTGTTTAAATTCATCTTTATTTCTTACACATAAATCTCTTAACAAATCACTTAAGTTTCTTGCATTTATTTCAAATAGTATAAATATATTTGCATTCTTTCTAATAACACTTCCGTCTAATGAATACATACTTTGTGTTAAATAAAAAACACTACAGTTATTATGTCTACCTCTTGTGAAATAATTTCTCTGAACTGACTGATTTCTATCATTAACACAATCATCAAAAATTACACAATGTTTCATTGTTTTATCTAGTTTACTAGGATCTTGCATATTACCACTATCATCTATTAGTTGTATCTTTATATGCTTATTTTTATTGGATTCAACTAACTGATTATTTTTTGTTGCTTCTTCACACCACGAACTTATTTCTTCTTCATATTCAGAATTTTCATATTCTTTGAATAATGAAGCAATTGCTGTTTTTTAAGATTATTTTCAAATCCATATTTTAAAAATTGATAGACGGGTTGTTCTGCCGTTGTTGTATAAATTATAAGATTGTTATAATCCAAAAAATTTGGACATTTGTCGTTAAAATTTTAAACAATAGATACGTTTTTTCCACAACCTGATCTTCCACAAATAACTGACAAAACTTTATTACATAAATTTGGATGATGATTAAATTTAAGTTTTTTTTTATTAAATGGAGGTAATTCACTCATTTTTTAATAAAAAAATTTTATTTTTATTTTTTTATTTTTTGTTTCTAAAGAAGAAGAAGAAAATTAAACTTCTCTAGCTTCGCGTAGGAGTTTATACCTCTCGAACCAAAAGATCTATCATAATCTCTTCACCTCCAAAATTTATTTCTTGTCCTTTCTCATCAGTGATTCTAATGTTAATGTTGTTAATAGTTTTTCTTGTAATAGGAAAATATATTAGTGTTTGTGGAAATACATTTAATCTATAACCAATGGGTACAGTAAAAGCTGGAAAACTGAATATTAAATTTGATAATTTACCATTTATATATCCTCCTTCAATAATGTCACAATGTACAACAATTGAATTTATTTCAGTTATTTTTGGAATCTTCTCACCTAAATGATAACCTTGACTATAGTTTGTTTATTAAATCCTAATAGCTTTGACAATGATCTATCATGATTAAAATCAACTTGATGATTTCGTCTAAAGTAAGAGAAAATTTATTAACTGCCGGTTCAACTGCAAAATGTAATTGTTTCTTATCTTTAAATGGTATACCTAAATTTCTCTTAATTTCATTTGATATTGATTCAACTTCTTAAGAACCAGGAAGAAAAGTTAGTACTTTCCACGTTTTCCCTTTATCAGTAGAATATCTAAATTGATCATTCACATCTTTTATAACATTTTGAATAGTGTTAAATGTAGAGAAACTAGTCAATGCAATATGATAATTTTTATTTTGTTCTAAATGTAGAATGGGTTCTAAATTACAAGTGTGTGATGAAGTAGTGGTTATAATTTTCAAAGTCGTACTAAATTTTGATGAACCCAAAATCTCTGTCAAATTTTCTAAATGATTATTAATTTTGTCTAAATCTGCTGAACACATTTTTTAGTTAAAATTTTAAATAGATATTTTTTTTAAAAAAAATTAGAAACAACATATTTCAGCTACACTTTTATAATCCTCTTCATTTAGAATCTTCTTTTCTAACAGTCTTTTCAATATAGCATGAATTTCATTGAAACTAGAATTATGTCCTTCTTTTATTGCAGATATTAAAATATTTAATCTATTTAGTAATTCTTGTGGATCATCTGGTAAAAATATGGTTGTTTCTGTTTTCTGTTTTTCAGATAAACCTTTTCCTACTTTAACTCCCGTTGATAATACATTTTCTAATTGTTTGTAACGTCTTAGAGATTTTACTGCACCAACTCTGTCTAACATAGCTTTATATTTTATAAGATCTTCTACAGCATAATTATTTAAAGCTGCTCCTCTTAACCTTTTCACTACGGCTGGCATACCAGGTATGCCATGCAAATCATTCCGCCAGCAGCGGTAAGGTTTTCCCCATTACGCGCGCATTTTACGATTGTCTATTGAACTGACAACGAAGTCATTTCTCTATAATACGGTTAATTTTGCCTGTCGAGGTATGTTTTGTTGTAAATAACTAAACACTAAACATGAGGTTAAGCTAGTGAATAAAACTGCAATTTATGAAAATCTTCTAAAAATATTAAAGCAAACTCGATCTTACATAATCATCAACAAACTTAACTCTTATTCATTGTTGGTAGCAGTTAATAACAATCACAAGCTAATCGAGTGAAAAAGTTGGAAGCACTTTCCAGTTGAGTACACTCCAGGTTTTCCCGCACAGGCAGTGCATTGGAACCGTGACATCTTTCGAAAACCATCTTTAAAACAGATTCTGCATCTCTTCTGGGGCTTTGAGATCAAATCAGTAGCTGGAATCTTTTCCAAACAATGCTCCTGGCTATTTGCAAGCGACATTCGCGCTCCAGAGTTGTTTGCTTGTTGAGATTCTCCGCTAGTTTCAATCAGTCGACGACGTTAGGTTTTCGTTTGCGAGCAGAGCCAGTTTCAAGTACGAGATATTCAATGACTTTGTCTGTGTAGCGTAGAAAAGTAAGTGAGCCACCCTACCTTTGATAAAGCACAAAAGAATTTCTGACCAATATATGAATTAGGTAAATAGCGTATTTGGTAAACCACTGTATGTTTTTCATGTGGGGGAATATGGTTCCAGGCATCTGTCTGCGAGATCTACCCCGCCCATGTTTTTATTGTAGAGCAAAACTGAGTTGGGTTTGCTGACAGCAGTTGTAACTCTATCCTTTCAGCGGGACACAACTTCCGGGGTACCAGCGTGGGAACAAGAATCTATCATGTAGATCAATTTTTTTCCGCTTGCTTTTTTGTCATCATATCGACTGATTAGTACGTCACCCTTGCGCATAAAAAGACATGCTGCGCTTGAAAATTGCGATTGCGTAATTGAGGCGGTGGCCTCTGTTGCGGCGGATGGTTTCCAGTAAGTAACGTATCATATTCCAAGAGATATTCGGCGAGAGCACATGAAGAAAACCAATTGTCGAGGAAAATGTGATATCCCAAATCAAAGAGCGGACGAGAAAGTTGAACAGCTTGTTCAGACTTCTTCAATGAGCATTGTATTTCATCATCCCAAGTGTTTTTTCCAGAATACAGAAGAAAATTTCCAAACGTATCCTATCCAGTACTCGCCTCAGACAAGACAAAAGTTTTCAAACCGTAGCGGGCGCGCTTATTTATTGGCACATATTGCCGAAAGTGCAATCTACCTTTGAATAAAAGCAGTCTCATCAACAGAAATTTCACGTCAGGCAGGTAGTTATTCATACAAATATCACGAACCATATCACAAAAAGGCAGAATTTTATCTTCACTCTTTGAATCAGTAGAAAGCGAGTTGTAGGATGCAAAGCGAACAAATTTAGTTATTGAGAAAAATCGGTCTCGTGGCAAGCACTCCATTCGTTCAAAGAAAGGACTGAAGTATTTTTCGTCTTTGCTCCAGCAAAGGTGAAGTTCTGGCTCCTTGCTAAGTCCCATGAGTAGAGATAATCCGAAATATTTCCGCATTTCATCTTCCGTCACGCTGTCCCATTCCTTTGCGAGTTCATTATCGCTGCGATATATCTCATGCCTCTCATTTGTCATTTTCGTATTGTGGAAAACAATTTAGATGACAGGAACAAATCAACGAAAAATGAAATATCTTCAACATTTTCAGGAACATCAAGTAAAGGGTTTATGCCAGGTGTGCCTAAGATTCAAGCATATCATCAAACGCGAGTCTCTATCTGGCTCAACAAAATGCCAATCACCAGATTTTGGATTTCAGCCTCATCCTCACTAGAACTGTCTTCGTCACCTTCATCAGAATATGTCGGCTCTTCATCTGAATTGATGGGACTGTGCGCCGCGTGATGGAATAAATTGTTAATTACGCTAGACTTGGCAGCTCTTGAAGATCGCGATATGATCCTAAATGCAGAAATGAATGCGTGTTCTCCCGCCTAATTGACCTGCAACGCTGTGGTGAGTGCAAATTGCCAATCAAAAGCGACTTATTCACGCCGATTCTGACGAACTTGTTATTGTTCGAAAGCGCTTTCTACGGTGGATGTGTTTCCCTAAGTCAATATCTAGAAGATATGTGCACAAATGACGATAAAACACTGATTCTCATCTAAAAAATGGGAATAATCTGGCATACCAGTATGCCAGATTTCCTTACCGTATTTTAGAGGGATGATTTGTCATGGCATACCTGGTATGCCAGATTCGCTTACCGCATTTTGAATGATGCTTATCCATGGCATACCTGGTATGCCTGCCGTATTTTGAGGGAATGACTGCTAAAAGCTTACCGTAGTGAAAAGGTTAAAAGATTAACAAAATTTCTATCTAAATTAAAAGGAGATTTATCTGGTGAAAAAATTAAACCTCGAAAAGGTTGTGGAAATATTTCTTTTTGTCCGAGATAAAATCTAGGTATTATTTTTCCATCTATAAATGAAGTAGAATGTTCAAATTGCATAGATTTTGGTAATTTCTTATTAATGTTTGATTCTAGTAATCCATAGTCATCTAATATAGTTTTGTGCTCTGGATCTGTTATATCAATTTGTTTATCATTATTTGTACTTTCTTTTTCAAGAGTTTTAAATGGTTTCATAGTTTTTTCAAAATCAGTTTTTACCTTGTTCGGTTTGCTGCATTTTTTCAAACATATCAGATTGAATACCAGCTTTTATCATTCTATGTTGAAGATGATTTTCTTTCATAATATTTCTTTGTTTTATTAACTCTTCTAATTGTTTTATTCTTTTAAAATTATCAGCTCTAATTTTATCCATTTTTAAAATATAATATTTGAATTTTGTGGTAACATTGGAATACAACAAAAACATTTTACTGAACAAATTATTTTTTTATGGCTTTGTTGTCTGACATCTTTTCGTTTAAAGTTTTCTCGTTTTAAGTTTTGTTTAATAAAGTTTTGCTTAAATTTTCGCTTAAAGTTTTTAGCTCTTCTAAAAAAATTTGTCATTTTCTTCATTAGAAATTTTACCATCACTAGAAATTTTGCCATCCTTTTTATTTTTATCATCAACTTTTTCTGTCTGCGATTGAAATGATATTTGATTTACTTCATTAGCTATTTGATCAAATTTTTCAATCTCATCTAACGTAATAACATTATCATCACATACTCTTTGAAAGTAGTAATGTAATTTGTCATAAACTTCTTTAATATGTAAATGCTAGTTTTTAATGATTTTCGTTTCTTAGTTATTAAAGATTTATCTAACATTGTAACAAGTGAAGTTGCAAAAACACCCGTACCTGTTAAAGCTGTAGCAACTACTGGAATTACTAAAACACCTGAAGATATAACAATTGTTAAAGCACCTAAACTTATTGTTAAGAATATGCCAATTCCTTGTGTTACATTCTTAACTTTAGTCCATCTCTTTCTTAATTTTTTATAATGCTCTAATCTTAATAATAATTGAGATTTCTTATCTTTCATATAACGTACTCTATCTTTGTGTTTTTCTTTGTTCATTTTTTCAATGTTAATCTTTTCAATGTCCATTAAAGTAGAACTACGTTCATATGATAACGAAGGATATATTCTTGCGGTTCCTTCCATTTCTGAAGTTCCTTCCACTTTTGTTTCTTCCATTTTTAAAGAAATATTATTAGTCACATGTTATATTTTAAAAACCTGAAAGATGGATAAAATTCATGAATTTGAAATTCTCAACTTTTATGATTTTCGGTGTCCTGGAACGGTCATGATTTTCAAGGTAAAAATTGTAATTCTCAAATTTGAGATTCTTAACTTTTCTGATTTTTTCGGTGTCCTGGAACGGTCATGATTTAAGCGAGAAAATTGTAATTCTCAAATTTGAGATTTTGAAAAATTTGAAAATTGGGTATTTTTAAAAACGCCCAAATTTATGAATTTAGGTCTTCATAACCTGAAAAAGGGTTCAAGTTCATGAATTTATGTCGTTTTTAAAAAGTACCATTTTTGAAAAAATGGTACTTTTTGAATGGACTAAATTCATGTATTTAGGTCTTAAAAACCTGAAAAAGGGTCTAAATTCATGAATTTATGTCGTTTTTAAAGATGCCATTTTTTTGAATTTTATGGTGTCCTGGAACGGTCTTTTGCCCATTACTGTGGATACCATATAATGTGCGATTATTCAGATCTTCGACCTATCCATTAATTACTGCATAAGAAGTCTGATGTCGTTATCCATCAAGATGAAGGTAACGCAGCGTCGATACAACGCAATCAGAAACAAATATAGGTCAAATGACGTGCAAGCTACAAGCGCTTTATCAGCTATCTGTTGCTTTTATCAATCGTTTATGAAATAGGCCCCAGGTGAATACCGCGGGTGCGCTTTTTACCAAACTGCGGTCGAACTATGGAACCAGATTCGTGTGAGATTGTCAAAGTGTCATGCGCACTGTGCGGAAAGATAAACATCTTGCTGGAGAATGATCATCAGAGAAGTCGAGGTTCTTCTCAGTTCCCGAAAAGTAATCCGGTGCCGCCTAAGTTTGAGCGACCCAGTCACCTGTCAAATTCAGTATCACACTTGCACATGTTTGCAATTTGAGAATTTCTGGTATGGAACTGCAAAAAAGTTTAGTTTAGTTATGAAGAAACTTGTTGGCAGCTTTTGTTGGTAGCCTATTTATAAACATCTTTACACTAAATTCAGAAAATTAATGCATGATTTAACAAAAACAAATTTCAAGTGTGATTTAATCGGCGAGTGTAATCATTCGAAAGAAAATCTGCTTTTTTACATATATATACAGGAATCATTGTCAAAAAATTGTCATTAAGAGAACATCAATATCTGTACAGAATGGTAAAATTTACATTTGATCATAACGAATTCCTGAACAGTTGAATGGCAGTCAAAAAACATCTTGCAAACAATTTCTTACAATGAACGAACGTGTAATGACAATAGAAGGATGGCAGTTATGAAAATTATCAAACAGTTGCAAATAGTGTTGCTTTACACAACTTAGCAGAAAATGCTTGTCCGAAAATACCAATTGCAAAAGAAACTTCCGTCATCTAACAACCTTCCGGAAAATTTAGAATTAATCTGCGAGACATCATGTTCAGTAATCGCACTAATCAGACACGAAAAGATGCTGGTAAAATAAAATTGGTATACATTTCATCATGCAAGATAGATTGAATTGCAGATACAATTCTCAGTCCAATATTCCAGTACACGACAAGCTATGTCATCAAAATAGCTTTGCTTATTTCAAGAAAATAATTAACTCTGATTTTCAAAGGAAATAGCACTATCTTCAAAATCGAATGATAGTTTTAAAAAACACAGAGGAAGAAAGCCCTTCATGTAGTGTATGAATATCTATATGAAGACAAGGACTGTGGCTATTTGATTCATCTGTAAGGCATTTCGAAAGATCAAGGCATAAAAATAGAAACATAATTATTAGATAAATTCATCAAATAGTTGGAGACATTAATTCAATCAAAACAAATAACTCTGAAAACAAAACCTATATCCACTACTGTAAAGTAAATGGGTTTGTTGATATGGATGCTTTTGAGGAACCAGCAGATCCCAGTACTGATTGTGGAATTTGCTGATGCTGCGACGACTGCTGTGAATGCAACCGCAGTCTATGATCCGAGGATCGAGCTTGCCTTACACCCGATACCTGGGAATTGTTAGATTCTGATACATTAGTTAAATGTCGCGTAAGTTGCGGTAACTGCTGCACTAAAGCGGCACGCGCCGAATCTGAGGATGCAATACCAGCAGTAGATATAAGAGTTGATTGTAAAACCGAATTGGTCGGATTTGAAGACTGTGCCGTAGATATTCCGACACCAGTGAACGATTGCTGCTGAGCAACTGAAGCCGCAGACTTGCGTTGTTGATTACACTGTTCTTGATACTGAGTTAAAGCAACCGAAACGGTTTTATGCATCAGCTCCCGAAGACACTGAAAGAAAGGAGAATCAATTTATCATAGAAATAATTCTTAAATGCGTTGCAAGTTGCATTATTTCATGTTTTGTCTAAGCATTTCTATTAATGATTTTTAGTCAAAGCTTGATAGAAGAGGGCGAATCATGGAAATCTTTTTAAAATATGAGAAGTAAAGAGGCATGTAAAGAAATACAGGATTGGTTAAGTAGAACAATGCGCAAATGTTCAATTTAGAGCTGAAGAAAAGCAAAAACAGATAATACCCACTCAACCGAAAAAATCAAATTCAGTTTTTTTGATCATTCAACCACGCAAATGTCCCGATTCCTAAAGTTCTGACCCACTCATAATATTGTCGAACAAAATCATTCATACCAACAGCAGTCAAGTTTTTCGCAATGAATTCTTGAAAAATCAGTCCTTGAAATCAATTAATTTGGCTTCTACCACCTAATGATGTGCTACTGATATACAGTACTGTGCAAAAAGATTGCCCCACCCTAAATTTTATGAGATATTCGGTGAATTATGACTTTAAGTAACGATAAGGTATCACATATTGGTATAACTATTTCGAAAACTTATCTTAGTGTTATCCTATCGTACTGACTATTGCAAATGGTTATTAGAATTCATATTTTAGCTGAATTCCTTTATGCTGTTGATAAAATCCAAAACCATGCATACATTTATCAATTAACAATTCATAGAAAAAAACTTAATTCACATGAGATGTAGCAATGTTCAGTAAGTCAACGGTCCACCTTTCGCCTTAATGCATTCTGCTACTCTTCTAGGCATCGATTCTATAAGTTTTTTGCAACTATTAGTCATTTCATTGGTTCGCATCAAGATGTCCAGGCATTGCTTGATGATGTCTTGCTTCGTCTTCATTCATGTTTATTAATTTTTTGCTTCAAGATGAACCATAAGTTCTCTATAACGTTCAGGTCCGAGCTGTTCCCGGCCATTCCAAAAGCCACACTCTATTCAAACGCAAGAATTCCCTACACACTTTGGCGGTATGGCAAGGTGCCAAGTCTTGCTGAAGGATCCACGCCTCACCTTCCCACCAATCATGCGCCTGCGGTAACACTCTGCTTTCCAGAACTCGGAGGTACTGCTCTTTATTCATTGATCCATCTACGACATGGAAGCGCCCTGTACCTCGTATTGACATGCAACCCCATATCATTAGCTTTAAAGGATGACGAAATCGAGCAGCGAAGTGATCTGCTTTTGGAATCTCACCAACCGTGCGTCTCACGAAGCGGGTCTGAAGTGGTTGGATGCATGTTTCATCGGTAAACATGACTTTTGACCAGTCATCAATATGCCAATGCCTGTGATCTTTCGCCCATCGAAGTCTTTTTTCTCGCATTGCTGGCGTTAATACTGGACTATTAATTGGCCGATAAGCTGGCCGTCCTGCCTCCAACAGTCTTTTCCGAACGGTAGAAGAGTCAAGTTGCACACCATAATCGGTCGCAAGCTCTTCAGCCAATTCTCTGGATGATGCTCTAGGAGCGGCTTTTGATAACTTTACAATCGTTCGGTCTTCGCGCTCTGAGGTAACCCTAGGCCGGCCGCTATTGTGATAATCAGCTTCCGTGTTACCTCTTTCCTCAAATCTTTGAATGATACGATCCACAGTGCGACGATCTTTTCCCATTGCAGCTGCAGTTTCCCGATGAGACATCCAACCAGATTGATAAAGGCCAATAATTTGACCGCGAGTAAAATCGCTGGAGGTTGCCGTTATCAGCGCTCAGTGAAAACAAATGTCATTGATAAGACGATACAAGATAGAAATCAGTGTACCCACGCGTGTTGAATGCAGCATTGATGACAACTGTTGTCTCGATTCCGCAATGATTGGCTGCTGCCTTGATTCAACCAAACACGATGCATTATCGCAAAGCAGTTAAAATGATGACGACTGTTGTCTCGATTCCCGCAATGATTGGCCGCTGACTTGATTCAACCAAACATGACGCATTATCGCAAAGCAGCTTTGCTGATTAAACGTGTCGAACAACATAATAAATGTTTGTATTTTCCTTCCGGCCTACTCCTCTCTATTTTATAGGTTTCTTAACTGTTAGTGTCACAAGCCATATACAACGCATGCAAAGGACTGTAACTGAATGAGGAAATGATGAAATTGATAAGTAGAGCCATCGATTTTGACCAAATATCATTATAATTACCTATACATGTAAAAGAGCTGTTTTCATAGAATACTTGTGGGTGGGGCAATCTTTCTGCACAGTACTGTATATATATATATATATATATACCTTCATCCAAACAAACAACTAATTATTGGATTCTTTGATAGCTAAACTAAGCTAGGTTGAGTCACAACCAACAAATTTGGTGACTTCAGTTTGCCATCGACCATTCAACTTGGTGTCAAGAATTTCTCTCACTTTCACTGCGTAATGTGAAGAAGCGCCATCTTGCTGATAATGTGAACTTACGTGGGTTGACTGAAAAGTAATGCCTTCACTATTGTCATTCATTCTAAGCGCGCGTTATGACCATAGATATTGATTCAAATCGAATAGCTGCGCGCACGTGACTATCTAACTTGTTGCTTCCATTTTACTGTGCATTGTGTCACCATGAGCAATCTTGAAATGACGGGTAATGATGCACAGTTGTCGGTGCGAATCAAACAACGTGCTGTCATCGAATTTTTAACTGCTGAAGGGGTTCCTCCCGTCGAAATCCATCAACGATTGGTTAATGTTTATGGCTAAGGATGTCTGGATGTCAGTGATGTTCGATGATGGGCACGCAGAAGTTCGGAGGTGGATGCTGGAAGCCTCAATCTTGAAGACAAACATCGAAGTGGGCGCCCTGTCTGTGCCACTGATGACTATCACATGGACTGGTGGGTGACATGATCCAAGACAATCGTCGAATCACTCAGCGAGAGATAGCTGAAGTGCTAGAGATCTCTCAAGAACGTGTTGGACACATTATTGCCAGTTTAAACTACCGGAAAGTGTGTGCTAGGTGGGTACCTCGTATGCTCACACCGGACATGAAACAAACAAGACTTCGAATTTGTCAAGAAAATTTGCTGCGATACGAGTCTGAAGAAGATGAATTCTTGCACAGCATCGTGACTTCGGATGAAATTTGGGTGCACCATTATGAACCTGAATCAAAGCGCCAGTCGATGGAATATCGTCATCGTGGATCCCCAACAAGGAAAAAACTCAAGACCCAATCATCCGCCGGGAAAGTGATGACCACTGTGTTTTGGGACGTGACTGGTGTCATTCACATCGATTTTCTAGAGCATGGAACGACGATAAACTCTGCTCGATACATCTCAACTCTCAAGGCTTTGAAAGCGCGATTACGTCGGGTTCGGAGAAATAAGAAGATTATATTACACCACGACAACGCACGACCTCACACCGCCCATGCCACCATTGAAGCCATCAGTGCACTGGATTATTCACTCCTACCCCATCCACCATACGGCCCAGATATTGCGCCTTGCGACTTTCACTTGTTTCCGATGTTGAGAGCATCTCCGTGGGATTCGCTTTGAAACAAGTGAGGAGCTTCAGAAAGAAGTCAGGAGATGGATAAGAACTCAACATAAAGATTTTTTTCTCGATGGCTTCCGTAAACTGGTGCATCGTTGGAGGAAATGCACACAGACTGGTGGTGATTACGTGGAAAAATAATGATTGTTCTTTAAATCGATATTTTACTGATTTCCAGTAAAGTAAGTAACAACCCATGTAAAGATAATAATAAAGTATACTTGTGGGAAGCTATATTTTCTGAAACGAACATATATGGAAGTTTCAATAAGTATTTAGAGACTAGGAGGCATTACTTTTCAGTCAACCCGTATGTTTCAGGAGAAGTAAGGGACAACATGTTCAGTCAAAATCACACAGTTATTGCTGGTACTGAGTAGCATGGGTCTTACTCTGCAATTTCCAATGAGGATTTTCAGCTGCCCAATAATGAGTATTATGTTTGCTGATGCTTCCCGACAGATAGAAATTGCACTCATCAGAGAAGACAATTTTTCTTGATCATGAAGGATCTCCGCGAAATCGGTCAATCATTATTTCGCAGAATTGCAGGCGCCTGTCCTCATCCCCATCAAAGAGCAATTGGCAACAGCTGGCCTTATAGGGCTTCATTCCAGATTTATTTAGGCAACGAAACACACTAGATGGAGAGATGTCATTGTCACGAGCAATTTGGCGTATCGCTGATTGTGGATTTTCATTCACTTCTTCTTGAACGAGTTCAAGTGAATCATCACCGGATGCCGTTACAGGACGCCCTGATCTTGGTCTGTCTTTCGATAACGAACCGGTTTCCAACAGTTTCAATTTTCAATAATTAATCTGTGATCTTGATGGAAGACTTCGTCCGTACTTCTCTTCAAACTTTCGCCTGAATTTTCGTAGGCGAGAGCCCAGGCACAGCACATCACTTGCTCTTCAAGCGAATACATTGTGAATGATTTGTGAATGAGCAGCCGTTGATTCGGCTGCTCTGTGTTCTAGTATTGAATCGATCATAGACATCTTATTCAACAATTCAAGAATTTCAAACTATCTGAATAGCTATCGAACATCTCATCCTCCACAGTCATGTAGATTGACTGAATAGTTAAGGCTACCTTTTTGACTTGATTCAACACCGATTAAACTCATATGATATTAGTAAAATTATTGTACTAAAACTTTTGAAACACCCGGTATATCATTTGTGGTTTTCACTCGTTCAATTTTTCTCTTCTGAGAAGATCTATACTGACAGAATACCTAAATTATATAAACAAAGCTAGACAAGGCATGCCATTTTTAGACGGATCTATTAGAAAAATATTGCAGTGTTGCAATATTACAAATATTTCGTATAACAACGATAAAAGGGTGATTCAAAACAGAAAACCTGTGATCAAGACGAAGAATAATTGCAAATGTTAAAATGACGATAAAGAGTGAAATATCAAGGACATTTATGATGGAAAACAAAACGAATTTCATAGAGAAACAAGTCGCCATTTTTTTAACGACACGTTTTTCAGCCTTTTCTTAAATGCTATTTTTCCTCTCCTTCTTTGATTAGTTCGCACAAATCAAAAGTTACAGTATCCCATCTTTCGTGGATTGAAGCTCTCTTGGTGGCTATTTCACTCTTCCTTTTAAGGACATTGCTTCGTTTTTTTCTGTCGCTCAATTTCATCATTATGCTTCCTTTTCCGCTCTATTTCGTCTTTCTCCAGTGATTTCTGGTTTTCGGTCAAACGGTTCTTGAAATTCGCGTGTGCATCGAAACCAGATGAAATCATGCTCTTGGATACACTCATTGCCAAACAATTTTCTTCTGCCTGCTAAGATACCCATTTACTAAGAGACAGGAATCAACTGATATTGCGGATAATTTGTTTCATTTCTTAGTAAGAGAGATATATCATCTTTATTGATTCACAATATGCGGTGAATGCATTACACAATTGACAAAAGACAATACAGAATATAAAAGGCAGTGGCAGTCATCTTCCATAGCGTATAAAATATTTACTAAAACCATCTGTGGAGGCACGAGGAGCTCTAGTACATCAATTATCTCTCGGTGTTGGGCGTCTCATCTCAAACATCACACGCAAAGGATGATCATCATCCATCATGATTTCCCTGAACAATTTCTTGCACAACCTGTCAATAAATGATTCCAATGGACAAAATTCAATTCTAGAAAAATATCCCGCCGCAAATCGTTCAACTCTTGCAAGCTTGCTTAACAAATAATTCGTTAGATTGGGGAACCAAGGTACGGCATAAATCAAAGCCGATCTTATGAAAGATTCATAGCAATAAAAAAACTGTAGTTAAAGACATTTAGCTCGCTTTAAATTCCTAAGAATGAAAAATCTTCTGAAACATTTGTTAACAGTCTTATCAATATGGTAGTTCCAAGTAAGATCATCTGAAAAGTGAACACTAAGCAATTTCAGAAAATCCACTGCAGATAAAATATCGAAGTTGCTACAAAATAAGGAATTCAAATGCTGTGATCTCTTAGTGATGCAATTCATGACACAACTTTTCTCATAATTTAACGTAAGACCAACATCAGAGGACCAGTTCTCTACGTATATGTGTCCACTCACGTTGCAAGTTTTCATCACTTTCGTTTCATACAGTGTAAGAAGGCTACATCGTCCGCATATTTGCCGATTATATAATTGTGGTACAACGGTTTGAGAGAATTCGTCATCATTGCAAAAAGCACGGGCCAACTACGCTCCGCTGAGGGACTCCGCTAGTGACCGTTGACCACGTCAATGTCTTACGATTCAAGCGAACTCATTGTTTGCGATCACAAAGGAAATCCTGTATGAAATGAAAAGCTTGGCAAAGAAGCTAGAATTCGAAAATTGAATATTTGTATGGTCTTGAATATTTATATATAAAATTGAGATAGAATAGAATCGAAGGATAGTTTGTCGAACGCCTTGGAAAGATGTCGCCGCCAATACTCTCACTGCACCTGATTTTTCATCTAGAAATTGAAGAATATGATAGTAGATATACGTCAAGGCTGTTACTGCTCCTTTGCCAACTCTATGCAAGCGAACTGGGATGAGTTCATTTTATTCTTATCCAAGCATCTAGGTACGTCCGATAGGTCACCTAACACTTTTTCAAAGGAGGCATTGACACATGGCACGCTAGGAGAATTCAAAGCGATCTTGGAAATATCTGGCTATTTTGAAAAATTCGGGAAAATTTATCCAAAATCGAATCACATCATCCGAGAAGGAACGACGGGCTTCCTTCAATGATAAATCAATAGTGAATAATCACCAGTCACTGGTGAGCACGTCCATGCCCACAGATTCCTATTTCAATGACCTTGCAATGTGAAGCAGATGGTCTTCACTGCCATTAAAAGCCAATTTTAGAAATTGTGATGCGCACATTGTCGGATTATTCAATGATAAAAGTCTCTGCAGATTCGAAGTCGACGTTTTATAGAATGTCCTCACTCGATCATCATGGTTCAAACTATCCATAAGTCATGCTGCAGTTTCGCCAATAAATATTCGATCATTATCCAGAAAAAATTGTCCGAATTGACCGTGATCGAGCATAACTGATGTGCATTATCCTCTACATATTTGCCTTGAAGAAAAAGCACAAGAACGTGCTTCAACAGAGATCTGAAATCGCTGTACATTTGATGAACAAAACTCATCACCATTATTTCTCACACAATTTCGGCAGTACTGAATTCAAAAATTGAAGGTAAACTTCCAAGGAGACGTCACAGAGAGAATTACGAATCTCAATGACACGCCTATTGGTCAAGTTATTTGGACGATCGGAGTGAGTGACAAAGAAGTAAAAATTGACGTAAAAACGGTAACTGTTCTAGGAGTCGGTTGATTACCGGGAAAAGTTGAATCCATCTGATCTCCACACGCCTGATCGTTCGATGTCCACTCACTTCCAACAATTTTTGTACATCTTTACCAGATGTCCATCGGGAAGCACAGATAAACTAGCCGTAGATATTATCACTAAATTGTTTCACAAGTCCTCTAAGCTCCTCGCGTGCAGCTCCAACAGCGTTTGAAATATGGAGCAATGTAGACTACACGATCCAATGTCTAACAAGCGAGGGAGTTTCTGGAAACCGTTGTGACAACTAGCCATGACAGATGGACCATCAGACATAATCGGGTGATACCAGGTGTGTACTATAACATGCCCAAGGTGAATACCCACGCCATGGAGGTAAGGAGTTGCCTTAAGTCTCCTTTCACAAGCTCTTCTTCGCTTGTGCTGTCAAACATTTTAAGATGTTGCACATCAAAGAAACAAATGCAAGCACGTAAGATGTTTTCAGATGATAAACACAGACAAATTATCTTATTAAAACGTACAAAATCTAAGTGCCACGATAATAAACTCCGGCAAGACGAGAACTGGCAAAAACGGATGGAAATGGAAAAAGGAATGACTGGCAAACAATATTATCATAATAACATGAAATTTTTCAACTTCTATCCTGTCCTCCAATAATGGCTTACATGAAGCTGTTTTGTTATATATTGCTAAGAATATAAGACATCATTTAAATTGGATATTCCTACACAATGAAAATCCCGCAGGTTCATATTTCTCCTAGTATTTCCAGCAATTTTCTTAAATTTCTCGCATTGCGGAAATTCAGCATCAAACAACAACATTGCTTGTAATTAAATGTCATTTTGAGGCTTTAGGACCATTTAGTAATACATGTACATTGACAAGGTACCTCAGCAGAAGTTTTATCGTACAATGCGATCTACCTTTCCTGCCTACTGACATAAAATCAAAGTATACTATTGATTAAGCTACACCATCGTAAAGCTATATGCACAGTTGTATCAATTCATAATACAAAACGGGTAATGTAAAATTCCAGAGCAACAGCATGCGAAACGTCTTTCAGATTTCGATTCTCAGGATTTCAAAAAATACCACTTTCTTTTGGTATGCATGTGATTGGAAGTATCGGAAATCATATAATCCGTGATAGCCAAAATGATGAAATAATAAAATATAAATGACCGGACAGTCTATTCGGGCAGAAAAATAAGATATGTATTCGTTCCAGTCAAATCATGTATAATGTCTGCAAAGCTGAAATAGTGACAAGGGCATCTTTTCCCAGGTGACGTAAGGACTGCATTATAATTCGCATTTATAAACAATTGAATGAAAAGGATGAAGATCATTGATTGACAATGTACTTGTGTACCTACTTATGCACAAAATTACGATTAGTCAGGTCAAAATTATTGAAAAATAATTTTACTGCATGTACATGAAAATATTACTGTAAAATTGAATAATAACGTTGTCGTCAATACAGTTTACATATATGAATGCTTGGTGCCAAGTGTCCCTGTAAAAGGAGTTCGAGTGCATTTTCAGACAATACATGTGACAGAAAGGTTTCAAGAAAACTCTCCACAAGCTTCATGGAAGTGATTTTGCTAGTCTGGAACTGGATAAGGAAATCGTGGTCTTGGGACAAGTTCAGAAGTAGCTAAGTAGAGCACATTTTCCTTTCATGAAACAAATCGCAAGCAGAAGGAAACAACAGGACCCGACACGGAAACTAAGATTTTATGGGGCTCCGGAACAGAAATTTATTTAGAATGCATACGGTCGACTTATTGAGGTCATCAACGGGTTTCACTAACAGTCGCATGTCAATTTTGATCGGAGGAGGAATAAGTGTTCGACTGAGAAAAAAGATAGGTGTATTATTGAGGTCACCCCGCGGATTTCAACGAAAAACGAATGCCTGGAAAATTCGTGTCATGCAAGCATCAAGAGTCGCTTTTCATCATTCTCTGTAGAGTAGAAAGTAAAATCTTTGAATATTCTGAACAGGCCTAACTAGAAATAAAGCCAAGTGCCATGTGATATCAATTCGCAGTTTCTTGCTAAATTCATGAATATTTGTAGGAAGAAGTTAAATGATGACTTTTAGGAGCTAACTTGACTAACTCCAACCGGACCATTAGGTTTAGAAAATGGGAGGTTGGGGGTGGAAATTGCCCCCTTACACAGTTAAGGGCGTTCGACTAAGGATATAAGTGGGACTATGGTTAAATGTATATCAAAGAACTGACATCGACTTTGATTTCGTGCAATCAGCTTTCAGCTGGCATAATTCATTTTATCTCCTAAAAACCTGTTTGTATACTGCATGATGTCAAAATCACACGAATGATTTCCGCTAGCTTTGGTCTTTTGAATGCATGGAAGGATGATTTACTAGTCAGCTTCTAGTTTATGAAACTAGCCCGACTGAAATAAAAATGAATAATTTTACACGCTATTTGATATAATGTACTGGCGAAAAATACCGGCCAATTATTTATTTTTCCGAGGCGGCCGGTTTCTAAATTAATTATTTCTGGAGGCTAGTGCTTGACGGCCTCAGAATCGGCCAATTATTTCTTCACTACTTATTTATATTACAGTACTTAGATTAAAAACTACTGAAAGTGTCCTGTGAATAACACAGCTTTTCTTTAGACTAGTGAGCTGCTATTGACCGCGAATTTCAATGTGAATCCTGTCAAAATCATTGAACATCACAAATCAGGCAAAATTAATCATCAGGAAATGTTCCCTTGGCGCTTGTTAAAATTGTTTGACATTGTTGAAATATAAGAAATACACTGTAGTATCTGTTTGACAAATTGGATTTTTTTAAAAAATGGCCTTCTAATAATAATTATCTGTTTTTCAAAGTGCCCGGCCGACGGTCGGTTTCTAAATTAATTATTCATCATTTGAAGAAGTCGCCGGCCAACGGCCGGTTTTTTTCGACAGCGCAGTAATGGTCTAAAATTACAAAATGATCCGCGATCCTAAAAACATGGTGTATTAGGGTGCTACAAAAACAATTGAGAAAACAATGAATGTACCATGCAGACCGGTAGATTTCAATGATAAAAAGATGGATCTTTGGGACAACCAAATAATATCAACAAAGCAAATTCAATTTCGCAGAAGCAGCCTTCATGCATCATTACGTCCATCTACCACACGTTTTGGCAACATTCTGTCACTTCTCTTATTTTTACAGAATGCACACTTTCCCCTCTTCCCTTTGAATTGTTTGTTTGTATCTGCGACTTGATGACTGCCCAGCCTTAGGGGCGCGATTTTCTCCCTTGTAAAGATATGAAATAAAAAGTAGTTCAAATAAACGGCGATTCGGAGACATTTCATCACAACGCCGAATTCTTCTATTAGAAAACCATTTAACCGGTCTGCCAATACGCTGCGATATCTTCATATGTTCAATAAAATGTGGAGATCTTATGAGTTGCTGTGCATACGAGATCACAGTTATCGCATCAAGTGTCCAGTATACTTAGAAACAAGTGTGGTCACTAGAGCTTCAGATAAAGTATTCACAAGTTTGATGAGTTTCCTGTCAACAGTTCAACAGTATTTACAAGAACACAAAACTGATGCAACCCATAAAACACTGCTATCGTTGATGATGATGTCAGCAAAATTATTTTTTTCTTCAAGAATATTATGATCAACAACAAATTCATGCCCTCTAAATCAAATTGATATTTTCATAATATTTATTTCCAAAGTAAGAAATGTCAAAATTCGTCTATATTTTCCAGAATTCTATTAATTCGTGTATGTTTCCCCAAATCTCAAAATTTGTGCACAATCACCAAAAATTTGAAAATTCGTGTATATTCATGCATATGCACGAAATTCGGGTAAGTGCAGCCACCCTGTTTGACTCAATCTGTGTGACTGTCTCTGGGAAGCATTTCGATTTTCAGTACAGTGCTGTGTAATTTCTTTAAATACATTGTTACAGTGATGTCTTTTAATCCGTTGAACAACTTCACCGTAAAACACAATGGAGTGCATAATAATATTGGAGGAATAACTATGAAAACGAAGTGCTATCAATCTAATAATCAATCCTAGCTCCCCATCGACTTTAAATTTGGACCAACATTCAGCAAGAAGAGCTCAAATGTATACTAAATTTGGAATAAACTATTTGAAGCATCTTTAAGTGTAACAGGCACATTTTTCTGAAGTTTGAAAGCTTAAATTCCGAGCCTTAGTAACGAATATTGATCAGCTAAACTCAGGTTTAATACATGAAGTTATGAAGCGAAATAAACTGTCGCATGAACACTCACTTGCGGTTTGCAATGCTCCTCAAGCCATCTGATAACACAAGCTGACAACTCTGCGAAAGTATTAGTTGATGTAAATGCGTTGAATGAAAGAAACAATTGATCCATCATTTGTTGAAAAACTTGAAATTTCAATTCATCAGGTAGCTGGGATTCATTGACTAATCCTGCGCTTTGATTTGATTTCAAAATGTGCTCGTAATTGCTGAAATAGGAATAAAAAGTTATATGCGAAAATGCTTAGTATGCAGACATAAAGCAGAATATAAATGAAAGGAATAATGTGATTTACAAAACAATAAGACTATTTTTTGGGAAGGGGGGTTGGGAGATTTACAAAAGAAGCTATCCTGGCATGTTTCAGATAGAGTGCAAAATCAAAAAATTTATAAAACGTTCTCTGAAAAAAGATATTTTCAGGCTTAAAAGAACTCGGTCAAATTTTAGGATTTCCCTTGAGAATTCATAAATTTTGCGTGGGAGGTCTGAAAATTTTCAAAATCAAATTTAACTTTCGTTTGATTTCTTTGACATCAACATTTCACAATCATTCAATCAACCTCAAATCTTCAAATTATATATATCTCTTGATCCCTCATAATGAGCTTATAAATGTTCTAAATGATAGGTTAGGCCTGTGGCGTTTCTAATTCTATCATTATCATATGCCAGTGTTGCCACAAGTGCCCGATCAACTTTTTTTTCACCATACTCCAAAATTCACGCTGAATTTAAGCATTCCGTAAATAATAACTACATTTATAAATTCAAAAGTATAATTAAGTGTCAAACTTGTCGATGAGTGTTTTCAATTTTCTACTTCAAGTTCATCATGTAGCCAAAAATTACCAGTGACACATTTCACTGTAGTAATAGACCATGGATCCCTTGGGTACCAATGTCCTTCCGCCTCCTTGTGGTGGTACCCGCCCCGTTCCTCGGATCGGGTCGAAATGGGGGACACTTTCCGAGTGGCCGTCTGTTGGCGCGCTGCCTCCTTCGGGGTTTTGCCACTCTATTTCTCCGTTGGTCGTGGAGAAATAGTTGTCTTCTTCTGTATATATCTTTACGGCCACTTTCTTTCATCTCCTCTCCCTCGTCTACTCATTCTTCTCCTGCTCCTCATGGCAGGAATCCATCCCAATCCTGGTCCTTCACCTCGCCACCCTCCTAGGTACCCATGCGGAGTCTGTCAAAGAAGCGTTGGCTACACCGGCCGTTCTGCTCAGTGCTCGGCATGTAAACTTTGGATTCATCTTCGCTGTTCCTCTCTTACCTCTCGCGCCTTCAACGCCCTCCCCAGGCGTCACCAATGGGTCTGTCCCACCTCTCTCCTACACACTTTCGTTTTCCTTCTCCATCCCCAACTGTTTCTACCTCAGACCGCACATCCTCCCTCTCCCGCGCCCAATCCACCGTATCCGTCAAATCCTCGGCCCCTTTGGCCTCTTCCCTGCAACCCCGCGTTGTCCTCTAACGCCTCCCCTCTCCTCCCAACCGCTCGTCCTAAAGTCCATCGCGCCGCTGCCGGCCTCCTCCCTCCCGTCGCCCCGCACCCCCTGTGCCTGTCTCCACCCCCTCGGCTGCCTCTCTCATCGTCCCTGCAGCCTCGTGTCGTCCTCTCCCGTCTCCACCTTCCGCCCACTCCTTCCGCGCCCGCTCCCAGCCCTGCCGCCGCGACTGCTGTTCTTTCTTCCATGCAGCCGTGTGGATTTCGGCGTGTTTTGTCCGTCCGTTCCTCTCCTCCCCTCTTCCCCGCCCGCTCCGAGCCCTATCCCCGTGACTGCTGCCTCTCTCAGCAGCAGCCTGGGTTTCTGTCCCCGTCTCCTGCGGTGTGCCTCCCCCCTGTCTCCTCCTCTGTCTTGCCTCCCCTCCTCCTCCCGCTCCTTACCCTTCCTCAGCCTTTTCTTTGCCATGTCCTCCCTCGCCCAGCCCACCTTCACCCGTAAGACCCCTCCGTCCTATTCGCTCTTCCCCCGATCTTCAACCAACGAGCTCAAGATCCTTCAGTGGAACGCAAACGGAGTGCGGGCCCGCCGCTTGGAGCTCACTCACTTTCTATCTTCAAATCCTTACGACTTCATTCTTATCCAGGAAACGAAACTTCTCCCATCCACTACTTTTCGTATTCCTGGATATAAGTGCTACCGCCAGGATCGGACGATTCAGCCCCGCCGCGGCAGTGGTGGAGGCGTGATGACTCTGGTCCGGGATGGTCTTGCACATTCTCCTTGGTCCATCCCCTCGCTCGCTTCGTCTAATTCTCATTGTAGCTTCCTTGGCATTCACGTACACCTCCGCTCCAACACTATCTCTTTACTTAATGCATACGTCCCCCCAGCTAGCTCCACCCCTACCGAGGCCCGCTCGCGCCGTACCTTCTCTCCTTCCTCATTCCCCTCTTCCCCGTCCACCTTCATCTTTGGGGATCGTAATGCACACCACCCCTCCTGGGATTCTCGGGGCCATCCTAACTCTCTCGGCTCCGAAATCTACTCCTGGCTTCTCGCTTCAGATCTTGAATCACTTAATGACCCTGATACTCCCACTCTCTTGCAGCAGTCTTCTGGATGGCGTACCTCCCCAGACCTCAGTCTGGTACCTTCGTCTCTTGCTCCTAGATGTGGCTGGTCCGTCCTTCCTGATCTTGGATCTGACCACCTCCCCATCTCTATTAAGATTCCTCTCTCCCCACACTATTCTCCCAACGAGCGCAAACCCTCTTACAACTTTAAAAAAGCTCGCTGGGATGACTACAGGACTCATGTAACTTCTCATTGTCCCGACTCTGACTCGTACTCTTCTCTTACTCTTACTAAAGCCGCTGCTTCTTTCTCCTCTATCATCCTCGAAGCGGCAAAATCTTCAATTCCTTTCGGTCGTACCCGCCAGTCCCCGAAAGCTTGGTGGTCCGCGGAACTAGATCAGCTCGTCCATGCTCGCCGCAATGCATTCAGACGGGCCCATCGAAGTGAAGCGGATCGTCAGGCTTATGTTTCTGCATCCCGTTCCGCCTCCAGAGCCATTGCTAAAGCGAAAGCTGATGCTTGGCAACGGACAGCGTCCAATCTTCGCCTTTCCTCCAACCCCCGTAAGGTCTTCTCCCTCCTCCGCTCAGTAGCTGGTACTCCCAAATCCTCCAGTTCTGATCCAACCTTTCCCGGGTGTAGCTCTGCTAAGGCTACAGCCACCGTTACGCTTCTTTTCTCAAGAGCCACTTCTCTAGATCCCTTCCTTCTAATCGCCGTCCTGAAAACCGCCGCTTCCTTCGTGAGCTCCGCTCCTCTACCTGTACCTGCCCATCCTTTTGCTCTCCTTTTAGCCTGTCGGAGCTCACCACAGCTATTAGTTCTCTCTCCTCGTCGACTGCAGCCGGTCCTGACCACGTCTCGTACCCTCTCCTCCAAAATCTTCCTCCTTCTGCCCTTGCTTTTCTTTTGTTTATCTTCAACCTCTCTTGGTCCACCCACTCCTTTCCCTCCGCCTGGAAATCTTCCACCATCTACGTCCACCGTCTTCGTTTCGTCCTATCTGCCTTACATCTTGTATCTCGAAACTCTTTGAGCGTCTCGTGCTAGCCCGTCTGTCTTTTCTCCTCGAATCTAAGGATCTTCTGACCCCTCTTAAGGCCGGTTTTCGACCAGGCCGTTCTACCACTGACCAGATAGTTCTTCTTACTCAGTCAATCTCCGATGGCTTTTCACAACTCCAAGCCTTGTGCAAGGACTGTGTTAGCCACCGTTGATTTCTCTCGTGCCTTCGACTCGGTCTGGCATTCAGCTCTCTACCACAAGCTTCTGGCCTCTGGCCTGCCTCCTTGCTTTGTTCGCTGGACCCAGTCTTTCTTATCGGACCGTCGTGCACAAGTGGCCTTTCGAAACTCTTCCAGTAACTCTTTCCGAGTTCGATGGGGAGTCCCTCAAGGGTCAGTGCTCGGCCCAGTCCTCTTCAACCTCTTCATTAACGACGTTTCTTCCGTGCTCCCTCCCTCAGTCCGCTTTTCACTTTATGCAGACGATCTTGCTATTTGGGCGTCTTCTCCTCACACCTCGCCACTGCCGCCGTCCAAGAAGCTCTGTCTGAGCTCGAGGCTTGGTCTTTAAAGTGGCAGCTTCCTCTAAATCCCGCTAAATGCGAAGTCTCCTTCTTCAGCACCGCCACCCGTGAAGCTTCCGTTCTGGCACTTCCCTGTCTCTTTTGGGCCGCCCTCTCTCGGTCAACGCTTCCCCCAAGTTCCTCGGAGTTACTTCAGACCGAACACTTTCCTTCTTCCCCCATAGCTCTGCCCTGAGATCCACTCTTTTCCCACGTTTAAGATCTCTCAGGGCTGCTTCATCCGCTTCCTGGGGCCCTTTCTAAGAGTCCCTTGCTTCTATCTACAAGACCTTTCTTATCCCCGTCCTCATTTACGCTAAACATCTTCAACACCTAGAAGCCACCCACCGCTCCGCGTGCCGTGCGATCACTGGCTGCTGTCTGACCACTCCTATCCCTCTTCTTCTGTTGGAAGCTGGACTTCCTCCCCTCTCCGTGACCCTCACCGCTCAGTCGCTCTACTCTTATTGAGTGCGCTCTTCGCCTCCCACCCTCGTTTCCCTTGTCCTCTCTAGCGACCCTTTCTGTCCCCAAGCGTGTCCGTTCCTCTTCGTGGCGCTTCTTCTGTACTTCCCATCCACTTTCTCCACCTGTTTCTTCTCCGCGTGAGCCCCTGGTCTCCTGCCCTCCCTTCCCCCCGTGGTCCCCTCCTCTGTTCTCCGTGTCACTAGCCCTGTCCTCCCCCTGCTCCCGTTCCGACCCAGTCCCTCTTCGCACCGCTTTGGTCCGAGACCACCTTTCCTCCCTCCCGTTGATACCTTGACATCTGGTATGACGGCGTTGTTGACCTGACCAACTTGGAATGCGCTCCGTTATTGGACGACTTGGACCAGGTGGCTCGGGTGTTTTCATAAACTGTTCTTCATGCTCTTCACTTTCTCTCTTTCCTTTCATGCTGGTGCGCACTGTTCAAGCTTCACAGCTGAAATGGTTGCAATCCAGCATGCTCTCTCTTGGTCCGTTTCCCATCACTCCTCATGTCTCTTTTTCCTCTTCTTCTCTTGTCCCGACGCTCTTCTTCTCGTGTCCGACTCTCTCTCGGCTCTGACCGTGCTCTCTTCACCCCCCGTCGCCCTCTTGTCCACGTCTGTCCACTCTGTCTGGTACTCTTTGTCGTTCCCCTTGCTCTTCCTCGATCTCAGTGTCATTGCAGTGGCTTCCTGGTCACTCGAACATCAGTGGCAATGATACTGCAGATGCGCTTGCCAAAAGTGGCACTTCTCTCCCCTCTGCAGCTCCTCAGTGTCTGTCTTCTCTGAAGTCCTTCATTCGTCATTCCCTGTTCAACTCCTGGAGGACTTTCGTTCGTTCGTCTTTGATTTCTTCACAAGTCCCTAGCGTAGCAACTGAGGAGCTGTCCCTCCCTCGCGCTGCCCGTTGTGAGCTCTCACGTCTTCGTTGCAACGGCCACAGCCTTCTTCTCAACTCCTATCTTCACAGGATTGGCAGGTCCACTTCTCCTGACTGCCCTGTTTGTGGTGTAAACCACGATGTACCCCACTTACTGTGCTCTTGTCCCTCCCTCTCTTCTACCCGAGCGGCTATCTTCGGGTCCTCGGGCTCTGTTTTTGATATTTGGCATCGCCCGTGGGGGGTTGCCCGCCTCCTCGGTCTCCGTGGCGTTCCGCCACGCCCCTATCCGCGGGACGGGGTCGGGTAATCCAGCCAGCCAGCCAACCATGGATCCCAAATCGGTCAAAAAGAATCCGAAGCAGCGTTATGTACCCTAAAAAATAAAACAGCTCTGATCTTGATTGATCCATGCATCGTTAGCTGATACCCGATAAAGGAAAGGCCAGCGACCTCAATTTCTTTGTACTACATCATACGCGTTTTCCAGTAAGGCACGATTTTCGTAGATTTTATTCCTTCGCTGGACCTATTTTGAAGCACTGCGAGTTCATCTGGGATACATTTCAATAATTAAGTCACAATGCAACTTATTTTAACTTCACGATTTCTGTATGCATCAGGGCCGGATCTTTTGTAATGTGACATGTGCTTAAAGATGATCCTTCATTTGCGTGTTTATATTATGTGCATTATACGAGTATGTTTTAGCATACGAAATTTTTTTCATGACTGTTCATCATTTGCAGCGTTCATATCCACATAGTAAAAAAAGTAGTAGGCTAAAATATAGTGCACTGAATTCAACACAGAAGAATTACAAAATACTAACGCGCAAAGGAACCAGGGCGGTTTTCGTACATTTCAAGTTAATTGAGGAGGATTTAAGAAAAAAGTAAAAATTTTGATGAATCTCCCTTTCAATATTCCTGCATCTCCTGTACTTCAACCTAAAAAATCTGGAATTCTTTAAAACCCAGATTCCTGATGCAGAATTTTTCCAGTTTCAGCACCCTAACCCCCTTACCCTCATTTCACAATAGTTTTCGACAAAACTTCGAGATCAATCCATTTTAATCGCAAAAATCCGAAATTAGGGATAAATCCGGAAAATTGGGAGTCCTGCAATGTAGCACATTATTGAGCTATCGGACTTTGAGAACTTCATTTATATTTATTGTTCGATTGAATTTCCTTATCAATGTTAATCAGTTTTATGAGCTTTCATCTATTGAGCATGAAAGGAAAGATTTTCAAAGCCTGCATCCAAAGTTGTATACGGCGTACGCCAGCGAAACATGGGCAGTGAAAGCAGAAAATGAAAGAAAGCTGGATACGTATGAGCAGAGCTGGAAAAATTCCACTGAAAATTTTTAATTCCAATTTTTAATTCCGGAGCAGAAATTTCAATTCCAAATCCAGTCGAAACAGTTCAATTCAATTCCGATAATTGCATGTCGCGTATAGTGTTAATGTATCTAACGTTTGCTCGTTTTAATCTAACCTATGTGCCCTTATCCTATCCTCGTTGTTCCCAAGGTTGGGTTTTTGGTTCACTCTTGGGTTTTGGGTAGTCTTGGGGGGTACCCAAGAATCTTGGGGTGCGGCCCCAATATCTTGGGTACCCCCAAGAGTAAAGAAATTGGCCATGAATGATTATTTGCGGTTTTCTTGGAAAAATTCTGCCTATGTATATGACCACATAATGTCATAGCAAGTCATCTACATGTAAGCTTACATGTATGCACATGTAAATATGTAACCTACTTCAACCACACGATTGGTCTTTCTATGATAAAACTGTGCTATCATCAACGTTGATATAGACCGACTGTAAATGTCTACCTGATAGTTTGTCTAATTATCTTTTTGAACTATGCTTAACCTATGGCTTCCTTGTGAATTTAATCCATTAAACAAGATGTAATGCATATTGTGTTAGACAGAATTTTGTATATATTATTTTGTGTGAAATGAAACAAATAATACATGAAAAAATGCAATGCAATAAACCAATGCCTGTATAACGCTTATGCTGTTAAGTGGTAGCCTATAACAATTCGTAGATAACTTGCTTTATATAGCCTCTTGTCTTGAAAGTTAAAAACTTCGGCCTATATTGTTTATTCCACTATTAGGCTACATGCAATAGAAATAGAAAGATATTGGTATCATTTAATGCAGTGACATTCTTTGATAATTGCTTCTTACGATTAGTAAAAATATCGTTGCATCTACATTTGTGTTCTTTTCATCTTATACGAGGCCTATTATGTGTGTTTCGTTTCTCGATCAGACATGTTGTAAGGAATGTAGCTTAGTCATGCATGTTGTTCTATTTATGTGATTATTAGGCTGTACACGTAAACAGGGTTGATGATATTAAGCCCAGAGATAACCTATGCCGATAATTAAAACTTTTAGCTGAATATTAATACGACCTCAATTCCGCAATAACAAATTCATGTAATAAATAGTAATTAATATGAACATTAGATATATATTAATTGGATAGCAATATGTACAATATGGCATGATTCAAAATATATTCATGCAATTTTAGATCATTTTAGAACATGTTTTGGAAATTGTTGTTCCATTTCACTAGAGAAATAGCCACTCTTATGGGGTGCCCAAGATTAGACCGAAGATTAATCTTGGGCTTGGGGATACTCAAGCCCAAGTTTGGACCCAACCTTGTTGTTCCTGTGAGTTTTCATGTTCATAGTTTATATTTCTTGTGTACATGTATATATGTAACCGGTCAGCCTACGCCATTTTCGTTTCATAAACGAGATATTCAATATCTCGCGAAAAAACGAAAAGAAATTAACGGTCAGCAAATAATCAAACGCTGAGTGAGAGAGAGAGAGAGAGAGATGAGATGCGAGCGAATAAATCTATTAATATACTGACAGAAGAAAGAAATTCAGTGTGCGAATAACGTGATTGTTGATGAAAGAAAAAACGACGATAAAAATGATATTATGAAATCTGATTAATGGTCCATGTTAAAAAAGGAGATTAAAAATTCCGTGATAAGAACGAAATGTGGTTGGGTCGAAAGCTAACGAGCAGAGATTAAAGGAAACTCTTTCAATTTTCAAAAGAAAGTGGTTTTATCGTCAAGTCTCAAAAATTTGTATAAATTAGAAACGATGAGAAATTGACACAACAACAACTACCAGTAACATACACGACATCTTCATTATCTGTTAGAAGAACTCCGGGCTCTCGCGGTGCAACTTAACTACAGAAGTAACAACAACAACTGCCCGCCATCGAACAACAACACAGCAGCGTATACGGCAACACATCAGCGAGCGCGATTGAAGATTGACGGTATAAGTGACACTGATATTCATGATATTTATGATATTATTTTGGTACAAGTGAGTCCGATCGAATTAAAGTGAATTCAACATTAAGAAGTGAACTGTAAGTGTAAAGTTTTTCTTTTATCGTTGCGCATCGTATCTATATAACTATAGTCCTTAAAATTAATATTGTTAATTGTTGTGATTGAAAGTTGAATAATAGTTCATGTAATTGAATAATTAATTATCAGAATAATCTGTTGACACTGTCTATATTATGATTTGAACTGACAGGATTGCTGCCCTTTAATGCAGCGTTAATTTTCCTCTTTCCAAACCGATTGTTTTTCGTGTGTACAACAATTAAGTTAATCTCCAATTTTTGTGCTTATCCTATCAAGAACTAAATTCAACAATCGCTTTATTTTGATTAATTATCTTACTTGATAAATAACTAAATAACAGATTGAAGAAAGATGATTGTCTTTTCATTGTCTGCCTAATCGCTGAATTAACATTGTCCGGGCTGTAGGCCCATCAAAGTCACAAAAAACACCTTTTATTCAACAATAGAATAAAGATACCTTTGTCGATCTATCTCTTTCTCTGCGTGCAGTTAACACAACGGCCGAGTACTGTGATTTCAATTTATGTACAAATAGATTTATCATAGGTCTATCGAAAAAGTGGAATTGAGGTTTATCAAGGTCATTCCAATTCCAATTACCAAGGTTAATTCCAATTCCGACTTTTCCAACTCTGCGTATGAGATGTCCATGGTGCGTCGAATGTGTGGTGTGTCACTCAGGGAACGTTACTCAAACGCGGAATTGAGAGCGCGCTTAGACTTAGAGTCTATAAGGAACATCATCCACAGAAATCGCTTAAGATGGTTTGGATGTGTGCCGAAAGAAGGAAGAATACTGGGTAAAGAGACCAAAAATTAAAAGCAGCCTTTTCTTCCAACTTAAAGTATATACGCTTTTATAAAGTATATATGCTTGTTATACCTTTAAGGATGTACCTTCATGTGGACTTCATGCCACCCCCCAAGACTAGGTCACAGAAAATTAGAAGTTATCAATTCACATGTTATGCTGTACCTGTAGAACGACAACATGAACATTTAGTTAACTGAATATGTGATTGTCTTTCGATAAACAAATACATGTTTTATGACTTGTGAAATGTCATTGTGTCATTATTTGGCAATTTTTAGGAGAGCGCCGACACTATTTGATGTTACAGATTAATGTATTATACAGCAGCGATTTATTTAGTAGAAATTTTTCTGTTTTATGCGTTTTACCTATTCTTTATGTCTTATGCGTAAATTGATTTTTTTGCATTGATAAAAGAAATGTAAGATGTCGTTCAAGGTTTGACGATAGCTGCGGATAGAAGCTGAAATGAATCACTGTTTCATAATCAATTAATCTAGAACATGAAAAAGCATTGACTCTTTCCAAAAATTAACAAATAAATCTATGCCATTCGGATGGTAAGTCAATCGATTATCAAGAATCAAGACATCAAAAGTTCAGTTTCAGAATGAAAATAATGTTCGCATTACTTGTGGATAGAATACGTCACACGCCTAGCATCACTTTGCACTACATGCAGTATATTTCCTTTTAACAGTGGAAATAGACGCCACGGTGCAGTAGTATTATCTAGTAATTCCACTAGACATGCTTGATAAACAAGATTTCGTTCAATAAGAAATTCAAGCCAGATTCAACTTTCTCACGTATTTCACGCACAGATAGTCAAATTCACGCCCTTGTGACGACATTATCAAAATACATCTGCAATACGGCTAATTTTAACATAGAAATTATTTCATTTGTGTTCGAGTATGTGTTGCAGGTTCCTCGCGCTTTTCTACTGCCAACAGCGAACGTGCGCCTCTAGTGTGCGCACTGATGACATGTGCAGCAATCAGGGCTTCGCCTGTTCCATCATCCATGACAACGCGCCAAGCAACAGTTATGTCGCAAATACATGCAGCTATGCTTCTTCGGAGTTATCCGTGCGCCTTCAGCGTCATAATAGGCGCTCTTTTTTCGAAAGTGACATTACTATAACGAGTGCAATGGATCTCCAGGAACGCATTAAAAAGGCTTCTGGGAGCAGTTCAACTGCAGCTCTTTATCAGTTCAAACTGGGGAGGGTCTTTTTTTATATCAGTTTTCTATCTTCTACCACACGTCTCATTGTTAAGTTTTAAGTTTGAGGCTGCTATGTGGCAGCATCATTGACGAACCACGCAATGGTCGCCCTTCTGTGGATGTCGCCACAGCTAAGAAAATCGAAGAAGAAGTAGCAAACTTCGGAATCCTCCAACTTTACTCCAGTTTACAGTGTCAGCTGACAGGACCATGACAATTTTACTTATACCCTTACTGACTGCAGATTTTACAGGTACTGGAAAGACAGGTACCATTCACGACCGGACAAATACCCCAGGCTCGTTCAACGAAACCACTTTGGTTCACTGGATTACTGGTTTTTGGCCTCAGCAGCAAATCACACACCATCCACTCCAGCAGCTGCAGGTTCAGATACCAAACGTCTGCGACGCCATTCCAACAGACGAACCTGAAGCAGATGTCTCCCAACATTGCTCATACTGCAGCTGCTATGGTGATTATTTAGTCGCTATCATATAATGTTGATGCGATCATTATTGCGGCAAAATTAAGCCATGTTGTACATGATTTTATAAATAAAATTTATAAACCGAAAACTTCCTTTAAGACTTTTCAAAAATATATCATTTGTTGGCTTGTAATTTTATATGTGTGACGCAATCATCACATTGGACGTTTCAAAACTTGCGTGACTTAAGTAACACAGTTATATGTAGGAGCCGTGATGAAAACACGGAATCGAAGCCGCAACCAAATAATCAAGACTAAAAACCGTGATAGGGATGTGAGCGGAATAAGCTCTCTTTAAAGTATATTGATATTAGTGATGATATAAACATACAGTTATTTTCTGTCAATATTTTCATTCTGATGAAAAAAGATTTCGAAATCATTGTACTTTGATCTTCGTTGAAATTGTAAAATTTAAGATATGGTCTTTTGACGCACTTTTATCATTATTAACTTTGAAATATATTTCACCCATCCGGCCTTGTCAAATTAATAAACAATAAGACTGAATGGAACCAACCAAATTTGCCAAGTCTATCCATCCAAAGAAATTGATAGACATCAAATTGTGTCAAAGTGTGCAATGATATTTAATGTTTTTACAGTTCGTTACTCTCAGATCCATCATAATCTATGATCTGCTGTTTATACAGTATGTACAAATTTCAAACCCGATCATTCATTTGTGTTTGATTGACAAGGCCGGATCGGTGAAATATACAGGGTGGCGCACGTAAACCGCCGGATTTTAAACTTTTATTACTCCTCAAATATTCATCCGATCGTCATGAAATTTCGACTCATACTAGTTTGGAGTATAGGATTTATGATGATTATGCCTGTTGTACTGAGAATTGCCAGAAAATTCTGATTCTATTGACCGAATGACATGTAGTAAAATTGACATACCAACAATGTATCTTAACATGTAAAATTTAGTGATAAACTTTTCCCTTTATTTCCCCCCACGTCTTTATCAATAATGACCAAAACGAATTAAGGTAAATGTCATAGAAAACATTTATTAAATGAAAAACATAAGAAAAAAGTGTTAGTAGTCATCGAACTTCAACGTGTCCTCCTCCATTCTCGAGGACGGATTCGAGTCGCTTTTGGTAGGCCAGAGCAGTTTCTCGACACATCTCAGTTGTCACTTCTTGAAATGCTTGTATGATGCGGTCCTTCAGGTCTTGCATAGATGTTGGCCGTGTATGGTAAACCTTGGACTTGACAAAACCCCCACAAGAAGAAATCGCAAGGCGTCAGGTCAGGTGAACGCGGTGGCCAGGGCATGTTAGGAGATCCACGTCCCATCTATCTGTTAGGCATCTTCTTGTTCAACCACTCACGCACAGGAAGTCCCCAGTGTGGAGGTCACCATCCTGCATGAATATGATGCTCCTGCCTCTTCTGTCAGACTGCAACGCTGGCCAAAATTCCTCCTGTAGCATCTTGAGATACCGATCGTTGTTGACAGAGGTGTCGAAGAAGAACGGTCCGTAGATACCTGATTGCCGCCCAGACGGTGGTGCAACAGGTTTGTGTGCCACCGCTTTATGGTACGGGCATCCGGTGCTCTCGCGTTCTTACCATAATCTGAATGATAAAGCCTTTGTACCTCCACTGGACTCTTGAGCCATTCGTACCAAGCCGCGCATTTTGCTCGTTCTGCAACCAAATAATCATCCATTCTTCTATGTTCGATTCTTTTCAGATAGTGATTTAATCGTCGAATGGTATCTTATATGACATGGAAGTAACTGAACAATATTCACTTCAAGACTGCGCACAATTCGTTGTGCAGAATACGATTCATGTTAAGTTAATTAACTTGATCTAGATTTTCGATGTCAACAAAATGAGTACATGTCATTCGGTCAATAGAATCAGAATTTTCTGGCAATTCTCAGTACAACAGGCATAATCATCATAAATCCTATACTCCAAACTAGTATGAGTCGAAATTTCATGACGATCGGATGAATATTTGAGGAGTAATAAAAGTTTAAAATCCGGCGGTTTACGTGCGCCACCCTGTATATTTCAAAGTTAATAATAATAAATTTGCGTCAAAAGACCATATTTTAAATTTTACAATTTTAACGAAGATCAAAGTACAATGAAACATACAGTTAATATTACTTCTACAGTCAACCCCTTGGTCGTTTAAGAAATGCGTGCATCACCCATCCAACGATTCATTTGGGACCGAATCTTTGTCACGCCGCACTTACACTCTATTACAGGGGTTCCCAACCTTTTCATGTTGCGCACCCAAAAGTAGAAAATTATAGAATTTTTCATTTTTCCGCGTACCCTCAATTAACACACAAAAAATAGCAAGAATTCAATCATACTAAAATTTGATTGCGCGTAGAAATATACGAAATTCGCATTTGAATTGACATTTCATGATAAATCCTGAAGACTAAAAAATGCATCTTCAAAAAAATACGTAATAACACAAGCGCAGCGAAAGCCATGCTCCAACATCAAACAAGCTTTTTGTTTGCTTTGAATCATTACTATCGTGGAGAATCCGGATTCATATAAGTGTGTGGTTGAGGTCGAGTTGGAAGTCGCTAATTAACAACGGTTGCTTCAAGGCCAGATGACAGTGCAATGAGGAATGCGCACAAAGTTAAACAGCTCAACTGACCCATGATCAGGAAAGTAATGAAACTAAAATTGAATTATAATAAATCTCCCATATTCTGCGTACCTTTCAAAATTCTTTCGTGTACCCCAGGTTGGGAGACCCTGCTCTATTATTGTGCAATAAATTGATTTTTTTCAAAGCTAAATGCGTCAGGCACTACTTGCACAACATTTTTGACTAATCTAACTGCAGACTTTCTATGATACTCAACCATAATAAAATAATGTAAAATGATATTAGACAATAAGGCCTTCCCTCTCCATATATGGTATTTATGGTATATATATGGCATATATGTGGTATTTTCCATACATTCACCGGAACAGCTCCTGTATTGAATCTTTTCGCATGAGCTTATCAAAGAAGCAAAAAAAAAAACGGAGCAGAATATCTGTATCACTTTTCTCTATCATCTGAATGACATTGCGCTTGCAGGAAAATGGTGGCGCGACCAATCAGATCGCTCGATAGTGTCTCTGTTCTCTACCGCACGATGTTCACCAGGTTCAGCTAAATATGGCTGAGATAGAGACAAAATATTGCAAAAGTACTAAAAAATCAAGATGCTGTTCTCATTATATTTGACCTTTTGACCTCTAAGGACCTGTAGACCCATTGTACCATTATAAAATATGTTTATCGAAATCTTCTCTTCATTACCTTTCACAAATGCATGTATATGGTTATCATATTATATTTTTAAAATTAACGCTTGATAGATTGCATACGTAGTCAGAAGAGCAAAAATTAAATGAGAACGGAACTTGCAGAAAATAAATATAAAAATAGCGGGCAAAGAGTTAATGAGGTAGCGTGTATGAATGATTTTTTTTATGGAACTGACTGATGCATTAATTGGATTTTCAGGTCTGGGTGCGAGGGTTTTGGGTATACTATGGGTTTGGGACCAAAATCTGGACCCAATTATCATTTCTAAAGTAAACTAACACCTTGCCCACTTACCCCTGGTATTTTATATCAAAAACCTATTTATCTCAAAGTCAACGAATTTTTTGCTACAAAAAGGCCGAAATTCCGGTTAAAACCGAAATAATCATATCCCCGCATTACAAAACTCACGCTTTCATTATCTTCAGTGCCATAACTTCTTTCTTCAATCGATCTAGTTCTCTCGTCTGGTTTTCTTTCTGCTTCAACAACTTCTCGATTTGATTGATAGCTATGAAAAGAAAAGATTCTTAAAGAAGCAATCAAAAATTACACGCAGTTGACATTTCATGATAAATCCTGAAGAGTAAAAAATGCATCCTCAGTAATAAATAGCTTTTCACGTTTTCGCATGATATAAAGCATTTCATTTTCGCAACTCACGTGACCTGTAGAATAAATATCTTCTAAATACTGTCCGTTCTTTTAGCATTCCTGAGGGAACAGTTTGCTTCAATTCATGCAACTGTGCATAGATGAATACGATCCAAATAAATGCCCAAATGAGAAATTACTGCATCTTTAAAAATCATCCTTCATAATAAATACTAGTCGTGATTCACGTGACAAATTTTCGTTACTCATTTGACACTCTGAACCACTTCAGCAATACATCTTTATCTCCTAACGCACGAATTTTATTGGGAACAGCTGTAAAGAGTGTTGAAGTGCATCATTATACAACACATTCTTCATTGCAGTCAATAAAGTCACTAATGATAGGTAATAAAATATTCTTTACTATGCGTAGTCAATGGAATACCAGTCAAGACTAAATTCTTGTAATCTGATCTACAGAAAAAGTTGCGTATCTTTCATACTATAATACATATGAATGCTACCGCAATTGCTAAGCGGCATAATCGAAACCTGGGTGACCAGTCCAAAATTTATCAAAAGAAGTAGCTATTTCAGAACTCAACTTTGGCTTCCAAAATACCTGCTTCGACTTTTGTTTGAGTAAATGTTCCGTACCCGGCACAAATCCCGACTATTGAATATAGAATTAGATGACTCAATGAAATGGACTTCAACCGCTCCGATGTCATGCAAGGAGGGCATGATTATGAAAAGTTATAGCAAGTTATTTGAAATTTTAGCACCAGTGTACGAGTTACGAGAAATTGCCCATCTACATACAGTATTTCCCATCGCGCACGTAAATCTTCCACCTATTTAAATGCTCCTCTGAACGGATTTGCAAGCAGCAGTGCTCATGTTCTTGCCAAAAACCTCCCGAAGACTTATCTAAATCTTCTTTAATTCATTTTTTGGCTTTCGTGCCTTACTTTCATCGGCGTCTTTCCGACGAGCGTCGGTAAGGCTTTGTCTGGATCTCCGACAGCGATTTATCATGGACTGTGCCATCCTTACTTTCATCAGTCCGCCTGCTTTGCTGATGCCATCCGCGACACGTCGTTGAGCGATCAAAGACTGTTCAAATTTTTCACGAAGCAATGTTCGAGCATTTTCATGCGAATGAACAATGACAAGAACAATGGGGAGATATGTTGCTATCACCTTGTACGCCGTAACGAAATGGTGATGATTCTAGATTCGATATCAGTTTTTTTCTTCATATGAATATACGTGTAAGTTGACAAATCATTGCCAAGTCTCAGTTGATTGCACAATTCTTCATCTTCACCGAAGAAGCGTTTTCAATCAAACAACCTGCACAGAAAAAGTGGACTGTCGAACATAATCGGAAATATAAGGCTGATGTTGTTTGTGACATGCAGATTCACAACCGACAGCAAAAATATCGTAGATAATAAATAAATCGTTCGGCAACAATAACATCGTTCATAATAAAAATATGAAAATAACGGACAAAATGCCAAAATAAAGGACTTTTAATGGACTGTCGACACCCTGAACAAGGCTTTACAAACTGGCAGCAACTGATGCACAAGCTTCGTCTGCCCTTTCGTCTCAATAGTTATTTTTTTCAGCTTCAACCTAATCCTTCTTATTTTTTTCGTAAGCAGACAAAAAGTAGTAATGCTAGGCGGTCCTTCGCGTCAGCCTTCACCCTTTCAGTGTTTATTTTTCTGCATGCACAAACGTGGTGATCAGTTAAGTCAGTACCCGACAGCTCCTCATCAATTTTTCCCGACTTAAGCAATTCAGCACTCAGCAGATTCTTTGATTCTCCTGCATTGGTCTTCTCTTCCTCTACTCGACGAATACTGAAGAGCTTCAATTTTGATAAATATTCAATATGAGGATTTCTTGCGCCATCTGGTTATTTCCACTGATAACGGACCATCCCAAAATTTCAAGGAATCCTTGACACACACGGCTAGTTTCCCGTGAGTCAACTTCAACCATGCCATATATTTGTGCGTAATATTTATGTACGTGGTGTGATCCAAAATGTCCCGGACTAACCTACTTGCAGATAACCTGTGATAACGAATACTACTTCAGATGTAAATTTAGGTCTTTAAGGCATGAGAAATATGGTCGCCGAAATTTTTCCGGTCAGTTTTCTATTTTTAAAAAATATTTTTACATTTTAACATGAATTTCTGTATTTTCTGAATTGATCGAGATACGATTTGTCTTATTGTTATAGTTAGATTGATTTTGATTTGTACCTTATTTGACGGATATCTTTGCCATGAATATTGCACGTCTTTTGTTAATTGCTTCATGTGCTACGATATCAATCAGTGAAGTTCATTCAGCACGCATTCATTAAGAAATCCGTGTCAACGATGGTTCTTTGTTCTATCAGTTTTCATGATGGATGTGACAAGCGTGTCTTCAGTCGAATATCGCAGTGTGATACGATACCTCCTGATCCGCGGCTTCGCTAATGGTGACATTCTAAAGGAATTAAGCCTGGCATATGGAAGCAAAGCTCCATCGAGAACTACTGCTTATTTCTGGATAAGCGAATTTAAACGCGGAAGACAATCTGTGGAGCAAGATTTTTCAACTGTTGGTCGGCCGCAGGAGATTCCGGAAGAGAAATCGAGTCAGTGCGATGAAGTGATTACAGCACACAGAAGGATAACCATCCGTGAGTTGTCAAGAGAGTTGCGAATCAGTTATCACTCCTGTCATGACATCATCGAAAGACTTGGATATCGCAAACTGGCATCACGTTTCGTACCGAAGTTTCTGTCACCTGAAATGAAGGAGAACAGACTTCTGGCGGCACAGTCAAATTTGGATCTCCTCGAAATGCACGGAGATCAGTTTCTGAACTGCATCCTTACAGAGGATGAAACACCTTTAAGTTTGTATCTGCCTCAAAGTAAGCGAGAATCTGCAGAGTGGCGAAAATCAGGCGAGTCTGCCCCTTTGAAAATGCGATCCGGAACATCACATCGCCGGTCGTTGATGCTGACGGTCTTTTGGAACGCTTCGGGAATCCAACTGGTTGACTTTGCGGATAAAGGAGTAAGAATCAATAGCGAATATTATTCCAATCTGTTATCTGAAGCGAGGAAGAAAATAAGAAAGCCACGAAACATTCCCCTCTACTTGCTTCATGACAATGCTCCGATTCACACCTCGCAGGAGACAACCAATGCCTTAACGAGAAACGGATTTCAACTATTGAGCCATCCTCCTTATTCACCTGACTTGGCCCCAAGTGACTTCTATCTGTTTAGATTCCTCAAAAAGCATCTTCGTGGACACCATTTTGAATCGCCAGTTGAACTGCGGGATGCAGTTACTGAGTTTTTTGATTCTTTGACACCGGAATTTTTTCATAAAGCTTTTTGTGAATTGAGACTTCGTTGGCAAAAAGTGACGAATGCTAACGGCTCATACATTGAAAAGTAAACTGTTTTCTGGAACAAAACATTTGTTTTTCCGTTAATTATTAGTCAGGTTATTAGTGATAGCTTAACTGTCAAGTTAATATAAATATATTAATTCTAAATCGCTAGAATTTATAGGAAAATCTTGAAATTCAGACAAAAATGTTTGAAAATTTTGAAAAAATAGAAAACTGACCGGAAAAATTTCGGCAACCATATTTCTCATGCCTTTAAGACCTAAATTTACATCTGAAGTAGTATTCGTTATCACAGGTTATCTGCAAGTAGGTTAGTCCGGGACATTTTGGATCACACCACGTATATCCCTACCACGCATACTGCATGGTTGCAAAAATGGCCATCTTTGAAATCTTTATTAACTGATGAGTAGAAAAATATATCTTGCGACTTGTATAGCTTAAGCATGAAATTAATTGGGAGCGTTTGACGGTACGCTTCGTGCGGTAAGGACTCCTCGGTTTGGCTTAAAAGTTCAAAACTGGCTTTAAACTTTCGGAAATAATTCTCTCTTCAATTCCAATGAGTGACTAGATAAGACACAGCAACGTCAGCGATTAAGTGACGTTCTTAATGAAGACTTACGCAGGGTCTCAGAATGGGGCGCCAAATGACTTGTTTCCTTCAATCCTTCAAAAACTCACTACTTAAAGGAGAATGATGATCATCATAGCATTAAGATGTCAGATAATAGGATCAGAGAACAAGATTCCATCTCCTTCCTTGGATTAGCGGTTACGAAAGACTTGTCATGGAAATCGTACATCCAATCCATCAGCAAGCAGGCAGCTCAACGCATTGGTAGTCGCTATCGTGGCAGCAGGTATCTTCCACAACAGAGTTTCTGTTATCTTTACAAGTCCACTATTCGTCCTCTGATTGAGTATTATTGTCATCTGTGAGCCGGCGCCCCGCAAACACATAACCTCCTTGAACGGGTTGAGAAACGCGTCAAGAATCTTATGGGTGAAAAATTTGGTAAAATGTTGCAACCGCTCTCCGTCAGTCTTGTGCTACGATTTGATCGCAGTAGCAGATGGGTCTCATCCAGCTGATGTGAGATACATCATATTCAGTTATCATGGACAGATACTGTGCTATGATGGCTTGCTCAGAATCATTCAAATGCGCAAAACACAGGAAATGTCATGGCATGACATGGCATCACATTTTCAGCAGGTAACCACAATTTACCGAAATTTCTCCGAACAGAGACTAAGTCATATGAGTCTAGGTTTGAATAGTGGAAGTACCCAGATTCAAGTAGTCTTTCATTTATTTATATTTATCAAAGCAATACTGTCAAACGTATTCGGCTAGCGTCCACCAGCCATGTTCACGACAAATTGACAAAGACCTAGGTCTCGTACAAGCAGTTAAATATACATTGAGTATATGTAAATTAATTTGATGTTCTTTCAATCCTAAATTTATATCGGTAGTAGTAAAAAACAATAATGTAAAATCTTCACTAGCTTTTCTGATCCAGCTTCCAGTGGAGCTTTAAGAAATTATCACAGATAATTAATTTTTGGATGAAAAGTGATTTAGACTATGCAATGCACGTTCATTTATGAAATGTCAAATATACTTACATTTTTGAAGAACAGTAGCCTTGCTCACTTTCGTTTGCTTCAAACCTGTAGGATCGCTGGCCGGAGCGCATACAAGATTTTGCAACTCATCATAACCACGCTGAAAATGCGACAATTTATTTTATATATATATTATATATATATATTATATATATTATATTATATATTATATATATATATATATATATATATATATATATATATATATATATATATTATATTATAATATTATATATACATTAAATTGAAAGTCACAGTTGAATGCAACATAAAAGCAACTGATTTCCTAGATGTATACTTCAATTTGGAAAATAATACCTACCGACCATATATCAAGCCAAACAGCATTCCTCTGTATGTTCACAATCAACCAAACCATCCTCCTATGATACTTAAACAAATCCCAAGAATGATAGAAGATCGAGTGTCAAGGTTATCTTGCAACGAAGATGTATTCAATAGAGCAAAACCAATATACGAAATAGCATTGAAAGAAAGTAAACATCGACGTGATTTATCTTACAAGTCAACAAATGCACAAAAACCAAAACGTCACAGAAATATAATATGGTTCAACCCCCCTTTCAGTGCTAATGTGAAAACCAATGTTGGTAAACAGTTTCTATTACTTATGAAAAAGCATTTCCCTCCTCACCACAAATATCACAGCCTATTCAATAGAAATAACATGAAGCTGAGGTACAGTTGTGTAACCAACATGGAAAATATCATCAAAAGTCATAACACGAAAATTCTTAACAAGAAAAACAAGCGAAAATCAAGATACTGAAAAATCAACATGCAACTGCAGAAATAAAAACGAATGTCCACTTTCAGGTAGTTGCTTGTCAAAATGTTTGGTTTATAAAGCGACAGTTTCATCTGGTTCAAGTGACTCAAAGGTATATTATGGTATGTGTGAAGGTGAATTCAAAGCAAGGTATAACAACCACAAAAAGTCAGTCAACAACGTCCGGTATAAGAACGAAACCTCATTGTCAACGTACATCTGGTCCCTCAAAAATCAAAGATCACCATACAGCATTAAATGAAGCATCGTACAACAGACCAAACCGTATTTTTGTGGCAGTCATTTCTGCAATCTATGCTTAACAGAAAAATTCTACATCATAACATCAAAGTCAGACATTCTTATAAATAAAAAAGTGAAATGATATCTAAGTGTAGACACCGCAGAAAATATCTGTTGTCTAGTTTCAGACCCCCAACATCATAGTTCGCTGTTTTCTAATCAAGTAACCATGATTTAGCTACCTAAGTATCTGTCCATTCATTTATTGACATCTGATGATCGATGACCATTTTGTTATCGTGAAACTTGAAGTAATGGCAATAAATCTTTGATCTAACTTGCATTCTAATTATATATATATATATATATATATTTACAAAAGAAAAATAAGACTAGACCAATTAATAAAATTTTTATTAGACGATATTTCGTGTGGCACTTGATCACGTCCAAAATTCGTCTGAACAAGTTCTCTGAAAATAATATTCAAATACATAGATCTAAGAATTAACACTATGGCAGGATGAGATACCTATACGATTAGCGGAAAAAATTACTATGAAAAAATGTCTAGGTTATATGGTCTAGATGGATGAAGGGCCTATAGAAAAAGTCAATTATGTACAATGTTAATATCAGGTTTGCGAGATTCAATAAAAAACTTTTCAGCTGCCTTTCTTTCACAAACGTTCGTAAACCTTTCTTGCATTATATCACATTCAATATCTTCACTTGTTGGTTTTATTTTATGGTTTGACTTAAAATGTTGGCAAATCATGCTTTCGAATTTTAGAGGTGATCAAGTGCCACACGAAATATCGTCTAATAAAAATTGCATTAATTGGTCTAGTCTTATTTTTCTTTTGTAAATTTAACTGACCAATGGCGATCAAAAGAATAAATATATATATCCTACATCTTAGACATCAGATATCTTGATTCTGAACTTCCATCATTTCTCTCAATTTAATTCATTTTGCTTATTCTGTTACCTGATGACGGACTGCAGTTGCAGTTTGAAAATTTGTAATATCATTTTAACTTGTTTTGGTTAATAATAATACATTAATTATCCTGAAGCACTTTCGTTTCTTAAATATATATATATCGATGATGAAAAGGAAAATTTTCGTTACTACGAGCATACTTAAAAGTTCATGTTTCTACAATCATCACAGCGTAAAAAAGGATAAAGATACATAAATAAAAGAAAGATATAAATCTAAAAGATATCAAAATATGAATTACAAGATGACCGTGATATTTCATGGCATAGTTCTGCTAAAAAGTTGCTTGACACTTGACAGTAGAAATTTCCGTCTGTGTCTGCAAGTAGATATCAAAATATATAAATACATATAAAAATCTGCATTCTATTTAGGGAAATTTCCACAATTTTAATGACTAGTAATCCGAATATTTTTGAAGTGCTTGAATTCATACAGCATGATGCATTTGTGTGCATACGTGCTTATGCACGACGACATCATTATCACAGTTAACTGATTGTGAATATGCCTTGACCAGACATTTGGATTAATTGTTTTGGGAATGGTCAAGTATGTAGATTTCAGAAAATATTTTTAATTAGCCGATATATTCCGACACATCCCATCATCAGGGCTTATTGGTCATCATTCCGCCTTCAACCATGCTGAATGAACAATGTCCACGTGCTTGCCCACTGCCCAGTCATCTTGGAAGACTAATGTCTGCATGTCACTGTATACAAGCCATTGCATAGAAGCCTTGCTTTCTTGTTTGATGTTCGGCTCTTTCCTTAAATAGGTGCGGATCTTAACTGCTTCTTGATAACAAGTTTCCCCTCCAAGCCTCGACTTATGGCTTGGACGCAGATGGGCTTGGTGAAAACTTTTGCTGCACTTTCTCTTTGATCTCCAACAAGGTGATGGGAAACTTCTCTTCCACTCATCTCACCAATGCGGCTACCATCGATTCACTCACCTACGTGTAAGTGCGTGCTTATCAGTTGGTCGTTTTCAGTCTTTCAAAAATTGGCTATCATGCTCCTTGCAGTTTGCCTATGAATGCCTAACTGATCTGCATGCTGCAAGTAGTCTGACTGGGATTGTCAAGCTGTTATCAGACGATCTCGAGCAGCTTGCACTATACTCATGCATTTTCTAAGTCTGTTGTCATAACATATGCCGCCACTCTGCGTGTTGATATGACATACGAGTGAGTATAATGCCAGACACGCTGCCGGTTAGACGAAAAAGTGAGATCTAAGGGGACAGTATCCAGAAGCTCCACACGAAATCTTCCAGAATTTGAATCTCAGAATAACGATATCGAATGTACTATGAACGCATCTTTGTTCTATGAATAGCAGATTAAGAAGGAGTATCTAGAAATCGGACATGATAAATTAATGGATATCTTGCTCAGGAGAAATTGAATTCACTTATCTAGAAATAGAATGCAAAAAGGTATAATTGGTACCTCAATTAGCAGTTGAGAAGAGCATGCAATTTCAATAGGGAGCCATTCATAAAAGTCGAGTGCACCAACCCTAAATCATGTTGAATTACTCTCAAACATAACATCTTAAATAAGGACCGAAATGTGATTCTAACTTTTGACTTTTTCGCCAACCTTATGCACACGGTTTTGATTATACGCAAAGGAATAATATATTTATCATTCATTGGTGCTGGAGTACAAATAAGAATAGCTCGTCTGAAATTCCTCTATTTCTTATTATGGTTAAAAATCGCATTCAACTCGCCACAATCTTAGACATTATCAAAATATTTAATCATGTATTTTCAAATGCTTCTACTGATCCAAGTTTGCATGGAAGTATAGAGCCTAGAACCCACAGCATCAGAAAAATATGTTATAATAAAAATTAACATTGGACAAAGAGCAATACTATCATTGTAGAATCTGTTTTTAATTCATGGAAGTATGAAGATTTCTCACTCGAATTGAATCCCTTCTCTTTTGTTCAGCTTGTGTGTGGGCTTCTCGTCTTCTTTCCTTATAGCTAAGAGCTACAGATGGTGTATCAGAATCTTCATCTTCGGAATTCTGATTCGAGGAAGCTGACGATGCTGGAATACTATGACATGAGCCGTAACTATTTTTTCTACTTGATAATGAGCCACTTGAAGCGAAAGTCCTGTCCATTTGGTCTGAAAGATAAAAATCAAACATGTTGAATATATTTTTGACTTATAACAAGGAGAAAACACAGGAGAGAACTGGCTAGAAAGACAGGAAACTCAGTGATGTTATCGCTGAATTCGAAAATTCTCTCACAGGCTTAAAAAATCCCGCATCTCGTCTATCTCCGTTTTTCGACTTGACTAGCATACTTACTTAACGAGCCCTTAGACAGGACTTTTATGAGTTATATCCTATCATTAAATTAAATTGTGTGTATGTGTGGTGTTTCGTACTAAGAGTAACTAATAGACGATTAGCCCATCTCCGGTTCACTTGAATCAAAGATGAAATCATGAGATCTATATCAATAAATCAACATCCTTATCGACTCCTATTCCAAGACGGAATCCCGATTCTATTTGTATAATGACTTTCCATCGCAGAATATTTAAAGGCTACATCAGTTGTGGGTAATCTTTACAGAGAGAAAATTATTTGCTAGTTATTCATACATCCGAGCACATTAAGAATTATCGGATTTCTTGATAGCTGAACTAGGCCTAAGGTAGGTTAAGCTATAACCAGGAGCCTGTTTCACTTATGAAAAACTTATCATAAGTGAATACATATACTTATATACTGATACTTATAACTTATGCTTATAGTGGGTTTCACTCATAAGCATAAGTTTTTAAGTATTTACTTATGAACTTATAAACTTATTATAAGTATAAGTATTCTAGTAAGGAACAAAACCTATACTATACATAAGCATTGAATGAAGGTATACACTAGTTAATGCTTGTATGTCCTATGCTATTGATGCTTTACATGATTATACATGTGAAATGTATAGTGATTGCGTAAAGATTCATTTATTGATTGATTACTGATCGATAACTGCTGATCAGATAGTTAAAAAGTGATTTTTGATACAACTTCGACAATCTTGTGTTATTATTTACATGAAAACTTATTTCAATCGTCATGATGCACATATATCTATATTATCTGTAATTGTGAATAGATGCAGATTCATTTATTGATTGATTAGTGATCGATAACTGCTGATCGATTGATCAATGAGTTGTATCTCTAGAATAAACTATTCTTGCAGTTTCCATTACATGTGTTTTCTTATAGCTTATCATGAAGTATTTATCAACAAGATGCTGTATCTGAAGTTGTTGATTAACACAACGTCTCACAATTAGCAACGTACACATGTTAATAATTGTATTACATCTGAAAAAGAGTGTCAAATTCATAAAAATTATACAAAATTTACTTTCTAAATTTAAATCAATTATCGATCACTGATCAATACCTGGTACCCCTTCACCTCTCAATCTGTGTTTCTAGGAATATTTTAAGTATTCAAAGAGTATCATTATTTATTAAAATTATTTGTTTAACTAAAGTACATTCATGAAAATCACATACTAATTTGATTTCTGATCAGTTATTGGTTATTGATCAATCACTCTATACCTCAACAAATGCATATGATCATACACCGTAGGCCAGGTCAAACTTTCGATTAGATTTGACAAATCGGTTTCAGCAAACTGGTTTTGATAAAACCGTTTTATTAAATCGCAGCAATATTAAAGCGGATTACTGTAAACGCATGTTTGACCTCATGTAAATTTGGATTAATTAAAACCGTTTCAATAAAACGTCCGTTTTGTTAAACAAAACCATCTAATCTAATCGTAGTTTGACCTGGCCGTGTGTCACAATTATCGTCTTACTTAAGTTTATAATTTCATTTTCTTAAAATATATGTGACACATATGCTTAATTCTACAGAAAATCAATCAATTATCGATCACTGATCAATACTTGATACCAATTACCTCTCACAGAATTATATTGCGTAGTAATCAATGGGTATCAATATATAACAGAATTGTTTGTTAGACTAAAGTACATTCCATGAAAATCACATAATTCGATTTCTGAACAGTTATTGATTACTGATCAATCACTCCCTACTTCATCAATTAATGTAGATTAGTTATTATACAACGTGATACAACTGTTGGCTTACTTATTTCGATGACTACATTACAAAAATTGTGTCAAATTCTCTAAATTCTACAGAAAGTCACTTTCTAAATTAATCAATCAATTATCGATCACTGATCAATCTGTTTAGATAGATATAGTGCCGGTATAATTCGTTAAATGTACACCTAGCATTGAACAACCCATAGAGGCTAAGTCACATTGTAGAATACCGAAATGATAGTTCATCAATCTCATTTTGAATAACATAAGTCGTGTAAAAGTAGACTTATGTTTTTATAAGTAACTTATCATAAGCCACTTATAATTCACGAAGTGAGACAAGTAGATAAGTTATAAGTAAAATAGCTTAGAAACTTATGATAAGCCATAAGTGAAAAACATAAGTTTCTTATCATAAGTATTTGTTATAAGTGAAACGGAACATAAGTTTTTAGACTAAATACTTATAACTTATCATAAGTTTTTCATAAGTGAAACAGGCTCCAGGAAATTTAATGGTTGTTTATTCTTTAAAAAAATTATCAAGTTTGTTGCAATGCCAGTTATGGCCTAGTATTCTGAGCTTTGGCTAATGCTTGAACTCATGCATCCATGCTATTTTTGGATTTCATTATCCAAATAAACACACTTCCTATTTTCTTGGAAAAATCATGTTGACGCAGTACCCAATCTATACAGACACTTATCCAGACAAAACATGCCATATTATGCAGAGACAGATTTATTAGAAAAATATTTCGATGCAGGGGTGTAGTCCCAAGTTCACAGGAAGACACCTACTGGCTTCCATTGACCAAAACATTCCACTAAATTTTAGAAAAATACACCGCTATCACATTAATCTATCGCAAAAGACTGTCTTTTGTAGACTGCAATCGTCAGTTATCATTGAGATTTGGGAAGACTTGAGGTTCAATAGGAAGTCCTTGTCATTGTGATGCATTTCACCGAAAGGTCCGCTTCCGTCATCAGGCAGTTAAGTAGCATGGCTGCATGTCAGACTGCCGATCAATGTCTCGGCCCGGGATTTTCATCAAATTTATGCCTCATCCTAAAATTTACGCGCACTGTGAAAAATAGTAAAATCACTTTATTGTACGTTATAAATGACTTCTCTACTCATGCATGTCGTGCGATTATCCTAAAACCTTTGCTAATTATGCTACATTTGCATTGAATTCAAAGAACAAAATTGCAAAATGTCAAACTGACAAATTCAGTAGCAAAAAAGATACTGCAAAAGATTCAAAAACAAAATGCGGTGTGACCAGTTCATTGTTTTAGGATGGTGATATAGCGATCATGTATTTCAACATTGTTCAAAACGTCATTGTACAAGAAACATGATGGTATCTTCGACCGTTCAACGGACGATATTTGATCACTTTTGCCTTAAATGCTACTTTCGACGAGATCTGTCAACATTTTATAGCTAGTTCAAGAAGAACTAATGAGAGCACAAAAAAATGAACCAGGCATTAGGCCCTAACTCAGAGATCTGATGGGGCTTAGTAGAGCCCAAAGCAACATCGTTCTATTTTGCATTTTTTGTTGATGATGTAACAATGGCTTATGCCCATGTAGAATAATCATTTTTGACAATGCTTCTTCATGCAAAACATATCAGTTGAATTACTTGAAGTATGGTAGTTAACCAAAGGAGGTCAACTGGACCCCCTTTCAAGTCTCAGATGAGTAATTTTTCCAGAAATTATTTACGATTAAATGCAGATTGATTTTCTGCATGTCTGCGTAGATGCACTATCCACGTGTGAAATTCACCAATTCATTGCTATCATCATGATCAAGTATGTTGTGCTACAAAACCGCAAATGCCAGTATTACTTCTTCGAGTGATCGTGCATGAATGGCTGGTCAACATGGAGAACTCGACATGAATCAATATTCGAGAATAGGAGATAAAAGTCATCATTATACATGTATTCACCAATGGGCGGCAAAGAGTGTTGACAAAAGTTTTCCCCACAGTTATCGATGAATCTGAGATATTCACAGCTGTTTTGAGAGACAATGACAGTGATACGCTACTTATAATAACAGTAGACCTATTCCCGATAGGAGTGATAATATTGACATATTGTACATGAGTTAATGTGCTGCACACCATTTATTCAATTTCAAATAAATAACATGCCTTTGAACCAAGCTTTTTGCAGTATCCAACACCGTAATAGCGTCTCCTTGTCCAGCTGATTTTGTGCCAAATGATTGAACTACAGAGGTAAAGCAGTGAACGACACTCAAAAGAGTGAAAGTATCATGGAACCATCAGCAAGCATCATTCTTATATAAAGATAAAGATATAAAGATATATAAGATAAAATTTCTTGGACCCTCACAAGTGTTTGAGGGAGATATATGTGTGAATAACTATTACAAAAGAACATTACATCGAATTAGACATCGATGTGATAATGTCGAAATGACCGATCAAGTAATGGAACGGCAATCGAATGAACAATGAGTAGGTCGAGCAATCAAAATAAGATCTTTTCCAAAATACATATATTAAAATTGTGGGTCAAATACGATGCCTCTCCTTCTTAATAAAGAGAACCTCTTCACACGCTTGAGGAATCGTTACTACCAATACTGAACTGCCAGATTGTGACGTGTTTTCGCACTGCACTGAATCTTCCAAAAGAGCGATCGAATATCATAAGAATAAATCACTATCTCAAAATTAATTCTTTGTCAGGTAAGATTTGTTGACAATTAGTTATTCGGCATCAGGTAAACATGTCATAGATTACGAAATATAGGCGATATAAATTCTTCATAGAACGCAAGGTAGCCAATGCAAAAGTTAAAAAAACTCCCTTATTGCTTATGAGCAGCATTCGGAAGAGCGATTTCTCAGGATCAATATTTCGAAACGCACATTACATTCCTACATTTAAGTTTTGAGATTATTCCTTAAGTAATTCAAGAAGCGAATTTGTAACAGCAGGGATGTTTTCAAATATGGCGATATTTATGTACGCCAGTTATGCATTTTCAGTTTGATAATTAAGAGGCATTTTGAAAAAAAAACCGCAGAAATCACAGCTTGTCAATAAATGGTTTACGACTCATTGAATGAAAATTTGAACCCGAAGTGTTGAATTAGCGCATTTACGCTCAAAACACAAAATAGCGTTGGCACTGCTATCGATACATGATTAGAAAACAATCAACAAGCCAGCCAGAACCAACCCAACCCAAGAGGTTGCTCAAGAATTACGTAATCGCTTTTCGTGATTTTGAACCACTCCTCTCTCATAATCGGGTCCGACAACTGCCGTTGAACAACCCCCTAAATGATGATTAGGTACAAATCACCGTTTCAACCACCCCTCCATAAAAGATCCAATTTTTCACTATTTTAGTTGTACCAGGTGTAAGGAATATCATTCATGTGTACAGGGCATGGTGGATACCTATGTGCAGCGTATTATCATCCTTTCAAAATTCTTTAGTTACATCTTGTTTGGCTTAGTTGGCATCCAGTCTTGACATACTTTAGTAAAGCTTCACTTAGGAATGAGAATCTTGCTACACAAATATATTTGCATCTGTGCGCGAACATGCTGGGAATTCGTGTAACAACAATGAATTATAGACCTTAAAAAATAATGAATTATAGAGTCTGCTTTTAAAAATGATTTTGATCAGGACAAATCACTAATGATTAAAACAGATTCTGTCTGGTTCGTTCGATGGTGGATCTGCGCCTTGCCGAGTGGGCAACAAAGTTATAGCAATACCACTTTGAAGTTCAATACATCCCAGGAAGACAGAATGTGTTTGCCGATGCTTTATCAAGAAAACCATTTCAAGACAAGGATTCTCATATACAAATTTTTACTGTATCGTTAGGCCAAGTTCATAGCAGTCCTATTTCAATTCAAGAGCTTAAACAAGCGACTTCCGATGTTTTTTTCACGAACTGATAACTACAATAAACACTGGTTGGCCTTGACGTGATTCTACATTACCATCACCTGTCAATGTATTTTGGAAAGTAAGGAAGGACTCATCTGTGATCGATGGCGCAGTGTGGTCGTGGTAACATATTTGTTGTTCCTCCGATGCTTCGCGACCAGATCGCATCGATTGCACATAAGGGTCATATGGATATTTCTAAATGCAAATCCCGTATAGGCATACGTAAATTTATCTGGTGGCCTAATTTGAACATGAGCGTCGCTACAATTGCGATCCTGCACTTATGGTCGTGAACCAGTGCGCAAATCTCCCGTGCAAGTGCCAACTTACGTAAATACACATTGGCATCAAATTGTCATTGACATTAAAGATACGAACTGTGATGAGTCCCACAGACCATTTTATGTCCTTGTTGTAATTGATTGTTACACAAAATTTATGTCTGCACGAGTATGTAACTCTGCTACTTCTGCTAAAGTTACGAAATTTTGTAGCGGTCTGTTTTTTTCTTATTGGACAATGCACCCTACTAAACTTCGGCGGCAATGAACCTTAATTCATTTCCTCTGAATTTTCTGATTTCACACGCACTAGAAGAAACGATCTTATTTCTACAAGCAGATGAGTTTCTAAAAGCGAATAGCCGGTTAAAGTAGGTTACAGATCCTTTTTTTCATTTTTTTAGTTCTTCTTCAAGCGGAAGAGCTCCTGTCATTTGCTTCGTTTGTCGACGAGAATAGTACGTGTGACTGCTGATTTTATCACTCATCTTTGATATCTATTGAATTCGATTTCCATTGTTGTACAATGATCATAATTTTATCTACTTTTGCAATTGATGTGCATGTTCAATCACATGAGTATGATGTTCATGCTCAATTTCTATTTTCATGTACATACATCTAAATCTTGGTTGCTGACCTTCAATTTGAAAATAGTCTTGTACTTATAACGAACACGTAAACAACGTGATACAGTATGTACATGGATTATTCAATATACCGTAATTTCCGGCCTATAAGGCGCTATGAAGCGTGCTTCAGCCATTCTAGTTGTAATCGCATTAAATTGTTGAATAAGGATCTCACAACAAAAGTCAGTTATTTCCATCTCTCTACCAGCATGAAATTTCAGATTAGACAATATCTCATCGGACTTGTTAGCACCTTTATGTGTGTTTTGATGTATAACTTCACGTACGTGAAATGACGACACGTAGCTCTAGTTGCAACCTTGCCTTTCAGCTTTGTTCATTCACAATAAATTTGTCAATCGAAAAAGCGTGTGCTTATTTATGAACAAAGTCCAATGTAAAATAACAGGCCTCGACCTCCTCAAGCAGGATGTTGTTGCAGAAGCCGATGCCTGATTTCGACCAATCGGTGGCTAAGCAAGTAGGTTTGCTTTTGTCGAAGATACGTACACCTTCTTCAATTTCACGTAGGATAATGGCCTTTGACTCCTCGAACAGCAGATTCAGTTCATCGCTCCATTGGAAGGGTATGTTGGGTTTTAGCAGATGGCGGAAAGGAAGCATACGTTCAGTGGATGCGAAAGCGTAGGCGACTTGGTTGATAAGGCCGAACCAGGAGCGGATGTCCGAAACATTTTTCGGTTTTGGGAAATTTTGAATGGCGTCAAGGAATCGGCGACAAGGACGAACACTGTCTGTGGAGATTTCGAATCCGGCAAATGTGACGGTATGAGACGCGAAGACGAATTTGTCGGGATTGAGTGTTATTCCGTGGCGTCCGCAAGTGTCTAGCCACTCAACAGCTTGAAAAAAGCTTTCTTCAATGCTATCCGACCATAAAAGTGTGTCGTCGATGCACTTCGTTTTATTTGGGATGTCAGTGACAATTTCGTCGAATCTTCTCGAGTAGCCATCACCGGATGCGATGTATCCTTGAGGTGCGACACGATAGCGAAATCGTCCCCATGGTGTGATGAAAGTCGTAAGGTGACGGTCGTTTTCATGAAGTGGGACACTGTGATAACCATTCCAGCAGTCAAGCACGTTCAACGTTTGCGATCGCCAACCGCTTCCAATGATGGAGGGACCACCTTTACGAATCATGATCGATCCAAATGCGGAACCTGTCGCGTTTCACACACCTATTCCGGTCCCCCTTCATTGGCAAGATGACGTCAAAGCTGGTCTACTCCAGGACACACGTCTTGGTGTTATAGAACCAGTGCCGGTCGGTGAACCTGTCACCTGGTGTCATCGCATGGTTATCTGTGCAAAGAAAAACGGTCAACCACGACGCACCGTAGATTTCCAACCTCTTAATTCATTTGCCACTCGCGAAACTCATCATACACAATCGCCGTATCATCAGGCCCGCTCTGTGCCTCCAAACAAGGTGAAAACGGTGTTTGACTGCTGGAATGGTTATCACAGTGTCCCACTTCATGAAAACGACCGTCACCTTACGACTTTCATCACACCATGGGGACGATTTCGCTATCGTGTCGCACCTCAAGGATACATCGCATCCGGTGATGGCTACTCGAGAAGATTCGACGAAATTGTCACTGACATCCCAAATAAAACGAAGTGCATCGACGACACACTTTTATGGTCGGATAGCATTGAAGAAAGCTTTTTTCAAGCTGTTGAGTGGCTAGACACTTGCGGACGCCACGGAATAACACTCAATCCCGACAAATTCGTCTTCGCGTCTCATACCGTCACATTTGCCGGATTCGAAATCTCCACAGACAGTGTTTCGTCCTTGTCGCCGATTCCTTGACGCCATTCAAAATTTCCCAAAACCGAAAAATGTTTCGGACATCCGCTCCTGGTTCGGCTTATCAACCAAGTCTCCTACGCTTTCGCATCCACTGAAAGTATGCTTCCTTTCCGCCATCTGCTAAAACCCAACACACCCTTCCAATGGAGCGATGAACTGAATCTGCTGTTCGAGGAGTCAAAGGCCATTATCCTACGTGAAATTGAAGAAGGTGTACGTATCTTCGACAAAAGCAAACCTACTTGCTTAGCCACCGATTGGTCGAAATCAGGCATCGGCTTCTGGCTCCTTCAAAGCATGCTCCTGTGACCGTTACCACGCCCTTCTGTTGCCCAGTTGGTTGGAAGACGACTCTAGTGGGCAGTCGATTCACTCACAGCGCTGAATCCCGATATGCCCCGATCGAAGGCGAGGCACTCGCTGTTGCAGATTGCCCTCGAGAAAACGCGTTTTTTCGTCCTTGGTTGCCACCACCTCACTATCGCCGTTGACCACAAGCCCACTCCTCAAAGTTTTTGGCGACCGCTCTCTAGACGATATCCCTAACAACCGACTTAGGAACCTGAAGGAAAAGACCCTTCGCTACAGATTTACAATGGTCCACATACCTGGTAGTGTGGTGTGAGGCACAAAGCCGCTGACACCCTCTCTCGCTTCCCATCTGGCCCCACTGAACCGGAACTCATGCCGCTACCAGACGACGTGGCATACAGCAACGAATCGCACCTCTTTCCATTCACGTCCCTCATTCGGTCTGAAGAACATTCACGTCAATCTCCGACGACGATCTCGTCTTCGCCGCCGCATCAGCCCTTGACTCGTTGCAACCTAACGCTATCACTTGGAATAAGGTCCGACTAGCAACCACCAGCGACCCAGACATGCAACAACTTCTACGCTTGATTGAAGACGGTTTCCCCGAACCGTACAATGCTTTACCGCCAGCTGTACGTGAATTCCACCGTTTCAAGCATCACCTTTCCTCTGTCGACGGTGTCATCCTCTATAAGGATCGCATAGTGATACCAAAATCGCTCCAACAAAATGTCCTATCAACGCTTCACTCTGCTCACCAAGGAGTCACTTCTATGTTAGCCCGCGCAGACTCCACAGTGTTCTGGCCTGGCATCACAACAGACGTCAGCGCACAACGGAACCACTGCAGCGACTGCAATCGCAACGCTCCTTCTCAGCCTAGCGCCCCACCTACTGAATTGATGTTGCCGTCGTACCCTTCCAATGTATATGCGCAGACTACTTCAAATATAAGGACACAACTACTCGTCATAGTCGACCGATATTCCAACTGGCTCATCATTGAACGTGCACACAACGGTACCCAAGGCCTTATAACCAGTCTACGCAGAATTTTTGTCACATATGGTATCCCTGATGAATGTGCATCCGACGGCGGTCCTGAATTCACTTCGTCATCCGCATCCACGTTTCCTCAAAAATTGGGGTGTACACCATCGTCTGTCATCTGTCGCGCACCCACACTCCAACACAAGAGCGGAAATTGGTGTCAAAACGGCGAAGCGCCTCATTGCTTCCAACACGGGCCCTAATGGCGAAACTAGACACGGATTCATTTCAGAGAGCCGTCCTACAGTATCGCAACACTCCGGATCCGACACTAAATTATCCCAGCGATGTGCCTATTTGGTCGACCAATTAAAGACTTCATCCCCCTCCTGCCAGGACGATATCAACCTCGCCCAACTTGGATTGATGTCCTCAATGCTCGCGAAGAAGCATTACGAAACGACACCAAAAAGCGCTGGAACGTCTAAGCGAACACACAAAACGTCTGCCACCCTTAGCTGTCGGAGATCACGTACGCCTTCAGAACCAGACTGGCCCACATCGACAAAATGGGACCGCACTGGAAAGATAATTGAGGTGAGGCAGTTTGACCAATACGTAGTCAGGGTGGATGGCTCTGGACGCATAACGCTGCGCAATCGCAAATTCTTAAGGAAGTATTTACCAGCTCATCCTCCGACACCGACACGCCGTTTACCGATGATTTGAAGTTCCTTCCAACATTGAACTTCGACCCGAACCCAGAATCCTCAAGCCAGCATCTACGATACCGCCATCTAACACAGTTCCGCCAACACCAGACCACTCAATCTCCGAAGAAGCCAACGATCTTCCTGCACCCGCGAGCCCTGAACGAGAAACCTCAATGATAGGGAACAAACTGGATCGTCAACAAACCGTGAACAATCCGCACACTCCACCTCCTGCTAGTCCCGCCAATGCATCCCGCCCGAAACCTCCACTTGCCCTCCGTCGTCTGATGGACTACAACCCCCCTGGCCGAAAGTGGTAGTGCTTAACATTTCAAACGTCTTAAACGAACGCCATGTATTCTCCGACCGGCCCGTTTAGACTGGGGAGGAGGTAGACAATATCTCATCGGACTTGTTAGCACCTTTATGTGTGTTTTGATGTATAACTTCACGTACGTGAAATGACGACACGTAGCTCTAGTTGCAACCTTGCCTTTCAGCTTTGTTCATTCACAATAAATTTGTCAATCGAAAAAGCGTGTGCTTATTTACAGATGATGCTCGTTCAAAGCACTTTTGGAATCTCTGTTGCGAATACTACGTTCGTGTTCTTGATAGCGCAACTTAAAAGGTCGACAACTTTGTCCAACATAGAGGTCATTGCACTAAAAGCAATTAAAACAATAAACTAGATATCTGCTTTTGCAGTTGTATTTAGGACCAATGGCGCTACACACAATACAATTGCATTCTTCTTTGGGTTTGCTTTTATTAATTGAAATAATTTTTCTCCCTGGTTTAGTTGAAAACGTTACCGGAATGTCATATTTAACTTTCAACTTATTTAATTTTCTCACATGACAATCACTAACGAAATCGAGTGATAAGTGGACGTTGTCTGCTTTGGTAGATGGCATTTTATTGTATTTATTTTTACTCGTTTCAACATATTTATGATTAAAACTAAATCCGTTGCTGTTTATTCGATCAGTCATAGTGCTCATAGAGTCATAAGCTATGTCTGCATCAGAACTGCGATCATTAATGTATTTTATACTATTTTTGAGAAAATTATTTTTTACTTTATTTGGAAGCCAACTATCTCTATGTAGAGTTATGCCTGAATGACATGTCTTACTAAACCATTTGTATTCAAGGTTGCCATTCACTGATATGCTTAGGTCTAGAAAGTTAATATAATTATCCCTAGGGACTTCTATAGTGAACTGAATGTTCTTGTCAATCGAGTTAAACACTTCAATTATGTTAGAAAATATTTTCACATCCTTGTAAAACGGACCCATGATTATATCATCAATGTACCGCTTGTAGCATACAGGGTTAATATTGAATTTTTGGTTAAGAATATTTCAGTGCTCTTTCTTCTATAGCATTCATATATATAACTGCAAAAGGTGGCGAGAAGTGTGCACCCATTGGGCACCCTTTAATTTGATGGTACGCCTTATGGTACAACATCTATGGCATCAGCAATCGGAATGCTAGGGTAAAGATTTTGAACGTCTAATGAAATGAGAATTTGGTTTTTTACATAATTACTGTTCTTTTTTAAATTACTTATCAGTGAATGAGTACTGTCCAGATGAGAAGGCACAAATTGAACTAGTTGGTTAAGTATAGTACTGGCTAGCCAGTCAACCTTTTGGGTTGGTGTATTCTTTACGGATGCTATCGGGCGAAGCGGGTAAAAATCATTCACTTTATCCTTGTGATCCTTGACATTTACATGGAATGCAGCTGGTTTACTGCCTATTGAAAGTAATCTTTGATGATCAATACGTGGAATACTTCTACATTTCAAACGAATTATTTTGTTAGCCTGATTTTAAATAGCTGCAGTTTTAGATTCCATGTAAACCAGCTGCATTCCATGTAAATGTCAAAGATCACAAGGATAAAGTGAATGATTTTTACCCGCTTCGCCCGATAGCATCCGTAAAGAATACACCAACCCAAAAGAACTGAGAGAGAAGAACAGAGAAGAGTTCTTCCGGAACTCTAAGTGCAATATTTTGCTTGACAGTATGAGAGTCCATATCACCCCGAATGTGAAAAAATCCATAAGCAAGACAAACTCTTTACCAGCAGTTATTCCTGGAGGTACAACCAAGTATCTTCAACCTCTGGATATTTCAGTGAATCGTACCTTCAAGATCAACCTTCGTAATCTCTGGTAGAGTTGGATGAGCACCGGTGAGAATTCGTTTACTGAAACGGTTCGCATGAGGCGAGCATCCCACGAAGTGAGCGAATGTTAAGAAATCCTGGGAGCAAGTGCCAGAAAAGGTCATTCGAAGTGGCTTTAAGAAAGCTATAGGAGTGCCTGTTTCTTTGCCGATTCGCTATGTGACTCAGAGACGGAAGGGTACACGGATTCTGACACGGAAGTGTGCATGGATTCTGACACGGAACCAAACAGCGAATTGGACATGGATTCTGACACGGTATCGACCGGCGTTGATTCAGACACTGAGACAGGTCGTAATTCAGACACTGAAGCGAACAATGACGCTCCCCAACTACAGCAATTGTTCATTTCCGACACAGAAGACTCCGACTTCTCAGGAATTTCGGAGTGTTGTGTTGAGTGAGTCAAGAATACTGGCATGACTTTGTTAGTTTTTTATATGCCTAGTTGATTAACTGAATCTTTGTTGTTGGAATATTTTTCAGACCAAGCTATCAAACGATCACAATCTGATGTAATTTTTCAGATAGGCCTATTAAATCAAATTGTCTACGCCTACTTAAAAGTAGCTGTTGCTTTTTCTTAACTGCCGGTAGTACCAGTATTTCTAACAAACATTATTTCCTACTGGTTACGATAATATCTGTAATTACATATGTGCGCCTTATCCACGAATCGCGCCTTATCTGTTGTCAAAATGCGAAATTACCTGAAAATCGTCTTGTGCGCCTTATAGGCCGGAAATTACGGAAGGTGTTTTTCAGTTTCATGCATCAATATTTACAGCAAATTATGGGCTAAAGTGATTCATATTTCCAGTTGAGGGAAGCCCAAAAAACATTTATTTAAACCCATAATACTTTAGTGAGCGAGGTCTTTCGATCGGCCCAGCCAGTCATCGTCAGGGGAAATTTCAGATGAAATCAGATTCGACTGACAATGACTGGCTGGAAAGTCGAAATGCCTCGCTCATTAAACTATTATAGCCAACAACTATGTTTGCTAGGCCTCCCTCACCTGGAAATATGAATCAATATTTACTGTTTTGATGTATGAATGTGACAGAAACAATACACAACAATACTATGAACAAACGAGCTCTGACAATATAATTTACAGTGACGACGGGTAATGCGGTCGAATTGTCCTGGTGAGCTATACACATGTTTTATGCAAAGGGACAAGTGAGTAAATAAGTAAATACCAATGTATTTAATTATACTCTTCTCACGAATAGGTAAAATACAATAAGAAGTTGCATTATATAAAACGCATTGTCATAGATTCCATCGGGCTAGATGAGTAGATCACACCTACTGCTTTCATCAGTTTAGCTGCGTCTGTCGATTTGAGCTAGTTGGACCATCTAAGTTTGGGTGTGACTAGCCAATTAGAAATGGTAATTGCATTACGACTAGTTGACATTTCTTGAAGTCATCGGCTTGAATGTGTAGATCGATGCTACACGATCTACAAGGCTCATTTAAGTTTGGGCGAAACTCAAATAAAAGGGTATGTGTCATACGCAAGCGATATCTTCCGGGGCACGCCACCAATAGATCGGACTATACAGCATCGGCAAGGTAATAATCTAAATATCCATCGTTCACTAACGCGTTTGTTTTTGTGGGATTCATGGTTCTCACAAATTAATGCCTACCATCAATTAGTTCGACATTTTCCACCGCATGTTAAAAGAAAAATTTAGTAGCTCATTAGAATAATTTGATATACAGGATGACACATTTCTCATACAAAAATAAAGAATACAGCGAACTCGACACTCCAAATGCGACTCGAAATTGTACAGAAAAATATTCCATTTTCAATAAGTTTGCAGCTTGAAGTTCATGTTTAAATTGATCTCTTTTTGTGAACTAAAATCTGCAGCTTCCGCTTGTTACAGGAACGTCAAGCATAACTCAGCTTGCTGTACAGCAGAGCTTTTATCTAGTATTGAAGTTTTATCTTACAATTCCATAATAGAACATCAAAATTATCATGACACAATAGATCACGATCTTGGAGAATACAGGATAGGTCCTTCGAGTCTCCATTGCCTGAAAATCAGAATTTAATTCCTAAAAGCATTCGCGAGAAGTTAATAAAGGGAGACACGAATGTGAATGGTCAAAGTATCAAGGTAAAACCGCTCAAATGGCTTAATTTAATCCTGCGTTGATCTTCACTGACGATCATCTGACTATCACCTGCATTTAAAACACAGTGTATTAAAACTATTTCATTTTTTCATGCATGGGAATCTGACACCATGAAAGCTGACCCACTGAATCAATGGCAAACTACTGGAATGGAAAAGGAATTTGAAGACATCGCATGTTGTTGACATTCGTTGCTGTGGTCAACGGTATCTTTAACGATCAGCAGCTCCGGTGGTTGGCGGTGGGAAACATCAGCAGCTCGTCAGTAAACTTTGCAGATATTCACAGTTATGATCATTTATCGTTTTGCACATTTGTGCATAATTTATTTTTTCTAAAGATCTGGAGTGCTCACCTACATCGGTGCCTAAATGTTCGGCTGAATTGCCTAAAATCAAACCGCTATTGTCCATTAATCTCACTAATAAAAGAAAAGCAAGAAGTCGGAGTTAATGTTTGACACATGACTACACCCATAGAGTAATAGCTGCACCCGCCGATGTCTTGGCTGCACCTTTCTTTCCACTTTCTCAGGTAACTATTCGCTGATTTTTGAATGAAGATGTCAAGAAGTCATAGAAATTGTCGGACAAGGAGTCATTTTTACCAATAAATCGATTTTTATCAACATGGTCTCAAGTGGTTGTGAGCATGGAGTCGTAGTGGAAATGAATTGAAGATGGATGAAATTTGGTGGAAAAAGTTGTTTTTCTACGCACTCAGTCTTACTCATGGGGAATTCACCATATGCAGTTCATTAAACAGATCCTTTTTCATTATTGATTATTACAGAAGAATTTATTAAAGACTATGTTATGGGTTGCTATGGGCCTTGAGAATTTCTTACCTAATTTCGAACTTTTGATCTTGTTTAAATTTCTTAATGTTTATATTATTGGGTTTGTTCAGCTGATCACTGACTTAGTTATTTTCTAGTTCTGTAGTTATATTAGCTAGTCATGCAGTGTTCATTCAGCATGATGTTGAAAATTCTCTCTACAGTAATGAAAACTGCATCGTCGCATCGATCAGTTGCCTTCTTTCTGATGCCATTGAAATATAGATACTTGTTTTTTTTTTTTCGCATGCTAATTTCTAACAGGGACTGACCTAAATGCCAAAATTTACATGAATTAGCTGAAATTATCGCATTTTTACGGGAAGAGTAAGATTTAACTTACATCATGTAACTTTCTTCTGTTGGATGTACTTTGATAAAATTGTGTTCTGACCTTGATCGTTTGTAACCAGCTACTAATATCATTTTATAAGCTTAAATAATGTTTGAATGCGAAAGTAGTCAAGAAGGAAGCCATCAGTTTAATTGGTTGCGTTGTACAATTAATGTTATATTTAGATTTTTCGAGTTTTGGAGTTTCTCCTATAATGAGCATGGAGGTAGAAATGCTAGAACATGACGGATGAATATAGGGGGAAATGGCAATTCTTGTAATATTTTCAAGCTGTCTACAAGCAATAGCGTACAGAAAAGTGTGTGGATTTAATGAGTACGCACTTATCTGATTAATCCAGTGCGAAATGGTCTTCCTCGGCAGATTTGGGTTCTTCACCCTTCGGCTGCTGTGCATATTTTATATGCCAAGCCAATCCCACTGGCTCCGAAATCACTCGTGTCGATGCAGGATGATAGAATTACTGACCGTGTTGTAGAGAGAATGCCATCAGGAACTCAGCCTGAGTTAACTCGAATCGACAGCGGCACTGCAATAAATTGATTTGTGTTCAGTGGCTGAACTACTTTAGGCAGCTCTATGTCTCTGAAGATTTTTGGCTCAGCATTGAATTATCGACAACTTTCGAAATGCTGAATTTTGTGGACAACATGCATCATTTTATTTTTTGATAAACTTGATGCCAATCATCACTACGTATAGCAGGGGTGAGAATGATCCGGAAATTTCCGGATTTCCATTTTATTGGGTCACGAGATTATTTGAAAAATGCAATAAAATCGAGGAGTGGGGGGGGGTCATTGAAAATTTTTACTGAAAAAATATCTTATCGAATTGATATTGGTCTACTGGTCAATTATAAATTTTGTTGTTATTGTTTTCAGTTTATGTCTGTTTCGTAATTCCGTATTGAATTCATGAAGGTATGATATGAAATCAATAATTTATTCTACACTTGCCATGCGAAAAGAATGATCCAAATTATAATCAATCAGGGTTTTTCGTCGTCGAGCCTTCCGCCAATTGGCGGAAATCGCTCAAAAAAATTCCGCCACTAAAATGATGGCTTGAAGAGAGCTATATTTGGATCTTTTCAGTTGTACCACCACAGAACAATGCGCCTTAACATTCACCACTTTTCTTCAGTCAGTGATTCTGGCCAAAATATTACCGAAGAGCAGGGTCTGTGGACGGAGAAAATCACAGAAAAGTGGAAGGCTGCCATCAAGGTGTTGTGGACGTCGGAATACACGCTGATGCTGCTGATTTAGGGAACATCTCGTGTTGACTTCAACAGCTAGAAACACCCTGAATGACGTCACACCCAGACTTGGAAAAGTCGGAATTGGAATTAATTCCGACCCGGAATTAATTCCATTTTTTGTCGGAATTGGAATTGGAATTGACCTTGATAAACCTCAATTCCACTCTTTCGATAGACCTGTGATAAATCTATTTGTACAAAAATTGAAATCAGAGTATTCGGCCGTTGTGTTAACTGCACGCAGAGATAAGAGATAGATCGACAGACCTAGTTTTTTTTCTATTGTTGAATAAAGGGTGCTAATTGTGACATTGATGGGCCTACAGCCCCCGGACAATGTTAATTCAGCAATTAAGCAAACAATGAGAAGATAATCATCTTTGTTCAATCTGTTATTTAGTTATTTATCATGTAAGATAATTAATCAAAATAAAACAATTGTTGAATTTAGTTATTGATTAGATAAGCACAAAAATTGGAGATTAACTTAATTGCTGTACACACGAAAAAAAATCGGTTTGGAAAGAGGAAAATTAACCCTGCATTAAAGGGCAGCCTGTCAGTTCAAATCACAATATAGACAGTGTCAACAAATTATTCTAATAATTAATGATTAAATTAAAATGGCAATGACATGAAATATTATTCAACTTCCAATCACAACAATTGACAATAATAATTTTCAAGACTATAGTTATACAAATATGATATTCAACGATAAAAGAAAAACTTTAAACTTGCAGTTCACTTCTTGATGTTGAATTCACTTCAGTTCGATCGGACTCACTTATACCAAATTAATATCATAAATATCATGAATATCAGTGTCACTTATACCGTCAATCTTCAATCGTGCTCGCTGATGTGTTGCCGCATACGCTACTGTGTTGTTGTTCGCTGGTAGGCAGTTGTAGTTGTTACTTCTGTAGTCAAGTTACACCGCGAGATCCCGGAGTTCTTCTAACAGCTACTGAAGATGTCGTATGTGTTGTTGTTGTTGTTTCAATTTCTCATCGTCTCTAATTTATGCAAATTTTTGACACTTGACGATAAATCCACTTTCTTTTGAAAATTGAAAGACTTTCCTTTAATCTCTGCTCGCTTTCGACCCGACCACATTTCGTTCTTATCACGGAATTTTTAATCTCCTTTTTTAACATGGACCATTAATCAGTTTTCATGATATCATTTTTATCGTCGTTTTTTCTTCCATCAACAATCACGTTATTCGCACATTGAATTTCTTTCTTCTGTCAGTTTATTAATAGATTTATTCGCATCTCATCTCTCTCTCTCTCACACAGAAGTAGATAATAGTACACTAGAATGGAAGTTTGATATCTTGCCTATGTACAATGATGGCACATGGAAAAATCTATGGTTTGTAGATCAGATTCGATCTAAAACATTGATTCATAGTCAAACTATTTGCCAAGTTGGTTGTGGAAGTTGTTGGCAGCAAGTTAATGCAGTATTTTTATGAAGATAATATTAAGTGAGATGGTGGCATTGTTTCATGTGGTATAGCCTACTATTCCCTGGGTTGGTATATTGTGTCGATTTGCAGCAGTCATTAACAACTATTTTTCAAAATTCGAATTAAAAATTGGTCCACAAAGTCATAATTGAAAGTGTGCGGTGCACTGGTTGTACGAATATCTCAAGAATTCAATAGAAAAATTCTAATTATAGGATGATTTCTCCTTCATACGGTTAAGAGACCTATCGCATTTGTCGAATAAGCACATTGAAAGCTTCTTCACCGACAATAATTTCTCAGATAAGTGAATAGTCGCTGGAACGTTTCAATTAATCATTAAATGACAGATGTGATATAGTGTGATGATATTTTGGAAGCTGATATTCGAAAGCATGTAAAGATTTTGAAAATTGTTCAAATATATTGAACAGGGGAGCCCTTTCAAGTAAAATGAATATTCTGAGATTTCTTGACCTCTGATTTCAAGCTGGAGCAATGTATGTTCTGTAAATCGACATTGCAAGTTGCATATGTGACTGATAATACTCTTGATAGATTATAGGAGCGATATTTCAAAATGATGAACGCACAGAACGTTTTAAAGGATTTCTTTGTCATCCTGTCGCCGCAGTATTTTGTAAATTCACTATTGCTTTTGTGTATGATCTGTGGAGTGGACAAGGGGCAGCAATCCAGATCACAATTTGGCTTGATAAATATAAATACAAATAAGAAAACATGGAAACCAGCTCGCACAATTTGCGTTTTGCCCTAACTTAGTTCCCCCGGCGTGTGCCATAATTTTCATGCAATTTCCACTCTAGGACTTTCTATGATACTGTTAATTTTTATGCTCTCTCCCTCTCAGCGGACCGTTAATTTTCCTTTCTCATTTTCACAAGATGTTGAATATCTCGTTTACGAAACGAAAATGGCGTAGGCTGACCGGCTACATATATACATGTACATGTACACAAGAAATATGAACTATGAACATGAGAACGCACATAGGAACGACGCAGGGAACGGCACACAGGAATAACGAGGATAGGATGCGGGCACATGGGTTAGATTGAAGCGAGGAAACTTTAGGTACATTAACATATACGCGTCATGCAATTATCGGAATTGAATCTCATTATGGAATTGGAATTGGAATTGAATTGAACTGTTTCGACTGGTATTGGAATTGGAATTGAAATTTCTGCCCTGGAATTGGAATTGGAATTAAAAAATTTCAGTGGAATTTTTCCAGCTCTGGTCACACCAACGCACGCTTGCGGCGCTTATGTTGTCACATGCGTGCATGTGACAACATAAGCGCCGCAGGTGAAACTTCCACGCTTTTGGAGTATAAAACGATAGAATATGTAACCTTCTAAAGCGCCACAAGTGAAGCCTTCAAGCTGAAGAAGTATGGCATAGTATTTAAATGCTTTTACAGCGCCGTTTTTTTGGACACGTTTTTTATGGAACATTAAATTTTCCGGAAATTTCTGAAAAGTGCGCTCTCAGGCCTGGTATAGTCAAAGCAATGACTATAACTTTGTTCAAATCCTAGTAGGCTATTTATGATCCTGCAACAATGAATAAACCAGATGCTTGTGAAGGGATAACGCGGAATCTGAGGAATTATCTTCAAGCTTCCTTAAGTCTCGAGCGTGTGATGGCCTTGTAGGTAGGCACGATGGTCTTTTGCTGCTCTCGTTTTCCTCAGTTGGTAAAATTAAGAAATGAGAGGATGTTGTGTCTGTGTCTTGCTTTTTCGCAGATGTTATACACGTGTTCTGTGAAAAATTTTACTGATCCATGTATTTTGCCTGCATTGATTGATTTCTTATGCGATTTCTTTATTGTGTGTTTTCAGCTGTGGGTCTTTAGTGTTTGATGCCGCTCGATGCGAGTTAAATTGGAATGAGCCGTTAACAGGTTGAATAAATTACACGGTGATATATAAATCAAAAGGAATTCCCGTAAACAGTCCGGGACCACTGAAGAAAGGGCCAAACATTGACTTTTAGTGGGGGAGGAATCTCAAAACGGGAGATGTATTCGATCAAGATATGTTGGCGAGACCTTGCAGTTATCTATCGTTTCGCTTGAAGATATGATGCGTTTATTAGTCAAAAGAATAGAAATCATAATTACAAAAAGTGAAGAGAGCTAAGATATCAGAGGTCACCTATACGATCATTATTCAGTTTAGCCATGTAAGGAAGAATAGATGCTTGACGTCGATTTGTTTTACACTAAATAAGTACAACTTTTGCGATCAAGCTTTTATTCAATGAAAGTAATGACAACAGCGATTGCAACAGAAAGGGAGGATGCATATGATCGTTCATGCAGGTAAGTCTCCTACACAATTAGGAATCATAATCAAATACGCTCCTCCGTCTTTTGAGGTACGACGAAGACTGAAGAGTCATGAGAATAACTAACACGACCATGGATTATACTCGGAGGTAATAATCGGAGAGAGAGATATGTTTCTGAAATCTATACAAGTTTGGTCGATGTCACTGATGTTGCAGCGTGGGTGATCGTGTTGAGCAGGGACCGATCGTCTCCGTGAGGCTGGCGAGCTCAAGTCGACGTGGATAACTGTACGGCAGGGCTCGTGGGATCGGGGAGGTGGGAGGCTGGTTGATGGTGATAGGCGTGCCTGGCGGGTGCTGATGGAATAGGAGATGTTGGTGATTGGATACTGTCGGGTTGTTGCGGATTGGTAACACTTGGAGTTGGCAAGCCCGGTGCGCTTGCGTCGGTCGGAATAGAGGAGCGTGGGAGAGTGAGCCCTGGAAGCATTTGCAGTGGTGCCCGAGGCACGACAGGCATGCATTTGCGCTGAAATTTCCGGCATGTAAGGTGACCCGTCCAGATCCATCGACTCGGATCACATATTGATCGAACTGACGCACTTCGACCACAATGCCTGATTTGTTACGTGTGTGAAGTTAGCACCGCCATCTTGAAAATGGAATGTGTCACTGAAATAAACCTAACAGATCTATGCATTTGGTGTGTGTGCCAGCATGTGCCACCCATTATTTTGAAAGAATTCCACCTAGTTTAGGAGAAATCGCTGTTCGAAAGTTCGACATGGCGGTGATGTGAAGTTAGCACCGCCACTAAATTTTTTTCCAAAACATACGAAACACGTGCAACAGATGGAAGACCATGAAAAACATCGCGCCAGCAAGTTTCTACACCTAAATCCCCGTATTTGCTGAGAAATAAGTCCCCGAAACCACAAAATGGCGGTGATGTGAATTAGCACCGTCACTGAATTCTTTTTTTTTAATACGCAAATAAAACACGCGAAAAGGTACAACTGAGAGATGACCATCAAAAACATTGTGCTAGCAAGTTTCTGCTCCTAAGACGCCGTACTTGCGGAGAAATTAGCCCCCGAAAGCTCAATGCGCTGGAGGTGATGTGAAGTTGGCACCACCTTCTTGAAAAATGCATGTGCCACTCAAACCAACGGTCAGAATCGATCTAGATGGAGTGTGCCAGTATGTGCCACTCGTTTATTTCACGAAAATCCCACCAGATCCGGTGGAAAACCAACCCGAAAGCTCAATGGCGGTGATGTGAAATTGGCACCACCATCTTGAAAAATGCATGTGTCAGTCAAACTTACGGTTGGAATTACTTGGCTATCTGGTTATCATAAATGAAGACCACCGGAATTCTTTCTCTCCTGACTCATCAAATCGGACTCACTGCATTAGCTGGTTTCGTTCAGTCCAGTCGCATATCGGGTGTTGATTTTTGTTGATCAACTGTTTATGTCTGAAATGCAGAACTTTTTTGATTTGTGTGTGAAAATCATCTGTGTATAACATCGTTTTGTATACCAAAGCCTGCAAGTAATTTGAAAAATACATTTCAAACACTATGCATTTTCTATTCTTCATTTCAGAAGGCATTCGGTTTAAAGAGATTTCTTTTCTCTTATATCAATGCTGGACAAATACATGTAGCTACATAGTAATAATAATTTTACTCGTTTATTGTGAGATTGAAAATCAGACGGTACAGAAGGTGTTTTGAGACATTTATAACAAGAATCGTTCCAATTACGAGACGATATATCGAAAACTTTTAAAGTTAAGATAATATTTACACATTCGATATTCAAAGAAAAATATTCTCAGGTGTTGACGATCGCTCAAATCGCTTACTAAGTCAAAAAATTATTGTATAATGATGTACATGAATTAAATCTTCTTTGTGTTTTACAAAAGGACATCTCATAATATCCAGAAAATCGCAGCGTTGGAGGAGGCAATGCATGAAGAGCATGGTTGGCGTCGGACATAGCCGAAAATAGTCTTAGTGTTTGATTTTTTCTTCTGGAGGCGAGGGACGGAACTTCTCCGCAATCACAAAGAAGACCACATATTATGTGATGATATCGCATTTAAATCTTCTCTAATTTCTCGGAATTTTTGTTGATTAAACCAGTGAATAAAGGGTTACAACATTCCAAAATTGGAAAGACAAAACGTTTGTAAATATAAACAAGATCTTCCTTTGTTAAAAGTCTCATTCAGGTTCGTATCAAAACAGCTGACTTGCGGCTTTCTTGCATTGGTTATCAATATGAAGAATATAAAGTATTCTATCAATGAATGTGTACATTATGGCCTACAATATACACAATCCCTAAAATATTAAGCATGCAACTATATAAAAAAGTCGCATTTACGGTACATGAGTGCCATAATAATATGACTTCATGGTCACATTCTATGGAATAATAACTTGGTACTCATCTTTTATAACTTCATTAGTTCTTTCCTTACATGAACGCAACTTTGAGGGAAATATAAGATGATCTTCGATCGCCAAGAGTCCATCAAAGCTGTCTTAAGCAGCCATTGAAAGAATCTGTTCACTGGCATTACACAACTGAGCTATCTGTTCCGGCAACCGTCGGACGGCCTGCCTGCGCGACAATTGTCAAGTCACCTCATTACAGCGACATAATAAACTAACAGGCATCATTACTAGCAGGCAGCAGCGTGCACATACCGCTGAGGGAGGATGCAGTTCGTTCATTGTGTTTGATGAACCGAACACTTAAGCATGCCGACAGTCGAACAATGAGTCAGTGCAACCTCCCCGAATGGATGATTATGAAGGAGACAAAGCAGCTTCCAGTTGATGCAGTTCAGCAGAATAAGAACACAGTCAAAACTCATGAAAGGTTGGTTTGTATCTTCCTCTGCAGAGTTTGCATATATGTAGAGTTCTTTTCGCAATCTCTGAAGCGTTATTGCCTGCCTACCTCTGCAGAGCTCTGCAGACGTCTTGACATGATTATTGATTTCCCTCTGTAGAGCACGCCGTTTTTACTTCCTTAGGGCTGCCACTCTTTTTTTTAGAATAAACTAAGTAATGAGAAAATGTTTGGCCAAGAAACTAATAATTTGGGTTTTGAACTATTTTAGATTTTGAAGGGCCCCTTTTGATATTGCGAGTGGGCCCTTTAAGATTGTGAAAGGGCCCCCTTTGAGATCGTGAGGAGACCCTTTTGAGACAGCGAAGGAGCCCTTTTAAGATCGCGAGTGGCCATTTTGAGACTGCGAAGGGGTCCCTTTAAGATCCTGAGGAGACCCTTTTGAGACTGCGAAGAGGACCCTTCAAGATCGTGAGGGCCCTTTTGAGATTGTGCAGTGGCACTTAACGATCGTGAGGGGCCCTCTTGAGATTGCGAAGGGGCCCTTTTGAGACTGCGAAGAAGCCCATTTAAGATCGTGAGGGACACTTTTGAGACTGTGAAGGGGCCCTTTTGAGATTGTGAACAGGTCCTATTCAGAATGTGAACCGGACCCTTTAAAAACGTGAAGGGTCGCATTTGGTTTTTTAATGGACCCATAAGATTTTGTGAAGCAGCCCTTTGAGATTGTGAGCGGCAACTGTTTTAGTTTTTGAAAGGCTCTTTTAAGATGTGAATAGACCTCTTGAGATTGTAAAGGGCCTGTAGGATTGAGACCGGTAACCTTATAGATAAGAACATGTGGGCCTTTATAGATGATGTAGGGCTCTACAAAATTGTGAACGGGGCTATGTAGATTGATAGGGACCTTCAAGAACCTGCAATTTTTAAGGGTGATCAAATTAAAAGCAGATGCTTTCTAAAAATCCGCTCGACTTTGGAGCAGAAGATTCTTCTACAAGGAAGTCAGTGATCCTTTCGTCAATCCTAAGAAACCGGACGAAACGCAAGTAATCAAGGTTTTGAAATAAGAAATAAATTTAGGTGGGAATGCTTTACGAAAAAGTTGTAATACGTTATTATGGAGTCTATTAAGAATTGAGTTCTGATTTCTTTGATGCTCTCCAAAACGTATATTTCAAGAAGCGTCTGCCAGAAAAATATGAAAGAAAAATCAATTAAAAAGTTTCGGGAACACAAGGGAGTGACGAAAGAATATTTTGTACGATCACTTGTTGCAAAAGCGGCTAAATTTCGGCGAAGACACCAGCGAAAATTGAAATCTCGCAAACAACCGCAGAAGTGACAAGGATTTCTTTTCGTGTTGATTTTCCGTTTACTTATGCCATGGCGGCTCAACCCTTATCAAAGAGCTGTCATAATCTTGTTTGAAACTCATAAGTTGTTCTTAGATGTAACTGTTGTAATTGTTTTTTATTATGTTTAAAGTGTAAGAGATGAGAGCAAGGTTCGATTTGAATCATTGCCAGAGCTAAAAGGACTGATGAAGTTTCTTCAGGCAACTTCAACTGCAAGCGTTTTTGACTTTTTAGCCGCCATCAGTGCAGTAAATCAGCAACTCACTCCACAAACCATCGGTAGGTGGATGTGCTCGGAAATCCGGCAGCTCACCTTCGTGCATGAAGTGCAAGCACGACTTAGCAGTTTGCATTGGTGTTTGCAAATTTCAAATTTTGGAAACGAATTCTACAGAATGAGATTTGAACTGCATGTATTTCATTAATCGTAGATGTCTGTATTTCGGATGATTCGGAACGCGAGTACAACTATAACATTTATTTTCAACTTGCTCACCATTTGCCCGAATGCAATCTAATTCTTCGGTCAACAGCGCAAGAGCATATCTCAACGCAATCGCTCGTCGATCTGCAGAAAACTGCGCAAAGCTTTGTTTTCCAGTTCATCCAAATGCATAGGATGACTCTGATGCACCATTTCTTAGACGTGCCCAAAAGAAAAAAAGTCACAGGGCATTGAATCTGGTGGTATCGGAAGCCATTCAAAAGGCTCCCATGACGCTCAATCCAAGATCTAGGAAAATTGCTGTTTAAATCATTTACGATGGGTCTGTAATAGTGCGCTGACATTCCATCCTGTATGAAGATGTTCCTATCCTTCATGACATTCGGTATATTTCATACAGCATAGAAAGGAAGATTTTACCACACATTCTCGATTTCTCGAAAGAATAATGGCTCTCCCAAATAAAATGGCTTACAGAAATGCCTACCCAAGCATTTAGACCGCGCTGACCATGGATTTTGTACGAAGATATTTGCTGTGACCACACCCTTCTGCTGAAGTAGTCTTCCAAACGTCGGACAGCTGAACAGCAATTTTCTAGTGGTTCTATGAAAATTCTTCATAATAAAGACGGGATCTTGCACCGTGTGACGTCATGGCACGATTAGTAGAAAATGACAAAGCTGCACGAGAATATTGCACTATAAATTTGAATGTAATATTTTTGAACGAAATTAAGCAAGTTGTTCTTGAAACAGTTAAGTAAAATCATCCATAGGCCTACATGTAGACTTCGATAATCTGCAGTCTTTATATCTAGCTGAAATCGTCAATCGTTCAATAACTTCGTGCTGATTTTGCATTGGGGACAGGTAGAGGGATCTTTGTAGCACACTCTGTCTAGCCTTTGAAAACTGTTCTCATGAAATTAGTAGCTGTTCGAGTCATGTATTCTAGTGCACCTTGTTGAAACTGATGATTGAATAAGCATCATTAATCATTTTATACATTTACTTGCTAACTGTGAGGATTCGGAAGCATCTTTATTATAACAGACCCAACTGCTGCCTGAACGCTTTCAAAACTTGCCAGGTAGTGTGATATCGAATGATCGCAAGTTTCGCCCACGACTACGCAATTTAGGGGGGCCCATTCCGATTTGACTTTCCGGTTTTTATTTTTGATAAGAGTGGCAGCCCTGCTTCCTGCATATGCATTTAGCATTCAGAAATCGCGATGGATAGCAGCATTGATGGCGAAGGGGAACTTATGCCTTCTAAAATTGCTGAAAATTAGCGTACGGTCCGATCCCTCTACATGAGAGATTTTTGAGACGGAGACATAGACGTGGACAATAAGGAATTCTCACACCTGATCTCATCAGTGATCGTGACATCTTTTTCAATTATTTTCGGATTTCTGACTCCCGCTTTGGCGGCTAATTGAACAGAATACGCCAAGTTTCCAACACAGCTATCCTTGCCATCCTTCATGGCAGCTTTTTGTTTGTCTTTCTCACGCGATTGTAAATATTTCAAAATGGCATCAGCTAGCGATGCAGATGACTTTTCGTCCAATTGTAGGCCACGCTTTTCTGAGATTCAGAAATATCCAACAATTTCGAGTCTAAGTCAGAACCTCAAGCCTCGTGTTTATTGGAGTCTTTGATCCAATTAAACTGGTTTTATCGCAAACAGTCAGTTAAATTGCAATCAGCAAAGAAGCTAATTTAGCAATTATTTGCTGGATGTAGTTAAAATTACAATCACTTAATGATGATATAATCAATTAATTGTGATAATCTACTGTTCTAATATCAGACAACACTTGATCTGTTTTCTACCCAAAAGACAGCTTCATCAATTATTACACAAAATTTTAAACCATTCGAAATATAAGCTTTGTATGACTGTATGGCACATGCATTTTTCAAGATGGTGGTGCCAATTTCACATCACCGCCATTGAGCTTTCGGGTTGGTTTTCCACCGGATCTGGTGGGATTTTCGTGAAATAAACGAGTGGCACACGCTGGCACACTCCATCTAGATCGATTCTGACCGTTGGTTTGAGTGGCACATGCATTTTTCAAGAAGGTGGTGCCAACTTCACATCACCTCCAGCGCATTGAGCTTTCGGGGGCTAATTTCTCGCAAGTACGGCGTCTTAGGAGCAGAAACTTGCTAGCACAATGTTTTTGATGGTCATCTCTCAGTTGTACCTGTTTCGCGTGTTTTATTTGCGTATTTAAAAAAAGAATTCAGTGACGGTGCTAATTCACATCACCGCCATTTTGTGGTTTCGGGGACTTATTTCTCAGCAAATACGTGGATTTAGGTGTAGAAACTTGCTGGCGCGATGTTTTTCATGGTCTTCCATCTGTTGCACGTGTTTCGTATGTTTTGGAAAAAAATTTAGTGGCGGTGCTAACTTCACATCACCGCCATGTCGAACTTTCGAACAGCGATTTCTCCTAAACTAGGTGGAATTCTTTCAAAATAATGGGTGGCACATTCCATTTTCAAGATGGCGGTGCTAACTTCACACACGTTGATTTGTCCCATATTTTGGAGAAGGGGCCAATTTGATTCTGTATGCGAACATAATCACCGATAGACAGAGGAGGCAGGGAACGCGTGTGTTCTGAAAGTCGCTCCGCGACGCGCATGTGGCGCATCCGTCGCTGGAACTGGTCGGTATCGAGGGCACCATCAGGTACAGTGTTGTTGGTTAGCATGTGTGTAGCAGTTTTGACACACACCTCAGTGCGACAGTTGCTGTGTGGGAAGGCGACAGAGGAGATGCGATGGTGAACATCCCAATTGCTAAGGAAGTTGGCAGTAGCATTACGATGAATTATGATCATCTGAATCATGATCATTCATATGATCATATGAATTATGAAGCATAATCAACTTTCTAGGCTTATAGAGGTAGCAAATTAGGTCTGCAGATCAAGGTATGGATGTATCAAATAGTCAAATAGACATTCAACTTGAGAAAATAATCTATTGCACATGAATGCACTTGTGATATATGCCTGGGCTTATACACTGGACATTTGCACAAACTGAATTAATGGGTGGCAAAAATGCATCTCTATAAGTCCCACCCACTCACAGCTCTTTTGGGTCCCCTTTCACATTTTTTCATGATTGAAAAGCAACCATCTCTGTTCATTTTAGAACGTTATTCATTACGGATATGATGACATTGAAGGGAGCCAGCACTTTGATCTGGGAGTGTATGTTTGAAACATAAATGTATGTTTGAGATTTAAACGGCTTGATGAATGAATCGCAATCGTAACTAAGTTTGCTAACATGAATCTCGATAGCATTCAACATGACTACAGGATCCAGTGCTAGCGTGGTCATGCAAAAACATGGTCTTCTTCACAGTAGACGTTTCTGTGAAAGTGGACATTGGTCCTCATATTAAGGGTGCAGATGCGGAGCGAATGTACTGTAGGCAGTAGAAATAGAGACAGCAGCTGAAAATTTGAACTTGACTTAAGCATAAATCCTACCTAGATATTAACCGTTTTGTGCATTTAATGTTGGGACTAAGGAGTATATGTGCCTACACAATCATCAATATTTGCCAAGCTAAGTGTAACAATGAGCAAGTAGTTAATTTGATGGATTATTTAACATTCATGAGAAATGTGAGGGGGACATGAAAATACCTACCTCACCCTGGACAATTATTTTAATCTTGACAATCTGTAAATCATACAATTCCACCGATGACTAACGTCAGAAATTATTCAGTAGTAGACTGTGTACCTACGTTGCGTATAGTTACACAGACAGCAATGCATCTTTAATCATAGAGTTGTGTCTTTCATATTTATTTGTTTGTCGGCGGTCACAATTGTGACGTGTTATTTATTCATTGATTATTATTGCCTTGACAACTGATGTGTGGTGGTGAGGGTTTGATCCTGCCAATTGACAGAGTCGCGTAAGTGGCTCGTAGCTCAGTTGGTTAGAGCACAGGTCTAATTAACCTTGGTCGTAGGTTCGAATCCTACCAGCCGCACATCTTTTGCATGGCAATTTGATCTATCGTTTATTTAATTTCACTGTTGTTAATTTTATTTTACCTCAAATAATGTAATCATTTTGCTTTTTTAAATCAACAAAAGTATTGACTCAGGAGGCCTACATCTAGGTGATAGCTACTGTTTAACAATGAAAAACATCAAAATTTCGATAGCTGAATATAGAACGTGCTAATATGTATCAAAATGCCTTCTTTCTGATGAAATTCAGTTGCTCACACAAAAATGTTTTGAGTGACAACAAAAACATGGAAAATTTGGTAACGGAATTTCAACCGGATAGATTTAATTCACCCAGAAAAATGGTGTTCAAAGATTTTGTGACTATATCACCTGTCGCATAATTACTAAGCATTACCAATTGATTATACATTCACAGAGAAATAGATTCCCACACATCAACATTGATGAAAATCAAGAGCTTGAATATTAGGCTTTATAAATGACAAACGCGACGTCAAAAACTTATTTTTTCGCCAAACTTCAAGGATCGACTACTATTGAACCACAGAAGATAGGACAAAAATTAGATATGTTCTATGAACTAGAGAATCAGAGCTTTTCAGAAGTGTGAAGGAGAAAAACATAACTTGAATTTCATTTTTCACTCGAGATTGGCGTGGCCATGCCCAGTTAGTTGCGATAGTGATGCAGACAAAATTAATGTCACAAAGCATTTCAATAATTTACTAACATGAATCAGTCACAACAATTATTGTTAACAAGCATTATGCATGTGGACAAAACGAATTGCGTCTACGCGAGGTCCGCAAGGGAATCTGAAGAAAATGACCGGTTCGAGACGATTTGAGTGGGCACATGATATGCAGAGGATGATCGCTGTAACGAGATATCATGTGCAAAAGTTTGATGGCTGCGTCATTTCGGCGCTCTGTCAAGTCACCCAAAATATCGCATCAACAGTCCTTATGGCAAACAATTTTATGTGCTCCCCGACCAACGATGGAGAACAGTACTCAAGTATTGTTTAAGGCCATTATATACACCTACCAAGTCAGCGACATTGAGGAAAGGACGTAATATTCACAAAGTGTATAGTCGCCGAGAAGCACATTTTGTGATATAGTCTAAATGAGCGGTCCACTTAAGATCTCTGAAAAAATTACACCTAGTAACTTCAACTGTTTTAACGGAAAGCTTGGTGGTTGGCACTGTGGCGACTTCAGGATCCAAAGGATCTTACTTTTGATATATTGAGTTGCAGATCATTTGAAGATGTCCATTCAAGAATACTTTGGTGCTCCTCTTCATAATTGATGGTTGCAACTTTCGGGATAATAAATGTACAATCATCGATATATTTAATAATGACTTTTGATGAATATCTTGGCTTGAGGGAACCAATAACCAAATTGAACATGATAATTCTAATATCGATTTCTCTACAGACACCAGACGGTAGATCAATGTTTTATAAAAAAAGCTTTATAATTGAACTATGATTATATTCCATTTCAGACTCAATGGATGAACAGATGGAAGATGATTTCGATTTTCTCCTCTGCTTGCGTGAATTTCGTTTGAAGAGATTTTCAGAATGGCCTTTTCTCGAAGATTGCTCATGTACACCTGAAGCTCTCGCTGATGCAGGCTTTTATCATGTGCCAGCTGATAACTGTCCAGATAAGGTCAGATGCTTTTTCTGTCACAATGAACTCGATGGATGGAGCCCTGAGGATGATCCCTGTAAAGAACATGCTCATCATTTTCCAGACTGCGGTTTTCTGAACTTGAAGAAAAAATTCGAAGAAATGACTGTTGAGGAAGCGGTCAAAATGTTTCATCAAATATGTCGCTCTAAAACTGTAAAAAATCAGAAAAAAACTTTGTCCGACTTGGGTAGAGAATTTGACCATGCATTGAAAGACGTCGATGTGAAATTTGGAATGCTGAAAAAAAGTTTAATCAGCAAGAAACGGAAAACATAAATGGTTTGATATCATAGTACATAAGATGTCAGTTGTCCAGTGCTTTACTTGTCAATCGGTTTTACTGCTTTAATTAGATCAAATGTATGCCAAATCAGCGTTTTTACTATGAGCAGTGCCATAATTGTTGCCGAAATAATACAATTTTAAGTAGATCATGCATGCCAAATCAGTGTTTTTTGCAATGTGAGCAGGATAGTCGAAATGATAGTTGTTAAAATTACACAATATGATGCTTATACTTTCGATTTTAAACTACGTGAACAGCTATTGCTTAGGCAGATCTCTCGTCATCACTGCGATCATTGGGTAAATCCATATTATACAAAATTTGTCAAAAAACGTCTTTCGTCTGCAAAATCCTAAGTATTGAACCGATTTTCATAGTTTTTCATCTTGTTCCTTATCGGATCTCCTCTTTTTGGGCATGATAAATTCAAATCTATCGAAGAAAGTTTTCCTGATGAAAAATTATAGCTTATAGCAGAAAGATTTCCAAAAGAAGCCTGTCTCAAGCATAGGTAGGCCCACTCTATATTCGGAAAGAAATTTCGCTGTGATCTAATTAAATTATGCGAACAAAGTTATGTATCATGTGAAAACGCATGAACCGTACTTTTAACCAAGCAGGGTTGCATTATTATTGGTGTGGCATTTTTTTCAATATTTAGCACCCAAAAATGGTCTTACCGATGCACATTTTTCAACTTAGAAATAATGTCTATTATCTTTATAATACGACGAAATGCATCATTTGTGTGTCTAGTTGTTGCACCAGAAGGAAAAGATCAACTATGGATAGTGATGAAAATTTTCCGGAAAATTTTGAATCAAAATTTTCCATGGAAAATTATGGAAAAAATTTGAAAGTTTTAATTTTTTTGATAGGCCTTATAATTTGAGTGCTTCCACTGCCGAGGCAGCTACGTACCAATAAATTGGGTCTAAAACTCTTAATTTCATCATTATTTCGATTAAAGCGATCGTAGCAATGCGAGTTCCGTCCGCGGATTTTTGTACATTCCTTTGCCACAGTGGCTATTTGTGCCATTTTGTTAGCATTTCTAATTATCACACAGACACCGTTTTGGATAACGTGAATCTTACTTTACAATAAGGGTACAATATCATGCACTGTGAAAGATCTGGAGCAAAAATAATGTACTTCATTTTGGAGTTTACTTATTAGCTTGAAAGTTAAGCTTTATTATGCAGCGTGGATCAGTGAAGGAAATTCTTCATGTGTTGATGAACAAGTGAAGTATAAGCAAGTCCACGCAGAATTCATGAGCGACCATTTTGGAAGACATGAAGACTGTAAACTCGTTAGATATTTGGTAACTAAAGATATCTGTGATCAGTAAAAGAATACCTATGATAGCCTTTAACTTCTGGCCTATTGTCCGACATCTTTGCTGAGGATACACATCTTCCATTTCTAGTTCAGATGGTTCAGATAGTTCTAATTCGATTTCAGATCTGCCCAGATGAATTTCAGATATGATCCAGATGAATCTCCAATTGAATTTAAGATCTTTTCATCTGTGCTTCTAACAGATATCTGAAATTCAGCTAGAGAAATCTGAAATCCATCTAATGTCTGAAATTCATTTGGAAAGATCTGAAATAGACATGGAAAAGGTGCAGTTGGTTACAAAAGTTGACATACAGGGATGATAGAGAAGTTTTCGGTCTTTGAATATTACATGGTCTTTTCAAACGACTAAAATAAGTCTCCAAAACAAAGGAAAAAACGTCAATCACCGAAAAATAAATTTCAAAATTTTCCGGAAAATTTTGAAAAAATTGGAAAATTTTCCATTTGCATCACTAACTATGGATCACAATTAATTGCAGGCCTAATTGTGAATCTTAGAATGATGGTCGTGCATTCTTTCGACAGAAGACGTACGTAGCCGACCTACCAGTAGGCAAATATTGGCCCTAGAAATGTAGTAAACATGCACAAGTGCTCATTTGGTGTGGTCGCCACTATGGTTTTCGAGTTCACCATGAAAAATTGACTCGTGTTTGCAAATCTTCAAAGAGAAATTGCAGCTAGAAAGGACATATCTCATACATCCAGTTCTCCATCCGTATGTACATGTCGAATGTGAAGTACTTATACATCCGCTCGAATACGGACGTCTTTTCTCCCGCGTAACCTACGGGTTGGCACAATGATTACATACAGTAGCACATATGCAATATGTATACATGATCTTCTGAGCTGATAGATCTTGTTATACAGTAGAGTAAGTCAATTATTATCCCCCAATCGAAGCATGTATATTCTAAAACATTCATGCTCCGATTGGATCACTGCGCAAAATGACTATGGCATGTATTAGCGAAGTTGTGCACTGTTTCCCGCTTTTCTTCAATAGACATCATTAGATATTACAAGACTTTGATTAATGACCAATCCTGAGACTGCTGCCAAAATTACGTTTGTCGACGATCTATCAACCCCTTTGCAACCTACGATTTTGACCACTACCTCGATTTATTCACGCTTTTAACTGTCACTGGGAACTGATGTCAAGTCAAAATGCTATTAACTATCTATACCAAGTGAGTCTTCAAATAAAATATGAGGAACATACGAACTCGAGAAATGTTGGCCAGATGAGCCGCCACAGCATGAAGGACCATCTCCATATTGTCAAGGATTATAGATTTCTCGGCTTAGAATTTAACAATAATAGCTGTTCAATGTTCCTAAGATCGTTTTTACTATCAAATTTTATTTTGATGCTTCCTTTGTGAAACTTATCAAAACTGAATTTCACGACTATTTTGACTAGAAGACCGTGAAATACAAATCGCCTCTGTTTTCTAGCCATTCAATAAAACAGGTATCACCAGTCACCAAGACTTCACTGCAAAAACAAACAACTATATCAGGCCCAGATCTTTATTGACCTCGCAAAACGTCAAAAAAGTATCCCAAAATGATAGAAAACTGGGATACCGGCATTTCAACAAAATGGCATCAAAACCTCAACTCAAAAAATTTAACAAACCACCCTATTGATTCCTACACTGTTTACATGAAAAGTCATGAACACATCATCTGGCTGAGGACTCATCAAAGAACCACAATTATGCAATACCTCCTTTTCGAAAACAATAGGGCTGGATTATGTAGACAGGTTGTGATACTTGGTGACCACCGTGCAGCTCACGCATGGAGTGTGCGTGATGTTGCAAAACCATCAAAATCACAGATACCACTGTATACTGCACTGCTTCAACAGAGGTTATTGGCATCTAACCCCTGGAACATGACCCAGAAAAGATACAGGAAATGTAGATATGATCAAGGGTCTTGGACAAGCAAAAATATCCGAATCAAACCAACACGTTACAACTAATAGTTCCTCTGATTCCCTAATATTTTATAAGGAGCTAATTTCCATTATTAAGAAAATAATATTTAATTAAGTTGCTCCTTCAAGTACAAATCTATCTAGCCTGAGAGGAACTACATGCTTATTACTCTTCTAAACATGGCTATTTTTAAACAAAAATAGACTTAAGTCCTGATGACACTACAATATTTATCACCTACCTTAAGACAAAATACTGATCGACTTCAATCAAAAATTCTTGAAGCCATGATTTATACCGCTTCCTAATCATTGGAAAGCAGTCTTAACAAGTGATTCAAATGGTTTGTTTAAATATCCAAACCAACTTTTGAGGGCATAAAATATACCCATGAAGAAAATGCTTCAAAGAAGCACTCTTTCGTTTACTACGCACCATTCGCGGAGAATAGGTTGCACTCAATCCTCTTCCGCTTTACAAACAAAATGTACATTATGATTCTGAGAACGAGTGCAACAATTCAAAATTCTTTCTGTCAAATGCATTGTGGAGATCCACACCGGTGGATAAGCAGAAAAGAGGCTACTTCACAGAAAGTATAAAGTTGAGTCATGTGAACTTCAATTCAAACGAAAGTTAATGAAAAAGACTTAGCAAACTTTCATCTATCTTAAGATTCAAAACATAGCCTCTATTCTGTTGAAGAAATACAACATTTGTACAATAATTTCATAGTTACACTAGCTGTCATGTATAAAATAGAAACACATGACACTGCATGTTCAATTAAAGATACAAAATTGAACAGGCTTGTCAGGAAATATCGGTAATGGCGACCATGTAAAACCGAAATATATGACCGAATATTTCAAACAAACCATTAGCACCGTACCAAATAGTCAGAGATCTGTGCCCAAGGCATCAAATATTTACAAAATATGTCTTGCTTACTGTAAATTTTGCTTTACAGTTGATATTTGGTATGGTACTACGGCTGAAAGAAATTTTAGCCTGTGATAGGAGCTCATTTCAAGGGGGATCACATAGGCGTTACTGATGGGGCACATTGTTTTCTTTGGTGCCTGTGTCACCTCCGCATGATGCAGATGCGGATGACTGAGGTAAGTCTGAGGGAATACCACGTCCAGACACCAACGCCTTTTTCGTTTCTTCATCGAGTTCGTTCTCGTTCTGATACTCGGCGACGTATAAACGTTTGTCGATAGCTTTAGGAATAGACTTAATTTCAGTCCCAAGTTGCGTTTCGATTGTTTTCAGGTTGTGTCTGAAAGTGGAATACATGCAGCATTATTTTAAGAGCGTTTCCTGATTTCAGAAATAGCTAGTAATTTGGTTGACTTTACCGTAATTAACTCCAGATCAATATTGTAATGCCATGTAAATATAACTCATCATTGACCTGAATCATTTTCCGATCAGGTAATTCTTTCGCTTAATTCTACTTCGTCGGTTAAGACGGCTAGCGCGATGCAAATTCTTTTTCGAATGCACTTTCCACCTGAGCATGGAGCTCCATATACGACCCAGTGCTCAGACGAGTTTAGCTAATGCAAAGGACATAATCGCGGTGATGTTTCAAGTTTGACGACTCCAATAAAACATGCGATTCCCTCATAAGAAAACAAACTTTCAATTACCGATTAACTTTATAACCCCGAAGCCTAACTGCTACACTGCTCCAACCAACCATGACGTACGGTGCACGTCATTCGCTCATAGCTGCAACTCCACAGATGGTGAGTGTACAATGGGACATCATGGGTAGTTGCGGCAATGCTGCAGGCTGCTAGTCGGACACTTACAGAGGTGTCCACATGACGTAGAATCTCATGAAGTCTCAAAAGGTTAAGTGATTCCGAAGAAATATGAAAATGATAATCGGATGGATGTTACATAACTATATTCAGGGATGAGAATGGGGTGAAGGGGGCCCGAGCGGAAATTCACATTGTCAAGTGGTCACAAACAATAAAAAATGAAATATTGGGCAGATTCATTGGGGGTCCCGCGGGAAATTCTAATCCCTGCATATTCCTTTGCCGGAGCTGTGAGCATTACATTAATTGAGAGATAAGCACAGACCTGATAGGCATTCAGATGCAAGGACGGAGTATTTTGTATCAAAACTAAAAATAACATCTGAAAAATTACTACAGTACCTCATTTACAGGCTAAGAAGGAATAACATAAGACATGGAAGAGGGCCCCGGGAGGACTATAATTCAGTGAAGAGTGCAAAAAAACTCAATTCTCTCTCGATGCGTATATTGCCTAGCAGAGTAACGCAAGACACTTCGGTTCGGACCCTTTGTCAATGGCAGAACGCTTGATCACGGGAGAGAATTCAAGTTTATTGCATTCTTTACCGAAATTAAGGACTTAGGGAAAACAGCTCGATGTTTAATTTTGGCATATTATAGGCGATGAAGCTCTTTATATTTACCTGTCGTCGTAGGTAATAAGGTTGATTGCGACACCCAAATGACCATATCGTCCAGAACGTCCAATTCGATGCAGATAAGTTTCAGCATATTTCGGGAAGTCAAAATTTATGACAACATTTACTGAAGGAATGTCGATACCACGGGTGAATAAATCTGTACAGACCTGAAAAATACAACTTTAAAGAAGCGAAGCTATCGCTGAGGTTGCATATTACACTTATTCATATCTTCCTAAAAATCAAATGCATTCAAATCATTGCTTAAACTCAATTATTAGACATAAAAATCTAGATCAGTCATCAATACTCAAATATATTCTCTGAATAGATTAAAATAATCATTAATTACATGAATTCCTTAGCTAGCGTGCAGCTATAAGTTTATTAACCGTATCAGTGACATACCTGTCTTCCCACAGGCCCAAGTCGTACGACAAACATGCATATCACAGACGTACTGGACTAAATTTATCCAACGGATCGTTCCGGCTTTACTTGATTTTCTCTCAATCATATTTGAGGATGTGATGTTCAGGAGGCTCTTCTTCTGCTCTACAGTCTATGCAGGATGGGGTCTCTAGTTTTCCGATTCGATGTTGGTACAGCGTGAATAAAATGAGAAGGCTATTTCAAATTTGTGAGTGCAATTATCCTTCTCTTCTGGTCATCATCGCCTCTTCTTTCTTTCATCTGTAGTAGTGGTGATAGGCTTCATTTTCCCATTTTTCTCTTGTTCGCCTGTCGATTTTACTCTACATTTAACTGCGAAATTAAATGACACTTCTACTTGGTTTTTTCTCGTTTCCTTCTCTAGGCGATCTGTGTCGGATGTTCCTTGTTGATACACACAGAATGATGACATCTAGGTTCTAATGATGATATTCGCGCGGCCCTCTGCCGATCTCCAAGATTGCGATTTGGCTGTCCATTAGAGTCACTATTTGTTTTTCTCTTTTTACAAAGTTGTCATTTCAGCAGTACAACCGGAACAAAACTTTACTGCTAGTGCTAGTACTGCTAGTAGTCTGTTAGCTTGTATTTTACATCTCAATGCGTGCTGCACTTCCTCTATTTGTTTGACCTTCATCCACCGAGCCACCTGTCCAGATAGCCACATCCGCGCTTTGATTTTGAAGTGGTCATGTTTTTGATGTAATCTCTGTCGACCTTCCTTTTTCTGATGGTAGTTCTTATGTTTTCTTCCAGCGATGGCATAAATGAGCAAGACAGGATTTCCTCGAGCGGCATAGTCTTCAGTTCAGCTTCTTCTGATGTTCTTGCTCTCTTATTCACCACTATCGACTTTCTTTGTCTCCGCCGCTCTTGTTCTCAGATGATAAGAATCTGATTACAACACGTTGCTTGCATCGTCCTGACACGCTGTCGGCTCTCTCTCTTCAATGGTGAGCTGTGACAGACCTATAATACCACCTGGCTGTAATTCAAGATAATTCAGTGTGGAATTGATTCGCATGCACAGTTCCTTCAAAAGCAATTTCCGCGGCATGTGCGGACTGAAACCATATCGCTTTATCTAAGGCCATAGTGTTCATACGACGGAAGCTTTGGAGGCCCACTTCTCAGCACTCTTGTACAATATCACATACCATTCATCAATTATTAACTTAGTCATGCTTCAGTTCTCAGTATTGCAAATCGCAGAATTCAACGAAAAGTGATCAAAGTGATCTTTTCTTCTCAAGTTGATTAAGTGCATGAAAATTTTATGACGCGCTCGCTTCAAAATGACAGTCCCCTTGTTCTGTAAATTAATTCTGTAAAATGCAACATCGCGATCTTAAGCTCAAAAAAGCATTTTATGATATTTAATGATGTAATTTTCTGATAAATCGAACCAAGGAAGGAGTTAGATAACATTGTTTCTTTCTGTAGAATAATTTAAGAATACATAATTTTCGATGCGCCTTGTAAATAATTCAATGTTTCAATAACATTTGTATATTCGTCTTACAGGCCTCGTCAGACAACACATTGAAAAAGCAGTGAATAAGACACAGCCCCCTTTATTCACACCTCCTCCCAACACCACTAAAAGCTGTACATTTCGGGTGCGGCTACTATGAAAAAATCCCATTATCAGTAACTTGACTGATGCGATGAGAAAAAAAAATCTTGACTTGTTGCCGCGGCCGATATTACAGACTTTCATACAGAGGTGCGGCTACTATTCGAGGAAATACGGTAATAATGATACAATATTTCGGGGTTTAGAATTTAGTGGACCACATGAAAAGATGCATAATTAATAATGCAAACAGCTATACAAGTTACTTACTAAATTCCGACAATGGCCAGCTCTGAAGTCATGGAAGACACGGTTTCGATTCTGTTGTGACATTTTGGCGTGTATGAAAAAGCATGAGTAGCCCAACTCGGTTATTTTTTTCGCCAATAGCTCTACGCGTTGTGTTGTATTGCAAAATATAATGGCTTGGTTAATCTGAAGTTTTGAGAACAACGTATTCAAGCAATGAACTTTATGCCTTTCTTGAACATAAGCATAATATTGGGAAATTCCTTTGAGAGTCAGTTCTTCCATCAAGTTTATTTCATATGGACCTTTCTGATGTTTGGACATGAATTCTTCCACAGATAATGGAAACGTTGCGGAGTAGAGGAGGATCTGTCGGTCCTTGGGAAGTCGCCGAATAATATTGTCCAACATGAACTGAAAGATAATGTAAATGTGCTGATATAATTTCTTAACTGCAGCAAGACTGCTCGTCCAGAATGTTATTAAGAAAGCTACCAGGGAATCAGTGGACAAATTTGATTGTCTACTATATGAGTGGGGAAATGTGGCATAGTAGGCGTCGGTTAACTAACCTACGGTTTCACTTATAGAAATATTCTATGAAAAATCAGTTTAAAATGTATCCAAATAAGACAAAGTAACAACAATTACTCTATTTAGACCAGGACGATTTTTTTGCCATAGTCAAAATAATAGCTGAGCGATTCCATCCGCAATGTTGCTACATTTGAGACTTTTTTGCTCTTTGCCATGATTTTATGAAGACTATGAATTTAAAGTAAAAAGTCGAAACGCTTCACAATACCATCATCAGTTCATGTTTATAGAACATTCCTTAAAAAGTCTGCGAACGATGAAATGCTAGTCTGCAGTCTGTGAAGCGATAAACTTTATATTTGAATGTTCTAGAATCGTCTGCAGCATAACGAGGTTCAAAAATTCAAGTTATAAAATCATGACGCTGCAGCATTATAATTCAATGCGTCCTACTACACAATAAGGGAGAGAGGGGTGTAATGGGCCACCTGAGATCAAGGTGTTCTAAAAACCTCTAATTCGGCTACGTGACCGACTTTTCCCTCCTAATCACTCACTGGCTATGGACAGAGGGGCAAGGTTCCATATATATTATCAACACATCATATGAAAGCACGCAGTGGGTGGGACATTTCATATAACTCTTCCATTTAACCAAAAAATTAAATTTGCTGAAATCGCTTTGAAATTCAAGTCATACATAGTCAAAGTATTAAAATTTTGTATTTAATGATCAAAACATGTTTGATTACACTACAAATTAGCTTTTCCTACATTTTAACAACGTTCATAGATTGCTACGAATGACATGATCTCTATGCCACAGAATTTGTCACTCGTAGGAACCCATTACATTACTTGAATGCGGAAGTTTCCTTTGATTTGCAATCTGAAGCTGCTTGATGATACGATTGACTGCTATTTTTTGGTCTGGGTTTTCCCAGGGAATCAGATTTAGCAAATTTTCCAAGAAATTGCAGATAGGCCTACTTCATTTTCCAAGTGGTTGACGATTCTGTCAATTGTCTATCTTCTGTGGCAGCTTCATCGACGGCGTGTATCTCTCGCAGCAGCCCAATAATTGGTGATTATGTTGTTGGGAACTTGAAATTATGAGAGAGGATGCTGCTCTACATAGGCATAGTGCGGAAGCTATGCTACAACGGAGACTACAAAGGTTCATTCTTGAGACGTAAGGGATGTTCGCAAACTACTCTTACTTTCACTTCGAAGGATGCCACCCAGGGATCGCAATTCACCCAAGAAAAAAACCGGGGTTTCAATGCATAAATTTGAAATATTTACATTAGACTAATTTCGCAAAAAACCCGGAAAATTGCGATCCCTGATGCCACCTGCGAGTTCACATTGGAGGATGTTGTAAGGTTCGTGCCCCCACCAGTCATCGACAATTGGCTTTGATCCCTTCTCGGCTTAAACTTTATTACTCTGTTTGTCTATTCTACAGCACTTTTGCTAGTTATCACATATATACAATTTATTACACGCTTTCACAATTTTGTTTACTTTTGTCACTCATCGTGTACATGTAAGATAATAGGCAAGTTAAGTAAAGGAATTTTTAGACAATAAAGCGATAATAGTACGACCGCTACCGTACAACAGACCACATAAAATATGGGAAAATCCAGCAACGTGCAAATAGTGCTGCTGTTACTTGGAAAGTTATATAAAAGATGTTGATAATCGATATTTAATATACTCAGTAGCTGAGATAAAAAATCAAATTGAAGTTAAAAAGTACGACCGCTACCAACTTTGATGAGCTACAGCCTCGCTATTTTTAAGTCGATTCAAAAGTTTCCTATCTCTTTTTATTTGTCTTAATCTTATCTCTATTTTGAAACTACATATTTGTAACTTCATGTCATAATTTTGTCACGACCTTTACTATATGGAACGACCCAGGTACAGAAGACAAGATTTTTTTAAGATCAAGGTATCGTCGAACTGCAAGTATGGGAACACATGATAGATAGTATCAGTAATGATCAAGACGATGAAAGCTGATAAAAAGCTTTCAAATGATGTAGGCCATCATTCAAAAGCGCTCTTTTAGTCATAAGATGGAAAAATGAATATATAAGCAGATATATAATTTTCCAATTTATTTTCAATTGACCTCGTGAACTCATGCTGGGCCTACCAATTATGAAAGTCATTAACAACATTCGAAAGCCCTAAGCATCTCTAAGTAGGCCCTCCCCGCTAAAATATACATGCCAATCAAAGCACTGATTGAAAATAGACAGTATGAGAGCTGTAAATACACTGTGATAAACAATGATAGATTCGTTAATTCCAAGCAAAGTCAGCAAACTATGATTAAAACCCTGTCATGATCGCTCCATCTGGTTATCTACCCCAATTTCTTAACACTAGGATACGATCTTACCAAATATGCCATGAAAACCAGGGGTATGAACTCGATCGAGTTTAAATCGAGTTCGACATTAGATTGATTTTCAGGGCCCTACGAAAGATAAGCTTTTTTTCACACTATATAGCATTAAAATTTAAAAGGACAAGTTTAATCCAAAAATTATATTTGCTTTCATATATGCAAGCACTACACCAACTTGTTGGTGCGGAGGAAGAGGAGCGCCTCAGTCAAATCGGACTTCAGAGAAGCCCTGTTGTCCCGCATCAGGAGCCGGAGATGGCTAAAGCATCGCTCCACCGATACTTGAGTCGTCGGGATGGATGCAAGGGCGCGGCAAGCTGGTTGAATCTGTTCGACAAGCGGCGATAATTATTTAACATCATCTTTACGTGGTGTAGTTGACACCTTTTCAATTGAAGAGAAAACATTCAACTTGCTGTTTGACCAAGCTTAATCACTTAATTGCCTTATCTGTTCAAGACATGCCCAGAGATAACTTTTCGGCATTAACTTTGATAAAAGCATGTAATTCCTTCAGTCTCCTTATCACTTTCTATCAATAGACGATGATGGTCAGTTGCGTCAATTCATTCTCTTATGTCATTTATTTATTATTCATTTATCGTTTACAAGTTAATGTCCATGTTAGATGCCAACTCTTTATTTCTTTAAGAAAATGTCTTGCGACAAATTAACCATTTCCTCATCCTATGTTGCATAATTTGCTGGTATGGGTGGGTGGTTTTATTGACGCGTTATGAGATAACTGAAGAATTTCACGCGGCCACCAAGCAATTTTTAAGGTCGTTTTTGTTTATTAAAAAATTTTGTTTATGCTTCCTCCTTCGCCGAATTAAATCGAAACATTGCGAGGGAAGATATGACGAATTCAAGTGACAGAAGTTGTAATCTCCGACATAAGCGTGCACAGTTTCCGAACTCGAACTCGATGGGTCATGAAATCGAGTTCGAGTTCAGAAAAACATCGAGTTCGAGTTCACACCCCTGATGAAAACATTGACAACGAAATATTTCATTGATTGACAACATTGCAGCTTGAGACAAAAATTCAAATAATTGCGTCAGGCATCTGATTGTCGAATTGAAAAAAAGTCGGAGATTGGAAAACCTATTTTCCCCATTCCTTAATCTGATGCACGGGTTCTTTGTACCGGTGCTAAGCATTAAAATGAAAAACAAACAGTCGAACAATGACTAAGCCCTATTAAACGTACTTTACCATGCATTTGTGTCATTAAAATATAGTTCGCATATAGCTACATACTACTTAAGATCGTGATATCCACAATGAATACATGGTGGACGATACATGAAGGCACACAGAAGATAGAATGGTTCAAAAGTGCTTTTATTAAAGAAACTCAAATACGGCATAAATTACAAAGTTCTTCACTAGAACATCCATTGTTGATCAAGTCTTTTGATGAGAGCATAAATCAAGAGAGAACTGGTAAGTATCTTATTAAAAGATTTTTTATGGAATGAGTTCCATCATTATGGAAATAATCAGAATTTGTGGTGGGGTGGTCATAGCTTATTCCGAGAATATTCATCATTTCTTGGTTATTCTTCGTTTCTCTGCCAATTTGATGAGATTGCGGTAGTGTTTCATGCGTACCTTCTGCGCTGATTGCATAGCGACTTTTTTTTAAATTTGCTGTTAGGCTCAGAAACAGCTACGCAAGAAAGCTTACTTTTCTTGGCGGATACTCAGAATCGTTTTTACGCAGTTGCGTTCGATACCGTTGAAGATGAAGATCTCATGCTGTCAGACAATTTTGGACAAACTGGATCATAATGAATGTCACTTCGTCGGAAAAAGTCGATCGACGTCTTGTCAAGAGATTTGACACACTGAATTGCATTCAAAGTGGTGAACATCATACGAAATGATTGGAGATCAACAATGTCATTCATTATGCTGAAGGTGGACTCTACCTGTGGTCCATGAAAGCACGAAAGAAGGGCCAGAGCCACTCTGGTAAGAAGAGGATACTGTTGACGCAGTTGTACCCACCATGCATCAATTCTCTGATGCTCAGCAAGAGGAGGCAATGTAGATATGCGTAATTGACGTTCTTCCAAATCGAATTAATCGTGATCGTGAATTTGAAGAACAGATGGCGCTGCGGTCGGAATTTCCAACATGTATGACTGAGAGACACTGTGTCCTTTAGCATCAGGATCAAGTGAAGAAAGACACTAAGTTGTTAGGCGGCAGCTTTTCGCATAAGAATGAGGCGCAACAAAGGCGCACGAACCCTTGTAAGAAATGTTTCCATAAAAATCGGACTGCAGCTAGTCAACAGAGACTTCGTCTGGGTTCCTACAAACATATCATTCAACGATAACAGATGTTGGCTGTTTTGTACATTCAAGTTTGCCAATTCCGAACAGCTTTCAGGAATATATTATGGTTTCATGAAGCATGGATTCCTGGCCACTACTATTAAGGAATCCATGGATGAAGCAGGCAAGGAATTGCCGATCATGCAGAGTGTGACAAATTGGTTCCTGTATTTGTAGTGCAGTGACATAAACAAGGCCAAGAGCAAAGGGAAAATAAGGGGAGGACACTTGGGAGGACGTATACTTGCAATCTGGTTTCAGTAGATCGATGAAATTGGTATTCCAGCATCTCACGTTTCCGAGTGTTACATTCGTTGTCATTTTCTTCTTTCGCAACTGTTCTCTGATTTCTCTAATACGAGATCTGGCCGCAGTCTATCAATTTTATTGTAATACTTCCAGAACACAAGGCAGGTAATGCACCTGATCCTCTTTTGAAGAAATGAATACGAAGTAGAAGACTATGTATGCCTCAAAAAGTCTATAACGACATCAACAGTCACGTCATAGATTGAAAGCCAACGTTGCGGAACATATTTTTCCGGCATGGTGAATCTCAACCCCAAAATAAGGTATTAGGCTAGTCATACCAAGCTTTAATGCCTACGTGACTCAATTCAAATTGACAAAATCAATCATACCAATGTTTTTTTGTAACATAACGATGTTGGCACCGGTACCTATTTTCAGTGAAATAATCACACGTTTTGAAATAGACATGCGATTCAAAATGCTAGCAACCATACATTCATACCCCCTATAATTTTTGCTCCATTTTAGGACTAATTATGAGAGTGAAGGTTTCAGACCCAAAGTAGTCGGAGAAATCGCATGCCTGCTACGTGCCTGCACTAACAAAATGCCGTATGCCCAGCCTTCTGTGAATACGAACTATAGGCCTACTGCTCCTATCACTCCTTTTCACCCGGTGGGTCAACTTGCTAGTCTACTTGTTGCTTGAATTGCCGAACTTTTGGCAATTTCAGTGAGAATGGTAGTGTAGTTTCCTGCTGGCTGTGCTTGCGCTTGCGGAAAATGATTCCTCTGGTGATTATCAGGTATTGTGGTGAATTGTGCGGTGGCCCTTACCACCCCATAATCGGTGACCCGCAACTCCCCAACGTAAGCATTCCTGTAAAATCAACTGTTTCTAAATGTTTTGTTTCCCGGGAGGTCAAAATGCACGCCCTGATGAAAAGCGCGATTACATGGGGCGAAGCCGGGTGAATATGATTTTACACTACAATATCTCATTGTGGGTACATATATGATTGCTTACTGTATACCGCAAAACCTGCAATAGACCAACATGGCGGTCTATTGCAGGTGGTGTACTATTTGAGGTTTGCGGTCATTTTTCATCATCTAGAAGTACTAAGAACTATCGCTTTAATGAAGTTTGTATCTATTTGAATGTTTTATCTATAAAACTCAAAAAACTAAATGCTTCACTAAATACCCGATTTGCTATGAAATGCTACATTACGGTTTATTAGTTATTATTATCTTATAACTGAAGCTTTATGTGATATCAAATACATATTTTGCCTGACGTTCAATGAATATTCTATAGAATTTTTCAATACCTATTTGATCGACATTAAATATTGATTAATAGGTAGACTATTATTGACAATCATCTAGGCCTAATTCACCCGCATACTAGCAAGAAGGCCCCATCACTCAATAATATTGCATACTACATATATTTAGTACATCCTACACGCAAGATGACCAGGGACACATGGTGTGATTAACATTGTAGGCACTTAAGGATAAATTTTAAGTAGTTACAAATAATGAAGCAGTTAAGACACATCATTGAGGCAATTACACATCATATATCGTGCAGGCCTTATACAAAAAATATCTTTGTACTAACTATCAAAACAGCCAAAATATAGGAAGTGGCGGTCTATTTTTAAACACTTCGTCATGGTGGCGCTCTATTACAGGTTAATTTTGCATGAAGACGACTTAAGCTGATGGCATGCAGTATCAGATACTTCTAGTTATCACTTTTGATGACATTTCTTCACGTATCATAAAATCGATTGAAGAACCCCTACACATGTACTTGTTTAAATGTGAATAAAATGCTTAAATTATAGTTGATGCTTTCTAAGAGCTGTTGGTAATGGAAAGTCTTTGCCTGATTTCTGATTTGCATATCTTTTATAAGCAGTATATTATATACACATTTGTACAGCAAATTATGTATTTATTGGTCATTTTCTAATGGTATTAAATATTTCTAATATTTAAATAAATGTAAACATAGCGGTAGATATCGCATGATTTTAAGTAGCTCATGATTACCATTTTGAAATCTATATATTGTCTCTACATAATTTATAAAAAGATAAAATTAAAGAAATATGGTGCACAGAGGGGTGCCCCATAACTCACCGTTCTCCCCTAGACTATACTTTCTACCGAAACTCTGATGCTGCAACATCGTGGACAAGCTGAAGAAACTGTGACCTTTACCGGAATCAAGTGGGTCTAGGCTACACCTAAGGCATTGGATTAAGGCTTTTGAAAAGTAATTATTTTCCCCCTACATAAAGGAAATATAACTATAAGGTTACAGTACCTGAAGCTGTATTTAGCTTCAATTTCTCGTGCAATGTTTGATCAACCCTTGGAACAATTCAGAATTGCGAGATTGGCTCACCTTGAAATCTTGCGACAGAAGTTTGTCGGCTTCATCTAGAACCAACATTCGACACTCGTCGAGTCTTAGTACTTCCTTTTTTGAAAGATCAAGGACACGACCAGGCGTTGCAATCAGAAGATGAACTTCCTCATCAAGTCTCATGATATCCTCTTTGAGGCTCATACCCCCTGTCGTTACCATCACCTGAAATAATAGATAATAAATATTCTCTGATTATCATGTCATGCCGAAAAGTAACAATTTATCGGCACACTATTATGCGGATGAAACTATCCGAGTTCAGCGACCACCAAACACCCCACTGTTGGACGTCATATTGAAGACTACAATAAAACCTCGTTAATCCGGACACTGGTTCAGCTAATAATTTCAGGCATGACGAATCCTGTCTTTAGTTGCATAGCACTTTTGAGACATCAAACTTACAGTATGTCGACCAGTGTTGCCACTCAGGGAGAAGGACGAAAACTCAACGCGGAGGAAAATTCCGCCGATGATTAAAAAAACCTTGTAACAAGCTATACGAGGTTTGTCAGAAGAGTTCTAGGACTGAGCCTGTTGTGCTAGCTATGATTGTTTGATCGAAAATCTGATTACGTCACCATCTGACATGATATCTTGTGTGCATTGAGTTGTTCGACATTAGAGGCATCGTCCACTTGGAGTTCTTGCCACGGGGTCAGACCATCAACCACCACGGCTACAGAGAGATCCTGCAACGTCTGTTTCGTTACGAGCGCGAGAAGAGGAGGGGTTTGTGGCAAAGCAATTCGTGGTTGCTTCACCAAGCCAATGCGCCTGCTCACAATGCTACCAGCATCCGAGAGTTCCTCGCAAAGAAGAACATCGTTATGTTGGAGCAACCTCCGTACTCGCCAAATCTCGCCCCTTGCGACTTTTCCCTACTACCTAAGCTGAAAGAAAGGGAACCCGATTTTCGGACGAGGGAGCCATCAAGAAGGCCGTGACGACTGAGCTGCACCATATACCGGAAGAAACCTTAAGTGCGTAGATGCATGGCGCCGAAGGATGGAGAAGTGCGTCAGACTCTCGGGGGACTACTTTGAAGTGGGCAGCATATAATTTCTGTATTATTTATTAAATAAATTGCTTGTGACCACAGTCCTGGAACTTTTCTGATACACCTCGTAGAACATCAGTGATAATTGTAAATCCTCTCATGCATAATTACTATCAATACCGTGATGATAGGTTATGTCACAAACCAGGGCTGCAATGTTATGTGGCTTTTCAACCGATAGCGACTGCGAGCACGAGCACGACACAGGATTTCGAACTGAACGACACTGCCAGCAAAGAAAAAAAATTCAAGAAATTTTGATTGTTGTACAATTACCAATAAACAAAAAGAGGATATCAGTTTCACCAATTTGTGCGGAGGAAGTGTGACATTTACAAAATCTTCTGCCATGGAGCTCCGCAGATCGGATTATCGGATATAAGAAAACGAAATGCCGAGAAGAGGCGTTCGACAGACTTGCGCAGGAAGACACGGCAGATTGAACTACCTCTCGAATGTTCTCAGGGTGCATCCCAATTAGCTCCCATGCGTCCTTGGATTTCAACCGCCCTATCGTATACATATCGGCGATCAATTCTTCTAGCGGAATGACAGCTGTTGTTTCGTTAGTCCCTTTGCCCTCTTCATCCTCTGTAACTCCTTAACACAAGGACCATTTTTATTTTCACTTTAGTCTTCATTATCTGTCACGTCTGACTTTGATCCCAAACCCACTGGAGTAGCGTCAGCAGATGCTTGTGGAACAGACTTGATGAAGATAGTTTAAGTAAATTTTGCAAACCGAATCCGTTCATGCATCTCCCGAGACCCTGACACCCTCGCCCTAGCTGTTCTTCCATGAGGAGGAAGACACCAGTCAGTTTAACAACATCGACACTGGGAGAAAAGGCACGACACCGCGACATCAACATCACAGCCCTGTCACAAAGTATAATTGTGTATTATACAAAATGCATTTACTTCATTGCCTCGCGTGACACAGAAATCATGGCAGACACAGGAATTGTTCCTCGATCCTAATACATTTTTGGTCGAATGACGGCTTCTGGATCACTCTTGGAGATCGTTTCACTCTGTTTACAGATCATTGAGGTCACAGAAACCTTGCTCAATGTCGCTTTTTCCATGAGGAAGTGAAAAGTGTGTGATTTCTTCTCATTCAAGTTTTCAGACACATGAAGTCGACACTTTCATGAGACATTGCTGCAGAACATTTCTACTTCCATGAGAAAATTGGAGACTGGTCAGACTGGTCAACGAATGGCATTTTCGTACTACACGTGTGACTCTTACTGTAAATGTACTTACATTTGCATTGCGAGATATATTGGTGTAGACGAAACTGAGGTTGAGCAGCATAAGGCTGTCCAAGGGCAGGAATCCTTTCAATTTTACTGTCTATGTTTCAAAGAATCTCCGAACTCGAGAAAAAAATAAAATGTTCTGTTACCGGAATATTCAGTAAGAGAATGCGAGCAGAAACACCAACAAAAGCATTGCGGTCATCGAACTGAAAATCGATGTCATGTTTTAATTCAACCACGATTTTTTGATGCCGGATTGTGATCAGCATTTACAAACTTAGCCTTTACAACTCCAAAAATTGAATCTTTACATCTTCCCGGCGAATAAAGCTCAGTGTAAGCGTTCGAGAAGTACAAATTCACACATGAAACCCATCTTGTGCAAATAATGAAATATTCACAAATATTTTCTTCATTTCCTGACCATATATGAAAATTTCAACAAGCAAATGACATCAACTACCTGCAAAAAGTTTGGGATTCAACTGAAATTCCAAATGAAGCGGGGTCAATAAATGCTAATGCTTCCAAATGCAGATGAACATTATCTCAATCACAGCACGGTAGCTACGATTTTTTATGTTTCAGGCGCTTGATTCTTTCATACGCAAGGATATTATTTCATTTTGAAACCAAAAAGGTATGTTGTAGAAATCAGACGTGAGATTTCGCAGCATAATATTCCCACTGTCAGGTTCACTAACAAACAGCAATTTAGAGATATCTTACTGTACAACAGAGTGCACTGACATTTCATACACAACTAACACTAAAAAATTGTTTTACATAAAAATACCGCAAAAATATGATTACCGTATATTTCCTCTAATAAGACACTGTCTTAATAGAAATTTTTCGCTGATAAAGCCGGTCTTAATAGAGAGAGAGAGAGATGTCTAATTAAATTTAATTTCACTAAATGCTATAAATTTCATTAAATGCTTTATCGTCAACATTTCCTTCGTTCATTTGACTTGGCCTAACCTGCGCATCTAAGTATCAATTTCGTCGACCCGCGCGCACTCACAAGGCAGACAGCGTCTAGATGGCGCCTAGAACCTACAATAGCACACCTGGCGTCAGACGCGCTCATCGTGTAGAGATAGACAATCGCAGTGAACCGACCATTATTGTGAGACTATCGAATTCATTTTAACTGCTGTTTTCGTGTTTTGGCGCACGCGGTTTACAGAAAACGTTGTTGAATAGAATTCGCAGGCTTCACTTCGATAAGCAGAAAATTAGGGAAGTCCGCCATCCTGTTTACTCCTACATCAATGGACAAGCTACAGTATTGCATTGTTCTGATGCATCATGTGATGCGTACATGGCAAATGGAACAAACCAATGAGATCAATCAATCAAGTTATCATTCACGACTGTTATGGATAGAAGAGGTTATTTGACTATCGTACGGCATGGCACCAACATCTCGTCGACAGTATTCGGCCGCGTGTAAAAGAAACATTGTGGGAGAAAGTAGACAACCTGGAGCATCAGTGGCTCAAATTACATCGAAACATGGCGTAACAGTGCGAATGCTTTACAAGTGGCGTGCGAATTATGCAATCATTCGCAAGGTAGCATCTTCATCATCACATGCACATGACTTCGGAAACCGGGTATTCGAACTAACACTCCTGGTTTGGATGCGAAGCTGTTAAAATTCTTCTACGAAGAGCGTGACAAGAACCTTAGTGTTTCCCGACGAATGCTCATAAACGTAGCGAAACGCATGGTTGATGTAGACTCGTCGTTAAGTACATGTGACTTCAAAGCATCGTCTGGTTGGTGTACCCGTTTTTTGAAGCGCAATAAGTTAACTAATCGTCGAGGAACTACTACTGCGCAAACATTACCCGAAGATGCAGCTAAACGGATTACAACTTGGTTGTTCGGATTACGTGAGCTTAGAAATAAACACATGTACGAACCTCGTGAAATAATAGCATGCGATGAAGTAGCTGGATGGCCTTGTGAACCACCCAATACTACAGTCGCCGAGAAAGGGTCTCGAACTGTATCCATCAATCCACCAAGCAATGAAAAGATGCGACTAACTGTACTTCTGGCCGCACGAGCTGATGGTAAACGTATGTCACCAGCCATCGTTATTCCACGTACACGACCTTTGAAAGAAAAAGAGAAGTTTGGTAATCGCGTAGTTCCTTTTTACACGGGAAGTAAGGGAACATCATGGCTGAACTCTGAACTTGGTGTTAAATGGCTACAAAGGTGCCTTCACCAAGATATGTTTACTCCAAATCGACGCCGTCTTCTAATATGGGACACTTTTCGAGGCCACATGACTTCTGATGTTAAACGTGTGGCTCAAAACTTGCGATTAGATCTTTCTTTCATTCCCCCAGGCTGCACTAGTCTAGCTCAGCCGGGAGATGTTGTGCTCAACAAGCCTTTCAAATCTTTCATTGAGCACAAGAAAGTTGATTATGCGCAGTCTGCTCCGAAGCTAACAAGTGGAGGATTCAAGCCACCAGATATGCCACGCGTGATTGAATGGATTGTTTCGGCCTGGGAACAAATTGAGAAAGAAATGATTATCAAAAGATTCCGTGTGTCCGGGATCACATTGAAAACGGACGGGTCCGAGGACGAGGAAATTGACTGTTTTAAAGAGGGAAAAAACTGTTCAAAGTCAGAGCAACTCTCCAAAAATAGAAAAGACAAGTGCAGGCAGTCAGACCGAGAATGAGTGCGAGAATTCAGTTGAGGGAAGTTGCACAAACAGCGACGATTCTAATTCGATCGACAGCGAAGATTCAATTTTTATAGAGACTGATGATTCTGACAATAGTGATTTCTGATTCGACAGAGCGCATTATGTACTTATTAATTTTTAGCATTAAATACGTACCCTATATTATAGTGTTTAACGGAAAATCAGTCTTTTAAAAGGAGATGTCTTAATAGAGGGAGATGTCTTAATAAATTTCGTCAATTTTAACTAATGTCTTAATAGAGGAAATATACGGTATTCTTTTGCACCAAAGCTATGAAAATTGGATTTTTCAAGTACACAAGTTCCACCGGAGTGACAACACTGATGTCCGATTAACCGAGTTTCATAGCGTGTATGATTGCATTTTCCAGCAAAGTACGATGCAAGTTTGAATTTAGACAAAATCAACTGCGTTAAATTCAAGTAAAACCTACCTTGCAATTCGTGTGACGAGCCAATTCTTTGCAAATGTGACTTGTTTGAAGTGCTAACTCCCGTGTGGGAACCATTATCAGAGCTTGCACTGCATTTTTCTTTGTGTCTACTTTCTCGATGAGTGGAATTGAGTAGGCTCCAGTCTTCCCCGTACCATTTTTTGCACTGAAACATAGAAGAAGCTGCATGTTTATCTTTGTGATTTTGCAAAATTGAAAGTACGACTAGCTTAAATAATGAGTAATGGAAGAAATAACCGGTTTATTTGGTTCAAACCTACAAATATTAAGTAGGTACACTTTGCACTCTTGATAAGCACTCAGCACAAGAGAATAAGAGCTGGATAAATAACAACATGGTCCCATGGAAGAAATGCTCCGCGCCTAATGTACGTCCGAGAATAAACAAGGCTTATGTATACTCATTTCATTTTCATTGTTTCTCGAAATGAATAACACACAAGTAGACCTGTATGAAATAATTTCTCATATATTTCAGGTATGAACCACTCAACCTAAGTTTCTATTATAAAAAACAAACAACATCCAACATTTCAGAAACAGCAAGCGAATTTCTAATCTCGTGAACAATAGAAAAAATTGCGATTTTCATTCGTTCGTATGTCCCATTCTCCCCTGTAAGTCACACAACGGATCATGTTAACCGATTTCGGTATGCAAGTTTGCCAACGCCGAAGGACGGTTTTAGAGTGCTTGCCGGAAGCAACTTTTGATTTGTGCAAATACTAGCGTCGCACCTAACATGGATCGAACATTCGACGTTAAATAGTGTAAGTAAGAAAGCTCATTCAATTGGAAAGTTCGCGAGAATTTACCGAGCTATGACATCGCGTCCCGTCAATGCAACAGGAATGCTGGCTTCTTGAATCGGAGAGGGCTTCTCCCAGCCCTTTTCATAAATACCCATTAACAACGGCCTTTGCAGATTAAAATCTTGAAACTCAATACCATTTGTATTGGTCACGTCGGCAGTTCGAATGCGATTGTCGCGCTGGGGCAAATTGAGACCACTTTTCCATCTGGAAAATTCGCCTTCATCCGACTGCATCGGTTTAGTGTCTGTAGACATCTGGAAGAAACATTTTATATCGCATAAGTACAACATGTGCATGAAAGTATGTACAGTGAAATTCTTTGTAACGCATTGTAGAGACCGTAAAAATGTGCTCGTTATATCAGATGCTTGTTATAATACGACGCATGCAATATTGACACTTCGAAGTCAAAATAAACATAAACCAGGTACCAGTAATTTGAGACAATAATTGAGATATAGTCGGGGAGCTAGCGTGAAGTTGTGCAGGGAACGAGGTAGTACATAAAACTTTCACATAGCATAGTACACCTCTAACCTACTGCAAAACTTCGCGTCTGCCGGATCAGATCATTTGCTTTTCAGAAATAGAGAGGATAACACAATCCTATGTATTTCCAGTGCTAAAGTTGTGACATTTAAGGTGTTGACTCCATTTTTTCGAATTTTTGCTCATAAAAGTTACACAAATTGGCATTTTGTTGAACTGGTTATTATAGAAATCATCTACAGATCATGATCTTTCAAATGAGTTATCATTCAGTGACAGAGGATGAAGTAAAGTGTACAAACAGACACTTTTCGTTGAAGTATATCAACAATTTTCCTGAAATTTCTATGTTAAAATTTGCAGTTACACCAACGAAAAGTGTCTGTTTGTACACTTTACTTCATCCTCTGTCACTGAATGATAACTCATTTGAAAGATCATGATCTGTAGATGATTTCTATAATAACCAGTTCAACAAAATACCAATTTGTGTAACTTTTATGAGCAAAAATTCGAAAAAATGGAGTCAACACCTCAAAATGTCACAATTTTACCACTGGAAATACATAGGATTGTGTTATCCTCTCTATTTCTGAAAAGCAAATGATCTGATCCGGCAGACGCGAAGTTTTGCAGTAGGTTAGAGGTGTACTATGCTATGTGAAAGTTTTATGTACTACCTCGTTCCCTGCACAACTTCACGCTACCTCCCGGACTAATACATTCGTACTTGCACATAAATTGCTGCAAGGGCGCATTGATTTTATACGTTTCATTAGTTCCACCTAGTGTTGCGATATTTAAAATGTGATACTTCAAATATACATTTGAAAAATGCTTTAAATATAAATTAAAAAAACAATGTCTAAATTTCTGAATTGTCTTTTTCCTGCAAGTCGTTTTTTCGATACACAAACCATAATTCACAACACGATGTAATCCCTTCTATGTATGTATGATTGCGCATGAAATGTTTCTTGAAATTATGAAATGAATCTTTTGACAAAAGCACTTTCGTAATACTAGTACAGCGAGTACACTTTACTCGATACTCAGTTACGGCGATGATCGCATACACCGTGGCAGAATTTATGTGGAGTTGCAGGGTTATTACTGATTATCACCAGCATTACCATGACAAGGCTACTAAACTCAGAAGTGAAGATTGCGTGTAACAGCAGACTTCAAGATATTGGATCGGTTGCTCAACTCGGTCGTAAGTTACGACAACGTAAATTTTAAGTCAGTCGCAACTACTACAGACGCAAGCTTGTACAATCGAGTTTCTCAACGGTGTCGCAGTTGTCAAACGTAAGAGTCGGTAGCAAATAAGCTATCCAATCACGTCGCGTACGTGGTGCATCGATGTCACGTGATACGACGGGGTCATCTCAATTGATTGAAACTTCCCTCACGATCTTCTCTCATCTCCTGCGTTGTGATATCTGGCTCGCTGACTGCGCTGCGTTGTGATATCTCTGTGTGATGGAAGGTGTTAAAAAAGTCAATCGAAGTAAGAATTTTACTGATTCTGAGAAACTTCTCTTGATCGAAGTAATCAAGGACAAGAATCTGGTAGATACTGTACAACTCAAGAAAAATGATTCAGAATCAATCGCAAAAAAGGAAAATGCCTGGGATGAAATTCATGTATCCTTCTCTGTTAAAATACGAATTCCAGAACAGTAAAACAGCCACATGTTCTCTAGCGAGACTTGAAAACGCGTGCGAAAGATAAATTCACGAAACTGGAGCAAGAGCGGCTGAAGACAGGTGGAGGTAAGAACAAAGTAGAAATCGACAGCATTTCTCAAGCGATGATAGATTTATTACCACATCATCAATTAGAACCTTTGTCCAACATCAACGATTCTGATATTGCAATGCATGAGACGTCGATGCATGCGTCAACTTCACAACTTAGCTTTGATTCAAGCATGGTATTAGACTCCGACTGTGAAAACATAGAAACACCAGTTCCTCCATCTCCAAAAAGAAGAAAGATGAAATTGACAAATGAAGACGTCCTGGCAGCTAAATTAAAGGCGATAGAAGAACTGACCCAACAACAAAGACGACAACATGAATTGAAAATGGATGTATTGAACAGAATAAAGAACAGTCTACAACCTACCATCCAGGTGATAGATAGAGAAACTCAAACAGAGACACTAATGCTACTAGAGTTGTTGAATTCTTCGCTATTTTGAACTGTATGCAGTCGCTCTAACAGTTTGAAGTTTACACTATACTGTTTCACTGTACTTGTCTTTTTGAATAACATCTTATATTAAATTTTCATAACAATGACGTTTTTCTTTCTGAATAGAACCGCATTAGAACTTATTGGATACTTAATTAACGCGTAATTGATAGCAATATCATATAATTGATAAATTTAGTTTCTGTTAAAAATCCATTAACAACAGTTTCAATATCAATATAAATTATCAATTTCTGTTTGGTCTCATACAATAAGTCCACATAGGCATATGTAATTTCATTGGCAGTTTTTCTGCAAAAGCGCTTGGTCATGAACATATTTAATTGAATGAAAACTGAATGAAAATAATTGGTTTCTTAATGAATAAGTCGTAACGGGGTCAATGTATTAATCCCATAATTAATTTACAATGAGAATTTACTTATCAATCCAAAGCCTACAATCTAGACAATATGGTGACATTGCATAGGCCTAACCTATCAACCGAATAAAATTTCTAAACCATCTCATTTCAGCAAAAACTATGGAGTTCTTTCATATATAAGCCCAAATTAAATTAATACCTTTTTGTACGACTTACAAATAGTTTATTATATCAGAAAGTCATATTTTCCATAATTTTAGTATTCATATTCAGGTCAGATAAAAACATGTTCGACGTAGATACAGTATGAAAGAATAGAAATCGAAAGCTCTAAAGATTAATTGAAGTGTCTGTCGATGAAATTTTGTCGAATTCGATTGCCAATGCTCTCATCAATAATCTGATCCGAGTTCGTAACTTCGACCTCTGTGTTATCTGGTTCACTTTCAGTTTCAGAATCACCAGAATCTTCAGATCTGCGCCGATCCTGTAGTTTATAATGAAGTTATGTATTATTGATGTAGCAATAATCACACGACAGCATCGCTCCGGTCTAAATCGCATACCGAAGTGTAAACAGAGGAATTTTCGCTTCAAAATACCAAACAACCGTTCAATAATAATACGAGTTCTTTTGTGACACTTCTTGAACTGTTTCTGTTGTTGAGTGACAGGATTCAACAAGGGCGTCAAAATGTATCTCCTACAAGGATATCCGTTATCGCCTAATAGCACACCATGCGTTGGATTATTTTCCATTTGAAATTTCAAGACTGAATTTTCAAAAATTCGCGAGTCATGGACACTACCAGCCCATCGAGCAACTACGTCAATAATTCTCATTTTATCGTCACAGGTAAACTGACAGTTGATCGAGAAACCATCCTTTTCGGTTTAAAAAATCGTCAGCATTATCAACACTGGGTCTTGAGATTTTGAATTGTGAGCCATCGATACATCCAATTACTTCAGGAAAACCAGTCTTTCCATAAAATGCAGATTGTGTTGTACTTAAATCATCGAAACGTCTTATCATTTCACTGCGAAGATTACATATGGCATCGGTTGTCTTATGGATCAATTTGCAGACTGTACTCTTGTCGTACACTATGAAAATCAGATAATACAGACTGTATGCTGCCAGTAGAGTAAAATCTCAAAGTTATGAAGAGTTTCTCGCGATTTGATAATGCCCATATCTTCTTACGTTCCATCAAATGCGAAGTCATAATTTCTTCAAATTTTAAGAACAACTGCTTCGTCATTCTATACCGATTTTCGAATTCCTCTTCATTATAATAAATCATGGGATCTATCCGAGGTCGTAATGATCTGTCTTGTTCACTTTCGGATGAAATTTCGTCAAGATCGTCCAATGCCTCTAAAAACTCCATATCGAATGAAAGTATTGAGCGCACTGCATTCCTGATGAAACTTTTGATTTATGACTCAGATGTGTCTGCTGCTACAAGCCTTGCTGGTCGTAACAAATTCTATTGTTATATTCTACGTCGGTAGTAAGTTTGTGACGTCAGCAAAGATATTTGTGAGTTGAACAACCAGTCGGTAGTAAAGTTAGTCGTAAAGTCGAACGCAAATCTGCTTGTAGTAAATGTCGGTCGTAAAGTCGGTAGCAAACCTACCACAAGGTTGATAAACACGATTTGCTGTCAGTAGCAAATTTACGTCAGTTGTAGACTCACGACCGAGTTGAGCAACCGACCCATTATTGTAAATGATTGCTACGCATTTGATTCCGCTGAAGAAAGTGATGTGTGGTATCAGTGATGTCTAGTGTGCTGTGTGCTGAGTGCGTTACTTCTGTTAAGTAGATATCCCTACTCATCGAGAACTTTTTCTTTTCTGTAATTTATTTCCATCCAATACGGTTGCTTTGTCAACCTTTGTTTTCTTTCACGACAAACCAGTAATATATTTTTCAATTCTCACCATATTTTCTATCATTTTCTCTAAAATGTATTATTTATTGCTTCAAATGTGAACCTGGGTATCCCTACTGTGTACCAAAATGAAAGGAAAGGCCAGCATTCCGATGTAAGTAATAAAATGCCACTTTCATTGATGATCCAACTTCATATGCTATTAATAAGCATTCTAACTAAAAGGTCTCCCGAATTGAAGAAGTCTTTATGGCTGATTAGTATATTATGCTTTCCTTTTATTCACTAAGTTTTTTAACAACAATGAAATTAGATAAACGATAGATCAAATTGCCATGCAAAAGATGTGCGGCTGGTAGGATTCGAACCTACGACCAAGGTTAACTAGACCTGTGCTCTAACCATCTGAGCTACGAGCCACTTACGCGACTCTGTCAGTTGGCAGGATCAAACCCTCACCACCACACATCAGTTGTCAAGGCAATAATAATCAATGAATAAATAACACGTCACAATTGTGACCGCCGACATTAAGGCAAGTAGCGGGGATCGATTGTCCACCAAAGCATCTTAAACCATGTCGTGAATGCAATTAACAACAATGAAATTAGATAAACGATAGATCAAATTGCCATGCAAAAGATGTGCGGCTGGTAGGATTCGAACCTACGACCAAGGTTAACTAGACCTGTGCTCTAACCATCTGAGCTACGAGCCACTTACGCGACTCTGTCAGTTGGCAGGATCAAACCCTCACCACCACACATCAGTTGTCAAGGCAATAATAATCAATGAATAAATAACACGTCACAATTGTGACCGCCGACATTAAGGCAAGTAGCGGGGATCGATTGTCCACCAAAGCATCTTAAACCATTAGGGAAGATTTGAATTTTATTCACCAGAAGTGCTACTGGCTACTGCATTCTCGTCGAATAGCCTATATAGCAAACAAAAAACACAAATAAAATAACATATTTAATATATATATATATATATATATATATATATATATATATATATATATATATATATATATATATATATATATATATATATATATTTATGTAAAACACTCTTACAAACCTAGTTCCACCTCTTTACACTGAAAAATGTGTTGAGTACGCGATGTTTTATTCATCATATCTGTCTTATCCAACCACAAAAATCGTTTTATAGGAAAACCTATACTCAATGTGCACACGACTTCTATTCAACAATGGACATGTGATCATGGCATAATCAAGACGCAACTTATAGCTCTTTTCTTTTCTGAGAGACATTTCTTACATATGAATATCATGTCTCAACGGTTTCAGCCCACTTCGTTAAATTGGTCTAAATTTAAAATAGCTTGTCATCCAATGCAAGATTGTCAAGGCCGTTTAACCCACCATACCAGATTTGCTTGCTCCCATTCGCCGCCGTAGTTCCTGAGTTACAGTGCCTCAGAGTTCCCTATGTCGCTTTCTTTGTATTGGACGACGGATACCCCTTGCATGTCTTTTACGTCTACATTTGCTTCTTTAGATGCTAGCCTGATACCCAAAAAGGCCCACCTTTTACTTCGGTGAAATTATATAGCATCATTGCTACATGTAAGCCAAATTAGTGTCAAAAGACTGGCGTGTCTTCGTTTGAGAGATGGGGAGAAAGAAGACATTGCATGTATACGCCTATGTATACGATAACAACAATTGCCTATGATTACCGTAGGCGAACAGTGAGCGTCATGACAGATATATTACACATGTATTCTAACTTCTAATTGTGATGTGTTAGTGATTGATATAGAAAGTTGAAACTTGGCTCAAACCTCGATGGTCAAAGTTTTGCCATACTAGAGATTTATTCAACCGATAGGGGAGACCGCGGCACTCTGGCCGCTTTTTGAAATTTGAATGTAGCTTTTCACAAAAGCTTCTTGTCACCAATTAATTCATAGTTTTTTCAACTGTTCACAACCGGTATTATGTATCTTCAAACCAACTCTTAAGGCAATCCAAGTAACACCTAGCTGACACGGGCAGATTTAAAACATGTACCTTTGGCGGCCAAGTGACCCCGGGGGGTGGGGTAATTTGGCCGCCTATCTGGGGCAAGTTGGCCGGTCATTGATAGTTGCGCATTGCAGCAAGGGATATGGAAATATAATTTAGCATAGTATAATCCTATGTCATCATGTTCAAACAGATCGATTTTGAAGTATAATTGTCAAATAGGGGCGAGTAGATTCAAGCATTTGTTTTGAAATCAAGACCTAACTAGGACATTTAAAAAGGATTTTCGTCAGCTCCAAAAATATTCTTAAATAAGCATAAAGGACAAGATCCGTTTATCATATTTCAGTGTTCCAAACATCACCATGCTTTGCTTATATTAGCTTTCATACCAGTATCACGCTAATTGCACATGTAGGCCTAATCTATATGACGGCCTAGGGCCTTCCTAGGTCTACTTAGGATATGAAATACAACCGAATACAAAACTCGAAATAAGGCTTTTGTTATCATAAAAAAACTATTTTTTTTGGACTATTGGGATTTGTATTACGATTCGTACAATGTATGAGATAAAAGAAATAGAAAATAAGCATAGCATGAACAACAAAATTACAAAAAATATGATTGAAAATTCAGTGGTACGAGGGGTGATTGAAAAGTTCGCGGCCCGATATAAAAAAAAGCATATTTCGCATACGATACATATCTATTTTTCGACATAATCGCCGCTACAATCAACGCACTTAGCCCAACGGTGCTGCAATGCGCGGATCCCTTGCTCATAGAAGTGTGAGTCTTTGGAGTCCGGATACTCCTCAACGGCCTCCATGACGTCACTGTTGGATGCGAAGTGCTGACCAGTGAGCTCCAATTTCATTTTTGGGAAGATATGAAAGTCTGATGGTGCCAGATCAGGAGAATAGGGTGGATGGGAAATGATGTCAAACCCACAACCTTGGATGGCAGACATGGCGGTAGCGGAGGTGTGAGCAGGTGCATTGTCTTGATGGAAGAGCACGCCTTTCGTGAGCTTCCCTCTCCGCTTGATCTTGATCTGCACTCGTAACTGCTGCAACGAATGAGCGTAGTACTCGCCAGTAATTGTCCGACCAGTCTCTAGGAAGTCCAACAACAAAACTCCCTTCGAATCCCAAAAAATGGAGACCATGACCTTTCACCCGGACCTGGTGACCTTGGCTTTCCGCGGAGTTGTTGATCCTGGGTGCCTCCATTGTTTCGATTGTTCTTTCGACTCTGGCTGATAGTGGCGAACCCAAGTCTCATCCATCGTAATGAACTGGTCCATGAAATTTTCAGGATCTCTTACGAACAGCGCCCGGTTGTCCCTTGAGATGAGAAAGCGGGCTCGTTTGTTCTCTGGTGTGAGCAGTCGTGTCACCCATCGAGCCCGCTTCCCATCCCCATCCTTCCCGTGGTGGAAAGGTGAGTAAATGCACACCGTTGTCACGACAGAACTTCACAGCTTCAAATGATACGTGGCTGACGTGGTTGTCGAGAAGCAAAAGTATTGGATTTGTTTGACTTGCCTGCATGTGTTTCACTATGTGGGAAGAACGTCTTTGGCAAATATGTCTTTCGTCATCCAACCGCTTTGAGAGTTGAGAATCAATGAGCCCGGGGGTGAGCCGCGACCAAGTAAAGAAAGAGGAATACGAGAACGGGGGAACAGTAAAGCTGGAGGAATAGAATTTCCATCGTTCGAGATGCAGCCAACTACAGTCACGAGAGTTTCTCTCTCAGCCGCGGTAATTTGTCCAACTTGTTTACGCCCGGTAGGTGCGAGAACTTTTGGGCACGCGGAAACATTTGTTATGCCACTTTCGTCAAGGTTCAAAATTCGCCCCGGTGAAAAATTGAACTCTTCGACCAATGACGTCAAGTTAGAGAAAAAGTGGTCAACTGCTTTAGTGTTGAATCCTTGTGCACGTGACATGGACGTTGCCTCAGGACTGCGCAAAGAAAGCTTATGCCGTTTTCGAAAGGCGACCAACCAATCCTCACCGGCCAATCCTTTGATGCCCCAACTCGAAGGAACTTTTACGTTGTTAGCTTTAGCGAAATCAGCCGCCAGCTTCCTTGCTTCAGTTGTAATAGGACCGTAGAAACGATCAGAACACAATATGATATAGCTCAGTAGCTGAAGTTCCATATCTCTCGGAATCACAGTTTTGCATCCTAGTCGTCGGTCGTCGAATAGTCCGTACTGGAATGCCGGTCTCAGTTGACACACTATTCATAAACTCGCCTCTTTTCACTCTATCTACAGCATCCACCAATTGATCGTGTGAGTAGGTTTTCCGGCGCTTGACGTAGTTCCTCATGACGGAGACACGCAGACGTTAAGAAGACAAACTGAAATGTCAGTATTCGTTCAAAGTCAATAAATGACAGGCAGTTATTGGTCTACAAAGAGTCATCCAATCCGCCAATCAGGTTCCAGAACAGTATGGAAAGTTCTGAATCAGCCAATTGAGCGTATCTAAAGGCTGGTTTCCAATAGATCGCGCGTAATCGCGTCGTACATAGTAACACCGTCATCCGCTATAGCATACTCTCATTGGCCTATGCTTCACGCAGATGCGCTTCAACTCGTTTACGTTTCCAATCAATGCCTGCTGCTCTACCGTACGTGTCACCCTTGCGACGACGCATGTGATGCAGTGTCCATGGCGACTTCAAATATTGCAGCGTCATGAACGTCGACCGTTCTTGATGCAAGAAGATGTGAAAATAATTGTGACGTCGAATTTCACTCGGCAGCTTAGACGGTGAATCGAACTACGACTCATTGGAAGCCAACCTTAAAAAGTGCTCTCGATCCAAGGATCATCGGAAATTTGCATCCTCTTTTAGTTGGTTATTACTGGGCTGAATAAGTATTTATACTGAGATGGATTTTCACAAGGCGGTGTGAGTTGGCCGGGGCGGCCAACTTACCCCGACCCCCCCCCCGGCCAAACTTGCCCCGGGTGAGGTACGAAATTTCAAATTCAAATTGCTCAATTAAAGCGAACAGTGGGAAAGTGCAAACACATCACACACTTAAAGGATACCATCAAGTTGAAATAGACATGGTTTGATTTAACCATTGTGCAACAACTGGCCAGGGGCCTATTTCAATTTAAGGTCCCTAACCTTACTACCTTAAGGTTAGGTACCTAATGTCATGCTCCCTTAAGGTGGATAAGCGTATTTCAATTTTAAGTGAGCACTTTCTTAAGGTACCTTAAGGGACCTAACAAGCTCCCTTAAGGTACCTAACATAGTAATCTACATGCGTATCTGTCAATAGGTTAGCAGTTTGTCAAGGTAATGTAGGACATCATTAAAATTTCAATGCAATAAATAAGAATGGAATGAGAATGTGCTACTTACAACCCAGCTGATAAAATTTCACCACAAATCAAAAAGAAATCTATCACTAACACATTTTAATTGCTCATCACGGCACTGACCAACTCACTAAAAGTTCGTATTGTCAGGCTCTACAATAGGTAACGACGTATGAGTTGCGGACAATGTTTCCAATTTCCGAGGCATTATCCAACTCAAAATTATCTTGTGGTTGTTGGAAAAAAAGTGGCGGTTCATGTGCATCATTTGGGATCTCAAGCTTAAAGTGACGTGCCATGTTATGCATCACACATGCAGCCTTGCAAATTGATCCAAACTTATCAATTTTTAATCGAAAGGGACGGTGTAAAATTCGGCACCGATTTTTCAAGATACCAATTGTCTGTTCGACAATAACCCGCGAAGCACACAATTTGCGTTGATATCGTCCTTGATGTTGATCTAAAGTCAAAGTAGATGGATAAGGTGTGAGACACCAGGTACGACAAGCATATCCGGAATCACCAATAAGACTGAAATCTTTTAGATGCTGCATGAGCTTAGGAACTTCGGACTGCGACATTACCTTAGCATCATGACTTGACCCAGGCCATGAACAGTCAAAATAACGGATTATGTAGTCCAATTCACACACAATCATCACATTAACACTTGGCCAACCTTTTCGATTGATGTATGAAGGCTCATGGGTTGAAGGATGAAGCATCGGACAGTGAGTACCATCTACGGCCGCGATAATTCGACGCAACTTAAATTTTTTGTAAAAACGAGATTCCATGGCTTTTGCGCTGGCTGCAGAATACCAAGGGATCCAGCGTCGCACTATCGCACTTCGACATAAAGCTTCAATTCCGTCATAAACACTACGCCATGCAGTGGTTGCAGATATCTTGCTATTTTGATTGAGATTCCAAAAGCAATTACCGGTTCCCAAGTAGTGTAAAGTGTAAAGGACTTTAAGATAAGGAGGCACACTGTTCGAATAACAACTCTTTGAAGGCAGATATGGGATAAGTTCTTCAATAACTATGATTGCAGCTTCTTTGCTAAATCGGAAATTTTGGAAGAAAAAAGTTTTGTCATAATCAAATGGATTATTGGGATCATGGAGAATACGATATTGGTTAGATATTGGTTAAGTTCTTCAATAATTTCCATTAGGCGTATATCATTCATCGTGGTTTTTATTCAACTCTCACGCAACACGCTCTCAGATATCTTTGAAGTCAAGTGACTATGGTGCATGTATTTACGGCGACACTCATTGTTTGAAGACTGCTGATTCGTCAGGTGACATAGATAGCAAATCGATTTAGCCTTGATTCAGCAGCCGAGGAATGGATTACTCATCAAACTTATCGAAGTTCTTAATAACGTCACTGCAGAACGCACCAGTTGGTTAATATAACACAGTATCGACGTTATCCTCACAGTTAGTTTACTTCATCGCAATTTGGCAGACCATCTCACTGTATTGTTCCGTCATCGTAAAATATGCCTTCTTCAGCATTTTCGAATGAAACAGTGTTGATTTTTCTTCAAATGTTGAAAGAGAAAGCTGACGCTTTGTTCAGCCAAGTGAATAACAAATTGACTGTGAACAACAAGTCAACCATGTGGAAGCAGCTGTGTGATGACCTCAAAGTTACCACAGGTCAAGAAGACATTCAAGTTGACAAATTGATAAAAAAATGGGATAACTTGAAATCTAAACTACGAAACTACACGATGAAAATACGCAGTAGTCGTTCTGCAACAGGGGGTGGTAGATCCATTCCGTTAGATCCCATCATGGAATTATGTTGGGATATCATGGGCAGAGATAACCCAGCATTGACTATGATACCGGGTGCTTCACATTCAGCAGTGAATACTTCAAATGAAGACCCTAATCGTGTCGAGATTGAGACTGAGGTTAGTGACATCGCCCTACAGCCTCAAGAGACCCTCGATCAATCAATTTCTTCACAGATTGAGACACAAACGGTTGATGTAATAACAACCGATATATGCACTGCAGCAACTGTTGCAAAACTCGCTTGCAAAAAATTAGAAGAAGAGATAATACAAAATCGTCTGGAACACAAGCTGAAGATGGAAGTGCTAACTGCCAAGAGGGAATATTATGTTGAAAAAACAGCAAAACTGATGAATACTCCTGAATAAAGTGCTTGACGATTTCATTACGTGTACCGCTTCATTTTGCTCAAGTAAAGCGTCATATGTTTTTTTTCGTTACTATCAATGAAATCATAAAAGCAGTAAGATTTGATAGTTGTTTTTGATTGTCGACTTGATGGAAATATTATACCGATATGTTCACTGTGACTATCTCGTAACTGTTCAGTTATCTTAACTATTCTAAATGTACATATTTACAGTAAATATATATATGTACATATTTACAGTATAGTCAAATAAACAAAATGCATGTAAAATAATGTCTAAGATGTATGTTTATTGTCAGAAAATATCGATATCATCTTCCTTACGGATGATAGTAATATGTTAGGTAACTGGTAAGGTAGGGGAAGAGCTACCTTACTATTCACCTTAAGTTTTGCCACCTAACCTAAGATTGAAACAGGCTAAGATACTACCTTAAGGCGCCTTAAGATTTTTCGTCTTTGTCTTCATGCTGACTCACAACCTTAGGTACCTTAAGGGACCTTACGATATTCCAAGGTACCTGACCTAAGCTTTGAAATGTACTAACGTCGTTTCCAAGAATCTTAAGGTTAGGTACCTTAAATTGAAATAGGCCCCAGAAATCAAAAGTTACGTTTTTCAGCTCATAAATACGTTTGGACCTCTGGGATGGAAACTATAAAAGTGAAGCGACTCAAAAAATTTTCCCAAGTAGACCTTATGATGCCTAATACCACCATGCCAGAATATTTCTATTTTAACCTTCAACGAAGAAAAAAAGTGGGTCGGCCAATTTACCCCGGCGGCCAAAGTGCCCCAGTCTCCCCTACGTAGCAGCACTGATGTCCGTGATTCGAAAAGTAATGATATATTTTACCTGAAGCCATATGAAAGAAAAATTAATCGATCCGAGTAGCGTATCAGTTGTCATGTGGTGTTTTTCCCTTAAACGTCCAGATTTCCATTCACTCATAGAAATGGATTCTCTGATGTAGCGCGCGCGACTATAGGCGACTATGGTAGGGATAGGGAAGTCACGTATGGTCATAAGCATTCCGTCCGACAATCTAAGCAGAGAGAATGACGATGAGGGATTGATTTCTTGGAAGTCTTAGCGTGAGGATCTTGACTCCCTTCCGCTACTCTGATTGGTTAACTGAACCGTAGAATTAGCGATGTTTGGAGAGCTAAATGAATATTACAAAGTTGATAATACATGAGTTCTATCGAACAGAAAGAATAAAAACCGATTTTCGAAAAGCAAGAAATAATCGGCTTCCGGTTATTCGATAACCGGTTACAAAAGTCTTCTGGCAGTGCATCGATGCAGAGTAGCATATGAAGGTCTAAACTCAAGCCTATGATATACTAGAAAACTGCATCCGTGAGCTCTTGTTCTTGCATATTCGTTGTTCCTGGGAACTATCTACAATGCAGTTGATTGGTAATTTGTTTCATGGAAAATGTTGGCGAAAGAAAAGTTTCTGTTGATAGAAAATTAGTTCTAGCCTCGTCTAGGTTTTATGAATAATCAGTTCAGATCGTTGAAATAAACAGTGCAAGTATTACCCTCGCAGACAGAACAAAACATCAATTGGAAATATAAAATAGGGCCTAGATATGTGCAAAAATCTAGCTATATACTCGTATACAGCGCGTGGAAATATTCAAAAAATATGAATACTTTTAAAGAAATGTCTCGTGGTTACCAAAAGATAACAGTATCAAACTGGAAAAATCAAATTACAAACATGAAGTTTTGAATCAAACTTTAATGAATGATAGCACACCCTGGATGCACTGAGGAGTTTTGCGCTATACTATCATTCGACTTCTCTCTTAAAAAATGAAGGGCTTCGTCCCTGAAACGAAATTGGTTAGCACCATGACTTCCGCGCATGTCAGCCACTTTAGAGATAGATCGACCTATTTGTTTCTTTTGAGTTCATTGAGACGAACAGCCATTTTAGCTCAACCACATCAATAGCAGGCTCCGTGCTAATGTGTTTTGAGCGCAAACTAGGTTATTATTATTATCATAAGTGAATGAATCTCGGTCTCATTGCTATATAATGCGTTGTATTGATGACTGCACGGGGTCCCACCTTTTGATGTGTCTGTGACACGAAGCGCCGTGGTTTTTACCTACTCAATTCTGTTGTACATAACCTAACGAAGGCAAACAAAGAGAAGGAGTGACCCGCTTGTTTTTAGCACAAGCGACCATTTCATTATTGCCAGTACTATCAAAGGTCATAGAAAAGATCGTGGCGGACAAGTGGTTGTATCCCTATACGAAAGGCAAAATTTCTCAAGATTTCTCAAGATCAATTCGCATATGTACCAAGGCCTGGTATGGGTACATCAGTGGCACTAACTTTGCTTTACGGCAGGATCCTAGAGTTTCTCGATTCGACATCAGGAGCTGTCAGATTGTTGTCAATTGACCTATCAAAGGCCTTTGACAGGCTTACACATGAATCGATTCTGAATGCGTGTATACGTTTCAAGATTCCAAAGCAAGCTTATTTGTGGATTTCGAGTTATCTAGCCAATCGCCACCAAAGAGTTAACATCTATGGTGAGTTCTCGAAATGGACGAAAATTGTCAGTGGCGTCCCACAAGGCCCAATCCTCTTCTGTATGGCAACGAACATTCTGCAGCCAGTTTGTGAGAACTCGGTATTCATTAAGTATGCGGATGATGTCACGCTCCTGCATTTTATAAGGCGGTTGCAGGATGATCAATTACAACTTGAGTGGGAAAATCTCCGGTTGGGCTAAAAACCTCAGCTTGACAATCAATCTAGAAAAATCCTGCGTAATGAACGTTATCACAAAGAAGAGTCTTGTATTTGGTGATGTGCTGCTCTCTGATGGTCAATATCTGAAGACAACGACTGAAATAAAAACTCTTGGGTGCATTATTTCCGACAATATGACTTGGAATTCCCATATTGATGCTGTGGTTAAGAAAGCATCCAGACGAATATATCTAATGCTTAATCTGAAGCGAGCTGAGTGTAATCGAGACTTATTGTACAAGGCATATTGCCCGTATATTCGCTCTGTTATGCTCTATGCATTCCCGGCAATGTGCAGCATTCCCGAATATTTGAGGAACAAGCTTCTTCGGGTAGAGAGACGGGTCATAAGGATCATTGATAATCCAAGCATTCAAGCCTCCTTGTTCTCTGTGGGTGATCAGATGTGTCGGAAAATCCTCAATCAGGTACGGTGCTATCCCAAACATCCACTGTGGCGGTTCTTCAAAGAGAGGGATGGAAGACGAACACGGAACATGTCGACGATGTCCAGGATTCCATCAAAAACGAGGCGATCTGACGACGAGGGCTTCTGATTCTGATTCTAATGCTAAGAAAATTGAATTACCTCCTGTTCCTAGCCTTCAACATCATAAATGAAAACACGTTATTTCAACCTCAGCAAATCATCCAAATCGATATAACTTACAAATACCAGGTAGAAAATTCGGACATCAAATCAAGGTCATTTTCAGGCTTCAGCTATAGGCATACCTGCATATTTGTCGATAGTCCAATAGTCGTATCATATTACATGAAGTCAAACTAGTAGCTCTAGTAGAAAAAATATATTTAATTGCACGATCACAAGAAATAAGCTACTAGTACTTCAAAAAACGCATCTCCCAAATTTATAAACCCAAATGAAATAATATTTTTCTTAGACCCTCATCCGAGCAGCTCAAACCCCTCATCATAAGCAGTGTCAACGCAACTTGTGCCATGCTAACAATAAAATCAATCTCCAATATTCTAGACATGACAACTACAAGCATATACAATCTCAAATTTTCCAGATATGATAGGCAGAATTCATTTACACAATGCTCATATCGAGCTAAGAACAAATGCGGATTGTTTTTATAAGTCATCGCAGAATGATTTTTCTAGATAAGAGCATAAAGCCGCGCAGCAGACAATACTTGTCTAATTTTCTTTTCACGCACGGCATGAGAACAAAAACGCTTGGAGTAATGCACGTATATGAATAGTGATTTGTGACGGACGGTTGCGTCATTCACGTCTTATAAGCAAAGCAACCACCAGTGAAACGTTTTTCCTCGTTAAGATTGCTCAAAATTGAATCTCCTCACAAGTGGTGGCATCACCGTCTGCAACTTTGGACAACTTTCCGGCTCACATATTGCCGCTTGAACATCTTCCTCACTGACGCTTTTTCGGGGAATGTGAATTTCAAACACATTGTTGTTTCTTTGTTGCCTTTCACTAATGCGATCTCAGAGCGCTTTGACCAAATTTAAATCAGGTCCATTATGCAGAGGATCGTTCTTTGGACATTCTACAATATTGCCAGCGTTCCTATGTAACTGACAGGGTTACAAATGGCGGGTTAAACCTCCACCCTTGGGCGAAGCTCTGGCTTCACCATGTTCATAATAGTGAATGATCCTTCTAACAGCTGACCGGAAGAGCAAGGCATGATGAGACAATCGAAGCTATTTCTATCCATGATAGAATGCCAGAGTCGGTTGAAATTCTCGGCGACATCGTCGCCTGTCAGATGAAGTCGATATTCGCGTTCAAGCTGTCTTGCATCGAGCAGAAAATTCTCAAAACCTTTTAAAGAGTTTGAAACTGAATCAACGAATCAAGTCAGTCGACATCTGACAGGATCTAGAGACTGACAAAAGATCGTCAACATCATTTGAATTTTGCTGACACGCTTGGAATCCTTTTCGGAACAGGAAAGCGCCTTTTGTATTACAGGAACCATGACTTGCTTCTCATAGCAGCTTCATCGTTTGTAACCTTTTGAGCATATCGAGAGATAGTACAGAGAAAGATCAAAATCTCCATCTCCGGTATCGCTGAATGTATTTGTTTTTTTCGTGGAAATAGCTCGAGATAATCATGCGAGCAGCTTATCACATCTTCGTAGAATAGAAGTGTAATCAGTCTATTTTCTGTCATGTAGTAGCAGCGAAAAATGCTTTTACTTCACGACGTTGACGTCATGCACAACTCTGATGAGCTCGTCGTTATACCAATATTTTCTAAATGAACTTCAAGAACAATCACATCGTCATCGAACATAGCAACTTCAACAAACTGCACTCTTCAATGAGCGCTCTCAATCAATACGAGTTCGTTGAGCCAGCGATGTGGCTATCTTTTTTACGCATTAAATCGGATACCTAGTATGGAAGGCAAAAGTGACGAGTTCACCTCGTGTTCACTGATTCACCTCGAGCGAATCAGTATGCACAGCATCAAAAATTTCACGATTATCACCAAATGTCTTATTCAATAGATGAGAAGAATTCTGCATTCGACGGGCATCACCATCAGTGTTGCGATTCTTGGCGTAGGGTAAAAAAAACGCGCAAGGTCGAAAAACACGCGCACATGTATTTCCTTACAAATAAGCCAAAATGGCAACCATGATCGCTAATATTTGATGAAACGAGTTTTTACAAAGCTTAAATTTGCAGATCAGATAGTAAGAGCTTTGGTATTTTTCAGGACAAGTCAAATACACACGTGCCTTAAGTGGTAGATGCATACGAGCAGTGGGCCTATAGGCTATCCATTGAGGGGGATGTTAATGAACCTAAATGATCTTTGATAGGCTGTACATGTGGCTTATCTAGAAACTGCATGTAATTTGAAATTTTGATATCTAGATTTTGATATTTTGGAGCCAAAGTTTTCTATTATCAAAAATTAAAAATAGAAGTCGAAAACTTTAAAAAAACGCGCAAAATGGATAAAAATGGAAAAAAACACGCTTACACGCGCAAATTGTCAAAAAAACGCGCGAATCGCAACACTGATCACCATCAGTATCCACGATATGGGTACATGTCTTCTGAAGCGAAGCTAAAACCAACTGTGATCGCGCATAAATGGACAATTACCTAGGAAGACTGATGCCAATTTTGTAGAAATATCCAACACCACCCTATGCCTTTTGATTTTTTCTTATTTTTACGAATATCGTGCGTGACCCACTAAAATTTTACTCGAAAATCCGACAAAGCCGGAAATTTTTCATCCCTATTCTCAAGACTTCTGGAGGACTTTCAAGTGTCATTAATAATATGAACAAAACCTCCATTCCAGGACTTCGTCATGACGATGTAAGTATTTCCATGGCGACATCTTCAGCACACAAAGCCGAACTACTTCACAAGGAGTGTGTGAAGAATTCCTGATCGAAGGTCGTCCGCGCGCACTCGATGGAGGTAGACAATAAGCCCTCTTTCAGTCACATACCGAAACGTTGAAACGATGATCGCAAGTCCCGATATATTTAAGTCTAGTGGATAAGATGGTGTCTCGGCTTCGGTCTTCAAGCATCTCTCACCAGAGCTTTCCCCACTTTCATCCAAGCTATTCAGATGCACATCCACCGGTGAGCTCCCTTTTTGTTGGAAAGCAGCTTCCGTAGCTTCAGGTCTAAAGAAAGTTCTGACACACCTATCATCCATCCAGTTACGGTCATATCACAATCAGCCTGCTTCCAATTTCCTGGCAGGTTTTGAAGCAGTGATTAACCAACACGTTAACTTCATTGAAATTCATAACTTTCTGTCAAAATGGTCAGAAGCACCCTCGATCAACTGCAGACATTTCATATGTCATTGAACATGGGTCGTGTTCTTGACAGACAAGGTGAGACGAGATCAGTTGCCCTGGATAATAAATTCGACAAAGTCTCGCATCAGGGATTCCTTAGGAAGTTGATCAACTCCAGACTTCTTGCTTCTGTCCTTGGTGACTGGTGGATGTCTGTCGTCCTAGATGGCCGAAAATGTTTCACCAAGATTGTCAATACAGTTCCCTAAGGGTCAATTTTAAGGTTACACTGTACTTCTACTATACATCTATGACGCATCAGACTGCCTAGTGAGACATCTTGTGATGAATACAGATGACGACTCTTCAATTCGTGAGCGACTACCAAAAGAGCACTCAGCAACGTCAGCGGTGATGAGACGTTCTTAGTGAAGACCAACGCATGGTCTTCGAGCGGGATGCCGAATGCAGGGCTGCCAACTCCTGTCGGCTAAAAATCGGGACACAAAAATCATGCTTTTTTCTTGCATTCTTTACGTCACTACAGCATTTTGATGTGTTTCATTTTTAATGTCTTGTTGGACCTAACCTGGCTATAATTCCTATACTTAGTTGACTTAAACAAGTGTCAGCTATGGAAAACCGAAGTTCTATGAAAAAAAAATCTTTATCTTATTAACGACTACTTCCGTTTCGTCACCTCCCAAACAACCGATTTAATAGAAAAACATGCTCTTGAACGAAGATAAAATGACTATAGAGTAGCAAAAAACAAAAAATACGGAGTAGGACAATTTCTTGAGTTTGTACAAATAGAGCGTTTCATTATGCTGTTACTCATTTTTCCAAAAAGAAATCGGAAGTATATTTTATATCAGTGCAGTATTTCAAATGAAGACAGGATGCCCATGCAAGTGACTACAGGGTATATCAGAAATTCTGATCACAGCACCTGACTTCGACTACAAAATCGGGAGGCGATTTTTTGGCGAATAGGGAGATTCCGATAAAATCGGGATTTGGCAGCCCTGCGAATGGCCCGTCTCGTTCAATCCTTCAAAAGCTCATGAGTTACGAATTAATGGAGAAAACGATCAACATAGCATACGAAACTTCTGAAATGGGCATCACCTAGCTTCGTTCGTGGAGGACAAAACAGCGGTTTCGGTCATCCGACATGAAAGTCTCGTCAACATGGCAAGGATCGACATATATTTTCAAAAACGACACTTCGCTTGATGAGAAAACGGTCATTTAATCATTAAGTTGGTGGTTCATCAATTGAAGATTTGAATTATTGAAAATTTTAAGAGAATTCTACAATGAATGTGGAGGAATTGTAAAAAAGCTGCAGAAATAATGCATTATGTAAGAGAAATTATCATAAAAGACTTCATGTGTCACAATGTGAATTCAAAGTTGAAACTGTCAAACAATCCGGCCAATACCAACATAGTCAAATTCATACAGTCACGAAATTGTCATATTGGACCGTCCCTGCCTTTCTCCTTGGATTTCCCAGCTAACTCATTCTGCCCAACATATGGGAAACCAAGCGCCACTGGGCAGACGAAGATTTCTTGGTAGCCCTTGGGTGCACATTATTCTTAAGGACTCATTTCCGAACTCTTTCTCTGCAGAAACTCGCTATGGCTGTCAGATCGGATGCCTTTTAGCCGCTTGTGTGTTAGTACCCCTACTGCTTATTCAGCAATCAGCGCATTGTGAATTCAACAGCGGTAATAGCATTTAGACTAGATAAGTGCCGCCTCGGTCGTGATTCATTATGCCGCCACCGACTATTTCATTATTTGCGGTTCAAGGTCAAGCAATGCTTGGTTGTTAATTATTTTCATCTTAAATAATAATGAAACAATTGATATCTTAGCTTCAAGACAAAACTACCGCTAATTGGCGAAAGGACATTGCTAAGGGTAAAAGAATCACCTGTTAGTTAAACCGTGGTATCCACTACACTTCTCGAGGAAATAGTACTATCAACAAAATTATATTCCGTTTACAAAACTATGAGATGTTCGGTAAAATCAGCATAATAGTTCAACTAGGACCTAACCCACCTTATTTAGTCGTAAAAATGGACACAGAAACCGAAATAAGATTTAAAAATCCCATGTAAACAATTCAATTACGATCAGCTGATTTATTATTATTATGGTGTAATCAGCTGTAGCTTATTATGGCTGTAATTTTTTGCGTTCAAGTTTGACTTTGCCTTTTATGCTGGAAACTTTTAAAAGAACAAGACTAGATCAGCTTACTGGAAGTAAGACTTACCAGCTTACTAACAAATAGGAAGAAATTACGAAAAAGACAGAAAAATTCTTATCTTCTTCATTATCTTCCATATGTTCTTGTCTATTAACTATTGATCTTTTTATCTATTAAATGATGATTTGCTGGAGTGCCGTAATCAAGGCGAGACTGCGACTCCTTGACCATTCTCTTTGCGTCAAATCGCACCTATTTGGCAAGACGTAAACACAATTTAACGAAAATAATGGCAATTTCCCAGAACACTTTTCATTATCTCTCGACTTCAAATCATTGTGAACTTTCCAAAGTCCACTGCGCAATTCAAGCCCAATGTTGTTGCACTGTTGCTATTCGTGTCCAATGGCTTCACTGAAATGACATGTGACAAAGATGGTCATAGAGTACTGCTCAACATACCTACCCTATTCCTACTGCTTTTAATTTAAACGGATGGTTGCAGCCATGGGTTGCAGCTTTATGATACTATGATGGTAAACCAGAATGTGAAAGTCCTATGCACAATGATTTTTTGACAAAATATGTCATGGCATCGTAGACATCGAACAACAATCTTTGATTTGATGCATAGGGTACGATCTGATGTCCATTGATGTCAATTGATGTCATGCAAATACACATCAGATGAATGATACAATGACACATGGCTGGCACTTCACCTCTGATTTCAAACTAATTGAAGAGGATGAGTGATGATCTGACTAGCAGCCAATATCTTTGGTCTGTGATCTTTGGTATGCGCCGGTAAATGCATTTGAAATGAATTTCTTGACAAGAAGTTTTGAACCAAGTAGAACATATAGTAGAAAGCAAAGGCGTTTGTGAAGTAATCGATGGTTTAAATCAAGGAGGTTGTACATTTTTGGTTTTGATCTAGGGACCAATGTAGCCGGTGCTTAACCACTATTATTCGGTGATGAACTTTGGAGGCCACAATCGGTTGGGTGAATGGTCATGACAACGTATGCCCAAGACAAAATTTCTTTCAGTATACATGACCCTTGAAGTACCTTGCCTACACTTTAGAGCATCGAATATCCTTCCCAAACGGATAGGCACAGAAAAGGCTAGGCATGTTAGTATGTTGAGCAGCATAGACTTCATGAAAAAAGGGATAATATTTGTTTTATTTAAAGCAAAGTTCAAACACTCGCCGATAAATATTTTTGTCAGCTGAGAAGAGTCAAGAAGTCCTTACTGTTGTTCATTGCAAGTTCTTCGGTATATGAGTGTATGTGCCGAGAGCTTCTTGATAATAGACAATGACGACAACGGACGATGCAAATCGAGGGAATCAGACAAGACGGATGTCGTGAGTTCCGGAATAATCAACATATAGCAAACGCTTTCAGTTAGTCATCTTTATTGCAAGTCAAAAAAACTTGCTGAAGTTGTATTGACTTTTAAATGAATCATATCGGCAATCGGGTGAAAATGCGTGACAGGAAATCAAAGATCTTGACTGTAAAATGACTGAAATACATACAGATTCCTAACAATCACGAAGGCAGTAGCTATTACAGCGATTGAGCCGGTTCAATTTTGGTTTCGTGGCTACTTCGGCGCCTGAGTCGGCAATGCTGATCGCATCATTAGTGAGCTAAAGACCGAAAGTATCTACAGTTAACAAGAAAGCGAGACTGAGTCTCTTCTATACTGAATGTTATGAGTCGTTTAAAGCTAGGAGACAAGCAGGGTTGCCACACTTGCTCAAATAATGGAATTCTTCGCAAATGCATTAAAAACAATAACATATTTGAAATGCTGCGCCAAGAATGTAATTTTGTCGTGTTGCAGCCCAGAAAGCAAGTTAACCGCAGAAGAAATGAATGTTTCTCAAAATCATGGAAGACGAAACAACATTCAGGATGAAGCAAGGCAGGGCATAAGATCAAGACTAATTCTGATGCATATTTTTCGACACATACTTAGTTACATGAATCTATTCTATCTGAGAAATATGAGACGTGCTAATTGACATGCACAAATATCGTACCGGATATTGTAGGAGCGAGATCAAGATTGCATTTGATCAGCCGGTGTATCAGTCACTGCCAATCACAAAATGGATTCGTTAATGAACAACTCTTCACCAGAATGAAAGAACAGCTCCAACTTTCTTGATTAATTACTATCCTGTGTTTTGAAATAAATAGTTGCCTAAAATCATATATAACTTCGGTAACGCAACTTTTTTTAGCTTTGATTGTCTCAAAGCTTGCATATTCGACCATATTAATATCGAAATACCTAAAGCGACTGAAACTAAAACTTTCTAAAGCGACCTAAGACTTTCTCACAGCTGCAGGTAATAAATTGAAGTGCAGGAATGATGAAATTCCTTCAAGCTTAGGGTGAAAATCTATTGTCTCTGAAGCGAATTAGCAACTCCAGGTAAAAGTTTGGATGCAGAAACTTTGGCATTGATCAGATTCACTTGACGGTAATTTCCTTAAGCTTCGTGTAAAACTGACCTACCCGCACAACTTTGCAGGTAGGAAAAATTAGGTGATGGAAATCGATTCCAAGTTGCCATCTGCTTAACATGAAATTTTAGCAACTGTGGTTAAATTGAAAACAAACCCGTCGAAACTGAAACCGTTTACTTCCCGTTACTCTCTTCACTCCACTCGTTAGCACGCCGTACAGAGATCGTCTGCCTAGTCAGTCTCTACACACGGATCCAATATGTAAGAAAATGGAGAATGATACAAATGTTACACAGTGCAAGATCGCCACCAGCGTCCACGCACAAGCACCATTACTCACTCATTCAGGGAGGGTCCTAACACTAACTGTCATGTCATAATTCATCTAACATCGCCCACCTGATTTTAAGAAACATAATCAAGTCGTATAGCGCCAAGGTCTCAGCTGTCACTCTAACTCTCTTCGACTTTTTCTCACTTGGGATGTCAGATCCTCCGGAATTCAGGTTAGATGATTCGTCGTCATCAGAATGAAGACAAGTCGAATCTCCTGATATCCGAATCTGGCGATGCACTCCGTGCCACCTCGATTGCTCCATCCGTCGGTGATTCTCGTTATTTCCTCCCTGTACCCCACCGCGTGGTGCAATCTTGCCTTTGAGGCTTCACATAGACCATCCACCTTCGAGAATTGAGAATGATGCGCAGTAATGTTCGACAGGCATCGTTTCGTTGCAGCGGACAACTCCCTTTCCGACTAAACAATCGTCGAATGTGAGCTGAATGAGGATCATCACCAACCCGAGGCAAAAAGTACCAAAAAACGGCAGTCACTGGCGACTGACCATGTTCCGCGCTGAGTTTCTTTTGATAGTCCGGTGATGCCGCTCTAATCGTTCATTCCCACTCGTCGATAAGCTGCTCTATTAAATTACACGCCCTCATTTATCCCCAGGCACGACCACGCTTCTATCCATTGCTCAGACCTAAAATGTTGTCCCCCCCCCCCCCGAATTATCCACAGCAACTCCACTGGAGGCCCCACAACTCGCGAAAAACAGTCATGAACGCATTGATAACTGTAGCAAGCTCTCATTCGTAGTTCTTTCCATATGGCGAAGCGACCTAGGGCCAATCTGTCAATAATTGTAAAAGAAATACTTGCATTATATAGGGTGTTAATCACTCTATTCTCTTCCAATTCCCCCTACGCGGCCCTCAGTTCTCATCCCTGCTCCCAGCCGAATAGAGCCGGATCAATAGTAGAACTTTCAAACACAAACTCAGCACAACACAACGAACATTTATCACGTCAACAATCTTAATTTTCAGGGAAAACAATAACGGAAAAGAAACAAACTCTGAGACAATTCCTGCAATGAAAATCACTTCGTGCACAAGCTTGAATGCTATCTCCTGATCGTTTACATGAATTTCAGAAGCCACACAGCACACTGTGTCGGTTCCGCAGCCCAATCCTTCGAATCTCGCGTTAGCCGATCAGCTTATATTACTTCGGAGCGATCTAACCAGTATTGGTAGCTTTCCATGCAGTACCCGTCATAGTATCAACAGGATCCCATAAACCTTCGATGGATCAGCGCGCCAGCCATAACCAAGAGTTATTGGCTACTCGAGACCGTTCAGGTCGTGAGAGTCTTCAACCAACAACCGTAAACAGATTACTGGAAACGGTCATTATGACCAACCTTCTTAAGACCCCATGCTAGTACGGCTACATTCACTCCTTTCAGTATAGATTCGAGCTCCCTACAAGTAATATGGGCAGAATCGTCCTCACGCGTCGTAAGCCAGCAACCGTCCTCGAACCACTTTCGCCGTCTACCGTCGATACACACACCTGTTGCAATACTACTTGCGTCATCACCACACACGCGACCTCTTGCTGAAAGAGTGACAGCTGAGCCTTGCGCATAACGGACTCTGATTATGATTCCTTAAATCAGGAGGCGAAGTTAGAGAATTATGTATCGAATTTGTTAAACGAGGTTCTGAGACTTTATCTACCCACTTCCATGATCTAACATCCTGCCCCCTGTTGACACTCTTGCCGTAAAATCTAGTTGTCTTCATCTGCATGGTAGTTCAAATCGCTGAAACAGAGCAGATGCTATACCAAACGTACATATTCCCCGTCGCCAGAAATCTCAACTTGAAGTCTCTTCACACCCACCCAACACATAGACCGCGTCCATCCCGATGTACTCGCAAATCCGGAATAATGTCCGCTACCACACATTTAATGCTTATCAACGTGTTCCCGCATTTCTATCTCGCAAATTAGCGTTATTGGTCACTAACAGCAGTCTCACCATTCTTTCATAAGTAGTATACTTAATACTTCCGGCCCTTAGTCAACTCACCTGAGGGGAGAAAAGTCGCGAAACAATCGTCCATTAACACAAGCCGGAATCTACGTGGGCGTCGTTTCACTGGTCGTTTGTTAATGCACGCTTGAATGAGTCGTAATTGCGCTTCTTTCAAGGGAGGGAAACCGTGGCGCAGATGGCGGTCCCCGTTACTCGTTTTTTGTAGTCCATTAAGCATTGGGCACTGAGCGACGAAATGAACATCTTCACCACACAAGAGCAGCACCTTTTGATCTTTGTCTGAGGGCAGGCCCGTGCCAGGTGTCCATGCTCACCACATCGGTAACACTTCCGAATAGGGTGATTTCCTTCCTCGACTTATCGTTGCGGCCGCTGCAGACACAGTTCGGTTCTCTTGAAATTGTTTGGACCTCGCTCTCTCCGCCACCTCGCTAGAGACATTGATTCCAACTTGAGGCCGCCTTTAACTGAAGTTTGATGTCGCTTGGTAGTCCTGATACAAAACGCGCACTTCAACGTTCATTTCCATCTACAATGAGGCCGACGAGACGTAACAAGATCGGCTGAGAGAGATTAACGTCAACCCTTTCAACTGGAATAATGTCGTCGATCGCAAAGAAGCTCAAAGGCCGAGAATGCATCCAACGAGAAAGCCTTTAACAGTTCGGCCTTAAGACAAGGATAGTCAGATTCACTTTGTCACTCAAAGCGTCGTAAACTGCGTATGCGTCGCCCACGAGAAAGTAATGTTTAGAAAGTTTACTAGGTCTTCCACTTTCTGGAGCTTTGAAACTAGCTCCAGCTTTTTCACCCATTCCGAAAAATCCGTAGAGCCGTCATATTGATTGATGATATCCGTTATTCGAGGAGTAGCCATTATGCCGTGATAGCTTGTGGTTAAATTGAAAACAAACCCGTCGAAACTGAAACCGTTTACTTCCCGTTACTCTCTTCACTCCACTCGTTAGCACGCCGTACAGAGATCGTATGCCTAGTCAGTCCTTCTACACATCCAGATAAGTAAGGCAAAAGGGGGAATGATAACCAAAGGGTTACACAGTTGCAGATCGCCACCAGCGTCCGACGCACAAGCACACATTACTCACTCATTCATTCATTCACTTATCTGTCATGTCATAATTCTCTAACAGCAACGAAGTGCGAATTGTTTGAGAAGTGTATATTTTTCGCTATCTGAAAGTTATAATTTCTGTCCAATATTTCGTAAATAGCATTTGTTTTTCATTGATCGATTTTGTTATTGATGTTGGATCATTTAAAATGGAATTCAATTGAATCTCCTTAATTACTTATCACTTATTAGTTATTACTTATACAAATTCTTGAAAACTTATTAGTGATATTCATAGGTGTAGCTGACCTGGTCGTAAAATATCAAAGCATCACGTTTTTCATCACGGGTACATTTCTATTAATCATCATATTTACATATTTACACTATTAAAGACATAATATTTGCATAATTATTTACATCGTATTGTACCGTGAAAAACTTGTGATGGACCAGGGTTGCTAGGAACAGGATTACAAAATTTAACAGATGTTCTAAGTTGTTAGAAATTAAATCTGGTTACCATCACTCAAAAACAATTTGATGCAGAAAAACAAGATTCTTGAAGAATTCATTTACAATAAGTATCGGTACTCAAAAGAAATAAATATCTACAGCAATGTTTAAGCAATAAAATAATTGTATTTAGCTTAGGTAAAATCTTATCTCCCACACCAAGCAGACCGGGTAGGACACGCAACACATTACCCTGCATCCAAAATTTTTATTCATCCAAAATTTTTATTATGCAAGCATGATGCATAAGTATAACTGATGTGAAGAGAAATAAATTCATTCTATTCCATTGAAAAGTAATCTTACTTATCCTGTACAAGAAGTCAAACTACATCATGTGAATATGCACATGCCTTATGTACATGAAATCATGCTTGATGGTCTACTGCATCACCTTAAATAGTAACTTTATGCATCGTATGTATTAATGCCAATCAATGTCTGGCAATCTGAATGAGTATAGGCCTACAGCATACATAGGAATATCAAATTTTGATTAGATGGATAGAATTCCAAATAATTAAAATTCTTAGTAATGAAACATTAAAAAAAATTGTTTAGTGGATGATATTGCCACATGTTGGCATATTTCTTATTGACATCATCTCGGAATATTATAAAGATGCACGGTGATATCAAATTTTGCAAAAAATATGTGGTCAGAAGTGTAACAGCGAAACCTGGCTATGCCCTACAGATCCAATGTGAATGAAATAGTGGAAGCATAGGAAAAATATATAGGCCCATTCAGTTGTGCATTATGCAGGCCTCGCTGACTTCCTATTTTCCCATTATTCCTATTTTTTAAGAATTTCTCCTATTCGGTTGATATCTCATTTTCAGGATTTCTCCAATTTTTCCTTATCGGAATTCGTCAAATTTATCGTGCTTCAATGGTGCCGAGTGAGAGAAAACTATTCGAGTTCTACACCGACGTTTTCATTTTCCCGATCCCAGTTCTTTTGGCGAATGAATTTCCCCAATTAATTCTATCTGTGCAGAGTGACAAACTTGCCTTGTTCAACAAATGGTCGTCGTCTTGTTCCCGCTTCTACTTCTTGGGTGTGAATTTCTTTGCTTTATTATATCTGGGCAGAGTTCCAGTCTTGCTTTCATGCATACTTTGACTTGATAGAAAGCTGGAAATCTTGAGTTTTGCAATACCCACATATTTTGGGAATTTCTCCAATATATTATTTCTGGATTCTGTGCAGACTGGTCTCGTTCGTTTAATATTCGACGTTTTACCTTTGCCGCCCTTTTTTTTGGATATTTCTCTTATTTATTCTGTTCGGATACTGAGCACTACGTTTTCTCTTCTTCCGCTCCTATTTTCTGGTAATCTATTTTATCTGGATTGTGACGGTCTGAGTGAGAGACTTACTTCGATTGATCATAGAATGGATCGATGTTTTCTTTTCCCGTTCAAATTTGTTTCTCCCATCGGAATTCTGTTCGGTATGAGAGACTTGTCTCGATCTTTAAATGCTCTACTTGCATTCTATTTTCACGCTCATTTTCTGTTTCTAGCGTACTCATTTATCTTTTGTTCCAGCGTACGTAAGATGATTGAGGTCTGTCTTTGTGTTCTCGCTTTCCAATGCCTCCCTGGTTATGCGCGAGCTCCACTTCGAACCTTGAATGACCATGAGTGACATACGTTGAAAGATACACCCGAATGTGCGAAGTGGGACTCAGTAGCAGCAATCTAGCCCAATCCACCAAGCAACCTTGGAGGCCCTGATTTACTAATTCAGCACGAGCTCTACTTCGAGTCTCGAATGACGAAGAGTGACAGGATAGTTTCATGTAAAAGTGCAAGAGTGTCTCTGCGCTCTGTTATGTGTGCACGTCAGAATTGATGCGATCTGAAATGCAATTTCCTCAAAAGTAATTTAAGAAAATGCACTCTGTCTGTAAATGGACATAAATGCCTCAATAAATCAAAGTAGCATCAATTAAGCAGAATGATAGCCTACCCGGATTTTCTCAGCTTCAAGACCAAAGGTTTCTTTCATGGCTTTTGTAGCCCTAGCCAAAATTCAAAAATAAATGCTAACTTATTTTGATGGAAGAGTGGACAGTTTGTCTTCACCCCATCCTTCATTGAATAATTCGAAATTAGACTGCCAAAAAAGTAAAACACTGTCATACCTAAGTAACAAAGGTAGGCGGTGCGTTCGACCAAATCCAACAAAATTTGTTGGAAGCTTGAAAATACGCTAAAACTAAAGTCACAAAAGCTTAGCTCTGTCGGCTTAGTTTTGAAAGGACCTCAGCAAGACTGCGACATGGGGCCGAATCTCTCCCTGGTATGGATAGGGTTAATAGATTTGTATTTTGTCCTTCTATTAGGATGTGAAGTTAGATTTTCGGCAAGTTCACTGTGTATATATCGAATGGAAAGCCTGTTCTGTCGCAATGATGATCTTGCGCTGCGGGGACTGCATGGAACACACATAGAATTACATGTTCATCTGCCTATTCCTCGAGGCGTTGTCGTTCGTTGTAGTTCGAAATGTATGATTGCAATATTCAGAAGACTATTTATCGATGTTGCGTGATGTACGGATTTGTAAATGTAGCTTCGGTCGGTTGACTTGTAGGTCATTACAATACAGCTTCAGGTAATATTTTCTGATAATTCCCTAAACCTTAGTAATGCCGATAGCTTAGGTGACTGAAAAATTTACCCTACCCTAAGCCAATATCTATTCAATGTCAGCGTTAATTTTCTCGGCTTCGATACAATGATTGCTCTGTTCATGATCGTCTCTTACTGTTGGCATGGTTGAAATGTTCAGAGGACTAACTGTTGATGTTCAGTAATAAGAGAATCAATTTTAGAAAGTCAATCTAATTGGCTCCTAGATAAATATGCCAATACAGCTCCAGGTAAATCTATAAATACCAACAGCCTCTGTGACGGAAATAGTTACCAAAGCTTCAGGCAATTTCCGCTACCTTGTTATTAGTACCGACCATAGACAAGATAAAACTAGTACAAATTTTTGAATGTGACCATCTTGAAGCATGTAGGGGAGAATAGATTGACATTTCAGCATTTTTCGCAATCACCCATCATGTCCAAATAATGAAAAATATTAGAAATAATACATGTACTTTACCCGCATTATGCAGATTATTTTCCAAGTTCCTTATATTGAACAAAATTCTGTAAGAGGAGTATAAATATTTTGAAAGAACCAATTTTTTATAGTAAAATACTGAATTATCGATAGCGATATATTTCAGCTGCCACCAGCAACTATTTTCAGGCAGTTATTGAAGGAATACCATTAGATTGAGATAGATATATGTAGAAGTGCAAGAGAGAGAAGATAAGAGAGCTATGAGGCAGGTAGTGTCGGGTCGCATATTACCGATGGCAAATCTATGACCTGACTGAGGGAAGAGAGGAAATATATGAAAACAGTAAACACAGTATAAAATTGCTAAGTCAAATCTAGATGGATGGCAAGTATTCAATGAAAAAGAAAATCACTGTAGCTACTCAGTTCAAATCGATCGTTTATCTCAGCTTTCATTTTCTTGATGTAATACGCTTTACGAAGTCTGTGATTTGTGGCGTCCTTGTCGGTTGATATTATTGAAGTCGTTATATTAGAAAATGTGCTTTGATTATTGGATAATAATGTGTTTGTAGACTGATAAAGATATATTGGTAGAATGTTCACGAACGTCTGATAGCACTGCCTAAGTATAATTTATTGCAGTTGCTGCATGCAATTCTGTGCACTACACTTAGTCGATTACGGATAGTTTGTCTGTTATAGTACAATTTCGAAAATTGCACTGATTTTTATGTGGCGACTGTTTGGGAACACTCCGAAGTATTTTATTCTTTCTCGTTAGTCAGACTGTTATGTTTTCTGGATGGAATATTCTTCGAATTTGCTTGTCAACTTTCTCTGAACTGAATGGAAATGGGATACATATGAAGTCATTGTTTTTTCTCTCATATTCGTTTTCTTTTGATTTTCTTCTTTTTGGTGTTGTTTGTCCACTTGATTATTGTTTCTGGATAATCATTGAGACGTAGGGTATTGTCAAAAGAGACCTGGAACGCACAAGAGAAGACTAGACTTGGAAGGAGAAGGCGAAGGTCAGAGTTAAATGGCGGCAAATTGTCAAGGACGCGTCAAAAAGTGTGATGGAGGTGATTAGTTGGTGAGTGTGGTGGAGTTATGCTTTACATTTGTAGTGTAGATGTGATGTGGGGGTGGGATTGGTTGGGGTGTGGGGCTTTTGCGGGCACTGTTGGGTTGAGGGGTGGAAAGAATGGGGGAGTTTTTGGGGCAAGGGATGGGGGGGGTTGAGTGGGGGGGGGTCGGTTGGTGGTGAGGGTGGGGGGGTGGGTGAGGTTTGTTACGGCGTCTGTAGTGGTGTGGTTCTTGTGCTGGAAGAGTGGACGTGGTGGGGAATGGGGGGGGGGGGTTGAGGCGAGGTGGTGGGTGTAGGTTTGGGGTTCGATGGGGATGGGGGGCTTCAGGTTATAGTGGGCTGGGGGAAGGGTTTTTGGGTCGGGTTCGGGGGATAGATGTTGGGGTTGGGTGGGTTGGGGTGTCTGGTCTGGGTGTTACGGGGGTACGTTGCAGGATGGGTGACGTGTGATGGAGAACATGAAGTGACTACTGACTGCGGTTTTGATAATCAATCTTTATTTTTGTGTATGACATTCTTTAGGGGATGGCCTATAGTAAATAGGTTAGCTGCGAATAATCTGCTTCGGCAAAGAATAGGCAGTCTGCTAACAAAGGGTTGCTCATAGCCCTCAGCCTAACCAGCACATGGGATAGGAGAAGGACTACTCTAAAATAACACCCTCGCCAACCCGCAGGCCTAGCGTGATGAGTACGGCAGCAACCTCTATGAAAGTATCCGCAAATCAACGATCCTCAGTCCCCAGCCGCTCTGAAGTACACAACCGAGGCAGTGGGAGTGCTAGCGAAAGAGTAGTGGTCGCTAAGAATCACTGGGTTAAGTCAGGCTGCCATCGTAACATGAACATTTGCACATGCAATGCAAGGTCATTGTTTACGGACGATCGTTTTAGCGACCTGGAGGAGGAGATCAGCAGGATCAACTGGACAATCATCGGGATAAGTGAAGTCTGCAGAAGAGGCACTGGATGCCTCACTCTGCGATCCTCAGGCCACTCATTTTACTACTCACTCAGGATCCAACGAATGTCAACGAGGGGTGGAATTCTTAGTCAACAGGAACATTGCCAATAATGCCACAAGTTTTAGAGGCATTTCAGACAGAGTAGCTGAATTGACGATGCGCATCAACAAGCGATGCAACCTAACATGCATTCAAGCATATCTACCCACCATCAACTATTCAGATGAAGATGTAAAAACGTATATGAAGATATCGATGACATTATTACCAGATGCAAGTCGCAGTATAAGGTTGTGATGGGAGAGTTCAACGCCAAAGTTGGTTCGGGCGAACCCCGGTAATCATCCACCGGAAATTTTGGTTTGGGCTTCAGGAATACTAGAGACATGCTGGTTGATTTTGCAGAGCGACATAACTTCAAGATCTCAACATGTTCTTCAAGAAGCCGCGACAACGTCGCTGGACCTGGATATCACCAAATGCAGAAGCAAGGAATGAGATCGATTATATGACGTCAAATAAGATGGACATCTTCTCAGACGTTTCAGTCATCAATAAGTTGAACACAGGAAGCGACCACAGGATGTTACGAGGCAAGATTAGGATAAATACTGGATTTGAAAGAGCAAGGATTGTCTCCCAGCCGGCAAAAGTCAATGAAAATGAGTTGCAGCACCAGAGAGCTGAATTCCAGGTGGAACTTCGTAACAGATTTTCCGCCCTGGCCTCCTTACAAGAAGGGAACTTGGATGAAAATGAGAATGATATTATCACGATCATCCACGATGCTGCCATAGCTACCATCGCTAGCTGTGCCATACTCAGCACAAGAAGCAGAAGTTAGATAAACTAGTCACTCGTTACCAAACATCTAAAAAACAAGAGAAGGGAGATGAAGAGAAACGGCTCCACAAGAGAAAACATCGAATATGCAGAGACCTTTAAAACTCTCAGACAGAAAATGGCGGACGATATCAAAAGTTTCAATGAGAAACAAATCTTGGAGGCAATCGAAAACTATAAAAGCTTCAAACAAGCAGAACGGGACCAGTGCCTAGGGAAAAGTCAATTCAGTTTATTCGAAGAAGAGAATGGGACGCTCATCTATAATAACGAGCGGATGATAGAACGGTGAGTTGAATTCTACGAAGATCTTTACAAGTCAAGACAGTCGCCTCTCGACGCGACGATGGACTATATGGACTACCGCAAAGTCCTATTCCGCTGCTACTATCCCGGCCGTCCTAACATCAGAAGTAAGGGCATCCATCAAGAAGCCAAAACGCAGCAAAGCACCGGGGGGAAGACAACATCTGTGCCAGCATTCTCCAGGATGGTGGAGAAGTGGTAATAGAAATCCTTACTGAATTCTACAATGAATGCCTAAAACAAGGTCGAGTCCCAAAATCTTAGAAGAATGTAGTAATCATACTACTATACAAGAAGGGCATCAGAACTAGCATTAGAAATTACAGGTCAATCAGTTTACTACCCATCATATACAATGTATTTTCTAGCGTTCCTCTACAGCGAATGATCGGTACGCTCGACTTCCATCAACCAAGAGAGCAAGCAGGTTCAGGTCAGGGTTTTCTACCACTGACCATCTTCAAGTCATCAACCAATTGCAAGAGAAGGCGACGGAATACAACATTCCCCTCTGTTTCGCGTTTGTCGACTACGAGAAAGCCTTCGACAGCATCGAGATCGGACCCCTATTTACAGCACTGATGATACACGGGGTTGAAGATGCTTACCTTGACATTCTGAAAACCTCTACGACGAAGCAAATGCCTCCCTACGACTACAGGTGCCAGACACGGTGACAATATGTCCCCTAGACTCTTCACCTCATGTCTGCAAGATGCAGTAATCAATAAGATGAATTTGGAGGGCAAAGGTATCAATATCAATGGAGAGTCTCTGTCTCACATCATATTCGCTGACGACATAGTCCTAATTGCCATTTACACAGAGGAGTTGCAAACAATGCTTCGGGATATCCACGACAATAGCCAGCCAGTCGGACTAAGGATGAATATCGCCAAGACGAAGATCATGTGTAACAATTCGTACGAAGATCGACGTCATTATTGATGGAAAGAAGATCGAAGAAGTCAAAAAATATGTATACCTTGGCCAGATGCAGACTAAAGATCACAACAAGTTGATGGAATTGCGGCCAAGGATCACTCTTGGGTGGAATGCCTTCCAGAAACTTGGCGATATCATGCGAGATAAGAAAGTTCCCATGAAATTAAAAAGACAGGCGTTCAACGAATGTATTATTCCTGCTATGACATATGGCAGCGAAACATGGTCGCTAGATGATACACAATTGGAGAAGCTCGTCACAACTTAACGGAAAATGGAGCATGTGTGAAACTCACTCGCTCCTCAGTCACTCATTTTTGCTTTGTGTGAGGGCGCGGTAGCTCTGCGCATTCGAGGCAAATCAATCAAACTTTTATATCAGACAAGACAGTATCAGCGTAATATTTACATGCATGTTGTTGCGCCAATCTCTCTCAATTAAGAGCGTTTCCCTGATGACATCATCACGAAACTTTTGCATGTTCCTGCGCTTCAACGTTCATAAATTAGATGATGTAATGTGGCGAGCAGGGATCACGGATGTGGCTATTATTGATTGAGCGAATAAAGGCAGTTTGTGAAATCTGGCCGAGCTACACACTTTAACTAACATGTTGATTTGTTTCTTTAATAATCACTGATCTCAATTACGATAAACTGAATGAATGATTATATTTTTATTGTAGAGAGATACAAAAGGTGCCACATGTTGAGGGCGCAACACCAACGTGTAGCCGACTTTAACAAAATGGAAATTATATAACTTAATAAAATAAAAAAAGCTGTGCTATTTTTGTATGAGGATTTTAGCGGAACTATGAGCTTCTTTGTTATTACGTAATTTTTTAAGTTCGCAACAACTCATTTCAGAACATCCGGTGAAGGTCTTTATCAGATTCTTGGAGTTCAAAAAGGTGCCACAATAGAAGAAATAAAGAAAGCATATCGCAAGGTATATTCATTTTAAGAGGAATGATTTTTAGCCACTACAGTCATTTTGTTTTTCTCTTTTAGTTGGCTCTCAAATTTCATCCTGACAAGAATCCTGATGACGCTTCCGCAGCTGAAAAGGTAAATCACCGTTTTATTGATTTCACGGTAGCACGAAATGTTGATGGTCGATTCAAAATGTTAAGAAACCACTTGTCGCATGAGCCTTCGCAGAATGAAGCGCAGCGTCTACGGCTGTCAATTTGTAGAAAGGATTTCGTTCAAGATTGCAAGGCAGATGTTCAGATGATTTCTAAAAAGACAAATGAATTGATATTTTTATAGTATACAATCAAACTAGATGTTACAGCCATGCGTCTTCGCATGCATCTACAATTCAAATACATATTTTGCTTTTGAAAATGTTGGATGTGACTTCTCGTGACTTCTTTGTTATACAGCTAATTACTAGTCAGATAAGTATGTACATGGTAAAGTTACTGCATTGTGCTATTATGTGTAATCGAATTACATTATTAATCGCCTGTGTGTTGCTCTAGAAGTTTTCATATTGAAAACTTTCAGAGCTGCTTACACTGAAAATCGATGCGAATAAATCGAGTGTCTTAAAAGAAGGGTCACATTTCTATTTCGGCATCAAATATATACAGTACATACATTTGTTGACAAGCACTTCTAGTTATCCGTTGCATTTCCGGAAATTCAAAATGATGGATGGAGCTTTAAAGCTGCTGCAACGGAAGTTTGAAACGCTTTTCATAATGTCACGACCAACAAGTCTGCGGGCGATAAACATGCGCAAGCTAACATGTGCTGCTCATAGCAATACATAAGCAGCCGCATGTATATTAATGTGTTTCAATCCCACGGACACAAAATTGGAGGCTCAGTATTATTATTCCTGTACCTAAAATGACTCAAGTTAAAATTGACCAGACCATTCATGAAAATCACACTACCAGCAGAACTACATGAATTAGGTAAAATTTGTATTGAAGCGCATGTATTACGATTTTTAAAAGCTACATGGAACTGAGCACTGAGCACCTGAAATACCTCAAGATTTCATATAAATCTGACCTCACAAATGCTCTCACCCTGTTGCCCTTTGCTGTGGCTCTGCCTGACCAGAGCTGGAAAAATTCCACTGAAATTTTTTAATTCCAATTCCAATTCCAATTCCAGAGCAGAAATTTCAATTCCAATTCCATAATGAGATTCAATTCCGAATTCCGATAATTGCATGACGCGTATATGTTAATGTATCTAAAGTTTCCTCGCTTCAATCTAACCCATGTACCCGTATCCTATCCTCGCTATTCCTGTGTGCCGTTCCCTGCGTCGTTCCTATGTGAGTTCTCATGTTCATAGTTCATATTTCTTGTGTACATGTACATGTATATATGTAGCCGGTCAGCCTACGCCATTTTCGACTATTCATTTATCTGAGAAATTATTGTCGGTGAAGAAGATTTCAATGTGTTTATTCGACAAAAGCGCTAGGTTTCTTAACCGTATGAAGATCATCCTATAATTAGAATTTTTTCTATTGAATTCTTGAGATATTCTTACAACCAGTGCACCGCCCACATTCAATTATGACTTTGTGGACCAATTTTTAATTCGAATTTTGAAAAATAGCTGTTAATGACTGCTGCAAATCGACACAATATACCAACCCAGGGAATAGTAGGCTATACCACATGAAACAATGCCACCATCTCACTTAATATTATCTTCATAAAAATCCTGCATTAATTTGCTGCCAACAACTTCCACAACCAACTTGGCAAATAGTTTGACTATGATACAATGTTTTAGATCGAATTTGATCTACAAACCATAAATTTTTCCATGTGCCACCATTGTATACAGGCAAGATATCAAACTTCCATTCTAGTGTACTATTATCTACTTCTATGAGGGAGAGAGAGAGAGATGCGAATAAATCTATTAATAAACTGACAGAAGAAAGAAATTCAATGTGATTGTTGATGAAAGAAAAAACGGCGATAAAAATGATATCATGAAAACTGATTAATGGTTCATGTTAAAAAAGAAGATTAAAAATTCCGTGATAAGAACGGAATGTGGTCGGGTCGAAAGCTAACGAGCAGAGATTAAAGGAAAGTCTTTCAATTTTCAAAAGAAAGTGGTTTTATCGTCAAGTCTCAAAAATTTGCACAAATTAGAGACGATGAGAAATTGAAACAACAACAACTACCAACAACAACACATACGACATCTTCAGTAGCTGTTAGAAGAACTCCGTGCTCTCGCGGTGTAACTTGACTACAGAAGTAACAACCACAACTGCCTACCAGCGAACAACAACACAGTAGCGTATGCGGCAACACGTACATCAACGAGCGCGATTGAAGATTGACGGTATAAGTGACACTGATATTCATGATATTTATGATATTATTTTGGAATAAGTGAGTCCGATCGAATTGAAGTGAATTCAACATCAAGAAGTGAACTGCAAGTTTAAAGTTTTTCTTTTATCGTTGAGCATCGTATTTGTATAACTACAGTCTTGAAAATTAATATTGTCAATTGTTGTGATTGGAAGTTGAATAATATTTCATGTCATTGCCATTTTAATTGAATCATTAATTATTAGAATAATTTGTTGACACTGTCTATATTGTGATTTGAACTGACAGGCTGCCCTTTAATGAGGGTTAATTTCCTCTTTCCAAACCGATTGTTTTCGTGTGTACAACAATTAAGCTAATCTCCAATTTTTGTGCTTATCCAATCAATAACTAAATTCAACAATTGTTTTATTTTGATTAATTATCTTACATGATAAATAACTAAATAACAGATTGAACAAATATGATTATCTTTTCATTGTTTGCTTAATTGCTGAATTAACATTGTCCGGTGGCTGTAGGCCCATCAAAGTCACAATTAGCACCCTTTATTCAACAATAGAATAAAGCTAGCTCTGTCGATCTATCTCTCTCTCTCTTATCTCTGCGTGCAGTTAACACAACGGCCGAATACTGTGATTTCAATTTTTGTACAAATAGATTTATCACAGGTCTATCGAAAAAGTGGAATTGAGGTTTATCAAGGTCAATTCCAATTCCAGTAGATTTATATATCGTCAATTCCAATTCCAATTCCGACGAAAAATGGAATTAATTCCGGGTCGGAATTAATTCCAATTCCGACTTTTCCAACTCTGTGGCTGACTATGGCCTGACCCGACAGCAAGTCATGTCTTGTCATGCCATGTGGTTTGATACTGTATTAGAGGAATAAAACATTTTTTTCACCTGACCGTTGTCCTGGAATCCGGATGCGAGGAGTCACTCACTTATTTGAACATTCGTGTTGTTTGACGAAAATGTTTCCTAACCATAGCAATTGAGAGTCATGACAGAACAATTGACAAGCAAGAAATATGGCTGTGGAATCTTAGGTCACGCGGTGTGATACCTATGATTTATGCAACTTGTACATCTTCGAGAAAATGATGTCAGTTTGTCAGAGATCTGTGGCTAAAATTCGATTGCACCACGCTCGATTTAATTCTCACTCGTGGTGCAACCTATAATTATGCATATACATGTATTTCAATATTGTGCATTCTAACAATCCCATAAAATCATGCTTAAAGTTGTTAAATATCAGTTGGATAAACCTGGAAGGCGTAATGCGCTGCAATTATTCGAGCCTATAGTGGGAATCCACGCGTGCTTCATTGATGACTGCGATGTGAGTGACGTCAGAAAGCATAATAATTGTAGCACCTGCAAAATTGCATTTCCTTACAGTGATTGCTTCTTGATTTACAAATTTACTCCCAGTTTCTATGATGCTTTGTGATCATTAAAGGAGACACCCTTTTTAACTTCGATCCAGCACTCACGCTGTCACTACTGATTACAGAAGTAGCCCTTTCACCGGACACGACACGCATGCGTAAAATTCACGACTTTTTTATGAATAAGTTGATTAATGCATAGTCTGGACATTTTGGAAAGTGAAAAATCCCTTTGGAAGCACGTTTTACTGAAGCTAGCTACATAAAATCTCAGGCACCACAGATTGATCACAAGCATGAGTTAGTAGAATTCTGATTCCTACTCCATGATTTTGCAAACAAACTTAAATAGTTGCAGCGCATTCGTTAGATTCTACACGTATCTGCCACTAAGGAAGTGATAATCCTCGAAGCGTTCGTCAACTGTTACTCTTAATTCTATACCTATGTCAGAAAGCATTTGAAGAAGTGACTTCTGAAATGAACATTGGAGTAGTAGAAAAGAAGACCTGCTTATCGAAACTGCTGACGAAATGGCGTTGAATTGCTTAACAAACAAAGACAATGTTGCCGACAATATCTTTCGAGTTTCGACTGCCAGGATTAAAACAAATGCTGTGCAAAATGTAGAACACCTTATCAATCCTTTTCATACGGTGCCAGATTCAAATGATATCTGTGACAATTGATGCTGCTAAGTGATAGCATCTTAGCTGATGTTGAAAGCATCAATAAGAAAACCAGATTTTAGGTGGTATATTTTCGCTGTCAACATTTTTTCTATCACTTTTTCTCATTTTCAAAATCTGCATAAAAAGTGTCTGAACCTCATCCGTGTAGGTCGTTAAGAAGTCGATTACATACTTTCGAAAGAAATGTATCTAGGCCTATTTCAGTGCATTAAGACATGATATTTGTTTCCTTTATGTAGCGTGAGATCACACGGACCATATTGTGTTGAGACTACTTCTAAAGATAGCGTAATTTATGTTTGTGCAGCTCTATCAGATCAGTTCACTTATATATTATATCACGGGTGTGCCGTGTCAGCCGTTGATTTTAAGACACATTTGATAACGCTGATCTAAGTATCATTAAATGACATGGTAAGAAAGGCATATTTTCATCAATATCTATCCATTTCGCTTGCCAGTATTATCGACCCTATGCAGAGAACAAGAAATGTGAATATACTCGTGCAATCTGCATCAATTTTGAAAGGTCATGAGCTATTTGACTCTGAGCGAAGAAAAACAACGAGACTGATAAAATTAAATCAGTCATTCGTCAGACATTCACTTAGCCGATATGGCCTCTCACTGAAACCGTATCCTTATACCAACGAAGAAAGACGAAGATACCGAATTAGTGAAGCTCATCCATGAGGGAATGTTTGGGATTTCAAACGAGGAATCATTTATAATCAGTGACTTGTGCAGAGTCTATATCTGTGGTGTTTCAAAGTTGCTTAAGGACATTGCATCGGTATTGAAGTGTAGAAGGCCCAGGGATCGAGTCTTTTCTCCTAGGAGGCGACTCGACTTTCTCTGGATTACTTGCCAGTGTGCGAAGGTGTCCTACCCATAATTTGCTGGATTGACTTCCTACGTTGGATGGCTCATGAAAATGAAATTATCTTTCGATATAGTAGAAGGACCTGTCATTTTTTGTGCCTTGATTCGAATACATCAAGCTTTACACTATTATGAAATTCAGCTGATCAAGGAAATTTATGAACTGTGATATAATGCAAGTCTTCAAGGAAAAGTTGAGATTTTATTGTGCTTTCATGGCTGAAATTTCAAGTTTTTAATTCAATTTTCATCGGTATGATTTTATGATTCGCTAAATTCATGTTTCATTTCTTGAGTCACTCGAAAAGACAATTTAAGATTTAATGCCGCTCAGAATAGCCATAGATTTCTTTATAGTGACATTGCTAGTATATCTAATGACATCAAAAGTAGACTTCAGTGTCATAGTGCATTGTCAGAAGCTTCCATGTTTACATGCAAATACAATGATATCGATCGATGGTTTTAGATATGCAAAGTTGATGCATAGCCTTAAAAATGCCAAATTTGCAAGTTTGCGATTTTGAAGTTTGCAAACTTGTAATTCCCAAAAAGTAACTGATTTTCTAATAACTCTGCCGACCTCATTTCTTCATCTTTCTTTACCGTTTCTGCACCATCAGATGAAGCAGATCTATCGCAGCAATATTTTAAATTTTTGATGCTGTAAGATATCTAGTCAGGAGCTAGCTTAGAAAAAGAGTGCCCGTTTTTATTAATTTGCACCCACCAGTCAGGGAAGCAGACATTTTTGAAAATTCGAGTGACTGAGAGAAAGTTTCGGGCATGTGCTACAATTGCACCAAAGAGAAAACGTTAGACTATTGCTAGAACCTATAAAAAATCGCCATAGAAAAAGAACAAAAAATTTTGTACGAAGACTTTTTTTGAACAGTGTATGCTCCATGTACCACTACTAAATGATGGTTCTCTATTCGCTGCTCCCTCACATGCTGACAAATCTAGATTGGATTACACACATTCGTTCATAGACTTTCAAGCTATTAATAAATTGCCATTTATTGAGACTTAAATTTCAAGACTTAATGAATGTTTATAAAAGATTTTTACATCTCTCCATTATCTGTTACTAACATTAATCAAGAATCGCAGTATTCATAGACTTCTTAAGAATAACATACAATAGCATTGTAACATGAATTTTGCGGACAGAAATATAACGCAGGCTCGTTATATCTGATATTTCTGCCCTGAAAATTCAAGATATAATGCTACATATATTATCTGTAAAAATTAATAAATCAGAACTTCTAGATTCAATAACTTGGCTTTATATTTCACTTATGTAAATGTTGTCTATTATTCTGCTTGATAAATGTTTTATGGACAAACTTCGCGTTTATATTTTATAGTAATGATTCAGCAAGATTCTTGTCATAATTAAACTGCATTTTGCATTTCATATGCTGTACATTTCATCCTCACAAAATTTCGTAATTTGTAAATACTTTGTGATTATTTCAAATGTCTTATTATGATAATATATTTGTAATATCCTGTTAACGTCAGTTTGACTTTAATTAAGTGGGATACTTAAAGCCACGAATTCAATCCTAATGCAGTTGGTTTTCAGTTGGCCGATCGCTGTCATCAATTTTTGTAGTGGACCAAAAGACATAGAAGCACTTCCTGTATTTTGCAGACTTGAAATTATCGTCCTTTGAAATAATTTGGATCAAGATCTCAAAAAGAACCAACCCTACCACCCTTGTTTATTGGTCATCGATTTCAAATCGTTCAAACCAATAAAAACATAGCTATGGCCATATGCCCGAATTGGCAGTGTGATTTGAATAGAACAATTAAATATTGAGTTGCATCCTCAGTTGAAATGGGAATAGTCCTGAATAGCTGCCATTTCATCCAATATCAGGAATCATCAGCAGGCCTAGTTCACATCTCTCAACATCGATACAATTCCTTGTGTCAACTTGCAGCCATGCCCGGAGTAAATTTGAGACACGCAAATACCACATTAATTGAAATTTCAAAGGGTTTTCATTGAATGCTGCTTATTTATTGATACTCAATTCCCTTCGCAAATAGTCAAAGACCAGAGATTGCAGAGTACCAGTTAGCCTGGACAATGGACATTGATCAGAAAACTTTTCAAAGACTGGAAAATTTAAGCGAGAAATTCCTTGGCGGCTTGAATTTAGGCAATTGAAGTAATAGACGTGATTGATTGAATTGAAGTCTGTGAATATTCTCATATGCAAAGGTGAACTGGCACTCTGCACTCTCCTAGTAGTGATGTGATGTAAGACTAAGGCATGACAAATGAATATTTCCGCTTCTGCATCCCATTACCATGTTCAGCCCCTCTAGAAGTCATAGCGCTGTAGCCAATTATCGTGACTTTTACTGGAAATTTATTGGTGATAATAATGCTACAATCCATTACGGTCGGCCTATTCATTTATGATCAACAAACGTTCTTGGATATTTAGCGTTTTGGTATAAACAGGATAACACTAGCGATGTAATCGATGTTTCTTGAAAACTAAATTGCCGGTTCATTACTCCTTCGCTGCTAACTATCAAGCGTCAACTATCAAGTGTGATATACTTTTCGTGTGCTAGCTAAAATTGCAACCAAGAATAGACATTTTCGCTCGATGTGTTAGAACTGTGATAGGGTTTGCCAGTCGCTCTCAAACGCACTTATCTAGCATGGAGTTTTCACAATGCGGTTACTGATAATACATTGTACTTTCAGACGATCTCAGGTTTGTATCGCACTGGAGGATTGCCAAGGATGAGGCCTGCACGTGGTGCAATCACTCTCCACCGTGGGGAGCAAAGCCCAATCCATATCACCTGCCCCTCAAGGAGCCCGGGAATCCGCTAGGTTTTTGGTGGGCCGGCCGCCTGTTCCTGCTTGGTGGCTGACCCTCCTCATCCTCCTGGCGGAAAATACAGAACTTATCCGCAGTCCCACCCTCACATGCACCTGCACCACATGCAGCAGATTAATAACAAGAAAACAAGCATTCATGCGGTGCAACATCCCCTGCAACCACTGGCTTCACCTCAAGTGCACTAACATCACACTCACCCAATACAGCGGAAACTGGACGTGCCAAGCACAGACCAAAATATCACCACTTCACATAGTCATAACAAACCTCTCAGTAACTCCAAGGATAGTCCTCATCTTATCTTTGCCCTACCGCATCCACATCACAACCGCTACCTTCCCCAACTCCACATCCCCAACCTCCAGGCAACAACTTTCTACAGGTGTCACAATCTCTCAAGCCAGCAGCATAAGGCGTCAGCCACACTGAAAGCAAAGCAAACGCGAGCGTATCGAGCAAACATGTCCATATGATATGGCAGAGGGCGGGAGGACCATAATTCAATGCGAATGTAAAACAAATTCAATACTCTCCCGATATGTTTAATGCTGAGTAAACACTTAGAGTGTTCTGCCATTGACAAAGGGTCTGGACCCGAAACGTCAGGCGATTTTTATTCTTTATTCATTTTACTCGGCATGAAACATATCGGAAGAGTATTGAATTTGTTTTACATTCGTGAGGTATTAATCGCTCTAGTTTGCATAGCTTGCACTGTGGCAGTCTACAACTGCTGTAGTAATGACTTTATATTTGCTGCAAAACGCTTTGGTCGGAAACGCTTGGAAAAGCTCGCAGTGTGGCTGAGGCCTAAAACACTAAAACAACATGCTTACTATCATATAAGTCGACATGAGCGGCATCCGATTCAAAACAAAATCTCAGAACTCAAGCAGCTCATCCTAGACAACGAAGTCGACATCACATGCATGCAAGAAAAATAATCCAAACCGTCTTTATACAAACGACTAGAACAACAATACCTCAAACTACAGCTCGCTCGAATACACTCTTCAGAAAGGCAATCGCAATTTCCCACAAGAAGCCAATTACATTTTTCAAGTGTGAATACATCTTTCTATTCTATGCTCATGCGATTTTGGAACTGACACTGCAACCTTTTATGTTAATCGTTCGCACTGTCTGAGCCAATACATAAATTACATGTAACCTCGCCATAAAACTAATTTTTCATTTAAGGATTGACTGCAAATTGCATGTTGTATTGTCATTCAACCAGAAATGTTGTATATTTTATAGTTGAATATTATTATCCTTTGCAGTTCAAAGAAATAAACAAGGCCTACAGTACATTATCAGACAACACGAAGCGAAATATTTATGATCAGTATGGATCACTTGGCTTGTATGTGGCCGAACAGTTTGGCGAAGAAAACGTCAACGCATACTTTGTCCTCAGTAGTCCCTGGTTCAAAGTAAGTATGATTTTCTTGATTTAGTGTACTGAATAGCGTAATTGACATTGGTGATTAAGATTGATATTTGACATCTCATTGATTATTGAGGCATAATATACCCAAATATGACAAGAAAATAAGCCAGTCCTCTTTTTTCACCTTCGTAGCATTTGACCATATTCCCAGAGATTATTTTACTTCAGTCACAACCTGATCGAAGAGTTGACCTGGCATATGCTTTATGGATAAACGTTTTTAGGTATCTTAAATTTCAATTTCTACAATTAGAACTCACGAGAGCTAGATCTAAATATGAAGGCAATTATGCAGGAATCTAAAATATTCCTTATTTGGTGCTATTTGAGAACGCCAAATTTTTGATGGAAGGCTAGTTGCTTAATCAGGCACCGTGAAAATTGGAGTGGATAGCTGACAAAATATATTGTTCAGAATGCGAAAAAGAAGAATGTTTTCCTTCAAAAATCTATCATTTCCAAACGCTCACGTGCTATCGTTTGAGCTTGACCCTTAAATCTTTCAGCTTTGAACCATCATATTTCGTTCACCTGTCTATCTGTGTAGACAGATCACATGATGCGATTGTAAAGTATGTTTTATAGCAAAATACATCGTAAAATATGCTCTTAAAGTTTCTACTTTTATGTTAACAATGGTAATGTCTCACAATGTAAGCTGCATTAGTATTGGCACCGGAAAATAGGTCCACAAGTAGGCCTACATGCAATAATCATAGCAGCAATTCGATATTTTCATTTGTTGGATGCCTGTCTTCACCAAGTCTTTAGAATATGATATTTTCGAATCAAGTATTTACAAAGAATTCCATCACAGATAACGTGTATGCATATTATCGCATTGACGTTACATGAGAAGAAGCTACAAGTTGGCCTAATAGCAGAGTTGCATGCAATATCACAATATGCACTGCAAAACGCATCTACGACATCATTGTCAAATACTTAAGTGCATGAGAGTTTCGATGAATGAAATTTTCGGACTGACAAGTTTTCAGGTTCAGCTGAGAAACACTGATGATAATTTCAAGCGCGCTGAAAGCAGTGGATGCTGTCAACATGTTGAATAGGACACATATCAACCACAGAGCATATTGTCTTATTGTTGATTTTCTGCATTGTACCGCCTCCGAGATTTGTTGTTCCCGTGGTTGGGATTGTCTTTCTCTCGCTGGGCTTCATCATCCTTGTTTTGAACTTTTAACTACACAATGAATTACTCAGCAGGAGAGTTCAGATCTTAGCAACAGTCCCAGAGACTGCAGGTGGCATATTCGGAATCTGTGAGTGCTGACTCATTTTTATCTACCGAAAAAATTCCAATATTTAACTGACTAAAAGGCCAATCGTGTCACCCAGTTATTGAATAATCATTTGTATCTCGTGATTAATCTTCACTTCCACATGTTCCACAACATATCGAGAGTGAATGTATGTAGATCTACTAATGTACAGCTTAGCTACACTAATGTGCAGCTAGTATACAGCTACTAATGTACAGCTTTACTGATAGTTTGTAGCATTTCGAGGTAAAATGAGATATAATCTGCTTGTGCTGATTGCGATTGCAAATGTCTCTACTGGTAGACAGGTGAACGAAATATGATTGCAAGTCATGCTTGGCAAGGAGATTAGATAGAACTCTGAATTCATCATCATAGACCGGGTGTCCACAAAGTCGGGAACCATAGGGAATAAAGGAACATTGCGGTCTAACTTGCACTTTTTTAATCTCATCTCGGTTTGAATGGTTTGGACTAAGCTTAGAAGCTGACTTAATCAGTCACTCACACACTGGGACGCTAAAATGCAGACAATAGGACTGAAAACAATTGCCTCCACTGCAGGTCTTCGCTTAGGCGACGTTTTCCCTAATTTGTCAACGCAGTCGTCACGCTATGTTTTCAATCACTCGCTTTAGAGCAGTAGCTCGATTGTTCATTATTACGATGTCGTTAACAAAGGATGTGCGAGTAGAAATTGTTTTGATGGCAGGTCACATGAGAGCTTCACATCGTGAAGTTGCAGCCAAGATGAATACTAAGTACCCTCACTTAAACATAGCACACTCAACCGTTGGAAAGATAGTCCGAAAATTCAAGGAGAAGGGAAGCGTGCTGGATAGAGAGCGGCCTGGAAGACCCCGTATTGACGACGACACAAAAGTTGTGATACTGGCGAAGGTCGTGGCGAGTCCTAGAAAATCATTGCGAAGAACAGCCAGTGAGCTCGGTATTCCGAAAAGCACGGTTCATACAATGCTCAAGCTAGAAAAATTCCACCCATACAAGATCCAACTTCTGCAGAAGTTGAATGATGACGATTATGATCGACGATCAGAAATGTGTGAATGGTTTCTCGATCAAATAAATGACAACGCAAATTTTTTGGAAGATGTTAAGTTCAGCGACGAAGCCTGTTTCCATGTGTCAAGCGAGGTCAATAAGCAGAACATGCGATACTGGAGCCAAATCAATCCTCACTGGATGCGAGATGATAATGTTCAAGGTTCGCCGAAGGTGACTGTGTGGTGTGGGTTATGGGGATCTCGTTTGATTGGACCTTTCTTTTTCCATGAAACTGTGAACGGCGACACATACTTGAAAATGCTGCAGGAGCAGTTACTGCCTGTGCTTAATGATATTGGATTCAAGCCCACCTTGTTTCAACAAGATGGTGCACCGCCGCATTACTCTGTCAAAGTTAGAAATTGGCTCGATGAGACATTTGATAGCTGGATCGGTCGGCGAGGAACAGTCGAATGGGCTCCGAGGAGTCCTGACCTCACTCCTCTCGATTTCTTTCTTTGGGGTCATATTAAGAACGGTATATCAAGACCGAATCAGAGATTTATCTCACTTGCAAGAGAGAATCCTGGAGGAATGCTACGAGATTCGACAAAATGAGGTGATGCTGCGAAATGTGCAACATGAAATTTCAGTCCGATTTCAGAAGTGTCATGATGTTCATGGTGAGCACTTTGAACATTTACTATAAACACATACATGTACATAGGCCTACAAGTTGGCTGTGCTAAGTATAAAAGTGGCTTTCACTTCATTGTTCATTTAATATATGTCCCTTATCACGAACTATGCTGATTTTTCCATATTATACTCATATTTTCTACTAAATCCCTATGGTTCCCGACTTTGTGGATACCCTGTAGATGCTTTGCATGAAGTTATTTTTGGAAATGAAATTTGAAGTCACCACATTCATTTCGTTGGTTATAGCATCATTTCAATATCGATTGTCTACACGGATGGGCAGGTGAACGAATTAGGGTTAAAATGTACACGTTCGTAAATCGCTCAAAAATATCGCTCGTCCTGCACAACTTCTGAATCAGCCGCCTTAGACTACTTTCACAGACCAATATAATATTGATCTTTCAAGAGACTTGCGAACCGGCTTCTGATGGATGCAATTTGATCAGTTGAAAATATCTGCTTTCCCTTTCTTCATTTGTAATTATCTAATTCACTTATCTTTGAGTAACCGTTTATTTCATTCGTGGCTCATTATGTGCTAGGGATAGATATACTGCAAATAGGGGATGCTATCCCAGTCCTACTATTTTTATGCTTAGCTCATTGCTGTGTTAGGGGAAATTTAAAATTCACGTCCCAAAAATTATTCTTCCGTGTGTTGAATAAACAAACATGCTTCTATAATTTTTCGGATCACATGGAGACTGCGACGATAGTACACAGTCACTGTAACTGAGCACGAAAATAAGCTCGTGACAACAACTGATGATCTTGAATTGTCGACCGCTGGATTGCCGTTTTAGTTTTCAGTCAGTGCGATTTAGGTTCGTTCAGGTGGTATGCCAGCTCATTTGGATAAAAGCCGCGCTGGGCACGGAAGTGCAGAAAGTCCAGGGTTCGAGTCTGTCCACTGCGGGGGGTTACTATCCCTAACCTGGTGAGAGTTGTGAGTGCGTGAGGGCTGTTCCATCCCTAGCTTACTGGCATGGCTTCGTGCCTTGGGCTGGGTAGGAATGAACAGAGAAAAGTAGAGACCATCGGAAGTTGTTTCGATCTATGAAGACACAGTATGTTCACTTTCATATGAATGAAAAATTCTCAAATTATCTGCCACCTGCTGAGCTTTTAGTAACACTTGTTGTGACATTCAAGTAACCACGATCAGTCTGATGTTCAAGTGTTTTCACCTCCAGGCTTGTAGCTTAACAATGAATGTATCCGAAAGAAGATTTGAAAATTAAGATAAGTGTACGAGCATTCAGTATTAAGTATCTAAAAGTTTTCTAAAATTTACTTTTTGTCCGTTGTCCATCATTCAAATGAAAAAGAATTGTGAGATTATTATTCTAGAAGGAGAATTTTGGGAGTTGAACATGTTAATCAGCACGCATCTTATAATTGGTAATTGCATGTGGTAACATACTCCGGATTTCGGAGAGGAAGTCACGTGTAGTCAATCGTCAATACTGTCCCACAATCAGCATCTGGCTGTCATAAGAAACTTTGATTCTCAAGTCTAGCGTTACTCATAGGCACAGAAGAAACTTACAAATTCAAACAATATTCCTGAATTTAGAATATAGAGAAGGAAAATCTGATCACCAATCTGATCACAGTGAAAATTACATGTAAGTTGTCAGTTTAGTACGATTTAGAACTAGTTCTCAAAATAGAAACTTCTACAATCAATAATAGCAGCCACTTACTACTACCATTCAATTGATTAAGAAATTTTCATTCTGATAGTCAATGGAGTGTAGGAGATCGATGATCATGAAGCCATTATTGTCTGTTGTTATCTCCAATGGGATTATGTTAATGCAAGGTTAATAATGCAATTCAGCTTATATTTAAACATAAATTTATTCTGAAAATGAATACTCGCATGTTTGTACATAAAATGTGGAAGTTCACAAGGTATTTCCGTGTGAATCATCAGTGAATGCTTCAACTGACATTATCTTGAAATCTGAAGAATATTTAATTCAGTATCAAAGATCAGATTACTTCATTTAGTGAAGAACCGGTTTCTGCGTTTATTGTACTGCTGGAATATGAATAGGCGCAGAGCACTTACAAACTTTTAGTCATCTCTATGGTATATAGAGTACCAAATAGTCGTACACTGACCAGCGGTGGGAATTTTCCGAAAGTGTAGGGCTGAAATAATGAAGCTCAGATTCTTGGCAGCGTGCAAGCGCGTGCACACATAATTCGGATCAATCGCCTCATTCACCATATCTCATTGAATTTATATTAAATATTTCAAGCATAAATTTTATGCTTAAGCACAGTAGTAGAACTTGACCCCGAAACTATCTCATACTTTTGTATACAATGTACAGTAGTTGTAGTGTACACCTTTGCAGGAACTTAATGTCTGATAAATTAATTGATTTTTAGAAAACTGAAATTCTCATCAATCTAATTTGAAAAAATTGAAAACAGTCTGTCTTTATTTTCCAGCAACGCCTTTTTATCTGTAGCCACAGCCTCCGTTTTTTGAAATTTTTGGCTGATGACTCTGACGTTCTTATATTTCATCTATTCTTCAGATATCTATTCTTTAGATCGCTCTTATCACTTATAGATGCACCTGGTTTTACTTTCTAAGTCAGATTTGTGATAGTCAATTTATTTTCAACCATCTTGCCATTGTCACATTGTCTGCAACTAGTGCTCCAATTATTTACATTTTTTTCACTATTACTTATTTAGTGTTTCTTGCTTTACTGATTCATAAAATTCTCTTATTTCACGCAACTTAGCTTTACTGAAATGAAGCGTAGCATTACTACTTCATATAAGTATGCTTCATAGATACAGAAGCAAATTGAAAGTACATGGGCAAATGCAATGAAGAAATGAAATGCGCGGTTACCGCATTTAATTTATATCTGACAATCGGAGAAGAAGCAGATAATTTCCATTTGAACGCGAATCTCAGGACCTTGTTGTAGTCTATCTGCTGATCTCATATCGCAAATTTCGACGGTTGTGGCGTTACCCGAAGTATAATATTGGATGCTGGAACATATGCTCAACTATTTTGTTAAAAGAGTGCTTTTCAATCCTAATCCTAATTCTGTCGATCATTGACAATGTGAATCGATTCGCGAAAGCTGGGATGTACATATGTGCTGTATATATATTTTTTTAGCAGCTAATATTGTTAATGGGGAGAACCAGTGACTTTCGAATTTTGCGATATGAGGAACAACAACTTCCCGTCAGTTGCTGTCAATTATCTATCTACTAACCACTTCATCTCAAATTGACTACATACAAGAGGTATGCAGTGGTAGTGCAGAGGTACGCAAAAACTAGCCTCAACCCGACCCGAAAAAATCCAAGAAGAACCCGAATCCGACATTGCTTGAAAGCAGCACGACTCGACAGGACCCCACCCAGAAACTTTGGATAATAATAATTGATCAATTCCAGTCACAGAGATAAATTGCTTTGTCTGCGTTGCTTGGTCTAGAGATAACATTTTTAATTAACAATTAAAATGCTGATGGTCACGCTTAGAACTAGGTCCGAGGGGCAATAAGATCCATTTTCCATTGAACGTAATGCGAATTGAAGTCTGAATTCTGACAAACCAGAAGATTGATACCGCATTGAGCGTTCATAGTCAGTAAATTAAGATCATGAGGAGTCGAACGGTGTGAATAATATTTCCATTTGACGAACTTATGACGGAGAAACATCGAGTCAAAGACAAGTACTGTTCACTTGGCAGATGTTCAGACTTCAATGTGAAAAACGGTAGATCGCGTGTTTTACCTCTAAAGTAACCGCGACAGCCGAATCCATCTCTGTGATTCCAGCATACTGAATGAGCAAATGTTATACTACCGGCATTTATTATAAAAAAAATAAAAATCTGGGCAACAAACTCTGAGTAACAAATTGCGAAATAAAAATAATCTGAGTAACATGCCGAATAACAAATTATGAAAGTGGATAACGAATGGCCTTAACTCAATTTCATGATGAACTAAAATTTGTCCATTATGTGTGTCGTAACCAAGCAATCTTACAAGTCAATTTCGAATTGTGATCACCATCACGATTCATGATTAACATCGATGGTACCATAAAACCATAATTCGATGATTACTCAAAATATGATGATTTTTTCGCGCAATCCCAACCAACTGTTTCATGACATTCATACCATGGTGCTCACTGCTCAGCTATTATTTCAGTCAAGGAAATCCAGGGAAATTTGATTAGCAAGGGAAAATCAAAAATTTGTTATCATTATTATTCGAAACACTAAAGCATATTCCTAATATTTTATGATAGTTAGCAGAATGTCATAAATTTGTTGAGCATCGTGACGTGCGACAAAGCTGCTCTTAAAGATATTACTCGCTCAAATCGATTATTGACAAATTTTTGATACCCCTGCAACCATGACTCACAAAATTTACACTGACTTCTTATAACTCTCTCATCATCAAGTCATGACCAGGCTATAGTAGAAAGGAGATTCAATGGGTGGACCAGCTACCCATGAGTATGTCTCTGTGAGACGAAACGTTGGGATTTTATCAGTCTTTTGCTTGTTTTTTATTTTAATTTTCTTATCCTGCAGTAAAAGTCCAGGGAGCAGAAGAACTTGTTTTTACAATCGCAATGAATAACCTCCCATCAAAAGGAGTTACACGATATTGAAATATATTCCAAAACTCAAAACATTTAGCTTATTATTCAACTGCAAAAAAATCACGATGTTTTGGGGAAATGTAGCATGTACAAATACATGCAGCTACCAGTTTCTGGTTTATGAATAGTTACTGGAAGAATCAGGGAAATGAAAAAAGTTTATCACTGGACACCATGCATTGGATTCTATGTACTTAACAAAAATGAATGTTTCAAACTTCAATTAAGAACTTTTTGTAAGTATATCCTGAATTTGCAGCAATCAGCTACATTTTCCCGCAGAAACTACAAATGTAGATAATCTTTCGATTTAAGCCAATTTCTAATTTTTTGAGTTGCAACAAACCAAACTAGTACTTAAAACACAGATAACGTGCATTTTCCAGAAAAAAAGACTGACGGAAGCTACCTTTTGGTATTAAATAGGAGGTCAAGGCATCTCGCCCATCTTCTGTATTCCTTTAGATGCCGGAAGTTCTGAGTTTATAGATCGTTAAAAGAATAACATGCTTGAATTTGAATGATATCTCTCTACGATATACAACGACGATGACCCTGAAACTAGATGCATTCACAAAGTGCCACAGAAATGCTGGATATAAATTAAGCATGTCAACCACAGAATTAAATTGTTTAAGCGCATCACTTTGCTGGAAATGCAAACTGATTCAAAGCGATGGCACATGCAAGAACTTGCTAAGTGGCAAAAAAAATCTTCAATACTTTGCAGAGATAGGAAAAATAGTCGTGCGTCGCTTGCGGATTGTTGTGAATTCCTTGAAAAAGCCACGATTCTTAGAATTCAGATCATTGTGTAAAAGTTTTCTCGATAATGTTGGGCCCTCAGCTAGCAGGCGCACGACAAAACGTTCACAAACTTCTCCGTAGAGCTTGACATCGTCTGCGTCTCTTTGCTGTGTGATCCGGTTGATAACAGTCACTAAAACTTCGCACAATTTGGCGTGTTCAATGTTGAACGGGCTGCTCATTGTTCGATTGCTATGGCATTATGTCAGCAGATTTTGCCATTTCATTACTGTTACACGTTCCAATGTTTCCTTTCTAGTCAAAGAGAAGAAGAGACGACCTGTGTAATTCTGTGATGTCAACATATTTAAGTGGATTCAGACAATACTGAAACTGAAATTCCATTGTCAAGATGGTCATGCGTTACGATCGAAGGGATGTTACGTAAAGTTTTGGTCGCATAACAGTGCGTAACAAGTGGAGTTTCTTTCAGTTTGTTGATATTCCATCAGCGTCTATTTGGTTTGGGTGGTAATGCTGGCAATGTTGAAATGCTAGAAATCATTTTATGTTGCACTATTTCAGATTTTATATCGACTGGAAATTAAATATTAAATACTTAAATACAGCGGATTCGAAGCAAACACTTATATCACTATGAAATTACTTACTTTTTACAATGCCACCCATTACAAAATTCATTGAAGTCCACACAGATCTAGTTGATTGAGTCAATTAATTAATTGATGAGTCATAGACTCAGAAAAAAACTGCTGACATTTACGACAAATTTGAATTGTAGATCGTTGTGAGAAATTCCTCGACTGTAGCAAGTGTAGGCGATAGCTTAGACATCATAACAAGTGAATCATCAAGCATTGTTCACGATCACTGCTTGTAGACGTGAGACTGTTCATGAGAAACCCATTTATATAAAATGTTTATCTAACCGAACGTTACTAATAATAGATTGGATATTTCAATCGGTCACAAAACCTGTTCCACACCCTATATTTTATGTTGATGTGCTGCTACTGATTAGATATCAGTTCATTTGCTGTTAATCTGACCACAGTACATCCGTAAGCACCTTATTACTCGGAATATCGGTTTGAGTAGGGTTGCCACACTTCCACAAAATTTTGCGCTCTAAAGATAAGACTATCTTTGAAATACTGCGCAAATCTGCAAAAAGTGAGAAAATCCTCGAAATTCTGCGCGAATATTTGGAAAACATCAGCAAATGATAAACGCTAATTTAGAATTATACGTGTGTCATCGGATTATTTTCTAAATCATTTCATGATATACGAGTATGTATATAACACGTAATCATACCCAACTCCCCAGTCAGTGAGTAAATTATCTTGACGTGTAGACTAGTTACGTGTTTCGCTCTCATGACGTTTTCATACTCGAAGATCACCTTGTGAAAGTATTTCCTCGTAGAAGGTTTTGCAGTAGGCTACATGTACTTAAGTATTTCGACTGGGTGTCGCAACAAGAGAAGTTCGGGAAGATATACAACACCCATGTCAGTGTTCCTCAGCCTGTTTTCTGATTTCTTTGATGTAGGTCTTGTTTTTGGTGGCTCCCTTTTACAAATCATCGAAATTCTAAATTGCATGTAGGCCTAAACATTTGCACGTATGTTGGTACACTACGTTCATCAATTCGAAGAATCAAAATTTGCGACTAAGTTGTGTAGGCAGTTTTCCAGAAAACTCAGTGTACATTTCGCATTGAATAAAAAATAAAATCAATTTTAATTCGCTGTCATGGCTTTGTCTATGTGAGGTTTTATAGTCTGTGCGAATGACATGCATGGATAATTAATTGACGCGCTGTGGTTTAATGTTTAATATATTTGAATTTATTAGATAGAAATGTCCTCAGTATTGAACAAGTTAAGCACAACCTGTTGAGAATTATCATGCTATATCAATCATGCCATTTTGCTTTTTTCATATACGAGTTGCGCATGATCCAGGACCAAAGCTGTCAACATACTGGGTACACCTTTACGAGCGATATAAACTATGACTGGTAAACTAAGTTGATAAGTTCATCGACGTAGTTTCTATCTCGATTTACAAAGCATCAATAATCGTGAAATAACTATATTGTGGTATATACACGCATGTGTTAATATGTTCAAATACGAATTACAATTATTGTCCAATATTGACAAAAACGTTGCCCATATTGATAGCCCAGAAATGAGGACATAGATAGGCCTACTGTAATATATTGATTCATTTCATTTCTAGTGCATGAATGCAATTTTCACTTGCTTCAAATTCTTCGATTATTTAGTTTACATTACGTTAATGCAGCTGCGCAAAAAATGACATTTTGTCATGTGGCAAGTTTTGAGGTCGGAACTTATGTTCCATGTTTGACGGAAGTCCATTTTTTACATAATTAAGTGAAAACTAGATACCTTGCGCCGGATGTGTTTTATGCCACCATCGGTTACACAGCATGCGAATGAGACAATGTATCAAGGAATCCGCATCAAGGGAGAATATATTTAAAGATAATAACATGGCTGCATGTAGCTCAAGATTAAATAACAAAATTTCAACCGTTCATTCTCTAAACATTACATCTGGGAGCTCAGTATATCATGTGTCTATCGGCTAGGTCAAAATTGCAGTCAAATAGTTCTCAGACATGAGAAAAGTAACATTATTTTCAAAGTAGGTTTGACAATACTCGTGCTTTGATTTACCGAAGTCCATTGACCTAAGATCAATCGATGAATACATGAATTTTCTGTTCCATGGTCAAATATGTACGGACTATCAGGTGCCATCAGGAACTGATGGAAAAGCCATTTTTGCGGTCTTCGCCTGAGTACGCTTATCATAAGATATTCTTTAAGATACGCTTATCATTTCGTGCAGTATACATGTACTAGAACATTTCATTCATCGCCTCATTTCATGAAAGTATGCAGTTTTCTAGGAATTCCCTGTGGTTTCAAGTTTTTATTATGGGGGAACATATTCGTAAAATTCCCAGGCAATTATGGACAAATCAATATCATAGAATATGTGAAAAAGTGGATTTGGGTAAATTACTCGCATGGACTGCGTAGTTTATTCATTAAAAATAGTATAAGTCGCATAAATAATCCTCTTGTATACAAATAGAAATTGCAGTGACTGCTGTACACCAACTGCAGATACATAGCGGATATCCCCTCCCAAGGATTCCGGATAACATAGACCATAACCTGCAAACTTGTAGATCGCCAAACTTCCAATACCAGCCTACGAGTGTGTTTCTACTAACATACAAAATTTCATGCAGATTGAATTAGAGAAGCACTTTCAGAGCACGCGAGAGATTTTGATTTGAAATGCAAGCTATCTCTGCCAGGCTTTGAACAACACTCGTGTATTTCTATTTGAAATGTTCTTAAATCATTGATTGCATGGGATTGAAAACTATATGGATCCCGATCGGGATAGAACATGCCGTCGCTCTTTTGAAATAATTATCTACGTTGGCCTACTTGTGTGTCTTCAAGCGGTATTGATGAAATCTGTTGCCGGTATGCAAGCTTATTTTACTAGTGGTTGGGCCTATTATAAAGCAGAATGGTCGAATATATTTTAGTTGTAATAATATTAAGTTAGAAACGGGTGTGACCACCGCGAGCATCCAAACAGGCATCGATGCGTAAGGGCATGGATGAGCACAGTCGCTGGATGAACGCCAGGTCTAAGAGGTTCCACTGCTCGATCAGTCTGTCGGCCAACATCTTCAAAGACACTGGTGGGTGGTTGTACCTCTCCCTCATTCTGCGACCAAGTTCATCCCAGCAGTGCTCGATGGGGGAGAGGTCGGGAGAACTTGAGGGCCATTCCAAGGTTGGGATTCCACTGCTTGCTATCCTGTTAGAGACCACTGAAGCGCGATGGGGCCTTGCGTTGTCATCCTGAAAAATCAATTGATTCGATGTCACTGCTGGAACCACGACCGGTGTCACGATCTCGTCGGCATATCGCTGTCCTGTCAATGTTCCTTTCACTACGATTGCTGGTGTTTTTCCATTGTGCCAGATACCGGCCCAAACCATGACACTACCGCCGCCGTACCGGTCGTGTTCTTTGACGCAACATGGAGCAAATCGTTCACTTGGCAAGCGATGAACACGGATCCGACCATCGTTGAAATCGAGAGTAAACCTCGATTCATCAGTCCAGAGCACACGTTCCCACTGACTGTCACTCCACGACTGATGACCTTGACACCACGTCACTCGTCTCCTTCGATGTTCCAGGCTCAGCGGAATTCTCACAGCGGGTCGTCGAGACTGTATACCAGCTTCTCGCAATCTTCGATATGCAGTTCGAACGCTACAGGCAACGTTCCCAGCAACCTTCCAGTACACAATTAGCTTCGGGACGGACACAAATCTGTTTCTTTTAGCAGCTAAAACTAAGCGTGCATCTGTCCGCTTGGATGATACCCTTGGTCTTCCTAATCCTTTCTTCTTTTCCACATTTCCTTCTGCTTTCCAACGATACCACCACCTCCATACAACGACCCTTGAAATTTTCAATTCTTTCGCAACAGTTGTAGAACTTTGCCCACAGCGCATCATCCCAATTGCCATTCCTCTGGTAAAGTTATCGTGCGCCATTTCATAAGTCAAATGTGGTCAGCAGTAGGTGGTGATTCTGTTCAACTTCTAGCTGTTACTGTGATCAATATCAAATTTTGAAATTTGATGGTCCTATATCATTTCCCTTATCATATGGAGTTCAATGGTGATACATAGAAAGCGAGATATCATCTCAAACCATAGAAAAAAATGAAACAAACTTCCATTCAAGTCAATGATAGTTGGTTTCATTATTTATGTCAGTGAGTATATATATATATATGTATATATATATATAATCAGCAATTTTTATTGAATGTCACAAAATCCTATATGATATGCTTTTGTTCCTTAATTTCATAAAGTATTATCTGTCATTCATGATATGAGAAAAAAATTTCACTACAGCCAAAAAGATGAAGTTTTCTGGCGCCTGACTGATTTATTAATAATGATAGCTGAATAGTAACTTAATAATAACTGAATAATAATGAGTTTAAGAATAGCTATGCCAACCTGTCAACATGATAATTGAATTGTATAGACCCATTATACCCAATTGCTTTCTCGATATTAAACTAATTTGTTACACAGCAATCGAATAGATGATGTTATCATAATTTTGCAATACAAAAATAAATTGAGTTATTTAGCCTATTTGTGCCAATCCAGTTTAATTGTTTCTCTAACAGTGTTTCTTAAAAGACAAAAAACTGATCAATTGATTGATGGAATAGCTTTTGAGTAATGACAAAAGCAATCATCTGAACATTCTTGGAATAATATTTCGAACCTTAATTCCTCCTCCAATCAATTTCAGCTAGTAAAATGTAAAACAGTTTTCACCGTTATATGAAGATAAACCTTATGGTCAAACTTTGTTTAATACTAAAACAACATATGGCAGTTAACAAATCGTGCGATACTAAAATTAATGAAAAAGGTCACTGACTTAAATACATAATCAAGTATTTTTATATACACTTCTGACTTTCTGAAGAAGGTATCTGTATTGCATCTGCATTTTGACATTTCAAAGGAAAAATATTCGTATTTGACCTTACAAGGACATGTATTTACTCAAGTCTGATTTCTGCTGGTGAGTGGTCACCACTCTAGACGATTTCTAAAATTACAATGATCAAGAAAGTCAAACAGCAGTGATGATCGAGGATGTGGTCCTGACGAATCGTGAGATCAATTCAATTGACAGATAAGAGATAGCAAGACAAAGCATATGAATGTGCACGAGCTTGATGCGTTGGAAAGATGCAAATAGATGCGAACATAGCTAGCTTACGCTGCACACTAACACCTCAATTCCATTAAGTGTTAAAATCAAATTGTATGAAATTTTATATACGCTCAGCTACGGGAAACTGAAGCTATGTGATAATTGGATTATGTTAAAGAAAAAACTTTCAACAAATCTGAAAACATGGGGGACATCCTTTTAGTACCAGAAGGCGGTAAGAAGAAATGTCCATACGTGATTGTCCCTGAATAGACACACAATGCCAATGCAACTTTTCCATCCATTCAATTACACTTAACCTTCTTTCCATCCAAGATTAGTCAGCGTAAGCGGTGATCATAAAAAAAGTTGTGGTCAAATATAATTGTTCAAGAATTCCAGACTGTAATGAGTTAAAACTTTTGGTTTTCATTGATCGATCGGAGTATATATCTCTATATCTCGCAAATGAACGCACATAATCTCGCTTGAAATTGGATTATTAATTGATTCTTGAAGGGCAGTGTTAGTTACATGAAAAACAAATATGTAAATTAGATGAAGCAAAATTTTATCTCGTTTTGTGAAAAGGCTTTGGGATGTCACTTTCAGAGGATTTTGAGTTGTGAAACCAAATAGAATTGATGGTTGTCTTTTTATGCTGCGAAACGTTATAGGCAAAAAGCATTATGCAACCATCTTTTCTATTTGCTTTCCCAACTATTTGTATTGTATTTAATTCCATCAAGTTAAATGTTTAACTATTCCTTCTAATTTCAGTGCCTCTTCATTACGTGTGCGGTGATAACGGGCTGCTATTGCTGTTGCTGCTTCTGTTGTTGCTGTAATTTCTGCTGCGGGAAATGTCGGCCGAAGCAGCCAGAAGAGGAATTCGATTATGCGAATCTCGATGTAAGTTTTGCTGCTGTTAATTGCTTCTTTTCTATCTTATAGTTGACGTATTTTTGACGGGAAGGGGTTCATCACAGGTGGAAGGAAAAATATAATGCACTCTTTGTTATTTACATCCCTAAAAGCTTTAAGCTAAAGAAATGAAGGGCTGATCAAAAGTGCATCCTAATGTTATGTCTTCATTATTCCGACTGTAAGAAAGTAGTAGACATGAATAATGATTCTTATGATGGATATTTCAGGAGAATTTATTATGAATGAAAATTTGTGTAATTTTCTGTTTTATGTTTTACTAAATATTTGATATATTTATATTTCATAATTGTCAAATTTTTTGACTATTAGTATAATTAACAATGATTCACTATTTTGCTATCGAGCAACAGACAGGAAGTGCACATATTCATCAGCGTTATTTAACAAGAATTTATCAAACAGTTCCTCATTTGCTATATTATGCACATAATAATATACAAAAGAAACTTTCATAGCTTCTGAATTTTAACATTACCACCGCATTTTCCACCGTTTTCTTGCCGAGCCAATCAAAGTCTAGTACTCATATTATTCACAGATGAATTTCTTGCTCAGATTCTCTGTTCGTAGTGTTGGTTTCTTTGCGCTGACTTTTCAAATGACCACATTGCACACCTGTTTGCGATGACCTTGTCGTGAAATGAGAAATAGGCCTATTAATTCCACAAAATGATCTCAATAATGTATTGAGACACCAACTGATATTCTGCAAATGCCAGTCGGCGCAAAAGTGATCGTGAAGGTATCAAGTCCGATTAATGATTCAACGAACCTTCGATGGCATAACTATTCGATCGCTGTCGTGTGAAGATACGGCAACACCGAGAAGAAACTCCGACTTCAATCGCTCGCCACGGTGGGTTTTGAGGGGTCAAAATCGATGAATCGACTCCATTCAAAATACCTTCATAAATGGGTAGCCTAGGGTCTCAGAAGTTATAAAAACTAGATTTCAAAAAAATCGGTCGGTGACTTTTTTGTGGGACCTTCTTTCAAAATGGTGTCCAATTTTTCAGCCTTTCGTTCCTTGCTCGAATTATTGACTATTCTTGGCCCATCATTGTACACATGTTCTATTACAACTCCAGTATAAATTGATCAAGGAATATGTGCGTGACATATTATAGGCATCCTATTATGTTATTGGCCCCTAACAATGTCAAATTTTCAAAATGGTGGACATTTTTTGCTCTTTTGCATTTTTGACGTTCAGATCATTTTTACAAACTTGAGAGCTTGTTCATATCATGTTATTTTATTCAAGTAATTTACACGTCATATGCAGACGTTATCGTGTTGTTGTCGTTATTACGAGAGAGACAAAAGGAGTTATGTCTCCAGATGTCTTTCAACGATCGATTCTCATTTCAAGTCATGGTTATTCAATGGTGAATTTGGCATTGTGACGTCAGCAGCCATGCAATCGCATGATACGAGTCAGTTGCGCTCGTGCAGATGAAAATTGAACTAAGATGCTGAAGTGAATTTCTGAATGACGGATGTGCATCCTCAGGGTTAAACAGAGTAAAGAGTTACACAACGCTAATTTTTACCAATCGTCATTTTATCTGTCAATCGATTTATAACGCTAATTTTCTGCCTATCGGTCTCTCAATAATCTTGCAATGCATATGGATGTTAGTTTCTATATTTAATATTAGCTAATAGCTTTTTGTCTTGAAATCAATGCTCCAATAACATTTGATAAAGTTTTCATCAACAATAAGTCCAAGAAAAGCATCAAACAAATCGATCATGAGATCCATTGATAAATGTGCAATGGTTCCTAATCATGGTTCCTAACAACCAAGACTTCTTGATTGCTATCAAGATAACATTTTAATATTGTCAACCATACTTGTTCAAGCCCTCACTTGTTCGCTTTTATTTGCCTCTTTGCTTAATGTCTGCAGCTGCAGATCACCATTGATTAGGGTGAATTTGCGTTAGATCTTGTTTTAATTATGCTGTTAATATAACAAATTGCATTTGAAACGGGAACGCTTCACCTCATTGTGGTAATTCTGCTGTTGGAATGTCAGCGATGAACTCGAAGTGTTAATGTTGCGAATGGTTATGTCATTCTGCAGCTGATCTGTCTATTCTTAATATGAAACGGATGATTTGCTTCTTGATCGGTCAGACCTATAAGAACCTTCTTAAATAATTTGAATCCATACTCTAGAAGCCGAAAGCCTCTGTGCGATCCATACTTTATTGGAGTGACTTACTATTTAAGGAGTGCATTATATCTTTTCCTTCAGCCTTTTCCATCATTTGCTGAGTATTCATTGTACATGTTGACATTGTTTCATCGTTTTGTTATCCAGATGTCTCATACTTTCGCAAAATATTTCTAAAGGGCCTATATACGAGTATCTGACGTGGGTGATAATCATTCAATCAGCTAATTCATTCATCTGGCATGCGCAAGATTGCAGATAGAAATCATTGTTGTTCTAAGCTGCATTGGACTTTTCAGATCATTTTTCATAATAAACTCAGTGCATTTCACACTTTCGGGCACACATTCGGTACACACTAGAACAGTGCAAAAGCTTTTCGATTTATTTCTGATCTTGAGAATCAGTTAGATAACTTACAAATATTACTAGAATGTAGATAGTTAAAAATATTATACTCAAAAATTAAGTGTATTGCCTCGTCATGTGGCATCATCATGCAACCTCAACTTTGTACATAGGTTAATATTTCTCAAATCTATGTTTTCCAAATTGCACTGAATTTTGTGATTAGTTAAAACATTGTGCGCATTAGTAATGATTTAAATTGATTATGATTGTCGAACGTCAGTATACCGGTAGTTCCTATTTTCTAGAAGGAATTAGAGTGAAGTATGTGATTATGTTATCGTTAATTCGACAAATGGGTCTGTGAAAAACTCTTCTTTTCAGAAGTTCCTTCCCATTTATGTCAAAGCAAATAAATGCCTATTACATAATTCTGAAGTGGCCCTTTGCTCAGTTTAAATGTCATCATAACATCAAATCATGAATGTACTGTGAAAAAAATACTCGAATATCTGAACTTCATTCGTACTCGTACACGCTGTAATGATGCTGTGAATTTTAGAAATATTTGCAATAGGTGTTGAACATAATTTTATATTTGAGATTGCCTTAGAAAAGGAAATAGTGACATGTTGAGTTTTTAAGGATTTTAACTGAATTTGTAACGAAAGATTTTGATATCCAATTGTTGTAAATACGAATTGAAAGATTATGCATAGTCTGACGGGTAGCCTGTCATTCAACAAACGAAAGAGCAACTCCTTTTTATCGATGAAAGTATCGTTAACAAATACGTCAAAATTCAGTATAACGATATGTCGATCTTCAGAGTGAGTGCTGCTTGTATCAACCATATATCTAATCTGAGGAACCAGCCATCGAAAATATGAAATTGTTGTCGAGAAAGGATTTTACAAAATCATCTCAAGCCAAAGATTAGTCTTCAACCATTTGATGATTTTATCATTCTCTTTCTCCAACAAAATGGATTTATTAGATATTGTTCAGATAAATAATGTCACTCACTCACTCACTCCTCGTTTAACGTACTTGAATTCCGTGACGAAGTTGGACGGTTGATGGCTCGTCTCCACTTGCTTCGGTCTGCTGCAAGATCTTCATTTATTTGGAGCTTCTTCAGATCTTCCGAGATGCAGCTCCTCCACGACTTTTTCGGTCTTCCTACTGGTCGGCGACCGCTCACTTCCATTTCTTCAACCTCTCTCACAATGTCCTCCGACCTCCTCACATGCCCAAACCAGCGAAGTCTGCTTCTCCGGATGAGCACTTCCAAGTCCTTCAGACCACACCTTTTCACTACTTCTTCATTTGGGATCATGTCTCTCCATCTTACACCACCCATAAATCGAAGCATCGTCAAGTCACACGTTGTCAAGGCATGCATCAATTTGCCTGTGAGAGGCCATGTCTCCGAACCGTATATCAGGACAGATCTCAAGCAAGATTGATAAATCTGCCCTCTGCAGTGCAACGGTATTCCCTTGTTCGTTAGGAGGCTGGCGAGTTCCCTCCATTTTGACCATGTCGCCGCAATGCGAGTCCTCACCGCTCTCTCGACGCCTGCATCCCTGTCAAGCATATCCCCAAGATAGCAGAAATGCTGAACTTCTTGCACAATGCACTCATCCAATTGAAGCGTGTCGTCATCATCTTCGTTGTCTTCGTGTCCTCGGATACACTTTGGGCATCTAAACGAGGACGACGCCCTCACTGAGGTTAAACCGGAACATCTGAAATGGCACCAGCTATTGCACGCCGTGCACAGAATCGAGTTCTGACCGACGCCTTTTCCGCAACAAGAGCATGGCCATCTACATGTGCGTATCACGTCCTTTTGTTTCATCCCCGTCACAAGGATCTTCGAATGCGGAGTTTTTATTACGCAACGTAATAATGTGCGCTTCATTCATTAAGTGCCAAACTCGATGTCTGGATGATGACTATAATGACTATATGACTAAATCGATTCGATTAGGACAGCAAGAAAATGTATGTTCGACAGATTGATGCTGCATGAGTACCCTTGAGTAAAGCGTTTTTTCGTGGAATCCTATTTATTTTTACTTCTATCGCGATAAGGCGTGAACGGTTATTAGATGATTTTCAAGCTGTCCGCTCGGATGAGGATTATTTGGAATGTAGTATCCTTTTGCTCAGACTTCCCAATTCCTTAACGCTGCTTCTATTCAAGCTGATTTTTGTAAATTTTGTAGCATTATTTGAAGCATTGTAAGAACGCGTGTCCCCATCTATATAGGCCTACACCATAATAGTTGGCATAGTTCTGAAAATGCAGTTCGTGTGCAACAGTCGGATCCTTGATTTCAAGTGGGACTGAACCTTCTTAACTTCAGTTTGGTCCCTCTTATATCTATTCCTAGCTCAAACAAGCAGCAGAGTCGAGTCATAATGACTGTTTGTGCTAACTGGAGATTGTCGCTATCTTATTTAATGTAGTAGGGCTTACTTTCACAAAAGCCAAGCATTTAGGGGATATTTCTCATTTCCCAAATGGTTCTTGAGATGAATATTTTTACTGCAGTTATTTCAATTTCATCAATTTGGGTTCACCAGTATCTTTTTTTCTGATCTGATAATTTTAGGTATTTTGACCCTCATCAGGACTGCTGCATCTTTACTAACGTCGACCTTTAAATTCAGATGAGTGATAATGAAGAATATTTTATTTGATTAGCAATGTGAAACAAACTCACATGCAATCAAGTCATGAAGAGTTCTTATTGAAAATCCGTTAAAATTTAGTGTTGATATTAATGAATATCTTTGGGAAGATCCAAATATGTTGATGTTCTTTGACTAAGTGACTAAATGATCATCATTCAGTCAACGAATATCAACATGCTTGGATTTTCTAGAAAAACCATTTATACATGTAAGAGATATCAGATTTTAACTAAAATCCGTCTCATTGTAGAATTTACAAAAGTATTTCGCTAGAGACGCCAATCTAAGAGGAACACGAAACCTGAAAGGAGGGAGCTGTGTATTTTTAAAGTTAAAATGCGATTCGCCCTCATATTTCATGCCAAAGGATTATAATACCATAAAAGAACTACATCTTGGGCTCGACTTCTTAGACTTGAAATTCGATGCTAAATATCAATTAATGAACCTGCCATTAACATTAGAGCATTGAAAATTGCCCCATCCGCTGTTGAATTATATTTACAATTTTCTTTGTGCTTAACACCATTCTGTATGTCGATGGTCAAACTTTACTTTCATGTATCAAAATCATGCAGCAATTTTGCTACCAACGAATTGTCATTCCAGAGATCAGTAGAAGATTTGACCAAAAAGGTAACGCATTTGGAGCACTGACTCATTTTTGCAAACTATTTCTGTAAATAATCGTGTCAGTCATCTGCAATGGAGAAATAAGCGTTGATATTAATGCAGAGCGGATTATATTCGCAATTATCAACAACAACATTTCTTCTGATGTCTTAGATTTAACTATCATCAGAGAAAACTATACAAATCAATTATGATTTGTAAAAAATGTTTCTCATAGGATTTGGTTCTGCGCAAGAGAGTCAAAGTTCTCCGAGTAATATATTGGTTTACGCGATTCGATTTAGCTTGTGTGTAACCCAATTTTTATCAAGTCGGTTACCATTTTAGCTGCTTTGTTCACCTCACAAAATCTAAATTGTAGACGGTTTGTTTTCTAACTTTCATGATGTCTCCTGTATGTTAGTTATCACAATTTCATTCCTTATCCTAGTAGAAGCATATTTTTCTCATTGATTTCTGTGCTATTATATATTGTGTTGTTTTGTGCGAAATTTTGGTGATTGGTCGTCTGTAGCAGAATTGCGACCACCCAAGATGGGTCAGCGGCTGGTTTTAATCAATGCAATTAATCCATTTATTGATAGAAATTGTAACTTCATATTCAGCGTGCAAACAAAGCTTATTTTCTGTAAGACTCTTGAAAAGTAAAGTGATTTTTGATGTTATCCCCCTAAGCACAGGATTTCCTTGAACACTACTAAAAATTATTAAAAACATCTAGCTTTTATCCATCTGGTAATTTGCTGGTAATTTTGTGTAGATCAATTACATATCGATTACAATATCGAAGTAATTGAAAATTTATCAAATTTTTACGTGCACATTGAATTCAAATTTATCTAAGTGACTCAAAAACGATTATCTGATTGAAATGATATCCAAATACAAACACTGTTGTCATGCGCAGAAATTTGGTTGTCAAAGAATTTTTCGGTTTGCTGTCGATTGAAGTGATCATCATCCCAATCAATTTATCTCAACTTTTTACAATTGCGTCTCGCTGTTTAATAGAAATAGAAGTGGCAAAAGTAAATTGGAAAAATACACTGAAATTGGAGCAATGTGGGTTTAGACAGATACAATTGAGCTAGTTGTATTGCGCAGCATCTACCGGTAGATATTTTTCACGCAGTATCCACATAATCGTTTATGCTATTTCCGTTATTATCTGCCTGCAAAATGAGATGTATTTTTCCTTTAAACTAGCATCGAAGCATGTAATAATTTTGTTTCATATTTCTTACAAAACTTCATGATCAGAAATGAAATGCGGTCAACATTGTGCATTTATTTGTTTTGACGTTGGTTTGATTTAAAATGGTGATGTTCATCATTTTAATATTTTAATTACCTAGTATTTATGGTATAGTGCAACTGTGATAACTGTCATGTTGACGCGCAAATATAATCATTGCACGTAATAAATGTAACAAACAGAAAATCTCTACAGATGATTCTAAAAGTCAGTTGTGTTGGTATTTCACAGTCAGTAAAAGCACAAACAACTGCTTGCTAAACTGAATATACACAATAAAAGTAAGAAATAGTATAGAAAAATAGGTCTCGCTTAAAAAGATTGACCAAGACTACACAGATGCTTCTCGCATTAAACATCAGAGCTGGTCATGAAAACATTGCAGCTCGCATTGTGATCTTACACGTTTTCAGTCTTTCAAAATCGTGATATTTTCAAATTTTGATGATGGTTAGTAGTATTGGTTTGAAATTTGATGTAACTCGACTGATTGATCGCTAGCTGAAAAACAATCTGCATATACTAATTGTGTTTTACATTTCTATTCGATGCACTAGACCATGCTAAGGTTGAAACTTACACTATAGCAAATAACATGACCGGTTTTGTTTATTGCTTTGAGCTGTGCAATACTCATTGATGTCATGATTGACTAACGCTTAATGTATAACTAACATTTTCTTCGATTCATGTGTGTCTTATATATCTTCATCTTTCGATTATTTTAAACTGTGTGAAGGCAACAACTCTCTAAAGCTATATTTTTTCGGTAAATATTATGCAGTAATCCACAAGTTCACTCATAAGTCCAAGTTCTCCTCTATCGTCTATGAACTGCTGATGAAATGATCTTGTTAATGCTTTCATGCACACAAATAGCAATAGCAAATAGCAAATACAGTGTTATCGATTAACATGCATCCATTCAAATGTGACGTGGCACGCCATGATGTTTCATTGAAAGAAACTTTCTTAATGAAGATCGGAAATTTTCGGGAAATTAGTGTTGGTAGACGAACAGCCGTAACCACAATATTTCTGGGAATATATTCAGATTTACTCATGAAGAATGGAATATGTCGGAATCCATTGATTGGCGCTAAACAGCATGTATGAAAAACAGATTAAAATCATTTTCTTTTATGGATATGAAAAAGTCACGTGAATTCACCCGCATATCCTGTAACCAACCTACGCTATCCAGCCGTTTAAGAACAATGGCGTGGCCATGACTCGTCGCTAATGAGATGAAGATTAACTACTAAAATATATCCGTCGATGACACTTTAATCGATAGTCGATTTCCGTTGAACTGTGGCTTAGTTTCATGTACTTTAATTAGAATCCTCTGGTTATCGATTTCAAATGACATGAAACTATTGAAAATGTTCAAATATGAAAATCATTTTTTATGAACTTTGACTTTCTTGCCCAGAATTATTTTGTCAGAAACGTTTTCCTGATATGCTCTTTCATGTTCATTCATAATTATTTCATTCACACAAAGTGAATCCAAAGCACGCTTTAAAATATATGTAAGAACATGGTGTCAAACATTATTTGATTAGAATAAACTGATGGGCATGTATATGCAGAAAGGACCGCGATAAATGTTTGCACGTGATATTTATAGCAATGAATTCAATCTTTGAAATAGCATGAAGATACAATAGCTGAGCTTCGCGTCACATTCGACGGTAGCGTAGAGGAGTTGAACAAAGTTGACCACATGCGAAACTCGTAGATTGCTTCATTCAGTGAAACATGAACCAAATGGTTGATCTTCTAAATTTAGAATTTAGGTATAGCACGATCCATTGACGTCACATCCGTTCACGTCATTATCCGCTTGCAGTAGCGAATTTACATGCAGTTGTAGAAATTAATGTCAATACAAGAAATTGAAGAGTTAGGATTTTAAAAAAGGAAAAGTTGTCAAAAGTTTTCACTGAATGATTTGCTATTAGAGTTTCGAATTAATCTCTCCCTGTAATTGTACATGTGGGAATCTTGAAAATTTCCTCTACTTTTCTTGAACGTGGTTCACAATAGCGGAATGATTCCTTTACCTTCACAGATTGTCAATCAAGCTTAATGATATTAATCTGTCATTTATATTATCACGTCCATGATCATGAAATTTTGAGATCAATTTCGACAGAGTTGACCTAAATTTATAGAGAAATCAATTTTACGTCTACTTTCGGTTTATTCTGTCATTTCTATAGTGATTTTTCAACATGTAATCGAGTTCTTTGGGTGTCTTTCGAACTTGTGTCATCAAAACTAATCACATATTTAGAAACAACGTGAAGTGTAATCTGTGTTGCCTTTAGCCTATCAATTCATTTCAATGTTCTCAATTTTTCACTGTAGTGATTGATAGGTTGTAGCTCTTTTTTGTCGATTATTTCGACTATTTTTCTTGTCAAAGTATTTCATTTCATTTTGACAATAATTTACAAGTTTTCGTGTGTGGTCGTGACATGATTGACGACAAGAGTTAAGTAAGTGTTCCGATTTTTTCATACCAAACATTCTATTCAACAGCAAAAGCTATTTCTATTCAAAATGTCTTTTTGCATTTCGTCAAGTATACACTCAATAAAAGTTCTACATTAGAAGCACGAGCTTTCAGATTTTCTAAGTCCGTCGTCAGGTGATGAATGAGAGAAGAGAGGGAGTGGCTACAAGCATATCCAAACCTTCAAGTTGAAGAGAAGAAGAGAAAAAACTGATCGTCCCATTGTGTTCCAGGTAAGTGAGAAGTTGAAAAATATAATCGAGAGGCGTGGACTAAGCATGCGATTCAGCAAAAGTATGAGTTTAAGCTCAATATTGATAAACACCAAGCTTGACAAAGTCCGTGACTAAGAAACAGGTGGTTTTATCTTTAGACAGAGATGTGAAGACTGTGATCGAGTGTACATTGAAGAGTCATCAAGAAGGGCAGTAATTCGACGAATGGAGCATGAAAAGGATGTGAGAAATTAATGCGGTCCGTCATCTCCGAGCACTGCCACCAAGAAGACCACAAAATTAATTCCGATAATTTCATGATCAAGAGGAAAGAGAAGAAGTGGACTCGAACAAGAATTAGAGAAGGAATAAAGATTGATAGGCATGAAATTTTTAATCGAGATGACGGTCTTGAAATTGACAAAAGATGGAGGCTCTTTCTGTGATGGACACAATATGATTTCTGTCTATTTCCATTCCACCTTACGTTGCATATTTCTATGCTAGATTCGGTCCGGTCGCTCTGTTAGGTCTCGGCAAATTACCACTCTTTTGACATTGGTTCCACCGTGATATGTTTGTAGCCACTCCTCTTCTCTTATTCATCACCTGACGCCGAACTTAGAAAGTCTGAAAGCTCGTGTTTTTTATGTAAAACTTTTATTGAGAATATACTTGTCGACATTTTGAATATTTGCATTCTCAATGAAGAAATATACGATTACAATGAAGCCATTTCTACTCCCATCTACTATTACAGGGATATGAATAAATGATAAACACTGCAACAAATTATAGATGCGAGTCCTTGATGCATATCATCGCTATTAATACATCTGAAGAGTTTATATCATGTATGAAGGAAAAGCATGTTATATACTGTAAAACAACAAATTTTCGCGAGTTTCACAAGGACGAGTGTCCCGCAAGAATTTCTTACCATGGATATTGCAAATGGTGTTCGACCATGAACTCGCGAAAATTTGTTTTGCAGCATGTTGTTCTGAGTCCTGACGGTCTTATGACGATAAATTCTAAACCTGGAGTACAATACGACTGCAAAACGCTCAATGATTTAACTCACACGCATAAGGCAACAAAATGCATCGTTTATAATCGATATATTATATTTGCATCGTGAGTGATTGCATGACTATACTCAGGATTCTAGTATATTTTGTGCATAATCCTGAACATAAATATTTTTAATGCATTGACGGGATTCACAGCAACTTCCTTCTTTGTTAGCACAGTGACACACAAATATCTGATGACCTTTTCAACTCATTCCTTCAAGTGCCGTTTCACTCATGCTTGTCAGCTTCATTGTTTTTAGAAGACACTAAGTTAGGTAAGTGGCATCTGACGTCAGATCATTGTCATCTAACCAATTTCGAAAACAATAACTCCTGACATGCATATTTGCGGCACCGGTGTTGTCAGTTGATATTTTGACATCGTAGGCGTCACTTGGTATGCGAATATTATGCTAGACAGCGGTAATAGTAATTACATTGTCTACATTTCATGTCGCATTCCCTCTCTCACTCCCTGTCATGGATGTACTCAGCTGAACTACGAATGTGTATTGAAGGGGGAGTGCAATATTGAAGGTAGCTCTAAATGCTAGTTTTCAGTTGAACATCGCCAAAAACTGCCGAGCGCCAACTGTTGAACGTTTTCTCGTGTCGCCGATCTGTCTTACTTGCAGCTTAGATGCACAAAGATAAGTTTTCGAATCGCATACAGAAGCTTGTGTTATACTGTAAAACCAGTGTTTTATGTTAACAGCGAGTGTTTAAGACCCGATAAAATCATGATCTGTCAACATTTTCATGTGCAGGCTCCAAAAATAATATGCACGTAGGTTTTCAACAGGGCTGCGGAAGCGATTGATTTTTATTCGCATCGGCTTTCAATTATTGGAGACCGGACATGGGCTACACACCTCCCTATTTCAAGCCCCTTTTTCTTCATTTTCCACTTTTTTACGAGTTACATGTTCTGACGCTAACGCTTCGCAATCTCCACGAACTTTCTGTCGTAAACCCTAGCTCACTGAAAAACTCACTGAAAAGTGAAATATTTTTCAAATTTGCTGAAAGTTTTGACCTTTTGGAAATTGAGAAATAAAAACGTCATATTTTCCCAACACGTGTGTAGTAAAAAAAATATTAAACAACCAAGAGTGTTTGAGAATGCTACAATGGAATTGCCTTTAGACACACCAATCCTCATCGTGTGAAGTTGTCACTGATAAGATAATAATGAGGTTTTCTGATTTCGAATACCAGTGTTCTGAGATAATACACCTTCGTTTTCATCATGATGCGAAAATGAGAAGTAACTACTTTTAGTAATACAGGTACCAATTTGTAATTAGATGTTATAGGGTAAGCACTGAATATGAAAACTGTTACTTAACTCATATGAAGACTTAAGGTTAAAGTCAGAAGAAGTAAAGTCAAAGCCTCGCCTCGCCCTGACACGCGAAATGCATCGGTCATTAGTATCATGATATTTCGGAAGCGGAAGCGATCGTCGGGCATTCGTTTCCTCTTCCGCTTCCAATGAAACCAATCTCTTCCATCGCTACCGCTTCCACACCCCTGGTTTTTAAATGTTTCTATTTGTTAGTAGCATTTGATTTTGAGGTGGCTTTTTATGGGACTGATTTAGCAAAGCCGGGTTTCTTGATCAAAATAGAGGAAGATCATTTTGACGATAAATAACCTATTTAATCAGTATACAAATTAAATTGTGCTTTCAAAACTGTGCGTTGATGACGGCTCTTGTTTAATTTGCTATTGGAAAATGTAGTTTTCCATAAGGGCCAATATGATGATGGGGTAATACAAGGAAAAAATAAACTAGTTGCAGAAAAGCAAAGTGCATTTATATTATACCATCATTGTTTATTGACTCTTAATCTCGCCTCAGTATCACATTGCCAATACACCATTTTTCTGTTAATTGTGTTGTAACCTCTAAACCTAAATACACTCTACATTAGGGGTGTAACTACTACCCCCCTGTAGTGATTTTGATGCTACTACTGTAGTGATTTTGATAATCAATTGCCTGATTACCGATTAATCGGTGGTCGATTACTCGACCTATTATGTTATATTAATCTGAAATCGACGTTTCCCATATAGTGAAAGGCCCGATTTGGTTAAAAGAAACATAGTGATAGTATACCAAATAATCACCGGTCCTGAATGTTACATGCAAGAGGCGTTGTGATGCTTTTGATATGTTTTGATATATCCATATGCAATACATGTATTGCGGTGATGAACAATCGAGTATAATTTGTTCGTCTCACAGTCATGTCTATCATGTTGAACATTCAAATCATTAGACATTGATGGCTAGGATGTTGGCTTCCCTGACACATTTATCTGCATTTTATTGGCGGGATTAGTTATGAATAACATGGAGATTTCCTTTGCGGGCGCGAGTTGTAATTGAAAAGGCACACGTTTGCACACATGTGCACTTGTTATATACATCAAATTTGTTCGTTTTAGCAGTATAGTGATTTCACGCAAGTTTTTGAATGGAATCGCAGCAATCTGTATCATTTTGATTCAACGCCGAAAGTGTGGGCGTAAGCTGTGTAGTTGTATGTTTTATCCAATTAATGCTAGATTATAGTATTGAAAGAATCTCATGTAAGCTCTGGAGTGTAGGGGTTATGACATAAGGTAATTTTGTTTCGGTTTTCAAAATATTTACAACTGTCATTCAATTAAAAAATTGATGGTTTAACGTCACCACCATCCCTTTCTGGGGTCTTGGACGGTGCTGACATAGTCAGACTTCAATTTGGAGCGCTGTGGTACTTCAAGTCCGGATGCCCTTCCTGACGACTTCCACTGACACTTTCAGGGCTCGACCTCTGGACCGAAAGATTTCTAGGCCAAGCACTTAACCTTTGTGCCACGGATACACTCACCATCTATTCAATTACTAGTCAAATATAAATGCAGCAAGCTCAGTTTAATATATCAGTTGATTAGTTAGCTTTTATACTTTGGGTATAGAATCCATTTTATGAAATATGAGAAATATAACATTTTATTTTACTGCGGTTTACGATTGTTTAGTTGGTTAACTGCAACGATATGCGTTTTCTTATGTATACATTAGCTACTTTGAGAATTTACACACATTCTCATACCCTCAACCCTTCTCATTCTCAACCCTTTATCTAGGAGAAGTCCATGTACAGCAACCTGCACGCTCTCCCGCAGATCTCCGTGTTTGCTGTCGTGGATAATTCTGTACACAACGTTCTGAGTTTTCATTTCTGGTTATTTAACTAAGTGCGTTGAATTTTGCAATCATATTATGGGCTAGATAATCAAAAATTCAAATTAGCAGATTTTCTACCAAACTTTGTTTCAAATTTATTGACAAATTATTGGTATCATTGTAGAAATATTGCATCATTCGGTCAGTTTCTTTTTCGTCGAAAATTGAAGGCAAAGTTTGAACAAGTGGCATCTTTCCTCCTCATTGGTTTTCATCATCCTCTCTCGATTTCTAAGATTAAGACGTCATCAATAGTCCATAGTAGATCTTTAAATTATACTTTTACAGATCGTGTTAGCACCCTATCTGACAACTCATCGGTCTCATCATTGATCATGGTCACTGTCAGCACGAACGTAGTACCTTGCATTATGAACGATATGCCTACATATTAGGAATAATTTAATCGACAACAATTTTCATACCTTAGTTATAAAGCTCAGAGAAAATTCATCCGCCTCTGTGAGTCTACAATGTATTTGTGATTAACTGATTATTTCCTGATCGAATATGCGAGCAGTACCCCATTGGTAAATGGAATCCTTACATTTAATTGAAAAGCACCATGTGTTTTCATTCTATTTTATCGAGCCGAGATTACATTGTGGAATAGAAAACATACATGATTGATATGCTTGGTTACTTATAGAGGCGATAGCTCTAATCACAGAGGAAAAGAAAATATTGTTTATATTATTGCAGGTTTTGTCTTCGCGTTTAAACCTTTGAATGGACATTTCTCTCAATGTCGAATTCAATTCAGATATTCATATCATGTGTAGCCTTATTGATTATCATAATCATTCGACCTTGATGAATGAAGGCTCATAACTGATTTGAATGACGCTAATGATAATAAGCAAAACCTCTATTGCCGAATGCTATTTGACAGATGCATTTTTGGACCCGCGCGGGTGGATTTTTTGAGCTGGGGTTGAACCACCGACTTCTCATGCCCCTGAAATCAGGACTGGATTGCTGCCATAAACATGTCCTTGAATGAGATAATTTGTGGTGATGGCATCAACATCAAAATGCAACAAAGGCGGCACGAGATCCACGGACATGGAGACGTTGGTTGTGGAACGCTGCTCACTACCCCGACCCCTAACCATGAGCACAAGGAGGCAGTTATGAAGATGGATCTCATCCAAGCCTTGGCCACCTCCGGAATGCAGGACAGCAGCCTCGTTGCGTTCCCGAAGATGGTCTTCAGTTAGGAGGTGAAACCCATGGCCCCCCCTCGTCACTTGCTGGTTGTACATGTCCAAGATTTTTGTTTTGCCGCCTTCGTCAGCTAGCATTGAATACATTTTCTCAACGGGCGGCCTCGTCTAGTCGAAGTTACGCAACCGTCTCACAGTGGCGAAAGTAGGCCGTCTCATCACAGTTTCGAGGGTACTGAAGATGATGGATGGAAATATTCAATGAGAGCTCGAAGAATTGAAGTGATTTGGAAGTTGGGACCGATGCAGTGCATATTGTACACAAAGTTTGTGTTTCGAAGAAACTGTCACTTGTTCAAGTGTATACAATGTTCATACATGCATTTCTTCAACAAAAAAGAGGCTGAAAACATGACTAAATTTCTCAATTTTTTTGTTGATACGAAAAGAGACATAAAGCATAAGCTTAGAAGTCGGTCGGCAAATAAAGGAACCCGAAATTCCCACCCGTAGCACCCGAAAATGAGAATCATCCCAGTGTTCAACCCGAAGAACTCGCGGCCGGGTTTTCAGGGGACCAACTCCGAGTTGGAAGCAGGCCGTATTTCAGGCTAGGGTGGATTTTGGGTCTTCTTTTCCGACTCACTCCTGCCACGTTAAAGTTGCAATGTAAGGTTTATGTTTGTTAAGTAACTAAGATCATTTGAAGCTATCTATATTTTCATTACAGTTGCAGCTTGAAATATCCCATTACCAGAAACTGTGATCAGATAATTTGAACTATATTTATATTCTATCATGAAATACTATTCAATATAATAATTTTTGTAATAATGTGTAATTTTAACATGTTACCTAATTCAATATGCTTTTGCTAGTGCTACTTGAAAATATTACAAGTTAATATAATTTTAGATATTTAGTAAATTTTTTGATTTATTGGATTTAGCTAACGCCACTTTAATTAAGGAAAATGAGCGATCTAAAAACATACTCCAAATTTTCATTTAATATTCTCTACTGACAGCTGAGGAAGTAGCTTTGGTTTGCTACCGTGAAGCTGGTTGTTACACTCGAACTATTGGGTAGAATATAATAGATGATAACGTATGTTGCAGCTTTGGTTCTCATTTCATTGGTATTATCATCTTTATCATCACAACAAATACTCAAGGAAGTAGAGATATTTCTATACATGAATATGCAGAAAAAACAACTTCGAAATGCTGAAAGAGACAAGCAAAATCCTACTATCACAAAGCGAAAATAAATTTAGAAAAGGACGAGAATTGCCACGACAGAAAAATATTAATGATGAACTTTTTTGAGCGCAAAGACACTATCTTTCGTTCAATTACGAAAGGTCTGTCAAATATCAGAATGTCATGCTGCTCGCACTTGTGCACAACACTAAATTTCTTTTTGGTGGAGTTCGAGGAAATATTGCAAAAGACGATCACTTCATATTCCATCTAAGTTGAGTCAAGATACAACATGGCGCCGACAATAGTCAGATTATACTTATGCAGAGTATAGAGTAGCACAGTGATTCTGTGTGAATTCATCCATCTCAACTTGGGATGCAATGACAAATGATAAGGGTGCAATCCGCCTTCCTGCCTTCATGCCTGCGATGAAGCAGAAGTTTCAAGAGCGTCAGGTGGCCCTTTGCAAGTAGATGTATTCTAGCTCAAACAACGCTAGTCAGAACCTGCTCACGTCTGATGAGATCCAATAAACCGAAACACACCTTAGATTTTCTAAGCGAAAATTAATTGTCATTAACTGAAATTATTCTTTGCTGATAATCGCTATATAGCTGAAACGTCGCTGAAAGTCGTAGAAAATTAGATTGAGATAAGTCGCATAGAACTCGCATTAAAATTATATTTTGATTTATAATCATTCAAATGATGCGCAGTTTTGCACACGGTAATTTTTCCCAATGTTTAAATGAAGATTTTCGTTTTAGTAGTAGGACTGTGGAAGTAGATTTATCTGTTATTAGCTATTGACTACTTTTATATTTTAATTTTCAGCTCAATATGGATGTAACAGTGAGATACATGTTTGCTTATGTTCTAGTGTTAATATGATGTTGATTACATTTTGTTATATGGATGTTTGAAAAGTTATGTATAATTTCATTTAGGGCTTCATTGTTAAGGCACCCAAAGATGCTTGCACTCCAGGGTTGTCGTGAAGAGGACATTTTCGATCCATTTCCATGAATATAGTGAAAAAGTAAACAAACTGCATGCAGTATATCTCATTTATATCATACGATAATATGCTTATAATGGAATTATATCGATGCTCAAGGATGAAGCTAAAAGTTTTTAATAATTTTCCTGGACTGAAAATGAAAAAAATGACCGATGCAGATTCTTAATGTATAAAATAGCGACGTATTTTTTCCCCTAAATTTGCAAAGTCCAGTGTCTGCACACAGGAGATTTGATGTCCAATTTTAGAAAAGAAATGCTCAACCCTGAAGTGAAGCCTATGGAACCTGATGCTGGTTTGCAGTTCATACAAAACTGCATGAATCCAAGGCGATATGCATGTGCCGGTATATGTTTAATCGACATAAACAAAGCTATTCATCGTCACGAACAGAATTCATTGTCAGATTCAACTTCTTTTTTGTATGCATCATTGTCAGGATCAGAATTCATCGCCTTGGTTATTTCTTCACCTGTTAGTGGCAAAGTGGTATATGGTACTTCCCCATTTTGTAATCAAATTATAGTTTTTAACTTGATATCGAATGCAGATGAGCTCATCACGGCCGATGACAGATTTCTCCACATTTTCAACAGTGGCTTGACTAAGTTGTCGTTCTATGTATGCTGAAGACAGATACAGAAAAAGCAATTTTGGCTTACGTAATAATTTTGAAATGCTGTTCCTTGACCTTTGGATATTGAGTCATAAGAATAGTAGCGCACTACCTAGCTGTTGCCGTCTACAGTCAGAATTCAGTGCATTAAGCAGTATATCATATCAGTCGAACATTTGGCAAAGTTGTTTCACATGTTCAATGCGGCCACCAGTCGAAAACATTATCATATTTAGTTCACCTGAGGTCTTGTGATATATTACTGTTCTATTATTGAATTAGCTATAATGTATATTAGCTATAAGGTGTTTCATATGTCTCTGTTTCTGTATCTGTTTCTTGTTGCTTCTGCCTTGTCTCCGTTTGCAGAAAGTTGCAACTATTCATGTGAAAGGAAAAATATTTTTAAATAGTGATTTTTTCTGAAGTCTCTCTTTTTTTGCAAATGATTAAAGAATTAGTACACGTATTACAACAAATCCTTTGCCTATTTTTAAAACTGTAAAAGATTTTAATGAATGAAAAATTCTATTTATTTGGACAAGCATTGAAAAAATAAATAAATACACGTATTACACTTTGTGTTCAATATGACGTCCTTCTTCTTGGATGCACACCTCACAGCACCGCACGATTTCAGGATAACACTTTTTGATCATGTCATTTTGAATGTTTGTCATTGTGTTTGTCAAAGTCTCATTTCCTGTAATGACGTTGGCCTGTTTCGGTAAACATTTTCTTTGACGTAAGACCACAACCAGAAGTCGCAAATAGACAGGTCCGGAGATCTGGGCGGCCAGTCGTGAAATCCACATCTCCCAATCCAACGTCCATGAAGGTGCTCATTGAGCCAATTTCTTGCAAGGAGACTGAAGTGAGGTGGTGCCCCATCCTGTTGGTAGATTTCATTCCAGCGAATGAAAGGATCGACTTTTGTGGACAGAATTTGCACGTATCTTTCAGAATTAACGGTTTGGTCCATGATGACGTAGGTTAGACCGTGATAATAAGAAACTGCTGCCCACACTCTAATTGCTTCAGATTTTAGTGGACGGACGATGGTAAGATGTTCGTTTTCCTTTGAATAATAAAACATATTATGCCGATTCACATTTCCGTTCAAATGAAAGCTGCATTCATCCGAAAAAACAATTGTCTTTGCAAATCCAAGAGGATTGCTTCGGGTCAAAAGCCACTCGGCAAACTGTAATCGTCTATCAAAATCTTCTTCGTTGATTTCATGGAAAAGCTGATATTTCCATGGGCGAATTTTTTTTGTCTCTAAAGACTCTGTTGACAGTTGAAAGGGATGTTCCAACATTCGCGGCAATTTGTCTCTGACTTGTCCCTTCGCTGTTTTCTAAAACATAATTGATCACTTGATTCTTCACATTTTCGTCTGATGGTCTTCCAGACTTCTTTCTTGGCAGTAAGCTTCCCTCTGTCCATAGTTGATCTTTCCAATACTGAACTGTTGTTCGACCAGGCGCTTTACGATGGAATCTTTCTTCGTACTCTTTTATCGCTCTGGTAGCACTGTCGTAAGTAATTGCTGCACTAGCCAGAAATACATTTTCTTGCATTGTAATTTCGGAATCACCTGAAGCCATCAAGAGCGAAAAGTTCGTCCGATAATGAAAACATATGGAAATGAAAAGTTTCGAAGATGAAATGTGGGTTTGCGCTATTCACCGCAATCGTGCAATCAATCACGATTGAACGTCGCTTTCGTCGTCACGAATATCGATTTCTTGACCTGGCCTGACTTAGATTTCTTTCTCTGGTTTGTTGAAGCAGGCCTGCATAGTTGCAGCAAATGAGGTGCGCCGTCCCTACGAGTGCGAATGAGTGCTTCATGCGCTGTTATGATACATGCATTTCATTTTGAAAAAAGGAACCGTAGGTAATAAACAGCGCAATATTGTTTTCTTAATCATTTAGAAAGAAAAATCTTCAGAAAGAAAGAACCGTAGGTAATAAACAGCGCAATATTGTTTTATTAATCATTTAAAAAGAGAAGTCTTCTTAAAAATCATATTTGAAAGTTTTTTTACCTTTCATATAAATAGGTGTAACATTCTACAAACGGAGACTAGACAAGAGATGCCAGAGACAGAGACATATGAAACACCCTGTATATTAGCTATAATTTGTCTTGAGTGTACTGTACAGAATCATAAATCAAGAGCAATGATGACTCTGAGGACATTTTCATTCTTACTCGACATATTCTACACAATTCATCGAACTTGATAGATGAGCGATTACGTGAAATGTGATCCCTGGTTGAACAATAGATGAGGAGAGCCAATCGCATGGAAACAACTTTGAGCTGCTGTTGGGTTACTCAGACTGAATCACAATAGTGAGCTATAATCAGTTCGGGAACATGGGAAGAATAAATTGATGAACGTCTTGAAAATATCACATGAGAAGCCAAGGTAACATAAATCTGGCTCTTCCCGATAAGCTTCCTTTCACGGGATCCATGTTGAAGTTTTGAGATGGATAGAGGACTTCTTGACTAACCGCTTTTTTTATTTTGTATCGATGGATTTCTCTCTGATAGTTTCAAGTCAATGCCAGTGTCCGTCGGGGTTGCATTCTTTTTCCCATTCTTTCATAAGTCATGAATGTTTACTCTGAAATATAACAGAAAACGCAAAGCGATGGCCACAAGGGCACTTGCAAGCAAGCGTTGATAGCACGCGTAACATGTGCTTACGCGAAGTTTGCCATCAATAAAAAATACATGAGACACATGCATTTACTAATTTACAGAGTCATCATGATATGCATCATACACCATATAAGAAATACGTGAAAATATGCAAAATGAGATCTATGGGACCTATATTTACAAATTTGCAGAGTGATGATCACGACATGATAAAAAATCACTGGGTGGGAATCTTCTCTACGAGACAAAAGAAAATAAATGCTTACCATCTAATATAAAAATCAATTTAACAAAATCATCTATGCGAAATTTACACTTCAATGATTATTCTCACAATATATACAAATTCAGTCGGATTTGTTGTGTTTTTAAATGACCTCCGTCTAACGAATGATCCAATCAACTCTTTCGCTGATCCCACATAACTCTTCATGCATCCCTTTCCTGTCCCAGTCAGAAGATTTGCAACCAGCGTCTAGCTAGACCAGGATAGACTAGTATTGAAATCATCTATTGAGTCTGACTTGCAGAGAATGCTGTCTTGTTCAGCCGACTCATGTTTATTGAAGGCAAGAATGAGTCCATTTATTTTCTCTCAAGCTTGTCCACGGCAGTTTTGCCATCGCTATAGCAGGCCATTCCTTTCAGGAGAGGACAGCATTTCTTTGCTTGTGTGCACACTCCACATCCGTCAAGTTGTCGACGAGTTTCCCAACGAGCAGTTGTGAGTGCTTTATAAGGCTCATGTTCGTCATGTGATGGAGTTTTGCCAACATATTTGGTCATCAAGTCCTCAGAGCAGCATAAATATTCTTCATCGTATTCTGCGCAAGGCAGTTCGCCTGTTAGTTGATGCTAGTCTCGCTTCGAATTTGGCATCACTCAGACACGATAGAGATTCTGATGGAGAGCAGTCTCCTGTCTTTCCCTATTCTATCGCTGTTATCACGATCTTTGTTCTGATGCCCCTTTCTGTTAACCCCACGCCCTCGTTCTTATACCATATGCATTAGAGGAAGTTGCCACACGAATCCATACTTTATCACTATTCTCCGTTGTCGTACAGAACATTTTAAGAGATCCTTTTTTCATAGGACAGCAAGGTTATGTAATGGGCTTCTTTTGGAGACATCCACAAGTCCACAACATTTGTCAGTGTAACTTGAAGCATTTAAGGGAGCCGTCAATAAACTTCTACTGAGCACTATGGAGAGCTAATAATTTGAAGGGTCCTTTGTCTTGTGTATTTCCAACATGTTATCTTGGTTTTAAATATGGTTTTTCTCGTTATTTCCACTGCTATCCACAGTAATCAGTTGCTTACATTCATTCAGCTATTTTTATCATTTGTTCTTACTAAGCTATTATGTATTTTGCGTTCACATGTTTGTCTATTCGTTTTTCTTCACTCTTATTGTTAGTGGTTCCCTTGTTACCGTACTTGGTTATGCAGTAATGAGTTTTTTAACTGCTGTTGCACAATGGCTCAGTTATTTAGTCATATTCCTCTTTCATCCAACATTTCTACAATTTTCTGCTTCTTTTCCTTTTATTTTCTGCTGAGGGAATCTTTTGTTCTAGTGCCTCGTCCACATCCCTCAAACTTTGATTGAAAAAGTACGCTAAAAAGTGAAAATCATACACCGTGCATGTCGACAGAGGGGTGCTGCAGCAAATGCCTATGCAAAAAGGAAATTCGTCCTGGGGTAGCGAATTTGTAAGAGTCAGAAGGAGAAGTATTATCAGAAGACCCAATTTTGATTAAAAGTCACAAATCCAGGACGATAAACAGATACTTGTATTTAGATGAATATCCTGAAACACTTTCTGAAATTGAAATTCCGTCAAGATAGTTGTTAGACATAATTGTCTGTTTATTACAGTTGGCAATATGAATTGCAGCTATAGAAGCAGTAATCAGTGCATTACTCACAATCTGATACTGCACCGCTAAGGAAACCAATGTTTTGGTTTTATTTTTCTAGACAGCAGAACTGTTGCAATACATTGACAACTTATTGATTCTATCGATAAGTTTAAGTTTAAGAACATTTTCACAGACTTCTTCCGAAACAAATTTTGATCAATCGGTTAATGCTATGCGTTATATATCAGTTGCAGACATATCATCTCTTTCATAGTTGACCAGTCGTCGGGAGATCATTTCGTTATCAAAGGTGCGTTAGAAAAATCTTCCCAAAGTTTGATCGATAATTTCTTCCATGAAACGTAACCATCGAGGTTACCATGGACCGTTTGAAGGCGCTGGACGCCGAAGGCCCGCATGATTTTTCACTTTTGATCTAAGAAATTGCAGACCAAACTATGGGGAATTTTTTCTAACTTACTTTTAGTATCATCTCTTTCTTTATTTAGTGAGTCGAACCAAGCGATGGACAGCGTCTATTCCTGGCAAAAATCGTCTTTAACCTCGCTTATTATAGAGTTAGACGAGGGAAGACTAAGAAATAGAATTTAAATAACATGCACTTTCTTACCAACATCTCAATGTTTCTGTGAAAATTTTAGTCGGAAGATCAACTGTCTCTTACTATTGGTAGTGGTACGCATGGTCATGTCTCGTTTGCCGTGTAATTCATGCTAGAGAGTCAGTTCACTTTGTATCAGACCACTGACCACCGATGAAAACAGCTGAAATCCAGATCTGGTTACGTTTGTTGGTTTCTCATGAAAAATACTTAATCAATTTTCTAAATGTGTATACTGAAAGATCTCGTGAGAAAATTAACATTCATCTAAAGCTGCATTTTATAATAATTTTTCTCGTAGCTGGTTCATTTCCAAAAAATATTCCTTTGATGTATCTCATGATCATAATTTCTGTTGCTTTTTCTCTTTGTAAATTTATTGAATACTACTTAGTAGAATTTTATCAATATGTTGAACTTCCGTATATTTCATGCCAAGAAGATCAAATTTAGACAGTGTCACTTGTTTAGTGACACAGCATTCCTTTGGCTCTACGTGATACTGTCATAGCTACTTTTCTCTGGTTTTTTTTATTAAGTTGACGGAGGAAATTAATCTTAAAGACTTGCTAGTTAATAGGCAAGTAATTTAATTTTTTTAGAAATGAATAAATTCTGAGCGTATTGGTGAAGCATTTCTGTGCATCAGAAGTAGGCTACATATAATTTATATTATATAAGTATATGCTGCCGAATCGCATCGCGAGGGGACTGTTTTCAACATGGAACGCCATTAAAGTTTGATGTGATAAGCAGGCTGCGGATTTATGTGCATTATAAGATGATGAAAGATGCGCGAAAAAATGAAAAATATGCATTGATGTGCATTTATTCTATAATCCACTCATTTCGAAACCAAGAATCCGACTTTTACTGACGGACGAACGAAGTTTTAATTAATAATAATAATAATAATTTCTTTATTGTCTCAAACGGTACATTCTTTGAGCACATTACAAAATCCGAAGAAATACATATAAAGACAGAAGGGAATACATAGGCTGCAAAAGTCATAAAAATCTAAAAAACATCACATAAAACTTACTATTTACAGAACCTTATGAACGATTTCTTCAATCGCTCAGTCTTTGCACGCGGAGGATAAAAAACACTAGCATTTCTAGTTGCTCTGCCCGAACGTTCAGAAAAAAGCTCCCGTAAAGGATGACATAATTTGCGCGATCAAGTAATTTCGCAAGTTGTGTTCGCTCAATGATGAGTAGCATCGTTCGAGTTGTTGAAGCAATTCGAATGTGATCTCTTTGATTACAACGGATGCACAATGCAGAATCCTTATTGAGGTGCCCAACATTATTACAACCTAATCAGTACTACGTGTCGAATTCTGATGTTCACATGACTGATGGATGCACTTGAGGCTTTTTGAAGCTAACACCAACCGCAGCACACAATTGCAACTTTGTCTTACTAGGCTATTCCGAAATGTATTCCGATGCGTTCAGAACTATCGATCACATTCTCATTTCCATCTTCATTTTCACCTGGTCTCTAGCATTTTTAGGTTGGGAACCAAGTAGCAACACATTTCAAACACCTTTTTTCGGTGTCGGAAATCCATTTCCTTTCTCCTCAGTGCATCACAAGATCCGCATACACAGACTCGGTTGTCAGATAAGAATGACAAGCTATGTAGATAATGTCACACTTATGTGTAATCTAGGGATTCGGAGATGTCAATAGTTACTCGCTTTCAACAGCTAGCATCTTCCTGATCTTTTCTCCTACTGTATCCAAGCGAATCCTCAACAGCTACCTTACTACCACTATCAACAGTGCATGAATCAACGTGGCGCAAACCGAATGAGCTTCACAAAGCTGCTCTGATTTCTGGAGCGTTATATTTTTGCGCGGGCATCATGTTCTTCCAAACATCACATGCTGGTCCAGACAATAACGTTGATCCCTTCCTTCTCATCTAGATCGTCATTCTATCGCCTGTTTGTGCCTGTCCAATCAGCGCTCCAACTCCAGTTTCTTTCTGTGGTCGCGTGAGGTGATAAGAGAGGTACGCAAAGCGTTTCCTGATTGGTTCACAAAGTTGTGATTAATGCCTATAACTGATATTGACGCTACTGCTGATATGAAAGAGACTAGTGAAGGATGATTTATTTATAAAATTGCCGGCTTGAGATATATAAATTTCATTTGTTATGCTCAAGAATTCTCTACAAAAGTGTGCGAATGATCGGACGCGGATGGGATTCGGATTGCGAAAATAAACTTCCGATCGGATTGGACAGGATCGGTCGAGAAAAATCTGAATTAATCCGAAATTATGGAAATCTACACATATTTTGTGTCTTCACTGCAACTCAGCAATCACAAAAAGCATGACATGCTGCACTTATTCCACATTTCAAACACCTTTTTTCGGTGTCGGAAATCCATTTCCTTTCTCCTCAGTGCATCACAAGATCCGCATACACAGACTCGGTTGTCAGATAAGAATGACAAGCTATGTAGATAATGTCACACGGAATAAAACTGTACGTCTTGGTGGATTTGAACCACAGACCTCTGGCATTCTTTGTCAACGCTGTACCAACTGAGCTATCTAGTAATGGAGGCCTAATTATAATCTATTTGTAAATCAGTTGGTCTCATTCTTAGCACACTGATATCTCTATGTAGGCCTTATATTATCTTCCACATTTTGTTCATATTCGAAAGAAAGTGTGGTTATTTGAATGGAAGCATTTATGGTGCCGGTATCTGATTGTATTCCATTTGTTATACATATGCAAGTAGCCCATATTCAGGTAGGCTGTTATATTCCGGCACAATATATCCTTCAAATAAAGACATTTCAAGAATCATAAAATCAGTAGGCTTATCAGGCCATACAAAAATATTGAACCCCGTGTCGCATTATTCGAGCCTATATACATAAAATGAACCAATCTGAATGATGATTAAAATAATTCACCAAGAAAATATTAGCAATATGTCTAGCCCTACCCTGAAGACCAGACCAATTTTGACCGCTATCTATAATAGTCTGCGAATACACATAATGTATAAGCCCAACTGTGTGCCTAAATTCAAAATGTATACAGGCCTACATAACCCGAAGCTGTACACTGAGATTCAGTACTTTCAATTTGAGATATGCAAAGAAATCAAAAATTTCGGATTATTTCGGTTCGGGTCGGATCAGGAGATGGGATTTCCGCAATAATATGTCGGATCGGATTTACTATCAAGTCATTCGGATCGTATTCGGATTTTTCCCGTATGCAAACGGTCTACATCGGATCGACGGCTATTCTCTAATCCGACGCACTTCTTTATTCTCTACCTAAAACCTTGAATTATTTGGTATGCGCGTTAGAGGGGCCACTTAAATGAAATCCATAAGCGCTGGCAAAATGTAGCATGAAGGCTTTTATGGCAATCTGAATAAATATATTTACATGGCTTCGCTTGAATTCTAATTTGATCTCTAATTTTCTTGACGTTTTTGATAGCAAGAAGAAATTGCTTTTCATGTGTAAATATAATTGGAAATTTACGTCGTGGCAGAAGAATTTTTACTATAAATATTGAGGCATAACTGTTGAGGAAACCTACAGAAATTACTCAAAACACAAAATGAATGTATAGTATACATGTACAGACATGAATAATTGTGCACAGCATTATCATAGATATCAGATTAGTTCCAAATGGACGCCAACAACCTTTCTTCCAGAGTCCTGACCGTAACCTGATTGATCAGAATTTGAACACAAATTAGCCAGAAAGCTAAATAAATACTCTATCTACACGACCAGAGCAGCGGTACATAGGAGAGGTTGATGAAGGCTGTCTTTTAGATCGCTTGTGCTCGAACACTGGTTAGACGATTTTATTTGTACATACGGACTTTATTTGTATTCATTGCATGCGTTTTGGTCAATCATCACATACACAGCAACGATTGTACGCAAAAACACATTATTGATTGATACTAACGGTTATTTTTTGTACTCCCCCTCCGCAATAGAATTATGCGGGCACACTAATGCATGATGTGCAATGTTTCACTACGACATAGGTTGTCTGACGCATTGCACACATGCACAATATGACAAGTTTAATCAATTATCATGCTTATGGGGTCGGATGACTGCAGAATCATGTAAATACAACGGTTACTAATGCATACAAGTTCAGTTGCAAATCGCTTTAACGTGCGCACAGATGCCGAAGTATATCAATGAAAATTTTAAATAAAGCGTGCTAGTTTATTTTAAAATGTGTACGGCATAAACCAGGGCGTTATCTACCATGTTTGCTGTAGTGGGGTTATATTGCATGGTTTTCTTTTCATTTACTGACCGTGTTTAAATGAGTTTAATTGAAATTGTGTTCATGACCTTAACAAACAATCTTCGTTTCAGGATGAGGGTTCACAAGAAGCATCCCCGTCACACACTGCAGAAAGGGTGATAATCGACCAACCAGCGCCGCGATCAGGACCTAGCGAGTTTGGCGCTTATGATAGCAAAGCAACTGAAGCGACCAATCTTCGACAAGGTTCGAATGCCAATCAGTCTTACGGTTACAACCAGTAGATATTAAATGACGCCTTGCTTCCTCTCAGATGGACCTATTGAAAACATGGCACTATCTGACTGACTCGCCAGGTTTGCGAGATAGGCTGATTTGTTCCAGTTCCTGAACTCGTCATAATATGGGTCTCGCAGATGGAGATGCACTGAGCTTGTATTTTTGTCGTCTTGGAATCGTGTTTAGTGCATGTTGTTATTGTTCCCAATTGGGTTATATTTCACTGGAAAATTTCATTATTTTTTGACTTACAGATTCGTCATAGTGTCATTAATTCTTCGAAAACAGCACCATGCGTGACCCGCGATCATTCAAACAACATTCCTATCTCCAACAAATTTCTTTACCATGACCAATTCAGTAAATGGAGACTAACTTAGAAGATGCAGACACTGTTAACTTCTGTGTTATGTATCTGTTTCCCATGGTTTCACGCGCATCGTGTGTAAAAATTCATTCAATAGTTGTGTTATTCGAAATGTGATATCCAAGTAAAATGATGTATCTGAGAATTGACTGTGATGTCAAAATTATGCCGCGTTGGTTGTTGTCTTCGTAGCATCTTTTTATTCTCCAATGGTTGTTAACATTTCTGAAAATATGAGCCATCGAGCGACTCGTGAAACTAGCGGCTTTTTGATTCCCCTCGTCCCGGAAACGATATTTTCTTTCTAATGTCTTCAATAGAAATAGTATCTTGAATGTGAAACCTCATGTAACTTTTGTTGTGGCTCAACAAAATACAACTTAAAGAATGAAAGAAATTGCTTTCTTGTACATTTTTTGTAGACTTCGTAGGACAAGTACATTGATAGTCGATCCACTAGCTACACCGAAAACAATAAGCAGATCACCCAGACATTCGCTTTATATTTTGATTAATTTTTGTGCGTAGAAAGACTAAAAGAATGAAAAGCAATATTATTTCATTAATTTCAAAAAAATGATATTTAAGTCTTTCTTTACAAGACCTATTGAAATAACCAAAAATTATGCGTTCACTTTTTTAAGTGAAAGATTCGCTTTTTTCGTTTTTTTAATTCGAATCGGCTGGGTGGTCTAAATAAGTGATTGGTCTAGTTCTCCGTTACGCGCTCCATGAGTTCGATTTTCTAGACAGAAAAAGATTCTCACGTTGATTGGCTTAAGATCAATGTTCGGAATTCCGACCTACACCATTACCTGTAGACATAGTCAATCGCCTCGTGACATTTTGCATATATGATAAAATATCCGAACTGCAGACACGGTTCCGGAGCTGACCGTGGTAGTAGGTCGGAGCCGACAGAAAAGCTTCGGCTTAAGCTATATTTGAATTCAGTCACTTTGCGGGAAGAGTGATATTTTAAAGTCTAGTTGAAACGAGCTCAAGTGTGTCACCGTTGTGGGATGTAGACATCCCAAATTAAGCTTATCAATAAGATGAAATCACACTATTAACAAAATAAAGTTATTTAAGAGAAATATTGAGTGCAAACTGTGTAGAAAAACATGCTTGTGGGCTAACTGCTTTGAGGAGAAAAAATTGACTATGAATATCAGCAAACAATAGGCGTAGCTGCCGCTATCAGTTTTACTTAAGTCGTCATCTCCCACTGCATAGGTTACCGCTGCATAGGGGAAAAGAATCTGAAAAAATAACGAAATACATTGATGGTTGAGGGAATCATGCTTGAAGAGGGAAAGGGACTTTGTTTACTGTATGGTGAAATATCGCAGTATTAATAAGCGTCGGATGAACGTGTTCCATTACTGTTACTGAAGCATGTTGTGGTGTCCTGGGGACCATAAACAATAATTAGAAGCTTAATTGATGCAAATTATCTGTATAAGTTTTTATAATTTCATGTCCTAAATGGCTAAATTGATGGAAAAAAATTCAATGCCTTACCATTTATTTTGAAGTTGACTGTTTGGTGCATGTGTAATCAGAATACCTTTTCATTCTTCTCCGTGAATTCTATTCGATGACTTAAGAAAGTGCAAATTCATTATCTGCCTTGGTTGGACTATTGAAATTCATGACGTTTTTTTAATGACGGCTGACCGGCCATGAGAAACGTAAGAAACTGTTGGGATCTTGCCTCCTTTTTTTCTCGAGAAAATGTGATCGGGACAGAGAGGGGATGCAGTGATCTCAGCTCCTTGAGTAAGGCGGTAAGAGACATGGGCAATCATTCTCATGTGCACATTCACTTGGCCTTAAGAAATGTTCGGGAAATTGTTATCAAAAATTCAACTTTTATGAAAATTAATGTAACATAAAAAATTTCTGGTATAGAAATAGTATTCCAATGCCGAGTGAAGGCCTATGGTCTGGGCGCACGCGACGCCACTGGTGAGAACCCAAGTGTAAATTAAGAAATTGACCATGAATGATCATGCGGTTTTCTTGGAGAAAAATTCTGCCTAAGTATATGACCACATCATGTCATAGCAAGTCATCGACATGTAAGCTTACATGTATATACATGTAAATATGTAACCTGCTTCAACCACACGATTGGTCTTTCTATAATAAAACTGTGCTATCATCAACTTTGATATAGACCTACCGTAAATGTCTATCTGATAGTTTGTTTAATTAGCCTTTAAAACTACAGTCCGTTTCATAAAAAGTGGATCATCCTAAAATTTGACTAAATAAAACATAAGTATGATACAGAAAGTATTTTTCATGTTATTTCATGTCCCTAATATATTTAAATGTCCTTATACAGATTGTTTCATAAAAAATGGATCACCCTTAAACATCGCCTTAACTTCACCTTTGTCTAACTCCGCCAAACTTGAACGAATTTCTCTGAAATTTGGAAGATATGTCAGTTGTGCTTACTAATATCATTGTTGGAAATTTCAAGCATGAATATTGAGTTGTTTTCCTGTTATAGATAAAAAAGTAGTAGATAATTTGATCTTCATTTAGCAATGTTACACAAAATCATACCTCACTCTTATAAAATTACATTTGTTTCCTTTGTTATGTAATATGTTGTTCTACAAGCCAAAAGCTATCAAGCAAAATAAAAATAAAGGAAATCGGTCAATCAGGGCCAGTATAGCACCATTATTCATCAACAATAATGTAACTGCTACATGTGATTAACTGGACTTCATGTTCCATAGCTTCCTGACTTCGTTGCGGTGGTGTTGGCAGCACTCCTGATTGCTTTCAGCTAGAAATCTATCTCTTACCGGTTGAAAACAATACAAAGCACAAATGAACAATAACGAGATCGCATTCACAAAAGGCAAAGTGTCAGCCTTGCTAGAACTAGGGTTTTCTTTGCGAGCTACAAGCAAGCGACTAAATGTCCCTCAGACAAATGTGCATCGATGGCGTAATGATGATTTCGACTCTGTCGTAAAGAGGGCTCTGGCCGTCCACGCAAAACATCCAAACGTAGAGGCCGCCTAATTTTGAGATTTGTTAAAGTTGATCCAAGTCTCTCGTTAACTGAGATGGCTGCACTAGACTCGTCTATTTCTAAGTCCACTATTCGTAGAAGACTTATTGAGTCGAATTTCAAGAGCTGTAAGAGGCCCTCTCAGATCGAATTATCAGATCAGCATACAAAAAGACGTCTCAGATGGGCAATGAGTCATTGTCACTGGCGAAATCAATGGGATCGGGTTGTCTGGTCTGATGAGGCATCAGTCCGTCTGAAGGATAGTGATGGTCGATTGAGATTATGGATAAAATCTGATCAGGAAATTCCGAGACATTTACATCGTCCCCGGGTACAAGGTGGTGCGACTCTACTGATTTGGGCTGGCATTTGGACCAATGGCCGCTCTGAACTTCACATACAGCAAGGAACCATGAATTCTGAACACTATGTGAATGTTTTACGAATGAACATTGGCCAAATAACAGATCAACTTGGTGATCCATCGACTTGGTTATTTATGGATGATAATGCTACGTGTCACAGGAGTAGTAGAGTCAACTTATGCAAGTCTCAATTATGGCTTAGGACATTATCTTGGCCAGCTCGTTCTCCTGATCTGAATCCCATAGAAAATGTATGGAGTATTCTAAAACTTAACGTTCGTCGTTCACTGCTACCTACAGATGGCGTATCACAACTTACGTCACTGTTAAAAAGAGAGTGGAGAAAGTTAGATCAGTCAAAAATCAACGATATCATCGAATCAATGCCTAGACGAATTGGTAATGTCATTGACAATAAGGGTAGGGCCACAAAATATTAGCTTCTTAAGAACCGCTACTGTATCATAGCTTATCAGATTATATAAGGACATTTAAATATATTAGGGACATGAAATAACATGAAAAATGCTTTCTGTATCATACTTAGGTTTTATTTAGTCAAATTTCAGGATGATCCACTTTTTATGAAACGGACTGTATAATCTGATAAGCTATGATACAGTAACGGTTCTTAAGAAGCTAATATTTTGTGGCCCTACCTTTATTGTCAATGACATTACCAATTCGTCTAGGCATTGATTCGATGATGTCGTTGATTTTTGACTGATCTAACTTTCTCCACTCTCTTTTTAGCAGTGACGTAAGTTGTGATACGCCATCTGTAGGTAGCAGTGAACGACGAACGTTACGTTTTAGAATACTCCATACATTTTCTATGGGATTCAGATCAGGAGAAGGAGGTGGCCAAGATGATGTCCTAAGCCCTAATTGAGACTTGCATAAGTTGACTCTACTACTCCTGTGACACGTAGCATTATCATCCATAAATAACCAAGTCGATGGATCATCAAGTTGATCTGTTATTTGGCCAATGTTCATTCGTAAAACATTCACATAGCGTTCAGAATTCATGGTTCCTTGCTGCATGTGAAGTTCAGAGCGGCCATTGGTCCAAATGCCAGCCCAAATCAATAGAGTCGCACCACCTTGTACCCGGGGACGATGTAAATGTCTCGGAATTTCCTGATCAGATTTTATCCATAATCTCAATCGACCATCACTATCCTTCAGACGGACTGATGCCTCATCAGACCAGACAACCCGATCCCATTGATTTCGCCAGTGACAATGACTCATTGCCCATCTGAGACGTCTTTTTGTAGGCTGATCTGATAATTCGATCTGAGAGGGCCTCTTACAGCTCTTGAAATTCGACTCAATAAGTCTTCTACGAATAGTGGACTTAGAAATAGACGAGTCTAGTGCAGCCATCTCAGTTAACGAGAGACTTGGATCAACTTTAACAAATCTCAAAATTAGGCGGCCTCTACGTTTGGATGTTTTGCGTGGACGGCCAGAGCCCTCTTTACGACAGAGTCGAAATCATCATTACGCCATCGATGCACATTTGTCTGAGGGACATTTAGTCGCTTGCTTGTAGCTCGCAAAGAAAACCCTAGTTCTAGCAAGGCTGACACTTTGCCTTTTGTGAATGCGATCTCGTTATTGTTCATTTGTGCTTTGTATTGTTTTCAACCGGTAAGAGATAGATTTCTAGCTGAAAGCAATCAGGAGTGCTGCCAACACCACCGCAACGAAGTCAGGAAGCTATGGAACATGAAGTCCAGTTAATCACATGTAGCAGTTACATTATTGTTGATGAATAATGGTGCTATACTGGCCCTGATTGACCGATTTTCTTTATTTTTATTTTGCTTGATAGCTTTTGGCTTGTAGAACAACATATTACATAACAAAGGAAACAAATGTAATTTTATAAGAGTGAGGTATGATTTTGTGTAACATTGCTAAATGAAGATCAAATTATCTAGCGTCATGTGGGGTAATTCTGAGCGATTTGCGTAAACATTGTTTATACGGAATACAATCATATATATTTATAATCAAAATACATGTTGCGTTTTCTAGTGTATGTAGCTTGACTTTCATAAAGGCTATTGGAGAAATTGAGCATTCGAATATATTCAAAATTTGAATTTTCTTGCTCACCCGAAATCTACTCAAACGGGGTAAATATGAGCAAAAGTGGGGTAATTATGAGCAATATAAAGATGTGCGGTAGATTATTTGAATAACTCAAAATTGTATTAGTGTATTTCTAATAATTTATCTAGGCTCTATAGGCATTGAATGAAAGAAGATTGGCTCTACGGCTCAAGCTCTGATGAGTGAATTGCTCTACTTAATCTGTTTTTTTCTATTTCAAAAGTCAGAAGCTAGCCTCTGCGAAATAATTTCACAGTATTTGAAATTCTACTCAACATTTGACCTCTATAAAATTCCCGCAACCTTTTTCAATATTATGATCGCCATGATCTTTTAAATATGAAGCTGGAGGGCTGGCCTAAGCCATCGTCTCTCAACTGAAAATAAACGAATCAATAATAGAAAAGTAACAAAAGATAGTGATGCTTTTAAATTCTCATTGTGTTGTGAAAGGCAAACTATGATCCACTGTACTTTTCAATATCAATAATCATCATACGATGATATATCAGCATATACGAGAATACATGTCCATTCTTGATATCACTAATTGCAGCTGAAATTTGCTCTGAGGTAACAACCTTTCGTTTTCTCTCGTAGGCTCGTGGCATGACCAGACCGATGAATGAGCTAGGAGAAATAACACACGTTTAAAATATCAGTTTGCAACGTCAGTTGAAACCGATCACTATAATTGGTTATCCCATCGATAACCATAACAATAGCTGCAATGATAGGGACAACGAGGCTCTGTCACCTGACCGTGAATGACGTCATGACAATTGACTCGAAGTCTTCACAACAAAATCTTAGCGCGCACTCCAAGAAGACTGGAAACCGATGCCAAAAATCACTCTGTTCAAGCTATCGGACAGTTTCCCACGTATCAAGATACATTTATGCAGGCTACATAGAAAGTAAATCATTGCAGTTGCAGCATGTTTAGCAAGTTGGCTATACTAGACAATATGATGAATTAGAAGAGAGCTGTCATAATTTAATTATTCATAGAATCATGTAGTACTGTGTTCATGTAAGCTACTCATTATCTGTAGTTTGTGTAGCTGAAATATAATAGCTAAGTGACGCATTAATTTCATGCAAAACTTATTAATCCATTGACAAAAAATAAGTAGGTCATAGCACATAGCTATCCTAATTCAATTAATGGTCGTAAGATACCACATAATTTGATGAGGTCAACGCTCATATTTACCCCGTTGGAGATGACCTATGGATGAGCAAAGAGGGGTAATTATGAGCTATTGTTTCAGGAATTTAGTCATTATTTATAAGTCTATAGGGCATAAATATTTATTGCCCATGATACTGCCAAACATTCGATATGAATATTTTACTTGCACCACTCATTTGTTTAGAACTACATCGATGTTTACGCAAAAGTGAAAATCCCTTATTGATCTTTCGCGTAAAGATTTTTTAACACTCCCTCTTTGAAAATGTCTGTAAACTAGTAGAATCAACGGATTTCATTCAAAATTTACACACGAGTCATTGATGGCCTTGTTAACATATCTTATATACTCCTTGCCTATAATTCTACAGTTTTAAGCGTTTTCAAGGCTTGCTCATAATTACCCCGTTTTTTTTGCTCATAATTACCCCACATGACGCTACTACTTTTTTATCTATAACAGGAAAACAACTCAATATTCATGCTTGAAATTTCCAACAATGATATTAGTAAGCACAACTGACATATCTTCCAAATTTCAGAGAAATTCGTTCAAGTTTGGCGGAGTTAGACAAAGGTGAAGTTAAGGCGATGTTTAAGGGTGATCCATTTTTTATGAAACAATCTGTATATGCTTTGATTACCTATGGCTTCCTTGTGAATTTAATCCAAGCTAGAAGTAATGCATATTGTGTTAGACAGAATTTTCTATACATCATTTTGCGTGAAATAAAACAAATAATGCATGAAAAATGCAATGCATTAAACCAATACCTGTATAACGCTTATGCTGTTAAATTGGTGGCCTAAAGCAATTCGTAGATAACTTGCTTCATATAGCCTCTTGCCTTGAAAGTTAAAAACTTCGGTCTATATTGTTCATTAAGGCGTATCAGCAATAGAAAGATATCGGTATCATTAGATGCAGTGATATTCTTTGGTGATTGCTTCTTGCAATTAGTAAAAATATCGTTGTATCTATATTTTTTCTATTTTCACCTTATACGAGGCCTATGTTATGTATGTTTCGTTTCTCGATCAGACATGTTGTAAGGAATGTGGCTTAGTCATGCACGTTGTTATAATTAGGAAATTATCAGGCTGTAGACGTAAACAGCTTAAGCCCAGAGATGACCTATGCCGATAATTAAAACTTTTGGCTGAATATTGATATGGACTCAATTCCGCAATAACAAATTCATGTAATAAATAGTAATTAATATGAACATTAGATACATATTAATGCAGATGATTCTTTATCCAACACATTATCAAAAACTATGATAGAACATATACATTTAGATAACAAAAAACATTACAGGATAAGGTAAGAGTAGGTACGAAAGTCAGGGAAAGAAAAGTAAGAGGTAAGTCGTCAACAAAATTCACTCGAGATTCCAGCCGCATCATCGAAGCCTATTCCGGTTCTCCATTTTCTGCGTGAACCTCTCATGCAGTGGCTTGTTGCCCTTATTAGTGCAAACATGATGCTTGTATGCACAAAGGAAATTGTTGGTCGGTCACCCATGAAATGCTCCCATTTGGCATGAAGTTTATTGGACAGAGCTTTGAAGAAAGACTTGGCCTGAGTTCTATATAATCCTTCACAGGAGAGGATCAGCGGGGTAAAATCACGTCTGCGGTGAGTACATGGATTTTTATATTTCACCTCTTTTCGTTTTTCAGCATTAGTCAAAATTTGAGTTGGAGTGCAACCATCGTACGATTCGGCGTCAAGGTTGACTACCTGTATATCGAACAACGCCTGAGTCTGTGGTGCCCACACTCCTCTCACCATAATGTCTGCCCGTAATCCTTCCTCTTCACTGCCGAGTTCCGCAGTCTCTCGGATGATTGGTTCTTTGATGACATTTCGTTCTCCATATGCCATTGCAGCTAAGTCTCCGATCAGATCTCTCATCTCATTATGCCGTTGAATTATCAGTCCTCCTTTTTTACAATTTAGCCCATGGTTTACGGAAAACATTTCACCGCATCCGTCACAAACGGCACGGAGCTCATTTATAGGACGTCCATAACGAAAAGCCAGAGCATCACGGAATTCAGTTCTTGAAAGGTCGAAATTGTGAATGCTCAAGGGTAGCACGTTAAGCTAATCACTGTTACTATTAATGCATCGACGGATAGAGTTCGCTTGATTTCGTGGAAGCATTGTGCATAGTTCTTCTACACTAGATTTTTCGTAAGCAAAACGTGATATTCTCCTGTTTTATCTGCATTCGTGATTCGTTTTATAATGGCTAGATGCAGATCGAAAATTTCATCAGGTTGTTTGATGGCATTAGACAGTTCTTTCGTTGAGGCTCTCGAAGTTTCATAATTCAATTGGGATTGCGTTACTGGATTCCAAAGGTTAAGACCCGCGAAGCGCGTTGAGTTGGCAGTTGGTATTCTTTCAGCAGCAGAGATCGGAGTGCCGAATACTGCGGCTAAGAATTTATTATGCATTGCAGTTTCAACGCTGTTGAATAAAGAAGATGTCCCAGGAGTAACATTTTGCGTAATGTCCACTCATTCTGAATAGATTTCACCACCGCAGACAGGGCTGCTTGGAGCTGTGAAACGGCGATGTCAGTCATTACCTCAATTCAGCCAAACGTTGATTTTTTCTGTCATGTATTTTTATTTTTCTTCTACACACCAAATAAATCCTCCAAGTAATCTATTTCCAGTTGAAACACGCATTCCATATCTGTTGAATATTGTTCTTGCAACATCCATACATGCGGGAGAAACTATTATCACACTCTTTGACGGTTCGGGATGGTAACCGTATTTAGGTCCAATATCCAATAGTTTTTTGAGCCATTTGATTATATCATCAGTAGTAAGTAAAACTCCACTTCTGGATAGCGCAAGATGGCCGCCGTCGCTGACGTCGTCCCCCCCTCTGGAACGGCAGAGTGTCGTGGTCGGCCGCCGTGGTGCTTTGAGTCTGACGTCCCCCCCTCTGGATGGAACGACAGAGTGTCGTGGTGTGCCGGCCAAGTGCGTCCGCCAGGTTCGCTGACGTCCCCCCCCTCTGGCCGGCCGTCGTAGCGCGCGGTGATGTGCTGTCCAGGTTGGCATGGTGTGCCGGCCAGGTTGGCGTGGTGTGCCGGCCAGGTTGGGAGGGTGGACTGTCGTAGCTCACCTGAAAAAATCCTAAGTGTCAGAGTGGCTTTGTATGGGTAAAATTTTGAAAATTTTCCAAAATGTGGCATTTCGACCTGGGACCTTCACCAAAACATTTTTCATCAAATTTCACGGACCCCCCCCCCCCGACAGCAATCTTCTAACTTTGGTTCTAGTGAACGGATTTTGTCTTACAGCTACTCGTTTGAAAGAGGAGAAAAAACTGCTCGACGCCATTTTTGCCGCGAGTCAATCGGACCAGCCGTTCAAAAGTTAGAGCTGTTACAAGATTTAAGGTCGGAGCTCACCTGAAAAAATCCTAAGTGTCAGAGTGGCTTTGTATGGGTAAAATTTTGAAAATTTTCCAAAGTGTGGAATTTCGACCTGGGACCTTCACCAAAACATTTTTCATCAAATTTCACTGACCTCCCCCCCTCGGGAGAGCTAGCTTCGATCTTGGCTTCTAGTGGACGGATTTTGTCGTGCAATAGCTCGTTTGAAAGCTAAGAGTGAGACAAATTCAGTGAAAGAAACGCCTTGTTCATATCTGTCTTCGTTTAGGTGTGAGACGCCATTTAAGATTTTGGGAGATTGACGAAAAACGACAGAGTTAGAATTTCCCAAGAAACAGCTCCAGCGGGCGAATGAAGGCTCGGATTGGTAAACGGAGGCCAGATTTGGAATCAGCTTGATGTTATTGTCCAATGAGGATCATCATCCAATGAGAATCAAGCATTTCTATATAAATAGCAAGCCTTCCACAGTGAGAATCATTCCATCGTTGAATCACACGAGTGACGGACGCACATTTCCTCTCTCTAGTTCCCTATTCTATTATCCAACTAAAATGGTAAGTCGCTACTTTCCTCCCTCTCCTCCCTTGAATGTAAACTTAATACAATCTTTTCCATTTTCAGGCATCCACTCCATCTGCTGCACTAGTAGGACAAAATGGCGGTCAAACGTTACAAGGTTCGCTACGATCAGATCATCTACAACTGAGGCCAGTGGAAGAAACAACCAAGGTACATAATCCTACACCGCTACAGCGTAAATTTAAACAAGTCTTGCGTTATGACGATCATGGTGTAGTACTCCAAACGGGAATGCTCCCTTCCACGGATGTCAAGATAATGCACAATCAGTATGGGGACTACATACTGATCCTCGTGAGTCCGTACATTCGCCACCAACTTGATATTATTGAGGAGTACGTGACATTAAATATGGACATTCCTACTCCTCTTGCTCAAGAGTGGAAGGCGAGAGATGACAAGGATACTCCCTATAGAAAAATTTGGGATGGTAATCAAATTTGCCTACCGGTATCACATTGGTGCACTTACTATAAGAAGGAGGGAGATCATTCAACACCCATCACATGCGACGAGCTCGGAGAAGGTACTTGGAATATCCTTTTCAAAGTGAATGGGCTATATTATGGTCGTCACAAGGATAATAAAATAGTCTCTCTCTCCATGCATATGGAATCCATCCTATATATTCCAAAACCACCCAACGTGGACGACATAATTGATCAAATCCTTAACAGCAGTGGTACGAAGCGCAAGTCGGAGAAGAATGCTGCATCAAAACGCAAATCAAAGAAGGAGAATTACTAGTCCTTTCCTAACTCTACCCTATGACAATTCGCTTATGTGCTTTGAGTGTCGTAGACGTGGTCTTATTAGATACATTTTACTTCTTCGTTGCCATCATATCATTTGTGTATTTTGTCGTGAAAAGCATCGATGTAATTCTTCATTTTGTAATATGTTATAGAACGTTTCCTTAGATGTGTAAATTTCCGTTTTAGGCTTCTATCATCATTTTTATGGATTGTGAGGGTGAACCTGTGCAGGAGCTCAGTGCTATTGCTATGAACAATTGGACATATCAGATTGTCAGTGTCTATCATCAACATGCCAACTGCAATCCCAATGTTGATCAATGGGCGAGAAAACACATTCATGGACTTAATCTGAAATATTTGCAAGACTATGGCTTTTCTTGTGAGAGTGCTCTTCTTATTGACTTTAAACGATGGTTAGCTGCTTTCAATGTTATACGCATCTTTTGTAATAATCCTGGTAAGGAGAGGAAAGTATTTCCCAATCTAATCATTGATGATATTTTGCTCCCACCTTGGGATAGTAGAGTGAATCAACATTATCATGAAGTCACGAAACGTTTTAAGGATTTGTCTGTTCCTATTTTGTCTGTTCGTTGTAGTAGCTACGTTCATAACCAATGCTTCTTTCCTCCTTACCTCAGCACTGCCAAAGTCCTGTATGGTTATCATTGCTCGCTGTATGATAGTTACCAGCTGTATCTATTTTATCTCTTTCAAACCATTGATTTATAATGCATGCTTGTTACTATTATTCAATAAATGTTACTATGAGAAGAGTTGTTGTTTTCATGCAATGGATGGGTTAGATAAAGGGCGATCATGTCTTTCTCAAACGACTGCGGAACATTACATTTTCATAGGCAAAGTTTAAAAGGAGCTGTTCAAGATTATGTGATAAATTTTCATAAAGATGAGACCGACATCGAAGCAGTGGTCGATGATGCTAGCACTCTATTTCTAGAGTTAATGAATACATTCTCTGATAGCATTGTCATGGCGCGATTAGTTGCGAAAATTAAGTTTAGTCATTTTGGAAAGGAAGAGGTGGAAAGTCGCTCTTTCCATTTTGCTTCTTATTCAATGGAAGTGGTAGATCACCCCGAAGAATTTTTTAAAAGACATATGATAAAAATTGCTGAACGTCTTAACGCATTTAACCATCATGGTAGCAGTCTAGTGATTGAAGCGATTTCAGATATTTACATTCAACTTTCCATAAAGAAAAATTGAAAATGCAGTGGTACTTGATTGTAGCACAACTGGTTTTCGAGCTATGTCTGCTCACTCTCGAAGTATATTCCTTCTGTACATGCGTCTATTATTTAGAAAAGGCTAGCAAATTCATATCTTCAAAAAGACTTGCTATAGACATCAGTAACGGTGAAACTATGTGTTGTGATGTATGTAAGCGAAAGGATGGAAATGAAAAGCGCATCTTCAAGAGATGTAAGCACGCTTTTTGTCAACGCTGTTTCATACGTAATTGCATTCAACTTTGCAAATGTAACCACTGTGATATTGCTCATTTCGAGTGTCACTTATGTCGCAATAGTTAGCACCTATGCAAATGTGGTAAAGATAGGTTTTAGCAAAGACTAACACGGAAAATGGCGAAACGTAAAATGGCGAAACGTAAAAGTCAAAAGTCTTCAAAGTTTTCTTCAGCCATTCAAGCTCTCCGACGAATGAAAGCAAATCAGCGATACAATGCTATACGACATGCCAACGATAAATTCATTCGTGAAATTATTTCTCATGTCAGAAAGTTGAGGACGAAGAAATTAGCGCAAAAACAACGAAAGTTACTTAAGCGATATGCCACAAAATTGCGTTTCATCTCCAATCCTAAAGTCACCCTTCAAAGAAAGAGGAAAACTCTAACACAAAAGGGCGGTTTCCTTTCAGCAATACTTCCAATGATAGCTCCTGCCGTGGGCAACCTATTGGGTAATATCTTTGGCTCTAAGCGTTAATTATGCAAATGTTGAATCTCAAAGTAATAAAATGGATTTCAGACTTCAATGTGATAAAGTTCTGACTGTATCAGGTCCATCTCATGCAGGTAAAACTGTTTTCACGCTGAATTTATTGGATAAAAGAAGGGAGTTGTTTAAGGAACCTATCAATCGAGTGATTTGGTGTTATGGTATTTATCAACCGTCGCTGTTTCAGGAATTGCAAAGTCGCAACTTTATTCGACATGAAGGAATTATTGCAGTGGATAAACTTCAGTCTAATGATGTTGTTGTATTGGATGATTTATTAAAAGAAAGTAAGAATTCAAAAGATGTTACAGATATGTTCACTCGTGCAGCACATCATAAAAGGTGCTTTATCATCTATATCACACAAAATTTATTTCCTGATGGAAAAGAAGCTCGTACACGAAACCTGAATACACACTATTATGCTATTTTCAAGAATCCGCGAGATAAAAGTCAATTTGAAATTTTAGCGCGACAAGTTGCACCCAGAGGATCAAAAGCCTTAATTGAAATTTTTCAAGCAGCTACTGAAAAACCATACGGTTACTTATTCATTGACTTTACGCAAGAGTGTCCGGAAGAATTTAGATTTCGAAGTGATATTTTGAAAACTCCCATGATTATCTACAAACGATGAGTTCTTATTCTCGCATGATTGTTATTCCTCAGGATGAATATGTACAATTGACTGCCATGCAGCAAGTAAAGCAACCTCTTGCAAATCAAATGTATAGGAAAGAAATAGATTATCAGCAAAATGTTCACATCAAAGATCCACATCGTGCTGTATTATTACAATCGGAAACTGTTGAGCAATTGAAAAACTTGAAGAATAAGATGCGTGACTCTGTATCGACTGCTACACCTTTAGCATCTCGCGCACATGCCATATCTCTTTTCAATAGTATTGAACCCCATCTCAATGTAAATGATAGAGGAGAAATCATTACAGATGCAAATAAAGTGATTGACGCTTCACGTTATGAAGACTTGATTCAGTATGCGACACGTAGAAAGCGCCGTCAGGGCTATGTTCCACCTGGTTGGTCATACTTTCTTAAACTATTGAAAAAGCATAATGTACCAAAATTTGCTTTGAATAATGAGACATTGAAAGAACTTGATTCAACAGTGGCTACTGCTCCAATGCTTCAGACGATGAAAATGCCAACAAATTGGTTTAAGACGTCACCTGCTACATCCTCTCCCACACTCACTAAGCAAACAAGAGGAAGAACTCGACGTAAATCTACATCGCCACTAAAACTAGTAAAAGGAAAACGTAAAACAGCTCCTCCCAGGAAATACATGTTCTCAGACTATTAATATGAAGCAGATGTGTTGCTTGCCATGTAATGAGCCGCCAGAGGTGAATGTCGTTGTCACTTGCACTTGCTGCGCCAGCTCTCACAATGAAACCCCTAAGCAATGTGAACACGATCTTAAAACCGCTAAAGCTAAATGCTGCAGTTGTTGTAAATGTAGAAAGGCAAGAAAACAAAAAGATGAGAAGGAGAAAAAAGAGTCAGTCGTCATCGACTGAGCGTTTGAAGTCAATCTATTATGATCAAAAACATCCGGCAGGATTTGCATCTATCAAGAAATTATCAAAAGCGAGTGGTCTTCCACAATCACAAGTGAAACGATGGTTAAAGGGTCAGGCTACCTATACACTCCACAAACAAGCGAAAAAGAAGTACCGCACCCGCCATTATATTGTTCATGACATCGATGAACAGTGGCAAGCAGATTTGTGTGATGTTGCCTCCATTTCAAAACATAACTCGGACAATAATTTTATTTTAACCGTCATTGATATTTTCTCGCGTTATGCGTGGGCTCAACCTTTAAAAACTAAAGAAGGGAAAGGAGTAGCAAAAGCATTCCAAACAATTTTTCCAGAAGGTCGCATTCCAAAAAGAATTCAGAGTGATCAAGGAAAAGAGTTTGAAAATCAGCTTGTGAGAAGATTATTTGAGAGGCATGACATTGAGTTGTTTAGTGTAAAGAGTGCTTATAAAGCTGCACTCGTTGAACGTTTTAATCGCACATTAAAAAATCGCTTGTGGCGACATTTTACTGCGAACTTGACACAAAATTGGATAAAGGTTCTACAAGATACAGTCCATGCCTACAATCACTCTATCCATCGTTCTATTGGACTCAGACCAGTAGATGTAAATGCTGACAATGTAGATAAAGTGCGCGAATCATTCCAACGTAAACGCACTCATGTGAAAAGTGATGTGAAAATTGGTGATAAAGTTCGTATCTCAAAAGTGAAAAGTGTTTTTGCTAAAGGGTACCTTCCGAATTGGACAGAGGAGGTATTTACAGTATCAAGGATTAATCAAAAAGACTCTCCGACCACCTACAAGTTGAAAGATTACGATAATGAAGAAATTGAGGGTAGCTTTTACCGCGATGAGATTGAGGTAGTCACTGAAAGTGAAACATATTTGGTAGAGAAAATCATTCGATGTAAAAAACGGCAAGGTGAAGAATGGTGTCTTGTTAAATGGACTGGTTATCCTTCAAGTATGAACTCTTGGATGCGTCGTGCCGACATCTTTCATCTAAGTGATCGACAGTGATTCATGCAAAGTTGTAACTAACAATGTTTAGGGTTTGAGCTATGAATTCAACTGCCTCATTTTATTCACGACCCTCCTATGTAAGTGGTGGAGGACAAATTTACATCGGCGCTCGCCGCCAACGTGGAGGTAGCATACTTGGTGCACTGAAATCTGTTGTAGCACCTCTCATATCCAATGTCGGTAGATCTTTAAAACGAAATGTTTTAAGTAATGCCGTTGGCTTTGCTGGTGATGTTGCTAGTGATCTTTCCAGAGGTAGAAGTTTTAAGAGCCGTTTGTTGAATCGTGGGAAGGAACGCGGTTTAAAAACATTGAAGCAGACCTTTGCTGGTGTTACTCAAGGAAAGAAATCACCTAAACGAATGAAAAAAGGAAGGAGGAAACATCGCGGAGCTGGTAAGGTGCGATCTTCAGTCAAAAGGCATTCACGCAAACGTCGCAGAGGCTCTAATCATTCATCAGGCGCTAAACGACGACGCTGCCATAACTTCTAATCATGGAGTGTAAAACTTCCGGTTTTTGTTTGTTTGATCAACAAGCCATACAGACAGATATTCTTAGTTCAAGTATTGTAGATTATCATCCTCGAACAGCTGAGAATGCTGGCCCCATTGAATTTGTTATTCCTGGTGGTAGTGATGACTACATAGATTTGAGTTATGCGATGCTTGATTTGAGGTTTAGAATTCAGCAAGCAGATGGAACTGCTATTGACGATACACATAAAGTTGGACTGAACAATTTACCATTGACTACATTACTTCGCGATGTTTCTCTAGCGATTGGAGAGCAGCAGGTGGAAGGTGGTCAAAGCGATTATCCCTATAAATCATATTTCAATCATGTATCACAGTTTCATCCAGCAGCACAAAAAGTCATTTGGAAGCCATGGGATGGTACAGAGATGAAACAGGAAAATTTGATGTTGAAACAAACAGTGGCTTTGTAAAGCGATCTGCTATGATTAAAGATAGTAAAGTATGTCAGCTGTATGGTCCGCTGAATTTAGACTTCTTTAGACAGTCAAAGTTTTTACTCTGTAATACCAGCATGCGACTCAAGCTGACATTGAATAAGCCTGAATTTGCACTGAATGCATTTGCTAAAGTTGACAATTCTAGAATTCATGTGGAAGATATTGCACTTTACATTCGTCGAGTAGTACCGAATCCAAGTGTCATTAGAGGACATGCTGAAGGTCTTAACCGCCAAAATGCCATTTACCCCGTTCAGCATACAAAGCTTCTCACCTTTACAATTCCTAAAGATCAAAAGAGTTTCATGAAAGATGGCCTCTTTCCATTGGAAGCACCGAAGCTCCTCATGGTGGCAATGGTTGAAAATGATGCATTTAATGGTAATATAAAGAAGAATCCTTTCAATTTTAAACACAATCAGTTAAGTGAAATTGCTTTACGTGTAAATGGTGTGAGTCATCCTGGTCCACCCTACAAACCAGATTTTGCTGCGGATCAATTTATGCGCAGTTATGTTGATTTTATGGATGTCTTTGGCTTTTACAATACAGATGACACCAACGGACTGACTATGAAAGAGTTTAAGAGTGGATATACTATTTATGCATTTGATTTGACTGCTGACAGCGATATTAGTGCCCCCTATCGTCAAGCAAACGTGCCTCATAATATTCGTTTGGATTTGACGTTCAAAAGAACACTACCTGAGACGATCAATGTATTAATTTATGCAGTCTTCGATTCAAATATTGAAATTACAAAGTATCGTGACGTGATTCTTCAGTATAATCGTTAATGAGTTGGTTGACTGCTGACGATATTAAGACTAAAGTGCAGCGTAATGCAGACGAAGCGACGTTGAAAGCTTTCGATAATGTCTATTCACTCGATACCTTACCACCTGCAATAAATCACTATCCCATCTTTATTGTGCTAAACACTCATTCGCAGAATTTAGGCGGTGAGCATTGGAAAGCGATCTTTATTGGAGAAGACCGACGTGGTGAACTATTTGACTCTCTTGCTCAACCTCCAAATATACCAACACAGCAGTGGTTGAGAAAACATACGCGTCAATATCAGCGAAATGAACGCATACTACAACATCCACTTTCATCAACGTGTGGTGCTTTTGTACTGTACTTCATCTTAAAACGTTTACATGTATCTCGATTTGTATCTGTTATTCAAAACTTTTCATGTAATCCATCCTCTAATGAAAAAATGATTTGTAAGTTCTATCATGATTTGAAATAAAAACATCATGTTGGAAAAATTGTTTTTTATTTTACAATCCGCTGGGTACGTACATACTCGATGAGATAGTCTAGGATCACATTTGCTTGTACATGAGATTTTAATCCAGTAATGATCACTTTACTATTATGAAAGATTGCCACATGCACAGGTAACCAACAACTAATAAGAGCTGCAGGAAAAAGTTCGGGTTCATAACACAAATTGTAACTGCTGATACGAATCTTCAAAAATGATACACTTTCACTCAATTGAGTGGAGATCACCATATTGTCCACAGTCAGATTCGACATCACACACCTCTCCCTCTTCCATATCCGACGTAGTAGTCTTTGTAGCTCTAAGCGCATTGACTGCGCCGATGAATGAGAAAGGGCGCCGAGAATCTGTACAGTCCCATTTGGGAAGAGTTGAAGATTCCGTGAATTGCTCATCTTCACCACTAACATTTGAGGTCGGCCCGGGTAATACTTGCTGTTTGGAAGGTGTTGGTGTAATGTTGTGAGATCGATTTTGGTGTAGAGTCTGAAGCGACGGAGAATGTTGACGATGGTGTAGCGATGGCGCTTCATGATGAAAGAATGAGTAAATTGAGCGATGTACCTTCCTCTTATACTTTCACAACTACCTTGATGAAATGTGAAGTTAGTATGAAGTTGGGAATGATAGAGTTGAATTCGCCGATTGTTGACGTGCAGCCAGATGCGATTTCCAATACGTGAATGTCTTTTCATATAGAAGTATTTCAAATCCTTCATGATATGATGTAGAGATTGAAAATGACGATAAGATAAAGCAAACTCTCTTATCACATTTCCAGTTGAATCTTTGAAATAGACGTTTCGATCATGATCCGTTTCAATATGTTGTAGGGAATCTAATTTCCAACTCATGGTGCGTGGTAGTCATGTCTGATTAAGATTTGCATAGTAGGGCGATGAACTCACGACGAATAAATGTCATGATGGAGCGATGTATGTATCTTCTATACTTCTCCCAATTGTATTTGCGAAATGAGAAACAGTTTGCGGAATGAGAATGGCAGATTTGAATTTCATTGTTGCGACGTTGAAGCCAAACTTGATCACCCAAGGAGATGAATCTTAATGTTTCAAAATATTCCAAATCCCTCATGATATCATTGAGGTTGACAAATTGTCGCCATGTTAATGTAATACCTCTTGATGAATGACCATGAGAATTTTTGAAATGTACGTTTCCATTACGATCAACTCTGATATATTGTAGAGAGTCCAAAATCCAAGTCTTCATGATGTTATGCAAAGTCGCAGATCAGCAATATAAAAATGTCGTTTTATCATATTTTGCTTAGCAATGCGGCTACAAAGAGATTTGCTAGTAATCGAGCCGCACTCTTTTCTACTCCCATTGATCATATACAACAGCTAAATGGAAATTGGGAAGTGGGTGTCACTCAACTTGTTTATAGCAACTGTGTCTATACTTTTGATCATGAGGTGATGATTATTAATATGAGACGCACAGCTGCTTACCAATGTGAAAAGGGCTGCCGAGTATACATTCCACAGTGGCCAAAGAAAGATCTCTTATCATGTAAAAAGTTTATATATGATTTCTTGAATAAAGCGTGTAAACATATTGTCCAATTTACTCCGCACAATGATGATCATAATTATGTACATCATGTAGTTGAGAAAGATTGGATTGTTGGTTTAAGTCCAAGTTTAAGAAATGATTTAGGTTACCTCGCTAGCGCCTTAACAAGCTATGATAATTTTAATGTTAATTACCACATAAGTGGTCATAAACAGTTAATATATCGAGAGGAAGCTTATTATGTAGATCTTATTCCAAGAAATGAGAAGACGTTGGTGAAGAAGATTGTGATTAAGCCAAGAAAGACAAACATGACTCCTGAAACATTATTGAAGAAATTTAATTATCTCCTTCGAGTTGATGGTAAACAAGTGGCAACATTGACTTATATCAAATCATCTAATCATATTGCAATAAGTAAATTAAATGATGATGATCTAGTATTAGTTTGTTCAAAAGATTTTCATCAGTTCTTACGACATCGTTCTGCAGCTGTTCATGGAAAATCTGATATGCAACATTTACCATGTGAAAGGCCAAATCAATTTGATACAGAATGGACCGTATCTTTATACAGAAAGTGTGTAGAGCCTTTCGGTGGTATCTTACATGAAACAAGAGTGTTGATGCCTCGCATTATTACTTCGGTTAAATTGGTTGTAGATTATTTAAATGAAGTGATTAATGAGCAACATATTTTATTTTCTGAAAAAGAAGGTACTTTGTCTCTCACTATAAGTGGAAAAGGTATTGAAGTAATTATGGATAAAACTCTAATGGACATTTTGGGTTTTGATCAAAATATCTTTAAAAGTGGTACTGTAACCAAAGCTAGCGCAGACATGTCGCTATCGCGTCGTATTAACTATTTTCAGATATATTCCAATATTGGTGAAGATTTACGTGTGGGAGATGTTGAAGCTCCATTGCTAGCAATGATACCATACCAGCCAAAAAGCTGCAGTATTTTATCTGAGCATACTTTCAAGAAAGTGCATTATACAAAGCTGAAATCAAACTACATCCCACAAATTGATATTGCCATTCATGACGATGCTGGTGCGTTGATTCCTTTTCATAAAGATGCTGTGACAATTATCACACTCCATTTCCGAATGAAGAGTTAATGCAAAAGTATGCTAATATATTTTTCCAATGTGAATAATATGGAAAGTGAAAATAAGGACTCGTTTCTAATCTACTTGCCCAGTAATGCTTCTATGAATAAATTTCCCAAAAATAAACCATCAGACTATCGAGTAGAATTAAATCGCCCACTACATTTAGAAGGTGAATGGGAGGTTGGCGTTTCTAGTATTTGCTATGATAGCAATATTCAGAATGTGAATGATTTGGAAGAAATGATATTGACTCCTCGCACCCATGATGGAATAACGATGAATAATGCATTCCAGTTCCCATACAATTTAACATCAGATGGAAAGTGGAACTATGAATGGATTCAGATAAAATCAGATTCTTATGAACCATTTGGGAATGAGAAAATTATTAAGGCATTCAATAGTGGTAATACTTCCATCATGAAGAATAAAAATCAGAAAGTTTATGAGTTTACTATCTATCATTGGAGTGGGATACAGTTCCTTCGCTTTCATTCTTTTACTAAAGGTCTTACACTGAGGTTGGATAATGAATTCTATCCACATCTTGGTTTTGGTCATGGACTACATCTAACGTCAATTGCTACTGCAAATGTTAAAAAAGTTTATTCAAATCGAATCAACAAATTTCATTATAGATTTAAAATATTTGATGAAGATGTTGTAGAATGCGAAGAACGCATCATTTTGAAAAAGCGTGGTGTTCAACCTTTATCACTTACTGAGTTAGTAAAACGATGGGATGAGACTGTGGGTAAGAAGTATGGAGAGAAAATTATGGCGGACAAAAATAAGTTGGTTATTCAGAAATATAATGACAAACTTACAGTTTATTTCTCTCCAACCTTGCGCCATTTTGTAAGACATTATACACCTATTATTGGAAGCGGTGTGGCGTATGCTTCTCATGAATATCACACTAAAGCTGATTCAGTTAATGATGAATGGTGGGTGGACATCTATTGTGATCGCATCAAGAAAATTTACCAGTCTTATGAAGAATCTAAAGTTGCTATCAATCTAATGCCGCGTCTATATCATACAGTTGAAAGCTTCATTCATGTAGTAAATCCTTATATACAACAGAAGTTGAAGCATGTGATGAAAAGTAAATATGATGTAAAGACACACCACATTTCGTTTTCAATTGAAAATCAACGCGTTGTTCTGAAACTGGGCGATGACATTCAATGTCAATTGAGTAAAAATTTGAAAAAACTCTTTGGTTTTTCAATGCTACAAACTGTGTTTACTGCTGCGCATACGATTGGTATAGAAACACCAATGACACTTGATAAACATGAACAGCACCTTTACATTCAATTTTTGATTGTAATTCTTAAAAGATTTGATTCTACCTATTTCTGTTGGTGAGAAAAAAGAATACATTTTACGCGATTTCATTCATGATAAAGACGCTTCATATGGAATAGTCGAGAAGATGTTTGAATCTATTTTCTATCATCCCGTCGTCAAACAAACTATACCCTCTATTGCTATCAAAATTACCAATGGTAAAATTACTGTATCCATGATACTATACTAATCCCTCGTAACTTTAGTGTTCGAAAAAAAAGTGAAGTCATTGTGTGATTTTGTTTATTTGAAAAAAAAATGTATATGAAAAAAGTCTTCACATATTAGGGGGAATGAGCTGACTGTAGGCATATATTCACAAGGAAGAAACGATCTCATGCGATACATAAAACAACCATGTATATCTACAAAAAGCAACATCAAAATACTGAGTTAAAGTTGATTATGTCAATACATCTCCTGAATGTGGTAGCGTGAGTTTTATTCTTTTGGGTGGAGGTATGTTTGTGTCAGGATGTCTATGTGGAAGAGATGTGTTATGTCCTATCCAACACCTCATCTTCCAATGCTGAAAGTGCTCGTTTCTTGAACGTGTACGTTTTCACAGTATGAACTTGAGATTTTAAGATTGTCATATTGACAAACGTTATAGTTTTATTTTTATAGGCCTTCTTATAGGACCGATGTTTCATTTTGTGAACAATGGATTTTGATATACCTTTAGCACGCTTAATACTATCTGCACATTCTTTTAATTTCATGGAATACATTTTAGGACGGAGGAGAATCATTTCATCTATTTCCTTTCCTGCTGTTTCATCCTTAAAACAACCAAGTTTGGCTTTATTCTGTATGGAATAGAGTGGATGAGTGGGATTGTAGTTAGATGTGTCGAAATATTTTTCTAATGACTTGCCTACTTCATTAAAATTTAAATCTTTTTGAGTGGTAATTCCTAAAAAGAAACTATCTGTATCACCACCCAGCAAGCGAACCTCTTTTACGAGAGGGCATGGTTTTAATATTTTGTAGAAGAGTTGATACATTTCAAGCTTGGAATAATCTAAAACGGCTTGCCCAATATAGATGGGTTTGCACAACTCAACTTCTGATTTTATCATTTTAACACCTACAAGATCCTCATCGATCATGTCTCTATCAATGAAAAGAGGTGATGAGGTCAATTTGTGATATTTTTGTTCATCAACGACTAGTTTGTAGTTCATACGTTTTCTAACATCCTCCATGGTCTTTCCGAAAAGACTGTTATTCTTATATTTATAAAAATCTTTTTCAAAATTATTTTGGGCGAGTGCACGTTTTTGACTGTTACTATCTATGTAGGGTTTGAGGAAGGCTTTCTGTCTAAATTTGATAATGCGGTGAACTGACTTTAGAAGCATGCCCATTTCTAAATAGAATTTTAGTATGCAGAGGTGTACAAGATAATTTTTCTTATCATATTGGGTGAGTAAAAGTTTGCGGCATGGTTTGTACCTTGGCTGTCCACACTCTGTTAAGTTATTATGAAATTGTGACATGAATGGTGAAAACATATCTTCAGTCACTTCACCAGATTCAGGTGCGAGTGGGAAATCAGCAGTTTTATTTTTAATGCTATTTGGATAAATCAAATCCACTTCAAAATAATATCCCCAATCACCTTCATCTGGAATCTTCAGTATGTTTGAAGGGTTGGAGTAATACTCAAGCTCATCTTGATTTAACCAACTAAACTCGGAATGAGGTAGTGGTTTAGACAGTGAACTGCCATATAAATTATTTTGGTCATAGTACTTTAGGTGGATATGATCATCACCTACTGTTTCAGATTTTATATGATGTTTATTTACAAATGTGAGACCACCGCGTATTCCGCGCTCAAATATATTATACATCTCCGGGTCTTGTAAGAGATGAATGGTCTCACCAGTCATTTTAAAGGCTGATTTAAAGGACATGGCTGGTAGACTGACAAAGTGGATAGGATCTAATTTGTCTTCTTCTAATGCCACTCGTCGAAATTCCTGAAAACCATCAGCCAGGAAAATGACATCTAATTCTAAGTAAGCGATCATATAATCGCCAAACGTTTTACAATCAAATTTTAACCATGCCTCTTGAGCATGTTCATAATCTTCTACTGGACAATCTTCACCCGTCAAATCGTTTTGGAATTTGTCAATGGAAGGAAGGGTTGTTTCATTTAGTTTAGACATTGAGCTAAAATACGCATAAGGAAAGACTCATTTGCGAGTGATTATTTCATCCGTTAAGTTTGGATAGTGTTTCTTCAAAGTTTGACTATGGGGAAGAAACTTGAGATTACGAACGAGAGAAGCTAGTGACGCTGACATGAATTGGAATGAATCTAAAAATTTTATTTCGAAGAAGACTGTCTTATTTTCTTTAGTTTTATCTACTGGTACTTTCGCTGTCATTGCCATGAATTTTTCTCTCGTTTGCGCTATTACATTAAACTGCCACGATTTCATCTGGCTCAACCCTCCTTTTATGAGCATATGACTGTCATAGCCCTTAAAGTTATGAAAAATGACGGGTAGTACACGACGTCTCAACCTAAGTGAAAAGTTACATTTGGAGCAGAGTGCGTTTCTAAATTTACCAGTGATGTGATCATGATCACGCACTTTCTTAATTTTATCGTCATCAAACGTTTTATGACATTTAGGACAGGATGTGCAACTTTCAAATTTTTGTTTGTCTTCATCTGACATATGTAGTGACTTACGCTGCAATTGGGAATCATATGATTGTTGAAGTTTAGCAGCTTTATCGAGAAATTCTAGAAATTTTGAAATGCAATCTTCACCTTGCCAAGTATGCATTTTGTTTTGTCTATTCCTAAAGTGGTCATGCCATACTTCATAGCAGGATATGGCTGCTGGCTTGTGGATGATATCATCAATGTAGCATTCTATGTCTGCGTAAATGACACGCAGGGGACTTAATTCGTCACCATTATCCCTATGTGAAAATATTTTATCTTTGGGCATGCGTTCCATTTGTAATTTACCTCGCTTGCACCATTCATAGTGAGTTTCAAATTTATCTTTACTCCAAAAGGAGCGGATGCAACGGTCGCATACAAAATGTTCACCTCTTTTAGAGTGCCCCAAGTGAGTGTACAAGCGAGAGATTTTGGGAATACCACAGTAGTGCCATTCCTCGCTATCATCTTGTTTTACTAATAAGAGGTTGACTACACGTTCATAACAAGTTGAACGTGAATTATAGCGGGCACCCTTCAACCCCTTCTCCCACACGTGAACGACAATTTTAATCTTATTATGTTTTTCGATCGTTTCTACATCTTTGATTTTCATGTTGTTACTATCACAACCTTCAAAGTCTAGTTCATCCTCCCACTGTCTATAGCTATAGGTATGATTTCGATTCGCGTTGATATCATTATAGTGAAGGATGGATAGGACTGCATATTTGAAACACTGTGATTTACAATCGACATTGATGACAGCTTTCTTATTATACAACGTTTTTGGTAGTTTAAATGTGCCTCGAGCTGCATGACTTTCTAATAGGGAAATTTTGAATATGGCCGAGTCCACACCATCAAAAATGAGAGCGCTGTCGCGTTGATTGAATTTATCTACATTTGATTTTAGACATTGAATGTGAAAATTTAGCCAAGACTCGCAGTCTACAACTTCAGTTGCGGAAGAGGAAGGAACATGAAACTGTATTCTCTCCGTCACTTGACCCGTTTGAAAATCTATCTTAATGTATTTTAGTTTAAGGTAGATGAGCGCCTTCATTCTAAAATTGTCTAAATTGTTGAAGAGCACTTCGATAATGTTAGAATTTTGAAGGAGCCACTCAGGAAAATCTACTATTTGAGTATTGGACTCCATGCAGTAGTCGCGTACTAAATTATTATGTGAAACATTAATGAGGGAGATGGTAGAAGTACCGTTGGTGTAGTGATCATTTGCATGCGTGTGTTGAAGTCTGTGCGAAGATCGCTGAAAGTGACTATCAAAAGAAAGAGGGCACAAATCGCAAGGAAAGGAGATGTCATCGTCAGAATCAACTTCACCTCCGGAGATTGACGCCGCTTTGCGTTGACACACACGTTGTTTGATGCGTCGAAGGAGACTGTGCTTCCTTGTAAACATATGTCCGCAGTCGGCACATTCCCACTCGTTGCCTTGTCGCGAGAGTCCTGAGCTGGAACTCACATCACCTGAAAGAGAAATCATTCTATCATCTCTGTTCAAGTCTCAGTGTATTGTTACAACCTACTTTGACTCAACAACTCTAAACTTTCCTCGAGAAGGGACGGCGTTGGTGATGAAGTTGATGCCTGAAATTGAGGAAGATGCTATTAGCCACACGTTTGAGGGAGATGAGAGAGGAAATCTTCAACTTACCATTTCAACGAAATCGAGTTTAAGGTTGATCCTTCAACAAGATAGAGACTTCGCGAGAGAGCAGTTCACTTGTACGCCTCAAATATAGAATTCGTCAGAGAACACTTCACTTATATGTCACAAAGACAGAGTGAAATGACACGAATGTCACTTTACATATATACTTTCGTATTCATCATTCATTGGCTGTTCATTCTGATTGGCTGCTTGTTGATACTTAAGAATTAGAAAACATTTCAAAGTTATTATTCACAGTCAACATGACAAGACCTCCGACAACACCAAACACAAAATTCTCTTCTCCATCCTCAACACCAAAGGCGCTCGTTGCACCAAACGCTCCAACGAAGGGGAAGGTAGAGAAGGTGTACCGACTGGACAATATCAGAAAGTTGTCTTTCACAGCGGACAACGAAGAGAGTGTATGTGAGAAGGAGTGTCCCGACTTAACAGGCGTGAGGTGGAAGTATCTCCAGTACGATACTGACGATGTGATGGAGATCACCAGCACGAAATTCATCCACCAATTATGGGAGTGGTACACCCCTAACTCCCAGCCACGAACTATGGCGGAGTGGGAGTATATTGACAAAGTGAGGCTCGCAGTGGAAGAACGATTAAAGCAAGTGAACTGTTTTTGTTATCTATGTGAAGCCAGACTCTGGGACGATATTGACGATGAAGACCTTTTGAAATACATGCCATAATAAATTTTTATTTCGTATTATCTTTGCTTTCATACTGACTTACTTGAACGGGGCTTCAGTGGATGATTTAACCATGTATACATTTTCATTTGGAAATAGTAGCACGCTTAGTCTAACTTGTAAATCTTAAAACATTTCATATGGACGATGATGATAGATGAAATAGTGTCAAATAAAATTAAGATAGCTTACACTTCTGATACAGGGATAGCAATCGACTGCGATCCATGTGTAAAGAGCTTGTTAGACTACGGATGGGCTTAAGTGGATGATTTAACCATGTATACTTTTTCATTTGGAAATAGTAGCACGCTTAGTCTAACTTGTAAATCTTAAAACATTTCATATGGACGATGATGATAGATGAAATAGTGTCAAATAAAATTAAGATAGCTTACACTTCTGATACAGGGATAGCAATCGACTGCGATCCATGTGTAAAGAGCTTGTTAGACTACGAAAGAGAAGTGTGTTATGTTGCGTGTGGCGCGTGAGTGTCCTCCCATTTCATTCCATTCATCAATTCGTCTCATTGATAGAGACAGGTAGAACTCATGGTTCTCATAACGTATGCAATGGAAAGTTTTAGGCAACCTTCGACAGTTGGCTAAATGTCGCCCTGACGCGAATGCATACTACGTTGAGACAGAGGCAATCACTTGTAAACATGACGCAGAGAGGTTAAACAAGATTGACCATTGCCGAATGTCCCTTGCGGTATACATAGCTACGGGTTTCACCGCCGCCCTTTACAGGAACGCCCGTCGAAAGGAAGTATTACACCGAACTTCATTTGCAACGTTCAAGTTGACTGATAGCAGATTCAACTTAATGATAGTATTCGCCAGTCCGAAGACTGCCCAGGGCAAACCGCGTGGAGGTTCTATCATGTCTTGCCCCATGGTGGCCCTTAAGAGAGCCGATGGTTCGTTCTCGGGGTGTGAATTTAAGTTGACTATTGGCTGGGATAGTCAATGGGTATGACGGTTAGGTTGTCATAGACCCTATACCGCCTAGCTCGTGCTGGTGCATCTGGCACCTTTCGGATGCGAGTGGTATTCGGAGTCCACACCCCATCCGTCCAAACGATGTTCTCGATCTTCACCTTCTTATCATCCTCTTCATCCCACTCGTCGAGGATGACGAACTCGGGAATGGCGTTGTCTTCATCGATGAAGACGGGAATGCTGTTGGCAGGAGACGTTGCTTCCATCGTGACTTAAAATTGAATGAGAAGCGCTACAATCTTCTGGCTTATATAGGGTTTTCAACAATGAATTGCTCAACAGCGAATCGGAATGCTTCAGGGATAGCAATCGACTGCATAACGTTCAAGTTGACTGATAGCAGATTCAACTTAATGATAGTATTCGCCAGTCCGAAGACTGCCCAGGGCAAACCGCGAGGAGGTTCTATCAAATCTTGCCCCATGGTGGCCCTTAAGAGAGCCGGTGGTTCGTTCTCGGGAGTAACGTCATCTTACACCCTACCAATTCTACTGAGAGAGTCTTTGACTCTCTCTTTGGTAGCACTGTCGAATTCCACACTAACTGGTACATGGCTAAAAAGTGGAATGTAGCGCCATTCCGTTGGATTGACAGCAGTTGCTGTCATCGGATTGCCAATCCGAGCAAGATTATTATAAACTCTGTCTTGCTCCTCTAGCCTGACAAACTCCTCAAATAAATTTCGCGGCCTTAACTGCGGTCCGCGAGGAGAGCTGACTTGACTGTTCGGCGTCTGCATGATTGAAATGAAATGAAATGAGAGGCAGTGGTTTATATACCCCTCTAACGCGACGCAACGTTCAAGTTGACTGATAGCAGATTCAACTTAATTATAGTATTCGCCAGTCCGAAAACTGCCCAGGGCAAACCGCGTGGAGGTTCTATCATGTCTTGCCCCATGGTGGCCCTTAAGAGAGCCGATGGTTCGTTCTCGGGAGTGTCGTGATGGGGTGGTGAAGGCGGGCAAAGATCTGCAATGAAAATGATATGTATTAGAATAGGATATACTATCTTATTTACTTTTCACTTACCAAGTTAGTCATCCTTTGGCAGTCTCGCGCGCTTCCGAATAGAAAATTTGTGCAGATGGCCGCGCATTCTCAGGCCGGCATGGAGACATTTTTTCGTCGGATGGCCGTTATAACATAGGATGGACTCGTCCAGATTTTGATTGACGAGTACTTCGCCGGCCAAATGATTATACCGAATAGGGATGTGAAATTCAAACAAACGATCCTCATTCACACGATTCCACTCACCCCTCATGCGCTCCAACTTCTCATACGCCTGCCTCTCATCACCCCGCCGAGCCACAGTCCTCTCCAACTCAACATTCCTCGCTCTCAACACACTCATCTCCTTCATCATCTCCTCAAACTTCGCTTCTGCATCTCTCATTCTTCTCCCCGCAGCACTCGCCCTCTTCTCACACTCATCATTCTTCTCTTCCAACTCTCGCGTCTTATTCTTCAAATCAGTCACACTACGCCTCATTCTAATATTCTTATCCGCTACCTCCTTCGACTTCAGTTCCTTCTTTTTCAACTCATCCAACTCCTTCACAACTTCATCCTTCACCTTCTTCAAACTCTCATACTTATTCACCAACAAATCATGCGCCATCTGCTGCGAAACATGCTTCTTCTCTTCATCCTTCAACCACCTCGCCGACTGCTTACGAATCCCACCACTCTTCACTTTTGGGGAAGATGAGCTCTTCGGGGGGTCGGTGATGACAATGTTTGACACCTCCGACGACGAAGAGCTCAACTTCCTCACACGCTTCCTCACACACTCCCTATCTAAATCCACATCATCCTCATCATCACTCTCAAGCACTCTCTTTCGCCCAATCTCAGCCTCCAACGACGCAACCGCTCTCGCCAACTCATCATTCTCAACAACATTCTCAACCTTACCCTCTCGCTCGATCGCCAACATTCGCTCCCTCTCTTCCACAATCAACTGCGTGAATCTCAAGTCACTCACCAAACCTCCACTACAGTCAGCATGCACTCTGTAGAAACGCGCCTCATCCTCATCACCCTTCAGCACTCTACACTTCACACACGCAACCTTATTCAGGATAATCATGTGGTCGGTGCCCGTCTTCTTTACATGCGCCTTGGCGTCCGCACTGCGATTAATTCGCCCACAAGTGCACATCTTGATATGATATTTTCTATTCTTGTCATTAGCCATGCCTGATTTTATCGTTAACTGTAAGATAATGAAATTTGTATAAGTTTGGAATCATGTAGTATACAGACTAAAGCATAACACTTAGTGAGGAATGATAGATTTGAGTGTAGTGAGTGGCACTCGATCCCGTCGACAGCCCGAAGGCCTTGTACTGATCACTAGGGAAGTGAGAAATCTTCCCCGATACCCGCTCTTTACAGCTGAAGACATCATTGTCACTGCCCCGAAGTGGTAACAGCAACGCCGAGTCAAAGGTAGTGATCAGTAGCTGGGATCTAACCCCTCAAAGCTGCCTTAGACTTAGTTACATTTCAAATCTGATAGCAGATTTGAACTCAGGATACTTGAAAACCTTAGTCTACATGTTAAAACTTTGAAAAAACTGAAAATTAGGAATTTTTAAAAAATTCCGCATTTTACTACTCATACTACTTTTAAAAAATTTTATCAGTAGTAAAGACACTATCAAACTCTATCATACAAACTTTGAAGTAAGAAGATAGCTTGCCTACTTCAAAAGATAGAGTCCTTTGAAACACCCGATATCGGGAGCTCAGAGCGACGACCGTCGCTTACCTCGTCTTTCGATGAAGTGATCAGACTGTTGTCGGGGGTTTATATATGCTCGGAAGAAAACTTAAAATGGCTCTATCTCCGAAAGTATTCATCGTAGCAACATGCGGTTTGTTGCAAACGATTCGTCTCATCATTCTTTATCATATAACTACTAAACCATTCTCATATGACCACGGGAAGTCGGTCCGTCAGCACATGTCCATGTAACATGCCACAAGTGAAAAAATTCCTAAGTGTGAGAGCTCCAGTGTGGTGAAAATTTTGAAAAATTTAAAACTTCCGAATTTCGACCTGGGACCTTCACCAAAACATTTTTGAAAAATTGAAAAATGTTTTGGTGACGGTCCCAGGTCGAAATTCCACACTTTGGAAAATTTTCAAAATTTTACCCACACAAAGCCACTCTGACACTTAGGATTTTTTCAGGTGAGCTCCGACCTAAAGTCTTAAATGGCGTCTCACACCTCAACGAAGACAGATATGAACAAGGCGTTTCTTTCACTGAATTTGTCTCACTCTTAGCTTTCAAACGAGCTATTGCACGACAAAATCCGTCCACTAGAAGCCAAGATCGAAGCTAGCTCTCCCGAGGGGGGGGGGGTCCGTGAAATTTGATGAAAGATGTTTTGGTGAAGGTCCCAGGTCGAAATTCCACACTTTGGAAAATTTTCAAAATTTTACCCATACAAAGCCACTCTGACACTTAGGATTTTTTTCAGGTGAGCTCCGACCTAAAATCTTGTAACAGCTCTAACTTTTGAACGGCTGGTCCGATTGACTCGCGGCAAAAATGGCGTCGAGCATTTTTTTCTCCTCTTTCAAACGAGTAGCTGTAAGACAAAATCCGTCCACTAGAACCAAAGTTAGAAGATTGCTGTCGGGGGGGGGGTCCGTGAAATTTGATGAAAAATGTTTTGGTGAAGGTCCCAGGTCGAAATGCCACACTTTGGAAAATTTTCAAAATTTTACCCATACAAAGCCACTCTGACACTTGGGATTTTTTTCAGGTGAGCTCCGACCTAAAATCTTGTAACAGCTCTAACTTTTGAACGGCTGGTCCGATTGACTCGCGGCAAAAATGGCGTCGAGCAGTTTTGTCTCCTCTTTCAAACGAGTAGCTGTAAGACAAAATCCGTTCACTAGAACCAAAGTTAGAAGATTGCTGTCGGGGGGGGGGGGGTCAGTGAAATTTGATGAAAAATGTTTTGGTGAAGGTCCCAGGTCGAAATTCCACACTTTGGAAAATTTTCAAAATTTTACCCATACAAAGCCACTCTGACACTTAGGATTTTTTCAGGTGAGCTACGACAGTCCACCCTCCCAACCTGGCCGGCACATCACCGCGCGCTACGACGGCCGGCCAGAGGGGGGGGACGTCAGCGAACCTGGCGGACGCACTTGGCCGGCACACCACGACACTCTGTCGTTCCATCCAGAGGGGGGGACGTCAGACTCAAAGCACCACGGCGGCCGACCACGACACTCTGCCGTTCCAGAGGGGGGGGACGTCAGCGACGGCGGCCATCTTGCGCTATCCAGAAGTGGAGTTTTACTTACTACTATCATCAAATTTGCCTGCAACCGATGAATTATCTGCATGCCAGTTTTGTATGGTATTTTCGGTTCGTAAAGTTTGTAGTAGTAGTATGTTTTATATTCTGTAATGAAAATCATGCATATCGGAAGTGTACATTCGGTATAAATACAATTCTTTTCGCAGAATTAAGGTGCGCTGATAACAAGGAACATGGTAATTTATCAAATTATCGAAGAAAGAAAATCTAAGTCAATAGCAAACGCTAAGTCATGCTGTTGTACAAAATGGCACACGTCGGTATGAAAGATGAGCGGCGAAAGTGAGTTCGAGAGTAAGGTATCACAAGCTGATGGGACAGACGAGATTGAGGCAAATTCGCTGGGAGAAGATGGTGAAGAAGATTCTCGGGATGTAGCATGTCTCTAAAAAGTTTCAGTGCTTGTGTTTCCCGTCTCGTTGTCAGGGGTGTAAATTTATCGCAATCACAATCAGAACCGCAAATAATGCGATGGCAACGTTTGCGCACTCTTTCGAGTTTTTCGGAATTTTTCTGATTTAAGCCAATAAGCAGCGGAGCGAGTACTCGAGGGTAGACAAAATTACAGCGTTGTATGCGAGTAATAACTCAGTTTTCAACAAGGAATACTTTAGGCGCTTTATGATAAAGAGCCTTTGACTAGCACGTCTGCATAATGTGTCGACAAATGCATCCCATGAAAAGTTCGCGCTGTAGATGACTCCTAGAATCTTTAGCTGGTTTTCAAAAACGATGTTCGTTGGAGATAAAGACATGGATCTCTTCTTAACGTACATGCACTGAGTCTTTCCTCGATTGAGAGCTAAACCATGCAAGGTACACCAATTCTCAACATTGTTAGCTTCACTTCTTATAGTTGCTTCAATGGTGCTGGGGTCAGTGACTGGGAACATAACAACAACGTCATCTGCATATTTAGACATAACAGAAAATTGAGTAAATGATGCCAATGAACTCATATGTGTGCAAAAGAGGAATGGTGACAGTTTTCCACCTTGCGGGATGCCAGAAGGTACTGCAACAGTAGAACTGAAACGATTTTTAATTTTGACGTATTGCATTCGATTTTGTAAAAAATTGCAGCACCACAGGAGAAACTCTATTGGCAGTTTCGCGTCAATTAGCGATTGTAGCAGGCTTGAATGCGTGACACGATCAAATGCTTTTGCCATGTCGAACGAGAGAAGAACAGATCCACAAGTTTGCATATCGTCTAAGCAGGATGTTACATATTCCACAATTCGAATATTGGCATGTATGGTAGAGTATCTGGGTCGAAAGCCAAATTGATTTGTACCATAGGCCTCTATATGTGCAGGTCTGATAGAATCGATGACGTATTGTTCGAGAACCTTGGAGAAAACAGATAATGCAGAGGTGGGACGGAAATCTGAAGTGGTGTAGGACTTTTCTTTTTTGGGAATTGGGGTTACGCCTGCACTTTTCCAAATTTCAGGGATGACTTGGTTTTCAAAGGAGAGTGCTATGAGATGTGAGAGTGGTCCAGCCAGGACGTCACTTGAAACCTTAGCAAGAAACGGAGGAAACTCATCATTGCCAGCAGCCTTCTTGGCATTCAGTCTTTCCAGCAACTTCCTTGTCTTTTCCACTGTCACATGAACATTCCATTTCCCAGTCTCCTCTACTTGGTTAATTTCTCTGATGATCTTCGACAAGTCTGAGGTTTGCCCACAGTTTGAAGCAAAAGCTGCATTTATTGATTCAGTGTCGTTATTTGCGCAGCAAAGATCACGCTGATTCCTTACATTGGTTACTGCCTTCCACAGACCATTAGGCTTTTGTTTTAGGTTCGTAATCCAGTTGTGCTTCGCCTTTTCTATTTCTCTCTTCACTTTTTCTTTGTGAGATTTGTACAGCTCATAATCATTACTCCGAAAGGCTGCATAGCGGTGATTTATTAGTACTTTTAACTTTGGGGTATACCATGGCTTTTCTTTACCTGTCATTTTGACTTTCTCAGAGGGAATATGTTTCATAGCATTGTTCAAAATGTTGTAGAAAACTTTACATTTGCCATCCAAGGTGGATTCGAGACGATAAAATTTCTGCCAAGGAAAAGCTGACAAATATGTTATGAAAGCGGCTACATAGCATTCACGAAAATTGTATACTCTTGTATAATATGAAATTCCGTCAGCACAATGAACGACTTTTAAGTTCTTACAGGGCTTCAAAAAAACCGTTTTGTGGTCAGAGCCACCAATCGCAGGACCAACGATAACGGGGGATCAATACATTTACTTAAACTACAATTTTGACAAAAGTACGAATTCAAAAGCTACTTAGATAACAAAACTTTATCAAGTACAGACTTTTTTCTGGTTGGAGACTTAACAACTTGTTCAAGATCCAAAGATTGTTCTATATGCTCTGTTGACAATTGGTTGGTGTCCCCAGCGATAAGAAAATGTGCGGAAGTAAACATATCGCAAAAATTTACGATGAAATCGTTTACTTCACTATATTGGAAACTACTAAGATTTGGGGGAACATAAAGAATTACCAAGACAACGTTTCTACATTTTAAATGTATTAGTGGACATTGTTGTATTAGTGGATAAATAGATATTGCGTAGAAAAGCATGGAGAGCGGATTACCTTGCATCACTCCTTCACTAAAGATTACATCATTCGTTCCTCTTATGACGAGGGGTGCAAAACCGCGATAAGTGTTGAATAGAAAGAGTGATGCTCGCGGCCAGAGGATGCGAGAGTTCCAGAGTCCTGCTATTCTGTTCACCGAATTGAAGGCGTTTCTCGCGTCAATCAATAGAATTCCCCATCTGACAGAATCTGAACAATTCTCTTCGAATATGTCCATCATTGCGTGCACAGCAGATTTGATGCCACCCTTCGCACCTGCACATAATTGTTCTTGGTTCCAAACAGTTAAAACGTCATTCTTTGTTATGAAGGCCATTGTTCTGCATATGAATATTCTTAATGTTCATAATCATGTTCTTAATTCTTAACATTCTTAACGGGCACTTATACAAAGCGATAAGGCGGTTTGACATTAGTGCTCTTATTTGATCCCAAGACACCACGGAATTCGCAAGACGTCGTATAAGAGTTGCAAGAGAATCACGAAGCCTTTCACTGTGTCTCCCAAACTTTAATAGATTTTCCTTCCAATGAGTTGAATCACACCCTGCTGGTCCAGCAGAACCATGTAGACCTCTGGTGGCCTTTTCGACATGAGTTGCCGTGACATATACAAATTGTTTCATAAAAAATGGATCACCCTTAAACATCGCCTTAACTTCACCTTTGTCTAACTCCGCCAAACTTGAACGAATTTCTCTGAAATTTGGAAGATATGTCAGTTGTGCTTACTAATATCATTGTTGGAAATTTCAAGCATGAATATTGAGTTGTTTTCCTGTTATAGATAAAAAAGTAGTAGATAATTTGATCTTCATTTAGCAATGTTACACAAAATCATACCTCACTCTTATAAAATTACATTTGTTTCCTTTGTTATGTAATATGTTGTTCTACAAGCCAAAAGCTATCAAGCAAAACAAAAATAAAGAAAATCGGTCAATCAGAGCCAGTATAGCACCATTATTCATCAACAATAATGTAACTGCTACATGTGATTAACTGGACTTCATGTTCCATAGCTTCCTGACTTCGTTGCGGTGGTGTTGGCAGCACTCCTGATTGCTTTCAGCTAGAAATCTATCTCTTACCGGTTGAAAACAATACAAAGCACAAATGAACAATAACGAGATCGCATTCACAAAAGGCAAAGTGTCAGCCTTGCTAGAACTAGGCTTTTCTTTGCGAGCTACAAGCAAGCGACTAAATGTCCCTTACACAAATGTGCATCGATGGCGTAATGATGATTTCGACTCTGTCGTAAAGAGGGCTCTGGCCGTCCACGCAAAACATCCAAACGTAGAGACCGCCTAATTTTGAGATTTGTTAAAGTTGATCCAAGTCTCTCGTTAACTGAGATGGCTGCACTAGTCTCGTCTATTTCTAAGTCCACTATTCGTAGAAGACTTATTGAGTCGAATTTCAAGAGCTGTAAGAGGCCCTCTCAGATCGAATTATCAGATCAGCCTACAAAAAGACGTCTCAGATGGGCAATGAGTCATTGTCACTGGCGAAATCAATGGGATCGGGTTGTCTGGTCTGATGAGGCATCAGTCCGTCTGAAGGATAGTGATGGTCGATTGAGATTATGGATAAAATCTGATCAGGAAATTCCGAGACATTTACATCGTCCCCGGGTACAAGGTGGTGCGACTCTACTGATTTAGGCTGGCATTTGGACCAATGGCCGCTCTGAACTTCACATGCAGCAAGGAACCATGAATTCTGAACGCTATGTGAATGTTTAACGAATGAACATTGGCCAAATGACAGATCAACTTGATGATCCATCGACTTGGTTGTTTATGGATGATAATGCTACGTGTCACAGGAGTAGTAGAGTCAACTTATGCAAGTCTCAATTAGGGCTTAGGACATCATCTTGGCCACCTCCTTCTCCTGATCTGAATCCCATAGAAAATGTATGGAGTATTCTAAAACGTAACGTTCGTCGTTCACTGCTACCTACAGATGGCGTATCACAACTTACGTCACTGCTAAAAAGAGAGTGGAGAAAGTTAGATCAGTCAAAAATCAACGATATCATCGAATCAATGCCTAGACGAATTGGTAATGTCATTGACAATATGGGTAGGGCCACAAAATATTAGCTTCTTAAGAACCGTTACTGTATCATAGCTTATCAGATTATATAAGGACATTTAAATATATTAGGGACATGAAATAACATGAAAAATACTTTCTGTATCATACTTATGTTTTATTTAGTCAAATTTTAGGATGATCCACTTTTTATGAAACGGACTGTATGTCCTCGCGTAGCGGTAGTTCATCACATTGGATGAAAGATTCACTAACAGGATTAGATGCTCTCGGGTGTTTCTCTCGTAGAGCGTCAATTACTTTCATAGTGGAATCTTTCAAAATGATATCGTCATTCGGGTGCAATACACCTCCCTTCTCTCTGTTCAGAACAAAACGGACTGCACTTGTGACATTACCCTCGAACATTAATCGTGTGAATACTTTTATAGTATGTTCCTGATCTTTCTTCAATTCATTGCCACTGAGGTTCTATTTATTTCTTCTTTTTCCTCTCCGATTGATGTTATCGCATCTTTCCGCTTCTTGAACCAATAATTTGAATTCTGATTTATCCCATAGGTCAAGACGACGAGTAATCAAACGTGTCATTGCCTTTTGTCACATTGAAATCTTTATGTAATATGACAGAATCAAATAACACGTTCACTCCTTTTTTTGAACGGATAAAGAAGAATTACCCAACAGATCAATTTCTCTGGTGGGATGGTCAACATAGAGCCTTCCCACACTTCCACCAGGAAGTCGGTATTTCGGTCCGTTTAACATAGTTGCACGATGCAACAGTGTCATGAGCTCATCGGGTTCGGAACCCTTTTCTTCAAGGGCACCACCAAATGCTCTAAGCATAAGGTATTTCACTTCGATTGATTGAGGGGCTTCAGTAGCTAGATGTGTTCGATTTTGATTAGAGTCATTTTTCACGACATCTGTCGATTCACTATGTGTTAGAAAGTTTTCGGTTATATCTTCATCTTGTTTATTCTCTTTGTCTATTTTAATGTCATTTTGATTTTCTCGGAATTTTTCTGTGATGCTTTCTTCTCGTCTTTTGCAGAAGTTTGTGTGCAGTTTCAAACCTCCCTCACTCTTCATCTTAATATTAATTGGATAGCAGTATGTACAATATGAGTAGTAATAAAACGGCGAACACTCGACCGGCTCGCCCCCCCTCAAGAACGACAGAGTGTCGTGGTCGGCCGCCGTGGTGCTTCGAGTCTGACTCCCCCCTCTGGAACGACAGAGTGTCGTGGTGTGCCGGCCAAGTGGGTCCGAAAGGTTCGCTGACGTCCCCCCCCTCTGGAACGCCAGAGTGTCGTGGTGGACTTGGGCGACCGCCAGATTTTGTCTTGAGGCTATAGTGTGCGATGATTTTCGAAAAACCGACAGAGTTAGAATTTTGGTCGTTTTGGGCTGTAGCGCCAAAACGAAGCATCGGATGGGAAAACGGAGGCCAGATTCGGATGCAGCGTGAAATTCTGCATCGGTATGGTGAATTTGAAGTCAATCGGAGAGCAAAAGTTTCGCTGACGTCCCCCCCCCCCGGCACCGACCTTTCAACTTTGCTTCTAGTGGACGGATTTTGTCGTGCCATAGCTCGTTTGAAAGCTAAGAGTGAGACAAATTCACTGATAGAAACGGCTTACTCATATCTGTCTTCGTTTAGATGTGAGACGCCATTTAAGATTTCGGGACATTGTCGAAAAACGACAGAGTTAGAATTTTGGACGTTTTGGGCTGTAGCTTCAAAACGAAGCATCGGATGGGAAAACGGATTTCAGATTTGGAATCAGCATGAAATTCTCTATCAACATGGTGAGTTTCAAGTCAATCGGAGAGAAAAAGTTTCGCTGACGTCCCCCCCCCCGGCACCGACCTTCCAACTTACATACAAACAAACATACAAACAGATAAAACTTTATTCTTAACATACGCACTATTGAAACATTAGTTTTAACTTGCAAACTATTGAAACTTTATTTTTAACTTGTTAACGGTTAAAACTTTGTTTTATTTCTAACATACAAGCAGATAGAACTTTATTCTTAACTTGTAAACTTGTAAAGCTTCATTCTATTTCTAACATATAAACAGATAGAACTTTATTCTTAACATACACACTATTGAAACTTCATTTTTAATTTGTAAACGGTTGAAACTTTATTTTATTTATAACGCACAATCAGCTAAGACTTTCTTTCTAACGTATACACTAATGAAGCTTTATTTTTAATCTGCAAACTGTTGAAACTATGTTTTTAGTTTACAAATAGTAGAACGCTTAGTCTAACTTGCAAACTATTAAATCTTATGATCTTATTTTACAAACACTATTGAAACTTTATTTTTTAATTTGTAGACTGTTGAAACTTTATTTTTAACTTGTAGACTGTTGAAACTTTATTTCTAACTGGTAAACTGTTGAAATGATATCTTTCATTTACAAATAGTAGAACGCCTTGTCCAACTTGCAAACTAGTAAATCTTGTTTGTCATCGAATCTAACTGTTTAAATCTTCATCATGGAAATCAATGTTCCACAGTCGGAGTAAACGTTTGAGATGATACATTCCTGGCAAACTAACTCATGAAGTAGCTTTGCTGTGATACATTTCTATCTGTAAACATATGGTAATGTTAAAGTGAATCTAAAACTTTTCAGCTTATTAATTGTTCATCGTTGCATCAACGCTTTACCTCGTGAACAGATATAATTTTATTTTTAATTTACACTTAGTCTAACTTGTAAACTAGTAAATCTTGCGATCTTATTTTTACAAACAGTTACACCTTTATTTCTAACATATACACTATTGAAACTTTATTTCTAACTTACAAACTCTTGAAACTTTATTTTGATATACAAACAGCTAAAACTTTATTTCTAACGCATACACTATTGAAACTTTATTTCTAACTTGTAAACTCTTGAAACTTTATTTTGATATACAAACAGCTAAAACTTTATTTCTAACGTATATACTATTGAAACTTTATTTCTAACTTGTAAACTCTTGAAACTTTATTTTCATATACAAACAGCTAAAACTTTATTTCTAACGTATACACTCTTGAAATTTTATTTCTAACTTGTAAACTCTTGAAACTTTATTTTCATATACAAACAGCTGAAACTTTATTTCTAACGTATACACTCTTGAAACTTTATTTTCATATACAAACAGCTGAAACTTTATTTCTAACGTATACACCATTGAAACTTTATTTCTAACTTGTAAATTCTTGAAACAGTTATAATTTTATTTTTAATTTACACTTAGTAACTAGTGCACTTAGTTACTAGTTCTTGTAAACTAGTAAATCTTGCGATCTTATTTTTACAAACAGTTACACCTTTGTTTCTAACATACACACTATTGAAGCTTTATTTCTAACTTGTAAACTCTTGAAACTTTATTTTGATATACAAACAGCTAAAACTTTATTTCTAACGTATACACTCTTGAAACTTTATTTTGATATACAAACAGCTAAAACTTTATTTCTAACGTATACACCATTGAAACTTTATTTCTAACTTGTAAACTCTTGAAACAGTTATAATTTTATTTTTAATTTACACTTAGTCTAACTTGAAAACTAGTAAATCTTGCGATCTTATTTTTACAAACAGTTACACCTTTGTTTCTAACATACACACTATTGAAACTTTATTTCTAACTTGTAAACTCTTGAAACTTTATTTTGATATACAAACAGCTAAAACTTTATTTCTAGCGTTTATACTATTGAAGCTTTATTTCTAACTTGTAAACTCTTGAAACTTTATTTTGATATACAAACAGCTAAAACTTTATTTCTAACGTACACACTCTTGAAACTTTATTTTTAACTTGCAAACAGCTAAAACTTTATTTCTAACGTACACACTATTGAAACTTTATTTTTAACTTGTTAACTGATGAAACTTTCTTTTAACATACAAACAGATAAAACTTTATTTCTAACGTACACACTGTTGAAACTTTATTTTTAATCTGTAAACTGTTGAAACTATATCTTTCATTTACAAATAGTAGAACGCTTAGTCTAACTTGCAAACTAGTAAATCTTATGATCTTATTTTACAAACACTATTGAAACGTTATTTTTTAATTTGTAGACTGTTGAAACTTTATTTTTAACTTGTAGACTGTTGAAACTTTATTTCTAACTGGTAAACTGTTGAAATGATATCTTTCATTTACAAATAGTAGAACGCCTTGTCCAACTTGCAAACTAGTAAATCTTGTTTGTCATCGAATCTAACTGTTTAAATCTTCATCATGGAAATCAATGTTCCACAGTCGGAGTAAACGTTTGAGATGATACACTCCTGGCAAACTAACTCATGAAGTAGCTTTGCTGTGATACATTTCTATCTGTAAACATATGGTAATGTTAAAGTGAATCTAAAACTTTTCAGCTTATTAATTGTTCATCGTTGCATCAACGCTTTACCTCGTGAACAGATATAATTTTATTTTTAATTTACACTTAGTCTAACTTGTAAACTAGTAAATCTTGCGATCTTATTTTTACAAACAGTTACACCTTTATTTCTAACATATACACTATTGAAACTTTATTTCTAACTTACAAACTCTTGAAACTTTATTTTCATATACAAACAGCTAAAACTTTATTTCTAACGCATACACTATTGAAACTTTATTTCTAACTTGTAAACTCTTGAAACTTTATTTTGATATACAAACAGCTAAAACTTTATTTCTAACGTATGCACTCTTGAAACTTTATTTCTAACTTGTAAACTCTTGAAACTTTATTTTCATATACAAACAGCTGAAACTTTATTTCTAACGTATACACTCTTGAAACTTTATTTTGATATACAAACAGCTAAAACTTTATTTCTAACGTATACACCATTGAAACTTTATTTCTAACTTGTAAACTCTTGAAACAGTTATAATTTTATTTTTAATTTACACTTAGTCTAACTTGAAAACTAGTAAATCTTGCGATCTTATTTTTACAAACAGTTACACCTTTGTTTCTAACATACACACTATTGAAACTTTATTTCTAACTTGTAAACTCTTGAAACTTTATTTTGATATACAAACAGCTAAAACTTTATTTCTAGCGTTTATACTATTGAAGCTTTATTTCTAACTTGTAAACTCTTGAAACTTTATTTTGATATACAAACAGCTAAAACTTTATTTCTAACGTACACACTCTTGAAACTTTATTTTTAACTTGCAAACAGCTAAAACTTTATTTCTAACGTACACACTATTGAAACTTTATTTTTAACTTGTTAACTGATGAAACTTTCTTTTAACATACAAACAGATAAAACTTTATTTCTAACGTACACACTGTTGAAACTTTATTTTTAATCTGTAAACTGTTGAAACTATATCTTTCATTTACAAATAGTAGAACGCTTAGTCTAACTTGCAAACTAGTAAATCTTATGATCTTATTTTACAAACACTATTGAAACGTTATTTTTTAATTTGTAGACTGTTGAAACTTTATTTTTAACTTGTAGACTGTTGAAACTTTATTTCTAACTGGTAAACTGTTGAAATGATATCTTTCATTTACAAATAGTAGAACGCTTTGTCCAACTTGCAAACTAGTAAATCTTGTTTGTCATCGAATCTAACTGTTTAAATCTTCATCATGGAAATCAATGTTCCACAGTCGGAGTAAACGTTTGAGATGATACACTCCTGGCAAACTAACTCATGAAGTAGCTTTGCTGTGATACATTTCTATCTGTAAACATATGGTAATGTTAAAGTGAATCTAAAACTTTTCAGCTTATTAATTGTTCATCGTTGCATCAACGCTTTACCTCGTGAACAGATATAATTTTATTTTTAATTTACACTTAGTCTAACTTGTAAACTAGTAAATCTTGCGATCTTATTTTTACAAACAGTTACACCTTTATTTCTAACATATACACTATTGAAACTTTATTTCTAACTTACAAACTCTTGAAACTTTATTTTGATATACAAACAGCTAAAACTTTATTTCTAACGCATACACTATTGAAACTTTATTTCTAACTTGTAAACTCTTGAAACTTTATTTTGATATACAAACAGCTAAAACTTTATTTCTAACGTATATACTATTGAAACTTTATTTCTAACTTGTAAACTCTTGAAACTTTATTTTCATATACAAACAGCTAAAACTTTATTTCTAACGTATACACTCTTGAAATTTTATTTCTAACTTGTAAACTCTTGAAACTTTATTTTCATATACAAACAGCTGAAACTTTATTTCTAACGTATACACTCTTGAAACTTTATTTTCATATACAAACAGCTGAAACTTTATTTCTAACGTATACACCATTGAAACTTTATTTCTAACTTGTAAATTCTTGAAACAGTTATAATTTTATTTTTAATTTACACTTAGTAACTAGTGCACTTAGTTACTAGTTCTTGTAAACTAGTAAATCTTGCGATCTTATTTTTACAAACAGTTACACCTTTGTTTCTAACATACACACTATTGAAGCTTTATTTCTAACTTGTAAACTCTTGAAACTTTATTTTGATATACAAACAGCTAAAACTTTATTTCTAACGTAGACACTCTTGAAACTTTATTTTTAACTTGCAAACAGCTAAAACGTTATTTCTAACGTACACACTATTGAAACTTTATTTTTAACTTGTTAACTGATGAAACTTTCTTTTGACATACAAACAGATAAAACTTTATTTCTAACGTACACACTGTTGAAACTTTATTTTTAATCTGTAAACTGTTGAAACTATATCTTTCATTTACAAATAGTAGAACGCTTAGTCTAACTTGTAAATCTTATAACATTTCATATGGGTGATAATGGTAGATGAAATAGTGTTAAATAAAATTAAGATAGCTTACACTTCTGATACAGGGATAGCAATCGACTGCGATCCATGTGTAAAGAGCTTGTTAGACTACGAAAGAGAAGTGTGTTATGTTGCGTGTGGCGCGTGAGTGTCCTCCCATTTAATTCCATTCATCAATTCGTCTCATTGATAGAGAGAGGTAGAACTCATGGTTCTCAGAACGTATGCAATGGAAAGTTTTAGGCAACCTTCGACAGTTGGCTAAATGTCGCCTTGGCGCGAATGCATACTACGTTGAGACAGAGGCAATCACTTGCAAACATGACGCAGAGAGGTTTTACAAGATTGACCATTGCCGAATGTCCCTTGCGGTATACATAGCTACGGGTTTCACCGCCGCCCTTTACAGGAACGCCCGTCGAAAGGAAATATTACACCGAACTTCATTTGCAACGTTCAAGTTGACTGATAGCAGATTCAACTTAATGATAGTATTCGCCAGTCTGAAGACTGCCCAGGGCAAACCGCGAGGAGGTTCTATCAAATCTTGCCCCATGGTGGCCCTTATCAGGGCCGGTGGTTTGTTCTCGGGGGTTGTCATCAGTCATCTTACAGCCTACCGATTCTGCTGAGAGAGTCTTTGACTCTCTGCATGGTAGCAGTGTCGACTTCCATGCTAGTTGGCATGTGAGTGGAGGGTGGAATGTAGCGCCATTCCATTGGATTGGTAACACTTGCTGTCATCGCATTGCCAATCCGAGCAAGATTGTTGTGGACTCTGTCTTGCTCCTCTAGTCTAGCAAATTCATGAAATAAATTTCGCGGTCTTAACTGCGGTCCGCGAGGAGAGCTGGCTTGAGTGTTCGGCGTCTGTATGATTGAAATGAAATGAAATGAGAGGCAGTGATTTATATACCCCTCTAATACAATGCAGCGTTCAAGTTGACTGATAGCAGATTCAACTTAGTGATAGTATTCGCCAGTCTAAAGACTGTCATCAGTCTAAAGACTGCCCAGGGCAAATCGCGTGGAGGCTCTATCATGTCTTGACCCATAGTGGACGATTATACGGTAGTGTGTTAGTAGATTTCAATCACTGAAAAGGGAAGATGAGAATATTTCATTTGTCTCATCAACGTTTATCATGGGAGCAATCATTGAAGGGACATCTAATGAATTACATTTCACTCTACTCCATATCATAAAGACTAACCTTTGTCGAATGGCTGAAGTACTCTGATCTGGCGAGAGAAAGCGTCACGTTGAGTATGAAGTCGAACGCCCAACATGAGCAACGGCTCAGAGGTTTCGGTCTAACAAACGACGAACAACCCGTGCAACACAATCCCTCTACGGCAGTACCCGTCGTCCCGAAGGGACGCTCGAGCAAAGGAGGTATTACAGCGATGATGTGCTTTATGAGCAGAAGTGAATCTCTTGATAGCAAGAGACTATTCAACTAGATAGCAAGTCAAAACAATCTGATAGCAGGACAAATGTATAGTCAGTAGATGTAAAGGCGATTGAAGCAAGTGAACTGTTTTTGTGATCTGTGTGAAGTCGGACTCTGGGACGATATTGACGATGAAGACCTTTTGAAATACATGCCATAATAAATTTTTTCACCGCCGCCCTTTACAGGAACGCCCGTCAAAAGAAAGTATTACACCGAACTTCATTTGCAACGTTCAAGTTGACTGATAGCAGATTCAACTTAATGATAGTATTCGCCAGTCTGAAGACTGCCCAGGGCAAACCGCGAGGAGGTTCTATCAAATCTTGCCCCATGGTGGCCCTTATCAGGGCCGGTGGTTCGTTCTCGGGGGTCGTCATCAGTCATCTTACAGCCTACCGATTCTGCTGAGAGAGTCTTTGGTTCTCTCCATGGTAGCAGTGTCGACTTCCACGCTAGTTGGCATGTGAGTGGAGGGTGGAATGTAGCGCCATTCCATTGGATTGGTAACACTTGCTGTCATCGCATTGCCAATCCGAGCAAGATTGTTGTGGACTCTGTCTTGCTCCTCTAGTCTAACAAATTCATGAAATAAATTTCGCGGTCTTAACTGCGGTCCGCGAGGAGAGCTGGCTTGAGTGTTCGGCGTCTGTATGATTGAGATTTCTCGTTAACTGTAAGATAATGAAATTTGTATAAGTTTGGAATCATGTAGTATACAGCCTAAAGCATTACACTTAGTGAGGAATGATAGATTTGAGTGTAGTGAGTGGCACTCGATCCCGTCGACAGCCCGAAGGCCTTGTACTGATCACTAGGGAAGTGAGAGATCTTCCCCGATACCCGCTATTTACAGCTTAAGACATCATTGTCACTGCCCCGAAGTGGTAACAGCAACGCCGAGTCAAAGGTAGTGAACAGTAGCTGGGACCTAACCCCTCAAAGCTGCCTTAGACTTAGTTAAATTTGAAATCTGATAGCAGATTTGAACTCAGCATACTTGAAAACCTTGAGGAAACATCCCAAGTTATTGCTTTGATCAGCTTGATAGCAAGCCGTAGAGAGCTTGATTCACCAGCGTTTTGCAATGGAGATGTTTAGAGGCCACCCATGACAAGATAGCTAAGACTCAACCGATTGGCGTTCAAAGTGCTACGTTGAGAACTGTGCTAAATGCCCAACATGAGACATGAGTTGTCCCAGCGGTTACGGTCTAAACTATGACACACTCCCTTGCCACACTTATCACTACGGCATCGTCCGCCGTCCCGAAGGATCACCCTGTCAGTGGAATATTACAGCAAAACTCTCCGTGTCTTGCTCGCTTTCAGTGAAAAGCCGCTTATACCATGAGAAGACTGGCTCAGACATCATTAAAAATCATCTAGTTGACTTCAGCAGGGTCGAAAACCCCAGAAAACCTCCAAAACTAGTGAATTTAAATTTTTCAACTTTTTAGCACTACTTATGAAATTTTATAAGTAGTTTATCACTTAGGGCAGGTCAATAGCGACCGAACCTTTTTTGAATCAAGTCAAACGGACTTCTAGAAGCAAAGTTACAAGCCTTTAAAGTTTTGAAGTCTTTTATGGCCTGGAGACGAAGGCCATCTCCTGGCTAACCTCTAAGTCTGACGCCTTAGCTGATATCAGCAATGAAATTTTCTAAGTCGGTGTCTTACAGAAACCCGGAATTTGGAAGTTTGAGATAATACACTCCTGGCAAACTAACTCATGAAGTAGCTTTGCTGTGATACATTTCTATCTGTAAACATATGGTAATGTTAAAGTGAATCTAAAACTTTTCAGCTTATTAATTGTTCATCGTTGCATCAACGCTTTAACTCGTGAACAGATATAATTTTATTTTTAATTTACACTTAGTCTAACTTGTAAACTAGTAAATCTTGCGATCTTATTTTTACAAACAGTTACACCTTTATTTCTAACATATACACTATTGAAACTTTATTTCTAACTTACAAACTCTTGAAACTTTATTTTGATATACAAACAGCTAAAACTTTATTTCTAACGCATACACTATTGAAACTTTATTTCTAACTTGTAAACTCTTGAAACTTTATTTTGATATACAAACAGCTAAAACTTTATTTCTAACGTATATACTATTGAAACTTTATTTCTAACTTGTAAACTCTTGAAACTTTATTTTCATATACAAACAGCTAAAACTTTATTTCTAACGTATACACTCTTGAAATTTTATTTCTAACTTGTAAACTCTTGAAACTTTATTTTCATATACAAACAGCTGAAACTTTATTTCTAACGTATACACTCTTGAAACTTCATTTTCATATACAAACAGCTGAAACTTTATTTCTAACGTATACACCATTGAAACTTTATTTCTAACTTGTAAATTCTTGAAACAGTTATAATTTTATTTTTAATTTACACTTAGTAACTAGTACACTTAGTTACTAGTTCTTGTAAACTAGTAAATCTTGCGATCTTATTTTTACAAACAGTTACACCTTTGTTTCTAACATACACACTATTGAAGCTTTATTTCTAACTTGTAAACTCTTGAAACTTTATTTTGATATACAAACAGCTAAAACTTTATTTCTAACGTAGACACTCTTGAAACTTTATTTTAACTTGCAAACAGCTAAAACGTTATTTCTAACGTACACACTATTGAAACTTTATTTTTAACTTGTTAACTGATGAAACTTTCTTTTAACATACAAACAGATAAAACTTTATTTCTAACGTACACACTGTTGAAACTTTATTTTTAATCTGTAAACTGTTGAAACTATATCTTTCATTTACAAATAGTAGAACGCTTAGTCTAACTTGTAAATCTTATAACATTTCATATGGGTGATAATGGTAGATGAAATAGTGTTAAATAAAATTAAGATAGCTTACACTTCTGATACAGGGATAGCAATCGACTGCGATCCATGTGTAAAGAGCTTGTTAGACTACGAAAGAGAAGTGTGTTATGTTGCGTGTGGCGCGTGAGTGTCCTCCCATTTCATTCCATTCATCAATTCGTCTCATTGATAGAGACAGGTAGAACTCATGGTTCTCAGAACGTATGCAATGGAAAGTTTTAGGCAACCTTCGACAGTTGGCTAAATGTCGCCTTGGCGCGAATGCATACTACGTTGAGACAGAGGCAATCACTTGCAAACATGACGCAGAGAGGTTTTACAAGATTGACCATTGCCGAATGTCCCTTGCGGTATACATAGCTACGGGTTTCACCGCCGCCCTTTACAGGAACGCCCGTCGAAAGGAAATATTACACCGAACTTCATTTGCAACGTTCAAGTTGACTGATAGCAGATTCAACTTAATGATAGTATTCGCCAGTCTGAAGACTGCCCAGGGCAAACCGCGAGGAGGTTCTATCAAATCTTGCCCCATGGTGGCCCTTATCAGGGCCGGTGGTTTGTTCTCGGGGGTTGTCATCAGTCATCTTACAGCCTACCGATTCTGCTGAGAGAGTCTTTGACTCTCTGCATGGTAGCAGTGTCGACTTCCATGCTAGTTGGCATGTGAGTGGAGGGTGGAATGTAGCGCCATTCCATTGGATTGGTAACACTTGCTGTCATCGCATTGCCAATCCGAGCAAGATTGTTGTGGACTCTGTCTTGCTCCTCTAGTCTAGCAAATTCATGAAATAAATTTCGCGGTCTTAACTGCGGTCCGCGAGGAGAGCTGGCTTGAGTGTTCGGCGTCTGTATGATTGAAATGAAATGAAATGAGAGGCAGTGATTTATATACCCCTCTAATACAATGCAGCGTTCAAGTTGACTGATAGCAGATTCAACTTAGTGATAGTATTCGCCAGTCTAAAGACTGTCATCAGTCTAAAGACTGCCCAGGGCAAATCGCGTGGAGGCTCTATCATGTCTTGACCCATAGTGGACGATTATACGGTAGTGTGTTAGTAGATTTCAATCACTGAAAAGGGAAGATGAGAATATTTCATTTGTCTCATCAACGTTTATCATGGGAGCAATCATTGAAGGGACATCTAATGAATTACATTTCACTCTACTCCATATCATAAAGACTAACCTTTGTCGAATGGCTGAAGTACTCTGATCTGGCGAGAGAAAGCGTCACGTTGAGTATGAAGTCGAACGCCCAACATGAGCAACGGCTCAGAGGTTTCGGTCTAACAAACGACGAACAACCCGTGCAACACAATCCCTCTACGGCAGTACCCGTCGTCCCGAAGGGACGCTCGAGCAAAGGAGGTATTACAGCGATGATGTGCTTTATGAGCAGAAGTGAATCTCTTGATAGCAAGAGACTATTCAACTAGATAGCAAGTCAAAACAATCTGATAGCAGGACAAATGTATAGTCAGTAGATGTAAAGGCGATTGAAGCAAGTGAACTGTTTTTGTGATCTGTGTGAAGTCGGACTCTGGGACGATATTGACGATGAAGACCTTTTGAAATACATGCCATAATAAATTTTTTTCACCGCCGCCCTTTACAGGAACGCCCGTCGAAAGAAAGTATTACACCGAACTTCATTTGCAACGTTCAAGTTGACTGATAGCAGATTCAACTTAATGATAGTATTCGCCAGTCTGAAGACTGCCCAGGGCAAACCGCGAGGAGGTTCTATCAAATCTTGCCCCATGGTGGCCCTTATCAGGGCCGGTGGTTCGTTCTCGGGGGTCGTCATCAGTCATCTTACAGCCTACCGATTCTGCTGAGAGAGTCTTTGGTTCTCTCCATGGTAGCAGTGTCGACTTCCACGCTAGTTGGCATGTGAGTGGAGGGTGGAATGTAGCGCCATTCCATTGGATTGGTAACACTTGCTGTCATCGCATTGCCAATCCGAGCAAGATTGTTGTGGACTCTGTCTTGCTCCTCTAGTCTAACAAATTCATGAAATAAATTTCGCGGTCTTAACTGCGGTCCGCGAGGAGAGCTGGCTTGAGTGTTCGGCGTCTGTATGATTGAGATTTCTCGTTAACTGTAAGATAATGAAATTTGTATAAGTTTGGAATCATGTAGTATACAGCCTAAAGCATTACACTTAGTGAGGAATGATAGATTTGAGTGTAGTGAGTGGCACTCGATCCCGTCGACAGCCCGAAGGCCTTGTACTGATCACTAGGGAAGTGAGAGATCTTCCCCGATACCCGCTATTTACAGCTTAAGACATCATTGTCACTGCCCCGAAGTGGTAACAGCAACGCCGAGTCAAAGGTAGTGAACAGTAGCTGGGACCTAACCCCTCAAAGCTGCCTTAGACTTAGTTAAATTTGAAATCTGATAGCAGATTTGAACTCAGCATACTTGAAAACCTTGAGGAAACATCCCAAGTTATTGCTTTGATCAGCTTGATAGCAAGCCGTAGAGAGCTTGATTCACCAGCGTTTTGCAATGGAGATGTTTAGAGGCCACCCATGACAAGATAGCTAAGACTCAACCGATTGGCGTTCAAAGTGCTACGTTGAGAACTGTGCTAAATGCCCAACATGAGACATGAGTTGTCCCAGCGGTTACGGTCTAAACTATGACACACTCCCTTGCCACACTTATCACTACGGCATCGTCCGCCGTCCCGAAGGATCACCCTGTCAGTGGAATATTACAGCAAAACTCTCCGTGTCTTGCTCGCTTTCAGTGAAAAGCCGCTTATACCATGAGAAGACTGGCTCAGACATCATTAAAAATCATCTAGTTGACTTCAGCAGGGTCGAAAACCCCAGAAAACCTCCAAAACTAGTGAATTTAAATTTTTCAACTTTTTAGCACTACTTATGAAATTTTATAAGTAGTTGATCACTTAGGGCAGGTCAATAGCGACCGAACCTTTTTTGAATCAAGTCAAACGGACTTCTAGAAGCAAAGTTACAAGCCTTTAAAGTTTTGAAGTCTTTTATGGCCTGGAGACGAAGGCCATCTCCTGGCTAACCTCTAAGTCTGACGCCTTAGCTGATATCAGCAATGAAATTTTCTAAGTCGGTGTCTTACAGAAACCCGGAATTTGGAAGTTTGAGATAATACACTCCTGGCAAACTAACTCATGAAGTAGCTTTGCTGTGATACATTTCTATCTGTAAACATATGGTAATGTTAAAGTGAATCTAAAACTTTTCAGCTTATTAATTGTTCATCGTTGCATCAACGCTTTAACTCGTGAACAGATATAATTTTATTTTTAATTTACACTTAGTCTAACTTGTAAACTAGTAAATCTTGCGATCTTATTTTTACAAACAGTTACACCTTTATTTCTAACATATACACTATTGAAACTTTATTTCTAACTTGCAAACTCTTGAAACTTTATTTTGATATACAAACAGCTAAAACTTTATTTCTAACGCATACACTATTGAAACTTTATTTCTAACTTGTAAACTCTTGAAACTTTATTTTGATATACAAACAGCTGAAACTTTATTTCTAACGTATACACTCTTGAAACTTTATTTTGATATACAAACAGCTAAAACTTTATTTCTAACGTATACACCATTGAAACTTTATTTCTAACTTGTAAACTCTTGAAACAGTTATAATTTTATTTTTAATTTACACTTAGTCTAACTTGTAAACTAGTAAATCTTGCGATCTTATTTTTACAAACAGTTACACCTTTGTTTCTAACATACACACTATTGAAACTTTATTTCTAACTTGTAAACTCTTGAAACTTTATTTTGATATACAAACAGCTAAAACTTTATTTCTAGCGTTTATACTATTGAAGCTTTATTTCTAACTTGTAAACTCTTGAAACTTTATTTTGATATACAAACAGCTAAAACTTTATTTCTAACGTATACACTCTTGAAACTTTATTTTTAACTTGCAAACAGCTAAAACGTTATTTCTAACGTACACACTATTGAAACTTTATTTTTAACTTGTTAACTGATGAAACTTTCTTTTAACATACAAACAGATAAAACTTTATTTCTAACGTACACACTGTTGAAACTTTATTTTTAATCTGTAAACTGTCGAAACTATATCTTTCATTTACAAATAGTAGAACGCTTAGTCTAACTTGTAAATCTTATAACATTTCATATGGGTGATAATGGTAGATGAAATAGTGTTAAATAAAATTAAGATAGCTTACACTTCTGATACAGGGATAGCAATCGACTGCGATCCATGTGTAAAGAGCTTGTTAGACTACGAAAGAGAAGTGTGTTATGTTGCGTGTGGCGCGTGAGTGTCCTCCCATTTCATTCCATTCATCAATTCGTCTCATTGATAGAGACAGGTAGAACTCATGGTTCTCAGAACGTATGCAATGGAAAGTTTTAGGCAACCTTCGACAGTTGGCTAAATGTCGCCCTGACGCGAATGCATACTACGTTGAGACAGAGGCAATCACTTGCAAACATGACGCAGAGAAGTTTAACAAGATTGACCATTGCCGAATGTCCCTTGCGGTATACATAGCTACGGGTTTCACCGCCGCCCTTTACAGGAACGCCCGTCGAAAGGAAATATTACACCGAACTTCATTTGCAACGTTCAAGTTGACTGATAGCAGATTCAACTTAATGATAGTATTCGCCAGTCTGAAGACTGCCCAGGGCAAACCGCGAGGAGGTTCTATCAAATCTTGCCCCATGGTGGCCCTTATCAGGGCCGGTGGTTTGTTCTCGGGGGTTGTCATCAGTCATCTTACAGCCTACCGATTCTGCTGAGAGAGTCTTTGACTCTCTGCATGGTAGCAGTGTCGACTTCCATGCTAGTTGGCATGTGAGTGGAGGGTGGAATGTAGCGCCATTCCATTGGATTGGTAACACTTGCTGTCATCGCATTGCCAATCCGAGCAAGATTGTTGTGGACTCTGTCTTGCTCCTCTAGTCTAGCAAATTCATGAAATAAATTTCGCGGTCTTAACTGCGGTCCGCGAGGAGAGCTGGCTTGAGTGTTCGGCGTCTGTATGATTGAAATGAAATGAAATGAGAGGCAGTGATTTATATACCCCTCTAATACAATGCAGCGTTCAAGTTGACTGATAGCAGATTCAACTTAGTGATAGTATTCGCCAGTCTAAAGACTGTCATCAGTCTAAAGACTGCCCAGGGCAAATCGCGTGGAGGCTCTATCATGTCTTGACCCATAGTGGACGATTATACGGTAGTGTGTTAGTAGATTTCAATCACTGAAAAGGGAAGATGAGAATATTTCATTTGTCTCATCAACGTTTATCATGGGAGCAATCATTGAAGGGACATCTAATGAATTACATTTCACTCTACTCCATATCATAAAGACTAACCTTTGTCGAATGGCTGAAGTACTCTGATCTGGCGAGAGAAAGCGTCACGTTGAGTATGAAGTCGAACGCCCAACATGAGCAACGGCTCAGAGGTTTCGGTCTAACAAACGACGAACAACCCGTGCAACACAATCCCTCTACGGCAGTACCCGTCGTCCCGAAGGGACGCTCGAGCAAAGGAGGTATTACAGCGATGATGTGCTTTATGAGCAGAAGTGAATCTCTTGATAGCAAGAGACTATTCAACTAGATAGCAAGTCAAAACAATCTGATAGCAGGACAAATGTATAGTCAGTAGATGTAAAGGCGATTGAAGCAAGTGAACTGTTTTTGTGATCTGTGTGAAGTCAGACTCTGGGACGATATTGACGATGAAGACCTTTTGAAATACATGCCATAATAAATTTTTTCACCGCCGCCCTTTACAGGAACGCCCGTCGAAAGAAAGTATTACACCGAACTTCATTTGCAACGTTCAAGTTGACTGATAGCAGATTCAACTTAATGATAGTATTCGCCAGTCTGAAGACTGCCCAGGGCAAACCGCGAGGAGGTTCTATCAAATCTTGCCCCATGGTGGCCCTTATCAGGGCCGGTGGTTCGTTCTCGGGGGTCGTCATCAGTCATCTTACAGCCTACCGATTCTGCTGAGAGAGTCTTTGGTTCTCTCCATGGTAGCAGTGTCGACTTCCACGCTAGTTGGCATGTGAGTGGAGGGTGGAATGTAGCGCCATTCCATTGGATTGGTAACACTTGCTGTCATCGCATTGCCAATCCGAGCAAGATTGTTGTGGACTCTGTCTTGCTCCTCTAGTCTAACAAATTCATGAAATAAATTTCGCGGTCTTAACTGCGGTCCGCGAGGAGAGCTGGCTTGAGTGTTCGGCGTCTGTATGATTGAGATTTCTCGTTAACTGTAAGATAATGAAATTTGTATAAGTTTGGAATCATGTAGTATACAGCCTAAAGCATTACACTTAGTGAGGAATGATAGATTTGAGCGTAGTGAGTGGCACTCGATCCCGTCGACAGCCCGAAGGCCTTGTACTGATCACTAGGGAAGTGAGAGATCTTCCCCGATACCCGCTATTTACAGCTTAAGACATCATTGTCACTGCCCCGAAGTGGTAACAGCAACGCCGAGTCAAAGGTAGTGAACAGTAGCTGGGATCTAACCCCTCAAAGCTGCCTTAGACTTAGTTAAATTTGAAATCTGATAGCAGATTTGAACTCAGCATACTTGAAAACCTTGAGGAAACATCCCAAGTTATTGCTTTGATCAGCTTGATAGCAAGCCGTAGAGAGCTTGATTCACCAGCGTTTTGCAATGGAGATGTTTAGAGGCCACCCATGACAAGATAGCTAAGACTCAACCGATTGGCGTTCAAAGTGCTACGTTGAGAACTGTGCTAAATGCCCAACATGAGACATGAGTTGTCCCAGCGGTTACGGTCTAAACTATGACACACTCCCTTGCCACACTTATCACTACGGCATCGTCCGCCGTCCCGAAGGATCACCCTGTCAGTGGAATATTACAGCAAAACTCTCCGTGTCTTGCTCGCTTTCAGTGAAAAGCCGCTTATACCATGAGAAGACTGGCTCAGACATCATTAAAAATCATCTAGTTGACTTTAGTAGGGTCGAAAACCCCAGAAAGCCTCCAAAACTAGTGAATTTAAATTTTTCAACTTTTTAGCACTACTTATGAAATTTTATAAGTAGTTTATCACTTAGGGCAGGTCAATAGCGACCGAACCTTTTTTGAATCAAGTCAAACGGACTTCTAGAAGCAAAGTTACAAGCCTTTAAAGTTTTGAAGTCTTTTATGGCCTGGAGACGAAGGCCATCTCCTGGCTAACCTCTAAGTCTGACGCCTTAGCTGATATCAGCAATGAAATTTTCTAAGTCGGTGTCTTACAGAAACCCGGAATTTGGAATGTCCGAAGCTATCATCGGAGCTCAGAGAGACGACTTACCTTTGGCAATCTCTCGTCTTAATGACAAGTCTCTGTCGGTTCCCAGCTTATATAGTGTGTGGCGATCAGCTGATGACGTAATACCCATCATCCAAATCTTTAAATCCGTCTATCTCCGGTTCTAGTGCTCCGATTGAGCTGGAAATACACCATTTCCTTGTAGAATTTGATGCTGAATCCGAATCTGGCCTCCGTTTTCTCATCCGATGCTTCGTTTTGGCTCTACAGCCCACAGCCATCGAAAAAATTCTAACTCTGTCGTTTTTCAACAATCTCCCAAAATCTTAAATGGCGTCTCACATCTAAACGAAGGCAGATAGGAGCAAGCCGTTTCTTTCAGTGAATTTGTCTCACTCTTAACTTTCAAACGAGCTATGGCACGACAAAATCCGTCTACTAGAAGCAAAGTTGGAAGGTCGGTGCCGAGGGGGGGGACGTCAGCGAAACTTTTTCTCTCCGATTGACTTGAAACTCACCATACCGATGCAGAATTTCACGCTGAATCCGAATCTGGCCTCCGTTTTCACATCCGAGCACTGCTTCCACTCGAAACAGCCCATTTTCAACCCAACATTCATCAGATTGCACGAAAATCATCGCACACTATAGCCTCAAGACAAAACCTGGCGGTCGCCCAAGTCCACCACGACACTCTGGCGTTCCAGAGGGGGGGGACGTCAGCGAACCTTTCGGACCCACTTGGCCGGCACACCACGACACTCTGTCGTTCCAGAGGGGGGGGAGTCAGACTCGAACCACCACGGCGGCCGACCACGACACTCTGTCGTTCTTGAGGGGGGGGCGAGCCGGTCGAGTGTTCGCCGTTTTATTACTACTAATATGGTATGATTCAAAATATCTTCATACAATTTTAAATCTCAATCAAAATTCCAAACAGGTTCTGGAGATTGTTGTTCCACTTCATTAGAGAAATAGCCACACTTGGGTCCAATCTTGTGGGTACCCAAGAATAAACCCAAGATAAATCTTGGTCTTGGGGGTACCCCAAGATTTAATCTTGGGCTTGGGGTATCCAAGCCCAAGTTTGGACCCAACCTTGGTCCTTTTGCATTCTCCGTCGCAATTTCGGATCTAATGCTCATCAAAGATATAAACATCATTATAAAATACGCTGATGATATCCACCTTATCATCCCACCAAATATAACTTCAACTCCACAGAGATTGAATTGTCCTCAATTCGCAACTGGGCAGAAGAAAATAACCTGACAATCAGTGCATCAAAGTCTAAAGAAATTGCCTGAAAAACCGACAGCTCAACAAGAACCTGAGCCATTACCTCAGATAAAGCGATATCAAGAACTAAAAATTTTGGGAGTCACATTCGCTGATCGCCTAAAAATGGACACTCATATCAACAATCAAATCAAGAAATACAACTGAAGTCTGTACGCCATCAAATTCATTAAGAACCGCGGTACGAAGCCTTAGTATGTCCACCAAATTTACAACGCTCTTGTCCTCAATCGTCTCCTTTATACGCGATACCAAGTTGGTGGGGCTTCGCAAACCAGAATGACAAGAGACGCCTTTACGAGTTACGTTAGTAGAAGCATCAAATTGAAGTACGGCAAGACGATCAACATTCAAGACACTATTGCAAAAATTGAAAACCACTTGTTCAAGAAGGTCACCACCAACCAGGGATGCGGAGGTAGTTGAACATCGGGAAGCAAGCTGAAGAGAACCTCATTTGACTGCCAAGCGACGAAATGTTTAGGTCAAGTTAGAGAGATCAATCCAAAGTGAAAAAACACACTCACATCTGACCACAGTTGGAAAAGTCGGAATTGGAATTGGAATTGACGATATTTAAATCTACGGGAATTAGAATTGGAATTGACCTTGATAAACCTCAATTCCACTTTTTCGATAGACCTGTGATAAATCTATTTGTACATAAATTGAAATCACAGTATTCGGCCGTTGTGTTAACTGCACGCAGAGATAAGAGAGAGAGAGAGAGAGATAGATCGACAGAGCTAGCTTTATTCTATTGTTGAATAAAGGGTGCTAATTGTGACTTTGATGGGCTTACAGCCCCGGACAATGTTAATTCAGCAATTAAGCAAACAATGAAAAGATAATCATCTTTGTTCAATCAGTTATTTAGTTATTTATCATGTAAGATAATTAATCAAAATAAAACGATTGTTGAATTTAGTTATTGATTGGATAAGCACAAAAATTGGAGATTGACTTAATTGTTGTATACATGAAAAAAATCGGTTCGGAAAGAGGAAAATTAACCCTGCATTAAAGTGCAGCCTGTCAGTTCAAATCACAATATAGACGGTGTCAACAAATTATTCTAATAATTAATGGTTCAATTAAAATGGCAATGACATGAAATATTATTCAACTTCCAATCACAACAATTGACAATATTAATTTTCAAGACTGTAGTTATACAAATACGATACTCAACGATAAAAGAAAAACTTTAAACTTGCAGTTCACTTCTTGATGTTGAATTCACTTCAATTCGATCGGACTCACTTATACCAAAATAATATCATAAATATCATGAATATCAGTGTCACTTATACCGTCAATCTTCAATCGCGCTCGTTGATGCACGTGTTGCCGCATACGCTACTGTGTTGTTGTTCGCTAGTAGGCAGTTGTAGTTGCTACTTCTGTAGTCAAGTTACACCGCGAGAGCCCGGAGTTCTTCTAACAGCTACTGAAGATGTCGTATGTGTTGTTGGTAGCTGTTGTTGTTTCAATTTCTCATCGTCTCCAATTTATGCAAATTTTTGACACTTGACGATAAATCTACTTTCTTTTGAAAATTGAAAGAGTTTCCTTTAATCTCTGCTCGTTAGCTTTCGACCCGACCAGATTTCGTTCTTATCACGGAATTTTTAATCTCCTTTTTTAACATGAACCATTAATCAGTTTTCATGATATCATTTTTATCGTCGTTTTTTCTTTCATCAACAATCACGTTATTCGCACATTGAATTTCTTTCTTCTGTCAGTTTATTAATAGATTTATTCGCATCTCTCTCTCTCTCCCTCATAGAAGTAGATAATAGTACACTAGAATGGAAGTTTGATATCTTGCCTATATACAATGGTGGCACATGGAAAAATTTATGGTTTGTAGATCAAATTCGATCTAAAACATTGTATCATAGTCAAACTATTTGCCAAGTTGGTTGTGGAAGTTGTTGGCAGCAAATTAATGCAGGATTTTTATGAAGATAATATTAAGTGAGATGGTGGCATTGTTTCATGTGGTATAGCCTACTATTCCCTGGGTTGGTATATTGTGTCGATTTGCAGCAGTCATTAACAACTATTTTTCAAAATTCGAATTAAAATTGGTCCACAAAGTCATAATTGAAAGTGGGCGGTGCACTGGTTGTAAGAATATCTCAAGAATTCAATAGAAAAATTCTAATTATAGGATGATTTCTCCTTCATACGGTTAAGAAACCTAGCGCTTTTGTCGAATAAACACATTGAAATCTTCTTCACCGACAATAATTTCTCAGATAAGTGAGTAGTCGCTGGAACGTTTCAATTAATCATTAAATGACACATGTGATATAGTGTGATGATATTTTGGAAGCTGATATTCGAAAGCATGTAAAGATTTTGAAAATTGTTCAAATATAGTGAACAGGGGAGCCCTTTCAAGTAAAATGAATACTCTGAGATTTCTTGACCTCTGATTTCAAGCTGGAGCAATGTATGTTCTGTAAATCGACATTGGAAGTTGCATATGTGACTGATAATACTCTTGATAGATTATAGGAGCGATATTTCAAAATGATGAACACAACGTTTTAAAGGATTTCTTTCTTTGTCATCCTGTCGCCGCAGTATTTTGTAAATTCACTATTGCTTTTGTGTACATGATCTTTGGACAAGGGGCAGCAATCCAGATCACAACTTGGCTTGATAAAGATAAATACAAATAAGAAAACATGGAAACCAGCTCGCACAATTTGCGTTTTGCCCCAACTTAGTTCCCCCGGCGTGTGCCATAATTTTCATGCAATTTTCATTCTAGGACTTTCTATGGCACTGTTAATTTCTATGCTCTCTCTCTCTCTCTCAGCGTTTGATTCTTTGCTGACCGTTAATTTTCTTTTCTCTTTTTCACAAGATGTTGAATATCTCGTTTACGAAACGAAAATGGCGTCGGCTGACCGGCTACATATATACATGTACATGTACACAAGAAATATGAACTATGAACATGAGAACGCACATAGGAACGACGCAGGGAACGGCACACAGAAATAACGAGGATAGGATGCGGGCACATGGGTTAAATTGAAGCGAGGAAACTTTAGATACATTAACATATACGCGTCATGCAATTATCGGAATTGAATCTCATTATGGAATTGGAATTGGAATTGGAATTGAATTGAATTGAACTGTTTCGACTGGAATTGGAATTGAAATTTCTGCTCTGGAATTGGAATTAAAAATTTCAGTGGAATTTTCCCAGCTCTGCATCTGACTGATACCAATCAACGTGGACAAGGACGAAACACGGGGAAGTAAGTGATACCTTTCATTTACAGATAAGGCAATCCTGCTCACATCCTTCTCGATTTTCTGTTGCTATGCCTGTCAGTCAGGGATACGGAGTCGGAGTACCAGTACAATGTCAACTCATGTAACAATAAATGCTGGTAAAACATTTTCTATATCTATGTTAGTAACTGGCGGCACCATCTTCTCAATCATGAGATTACGATTATAATGCAGTCTATTTTGTTTAATTTGATGCAGTATTAGCTGCGCTATCGCCAATTTCATGTTTCGACAACTTTTGTGTTGACGATAAGTCCACGGTATTCACTCATTAGTTGAGTAATTAAGACGTGCACACTTTGAGGATAAATGTATTATTCCACATAACTTTGGAACTACTGCATCGATTTTGATAAACGAAACGTTGTCTTCATCGTAACAGCAAGACGAATACAACTGGTTAATGATCATTTCCAAGCATAGCCAAAAATGATCCAAGCATAGCCAAAACTTTTCTGCCATCAATCAGATTTCCCAAGCGAGCCAAACTTAAGCTATCCAAGCATAGAACTAATTAGAAATCAAGTTTCAGAGCTCTACGACGCAAAACGCCGGAGATAGACGGCGTTAAACGCCTAAGCATGGCCAAAAATGATCCAAGCATAATATCAATCAGATTTTTTTTATAATATCAATCATTAGTTTATAATTATATCATTATTTTTATAAAATCAATCAGATCAATTTATTGTGAATACTGTCTACCAGTATGAAGTGATTATCTACGTGTAATTAAATAGGTCTACATAAGCATGTGTTAAATACACGAATAAGTGGTTTATTAGCTTAATCAATGATAATGAAGAATAGGCTATCTCCTGCGTTTTGTGTCGTAGAGCTCTGAAACTCGATTTCTAATTAGTTCTATGCTTGCATAGCGTAAGTTTGGCTCGCTTGGGAAATCTGATTGATATCAGAAAAATTATGGCTATGCTTGGATCATATTTGGCCATGCTTAGGCGTTTAACGCCGTCTATCTCTGGCGTTTTGTGTCGTAGAGCTCTGAAACTTGATTTCTGATTAGTTCTATGCTTGGATAGCTTAAGTTTGGCTCGCTTGGGAAATCTGATTGATGGCAGAAAAGTTTTGGCTATGCTTGGAAATGATCAATAACCATACAACACTGCAGTTCCAGTTTGTCAGTAACTGATATTTTTTCACCGTCAATCAATCGCCGACTGCAGTTTGTGAGACAATTCGTTGTCAGGGTGTGAAAATAAACACAGCTGCAGCAGTCCGATGATCTGCCAATCAAGTGAACTTAGGGAGAGTCCCCTAACTTAGGGAATTGCTAGGGAACGTTCAAGCATACCGACTAGGATTTCACGTAGCGAACCCCTAAGTTAAGATTCTAAGATAAAAATCTTAGGAATTGTTCTAGCATACGGCCCCTGGAGTCCTATCATTTTTGCTGGAGTCGGAGTCGGATTCCGGCCTATAAGTAGACCCGAAATATAATACAAACAAATTATCTATCCTCGTGCATAGCTGTCATTGTCATCTTTCTCCGTCAAACAAAAGGACAGAGACACTGCTGCATACAAAGCTTGTAACAGTTGAGGAAATGAACCGTGATAGTGAAAAAAGGATTGTCTTTTCACTCGATGATTTAGTAGTAGAGAAGACAAGCCTTCCGAACCTCGATCACACCTACACACCAAAGGTCACATCAGAGACCAAACTGAAATATCAGTTTGTTTGAGAGCATTAACCTCTTACCCCCACGTTAATCGTGTGTGATGGCTCCTGCAAGGCGCATTTTAAAATCGAAAATGTACTGATATTTTTTGAAGAAGGATGGGGATTTTCCTGCCCGGTAGAGACTAGAGAAAAACCGTATGAAGCTCACATCTACAAAATGAGGGGATCCCACTCGCATGCATCCGACTTAAAGCGACATTTGATAATTTTTCATCGAAAGTGATTGATAATTGATGCAGCAATGATAGGCCTAACTAAAGATAGGTTTAGGTAAGCTTATGATGTAGGTTACCAGTTTTTTTAAAAAAAAACTAGGCTATAGGGCCTATAAGCTATCGGAGTCCTATCAAAAGCCGGAGTCCTATCAACCCCCGGAGTCGGAGTCCTATCAAAATGATAGGACTCCGCATCCCTGTGTACCAACGAACAATAACAACATCGGAAGTAACTTTTTCAATCGAATGCTTCACGCTGACTTTACCATTTGACATTTCCGTCTTCAGTCTACCACTCATTTTATCTGACTGATTTACTAAGTAACTCACATAATTGTTTTTCTTCATCAGATGTAATTTGTCTTGCCATTGTCATATCAGAATAAAGCCTTTTATTATTACTACTTTTAAAAATATCAATGATGAATGAATATAATGAATACAGTTAAAAAATCGTAGGTATAGCTTAAAGTAAATCATGGAATTCTTAAGAGAAAAATACATCAAAGACATCTACTGTATAAGCCCCTGTAGGTGGCGAGATTCCTTTGATATTGGTTAAGTGATGGAGAATAGTCTTTGATCTCAATGCCTTCAGTTATTTGCGGGGAATTGGTGTTTTTGCACTGTTGCGATTGCATGCTTCAAAGAAATGTCGTTAAATTGAACCATTTTCCATGCAATAAATTTCTGTTTGAAAGTTAGTTGTCTTCTTATCCAATGTAATTAGCAGTGCAGAAAGTGTTTTCTTGACAACTGAATTGGTATACGACGTTATGAGTTGATTTTTTAAATCCATTTTCATATCTTCTTTGTACTGCATTGCAGCTTCAAATTTTACAGTATATCTTACATCCTCCGCCTATCATTCACTTCAAAATTGATATCATTCACAATTTTGATAATTCGTCTTTGTTCAATTACGCAACTTGAGGTGAGCTGTGCTTTGCAGTAATAAGTGAATTTGTTCTTTAGTATTTTACTTTTATTTTCTTTCTATTGATGAAGCGGTCAATAATGTGATTCTGTATAGTTGTTTGAGGTTTATACGTATTAGATAGAGTGCCTATTTCGAATACTTTAAGAGGATAAAGCATGAAGCTTGAAGGTCTGAGTGCCTTATTCTCTCAAAGTATGAGAATCTGATTTAAAGCATGTTTTCCACTTGAAAGCAGTGCTATATTTTCCCATAGAAAATAAAGCATCGGTGAGGAAAATAAAATGCAGCTATCCTAGATATATCCGTAATTTGTCCAAAATTATCTTAGATATAATTTATGAAAAATATCTGCGATTTACGGCAATTCTTATTTCAAAGTCATAGATATATTTCAAGCATTGTACTGCTAATTTCCATGATGAGTTAAATAATTTGACTAGAATTTTCTTTTCTTTGGAAAGAGCCAAATTCTAGTGATGAAATGAACTTTATTTGTCGCCTTGCATCTATTGCAGATGTCCTATCGCTTTATTTGACCTGTAAAGCAGATTATTGCCCACGCGAGAGATAATGTAGTATTATATCATGGATTTTTAGGGCAGTAATATCAGACATAAGAGAGGCTGCGTTAGCAGCCGAGACTGTCTGATATTTCTGCCCGCAAAATCAATGACATAATGCTATTGTATGTAACTCTTGAGAAGTCTATGAATATTGCAATTCTTGATCGTTGTTAGTCACAGATAATGGATGGTATGGAAATCTTTGATTGATTTTTATTGAAGTCTATGAAAGTTTGCTCTCTCTCAATAGATGATGATTCATGAAAAGTTTGAAAGTCTATAAATACTTGCAAATGTGAGTAGATTTGAAATTCAGATATTCTATCTAAAAATGATTTGAAATATCCATTTACCAATTCATTCATTAATGGATTCTCAAAATGGAGTGACGGACGACTGTTCATGGCTATCTGGTACGGTGAGAATTCTATGCAAAATTGGCGGGCGTATAATGGTGCATTATATACCCTACAATGCCGGGCAATAATGCATTTCAAACTCATTTCAATCATTTCTATGACCTACGTAGATGTCTATTTCCGTCATTACGGGTGAGCTCCCGTCATTACTGGTGTGGCTTTAACATTGGATGCATAGGAGAAAATTTTTGAGTTATCTATGGCAAAACGACATTATTGGTGTGGTGGCTCGCATAGCGGCCGAGGCTGTAAGGATCATTGATGCTTGAAAAACCTAGGCATGATTACTATTGTAGTAGATGCGTGCTATGATTCATGCACATGTAGAGGTCTGAAAGTTTCTGGCTATATACATAGATAGTGGTCTTTGTATTAGTAGCCGGCAACAACGACGACTATTTATGAGATACCACACCAATAATGTCGTTTTGCCATAGATAACTCAAAAATTTTCTCCTATGCATCCAATGTTAAAACCACACCAGTAATGACGGGGGCTCACCCGTAATGACGGAAATAGACATCTACGTAAGCCCGATATCCAAGCATTTTTATTTTTGTCCTGAGGAGAAAACAGTTCAGAGTACATGTGTACTAAAGTAAGTACGCAAGTATAGCACTAACTTATATGTGCGAATGTCTTCATTTTATTTTGTTTAAGCACTAATTACTATTTACTATGTGTAATTCGTGATTTCACAATGTTTATGTGATTAGGATCCTCTTAAAATTCCTTTATTTCGTTGATGTTGTAAAACAAGTATCTTTAGTTCTTGATGTTTTCTTATCAAAGAACAACCATGAAAGGTTTAAAATTTCAGTCTTGAAGTCAATTATTCAAAAGTTATTCGAACAAAGCTTTTGTTACCATCCGCTTCAATATTCATCTTCTTGTTTGGTGGGGCTTCACGCAGTACTGAAATAAAGAATAATTTGTTGATTAAATGGCAATTTTCATCAAATAGTCATCAAACTCACTTTCTGTGTGTGATGGTCCGACGCTTGATGAAGGTGAGTTGCAAAAGCTGCTCATCAACATTCTCGAAAAATTCTGTTTTTTGGAATCGCCAACGCATTTCAGGTACCGTTTGACGGAATCTGAGTTTTTGTGCCCCGTGACACATTGGATGTCTTGAACAGCGGCACCGTTCAACAGTTGCGCGAATGCAGTGCGCAGTGTACAATTTTGACAAATATGCGCTTTGTGAAATCGTTTTCATCAAGTTGCCCAATTTTTGAGCTCCTACGACCAGGTTAGCATTATACCAACATTTTGACTCACGCCAATTTTTCAATGGCTGGTAGAAGAGATATTCGGCATTTTCTGGCAATCTACTAATCAGAGTCTCTATGCCAACTACTGGACAGTTACATTGATTCTCTGCCTGATAGATGCGTGATTGTTTTTGATCAACGCATTGCTTTGAAACTGATGGTTGACGATTTTTTTGAACTGCATTCAAATTAGTTATCTCAACATACTTTCGACCTGTTGAATCGTCGCTGATAATCACATTCGACCTTTTCAAGTAACGAATCCATTCACGACCTCGCTGTCCTAAAAAATATATTATTGAAAAATACACCTCTTCTTGTAACTTGTGAGGCGTTGAACGATCAAAATACTCTCGCAATCTTTTTAAGTCTGCTTCTTCTAGTGATTCATACCGTTTCAAATTTCCTCCGCTCTCCAAGAAGCTCTTAGACATCGCCTTCAATATCTGATTGACCGAGTGGAAAGCGACATCGTTGATGATATCAAAGTCTAATGAGAGAGGAGGCTGCCTAAAAATTCGGAAAAGAGCAGCCCGAATGCAGTTCAGCGATGCTGGTGAATAGAACTTTCCGTCATTTGTTCTTAGTTCGGAATAAAAATACTTCAGTATATCGCATAACTCAGATTTTGACAAGTTGGAAAAGTCAGACGAAAAATTCTTTTCCTTGAGAAATTCAGTGAATTTTTGTGGAAATCTCTTTTGCTGTGATAATGTCGATGTGGGAATCGCTGACAGTTCTAGTGCTTCTAAATTTGATTGTATTTGTGATGGCAAAGTAATCGAGGCACTTGAAGACTGCGCGGAAGTCCGGGCATTAGAAAAATCGCTTTCTGATATATCAAGTAGCGGCAGATTTTCATCATCGCGTAAAAGTGATTGGATGTCAACAATTTCTTGAATTTCGACATTACTTAAGCCACAGATTGAATTATTGCTTAACTGGCTAAAATCTAGTAAACCGGAGTACGTCATTGCGCTAAGACCTTCGCCTTGAAAAGAATCTACATTTGAACGGGATTTTGAATTTGATTAAGACAGTGATATCTTCGAGAAATTACTAAGACATCTGTGTTTTTGGACTAACACCTGTAGCATGGGTATATGCATGGAATCCATGCCTGTAGTGACGGAAATGACCAGTAATGACGGAAATAGACATCTCATAAATAATATGACTATTGTATCGCTATGACACCATTAATGCTGCCTTTGATATCGTCTCGTGCGCTACGCACACTCGTCGATATGGCAGCATTACTGGTGTCATACCGATACAATAGTCTTATATTGTTGCCGGCTCTGGGCAGACATCAATGAAATAATACCGCATAGCATTCACTACAATAGGTATTCTATGGCCTCTGGAAGGCAAGAAAATGTAGAAATCTGAAGCCTCGAAGCGGCTGAAGATTTCTACGATTTTCTTGTCTGACAGAGACCATAGAATTCCTTATCTTCTAATCTCTATGTCACTATGGAACGCAATTATAAATCCTATTCTTTGCGCTACTGGTTGAAATAGAAATGAAATTGATTGAAATAACTCCAATGGTAGAAAGTGATTGAACTAAAACGAACTTGATTGAGTTAGCTATGAATCTGACTTGAAAAACCTGTATCTACTGAAATTTTATCCTGCCTGCCCCAGACGTCAGGATAAATTTTCCTGAAGGCTGGCGACTGGAAAAACATAGCACGAGGTTAGAAGATAATTTGCTCCAATGCACTGGAAGGAGCGCAATCTATGCCAATTGTGAGCGCTCTTGTCATGCTTTATTCATAGACTTCTAGAAATTTAAAGTCTATGCTTTACTATAGACTAGATCAGTGAATAAATATTTTCACGATTGATGAAGCTAAATTTCTATTCAAATACTCTTGATCATCATGGACATGACAATCACAATCTGTCCTTGATCATCATAGCAGGTCGTCAAATAAAATTCTCTACGAAACTCGTGCATAAGACTGCTTCATCATGGCATTCCAACTCTTTGCAAAAGATACTATGTTGGCAGACGAAATTGGCGACACCCCTTTCCTTTTTGTATTTCTTTATTCGGATTCGTTGATCATCAGTTATTTTATTTTTCTACTCTATGTTATGTTGAAACCAGCGTGCGTTACTTCAAAATTTGATGCTTATGAATTACTTTGTGATTCTGATATTTTCTTCACTACAGCCTTCAATTATGATCTACTTTTGTTATATGCTTTATACTATAAGTCGATGCATCAGTTTTCTTAAAGAGGTTGGAGAAATACTATAGTTAGAAAATAGTAATATAGTTAATAAAATAGTTAATAAAAACTATAGATTAATCTTACAATAAACATTATTATTTTTAAACTTTTTGTCGATGAAATCTGATTTAACTTCTTTTCACACTAGGTGAAATCAAAATCACAAGTTTATAATTCTTGAATGAAATACTGTCCACTTTGAAGTTTCAAATAATCGAGTAGTTCATCAGGTTTATGATGCTACTGTAGCCATAATATCTGAAACAGTATATTATCTCATTGCCAGTCTCGCTAAAATAATACTGTCAATACTTTGTTTCACAATATATTTCAAAACAAATTGAGTAGCAGCATCTGCATGCAGATGCATTTATCTTTCACTTAAAGCCGTATCGGTCTTGTATGATAGATACTCTTATCTTTGAGATTTTTATGAATATCGTTGTTGCCATTAACTTCAATTAACTTCACCAACTTGATGCAAAATACATAGATCTAAATATTTCGATGATAGATTTGATTCCATTATTCTCTTTACTTTCTGCTATCAAACCAGTTCGTTAGATAACAAACTGTCACTTCTTCATAGTGCCAGTCAAAGGTCACAAGACCAACAATACAAGAGTTTCTTTGACGATTTGATGAGAATAGCGAATTGATCAGCTTGATTTGATAATTTCAAGTACACTTTTCATCTTTGAATGACCATCTCAATGCTTGAAAGCAGAAGTCACCACTGAAATCCGTGCAGATATTTACATACTCATCGGAAATCCTGTGAGCAACGACATGTTTTGATGTCATGATTACTTCATAGGACTCGGTAGCTTCTTTCCGAACAGCTAGACACTGAATGCTGACACTAATTCCGAGAAACGAAGAGGATAAGAAAGTCAACGACCACGTCGTGAACAACGAACAAAGGCTCTATGCAAAAGCTATGCCGACTGCGAAAATCAAAAATTCAAAATTACTCAACGAGCAGCAAAAAAATTCTACGCTACGTTTTGCAAGCCAAGTCAATGAATATTAATTTTTTCAATGTATATAAAATTATGTCATAATTATGTATTATGAATTATGCACATCAACTGAAAATAAGAAAAAGGATTGTTCAAGATATTTCCAATATTCAACAGCCCACCGTCAGTGTTAATAAATAAATTACCTCAACAAAACATTTTCTCTTTAAAAGATAAACTACTCTAAATGCTTACTCAATCATTGAATTTCCATGAGCTCATCATCAGTATTCGTATAGTAATTAACACGGCTTGGACGGGTATTCAAAAAAAATATGGCGAAAGCCCCGTAAGCTAGTTATTTTTATTTTCTTATGGTCGATTAATTTCAGCTTTTATCTATAGATATTTTAATAAATCTTTATATATATATTATATATCTTTTATCTATAGCTATAGCTTTCTTTAATTTTTATTGAATTCATTTTTTATCTATTAAGGCAACAGGGTAGTGGCAATTTATAGGTGCCACTTGAATTTTCAGTGCTGCTTCATGGAATGATGACCAATCAGAGGAAATAGTGAATGTGCAATGTTTTACTGTTTATTTTGTAACAATATTTGCATTTGAGAATTGTTATTCAATTCTCCTATGTCCTGACCACATACATGGTATTGTTTGTCAGCCCGCAGATCTATGAGATTCGAAATCTCCTGTTGACCTCAAATGCGGGAATTGATGACTCACCCAATGACTGAGCATGGGAATATTTTAAATTTGAAGTTTTCCGGTGAAATGATGGACAGATCTTGATAACATTCAGGTTGCACTTAGGCGTTCTTTCAAACCCAGAGTTGAAAGCTTCAGCGTTAAAATGATATAACGGCGGTAAATAGGCAGGGTTTGCCGTGGGTATGGGGATTCTGTGAGGATAACTATGGGTATTGAGGTGATCCCCAAAGCTCCCGCATAGCGCTATCTATGAGGATCTGTGGGGATTATAAAGATTTTTGACATTCACTAGAAGCAATCAGAACTGACATCATATTACACAATCAACTTCGATGTTGAATTACAAAGTATCACGCAGCCAGCCCATCTCACCACTAGAAATGCATGATAGATCAATGCTGATCATGTTCACATTAGTAATACACGTTCAATAATTTTGAATGACTTATAATGATAGTTCCAGGTGTGTGTCGAGGACGTCCCAAGTGGAAGAATTCTGCAAGTCTCCTTTAAAGCAGAGCCCAATGGAAACTTACAAATATTTGCTCTAATAGTATAAATAGCTCAGATAAAATTATTTGTGATATAATTAAGCTTGTGTGATAAATGCGATTAATCCTTATTAACCTAGATTTTAAACTAATTACGATATAGAAGCCTTGTTGGGTCCAGCCCACAAAGCAAGACACATGAAAATGTTGAATGATTTTCGTCGGATACATGAACAGTGAGATAGAGATTTCTCACACCAAATCATTCAACTGTAAGCCATCTACTCGCATTGCAGTCATAATTATAATGACAGCTCAGATTCTTCATTTGTCCACGACTTGATAGAGCTTTCATTTTCATCTGATATGCATCCTTAACTGCACACTTAAGTGTACCTCACTAAATGATTAATTGTGCTGCATTTCATCACCATACACAAATGGGTCAACATCCTTCAAGTTCTTGTGCAATAATTCGGTGCCATGAGTGGTCGAGAAAATCAGGATGATTTTTATCGAAGTCTATAAGATTGATTCAAAGCTTTTTCCTTCACCACATGTACGTGTATATAGTCGATTTCTACTGCGAAACAATTCTAGACTTGAGATGCATAAAGGCCAAACTCGCTTTGATATTTTACTTCTCTATCGGTATTGATGGAGATAGAATTATCAATGATTGCTGCATTAATTCAAGTAATGAATATTAAAAGGGAATGTTCACACATATGAACATGGCATGATCCACTGAGCAACAAACGATGGCTATAACACATTAGTAGACCGCAAAAATGTAGTGAAGGCCTACATAAGAATTTTTGACATGTGACATTTTTGTGACAGAGTGACTATTTTGAAGTGCTACTAGCAATGTAGCAACATATGAATATTTTCTATTTATGTTCAACCCTGTCTTTGTATGTTGATGGACTTCCTATTATTTGAAAATAGCACCACTATAAGCAACCAAACGAATGAAAAATCTTCACATTAGGAACCCCAAATACCAACTTACAGGACAGCCCAAGATTATATTCTCACAAATGGAACACATGAAGCTCTTATATAATCTATAAAAACAGCCAAATACATGCACTTAAAATTATTTGCAGTAGAAATCGAGTCTTCACGAAAAGCAGCTGACTGAAAATATTGTGGGGACATTAAGGTCCTTCAGGACTTAAACTAACAGTTAAAATTTCAATAGATATATTGATAGATATTCATGCTTTCTTTTGTGAAACATGATTGTCTACAGCGAGGAATTTCAGAATAGTTCTTTTGAAATAAATGTGTGTATATTTCCTGAGAGTGCTTCGCATAACATGTATACATGATGTAATGTAAGCGTAGGTTTGATCTTACTTGATGCAGACTGGTTGCTTAGTGTTATAACAGCGAACGGTAAAAGACGAATATAAGAAACATCGAAATTTCAAAATAGCGAAATATAAAAATAGCGTACCATGCAATGATCGAGTGTTGTGCAGAACTAAGTACATGCTCGTATAAAATATTTCATCTCAACATTTTAATAGGGCCATGTTTCCTTTAGTCTACATGTATAGTTGTTGAATTTTTATACAGATGTGTTTCCTTTAATTAAGGGAGCAGCAATGCAAAAATTGTACCCTTAAAACAATCCTGTAGCAAAATGAAGTAGGATCGACATGGTCAATAAGTGAACCAAAACTCCAAAGTGAGTAAAAGAGGAAGTTTGAAAAACACAAGCTGATCAATAACCGATTTGTCATAAAGGCAAAGAAATAAAGACAATGTCGTCATATTGTTAAAAAGAAACATTTCGAGATAGAATAACGTTTACGGTAAAATATGTTATGGTAGTTTTATGGGAAAAGGGTGTCATATCTCATGAATCATTAAAGAATTAAGAGCGGAATGAGAGGAACCTATGTAAACTGTAAGTGTAAGCTGGCAGCAGACGACAAAAACCAACGTATCCGTAGAGATAGATAAAGAACACCTATCTGCTAATGCACATTTGTAAGTCAAATACGTGTGAATAGCGGGCTCCAATCCTTACTTGGACGTGCATTTAGTTAAATTTTTGGTACAACAATTTCTAGGTGGCAAGTCAGAAGCAACGCTCAATAATGATAGAAAATAGGCTACTACAATTTTAAAGAGCAATAGGCCTATACCGAAGATAGCAAAGAAAAGTCATAAAAGTTACAACACGCAGTCGGTGACTTTCTTCAAGGACTCCCATTCCACATCTCTGGAGTCAAATGCGGCCTTCGGATCGTTGAATGCTGTGCAGAAGTTCCACTAAGATGGAGATATTGGACATCAATCATTCTATACGAACAAGAGCAACATATTAATCTGGGGCTTATCCTGTGGGGTGTGGGGATTCTGTGCGGATACCCACAGGTTTTTCTGTGGGTATGGGGTAGGGATTCAAATATCAATCCCCACGGCAACCCTGTAAATCGGCAAAACGTGCCTTATTGTGCCTCATGTGCAAAATTTTCAAAAATGACTTTTTAAAACAGTATTGCTTTAAATTGCATTTTACATCAAGTCCTAAGAGAATGTCTTCAAATTCGATCCGCAAATTTGTTTAAATTTATAAATGCAAAAGGCCCTATGTGTCCATTTTGGTAATCGACAAAAGGCTTTATGCACGTGCAAGCTCATCCGCCATTCCTTTTCATAATTCAACGTAGCAAAGTGCGTCAAGGTAACAAAATTAAAAAAAAAGAAGCTAATGACTAGTTAATTTTCAATAGGTACAAAATATGATTTAAAAGAAAATTTTTATATCCTAAAATGTCTAAAAATTTAAAAAATGCTTACTAGAAGGACAAACAACGCTTCTCCTCTCCTCATGTGTGATGAATTGGCGAGTAAGTCGTTCTGTTCAAAATTATGTTTATCATTTATATATTGAAAAGATCCTATTTAACAGTCTGCCCATTCAGATGATAAGAGGACAGGTCTGTTTCCAATCAAAATACCAGATCTAGCTAACACAGCGGGATTACGTTATCTAAAATCTACCAGGTGTGTAAGAGAATTAATGTTAGTTCCTTAAGCTAAAACGTGAAATAAAATTCTACAAAAATATGCATACACATTATTTGACTATTTTTAATGAGGTCATCAACAGGAACTTGGTCAGGACGATCGCGTTTCGACCGCTTCATCCTGGACGCTCAAACCCGACCAAGCGCGGTCCTGTACATTTAAGATGCACAGCCTCAAAAGTTATATCTATAATAGGGAAAGATTAGCATCTATCAAAAAAAATATAGAGTCACTATTGACTGAAATGTACCTCAGGCATTTGCAAGAAGGACAGAGTCCTGCCAGTAGAGGTCAAGAGGCGGGGACATAGTCCACCTTCAACTCAAGACGTGCTGTAAAAACAATTCAACGTAGCAAAGTGCGTCAAGGTAACAAAATTAAAAAAAAAGAAGCTAATGACTAGTTAATTTTCAATAGGTACAAAATATGATTTAAAAGAAAATTTTTATATCCTAAAATGTCTAAAAATTTAAAAAATGCTTACTAGAAGGACAAACAACGCTTCTCCTCTCCTCATGTGTGATGAATTGGCGAGTAAGTCGTTCTGTTCAAAATTATGTTTATCATTTATATATTGAAAAGATCCTATTTAACAGTCTGCCCATTCAGATGATAAGAGGACAGGTCTGTTTCCAATCAAAATACCAGATCTAGCTAACACAGCGGGATTACGTTATCTAAAATCTACCAGGTGTGTAAGAGAATTAATGTTAGTTCCTTAAGCTAAAACGTGAAATAAAATTCTACAAAAATATGCATACAAATTATTTGACTATTTTTAATGAGGTCATCAACAGGAACTTGGTCAGGACGATCGCGTTTCGACCGCTTCATCCTGGACGCTCAAACCCGACCAAGCGCGGTCCTGTACATTTAAGATGCACAGCCTCAAAAGTTATATCTATAATAGGGAAAGATTAGCATCTATCAAAAAAAAATATAGAGTCACTATTGACTGAAATGTACCTCAGGCATTTGCAAGAAGGACAGAGTCCTGCCAGTAGAGGTCAAGAGGCGGGGACATAGTCCACCTTCAACTCAAGACGTGCTGTAAAAACAATTCAACGTAGCAAAGTGCGTCAAGGTAACAAAATTAAAAAAAAGAAGCTAATGACTAGTTAATTTTCAATAGGTACAAAATATGATTTAAAAGAAAATTTTTATATCCTAAAATGTCTAAAAATTTAAAAAATGCTTACTAGAAGGACAAACAACGCTTCTCCTCTCCTCATGTGTGATGAATTGGCGAGTAAGTCGTTCTGTTCAAAATTATGTTTATCATTTATATATTGAAAAGATCCTATTTAACAGTCTGCCCATTCAGATGATAAGAGGACAGGTCTGTTTCCAATCAAAATACCAGATCTAGCTAACACAGCGGGATTACGTTATCTAAAATCTACCAGGTGTGTAAGAGAATTAATGTTAGTTCCTTAAGCTAAAACGTGAAATAAAATTCTACAAAAATATGCATACAAATTATTTGACTATTTTTAATGAGGTCATCAACAGGAACTTGGTCAGGACGATCGCGTTTCGACCGCTTCATCCTGGACGCTCAAACCCGACCAAGCGCGGTCCTGTACATTTAAGATGCACAGCCTCAAAAGTTATATCTATAATAGGGAAAGATTAGCATCTATCAAAAAAAAATATAGAGTCACTATTGACTGAAATGTACCTCAGGCATTTGCAAGAAGGACAGAGTCCTGCCAGTAGAGGTCAAGAGGCGGGGACATAGTCCACCTTCAACTCAAGACGTGCTGTAAAAACAATTCAACGTAGCAAAGTGCGTCAAGGTAACAAAATTAAAAAAAAAGAAGCTAATGACTAGTTAATTTTCAATAGGTACAAAATATGATTTAAAAGAAAATTTTTATATCCTAAAATGTCTAAAAATTTAAAAAATGCTTACTAGAAGGACAAACAACGCTTCTCCTCTCCTCATGTGTGATGAATTGGCGAGTAAGTCGTTCTGTTCAAAATTATGTTTATCATTTATATATTGAAAAGATCCTATTTAACAGTCTGCCCATTCAGATGATAAGAGGACAGGTCTGTTTCCAATCAAAATACCAGATCTAGCTAACACAGCGGGATTACGTTATCTAAAATCTACCAGGTGTGTAAGAGAATTAATGTTAGTTCCTTAAGCTAAAACGTGAAATAAAATTCTACAAAAATATGCATACAAATTATTTGACTATTTTTAATGAGGTCATCAACAGGAACTTGGTCAGGACGATCGCGTTTCGACCGCTTCATCCTGGACGCTCAAACCCGACCAAGCGCGGTCCTGTACATTTAAGATGCACAGCCTCAAAAGTTATATCTATAATAGGGAAAGATTAGCATCTATCAAAAAAAAATATAGAGTCACTATTGACTGAAATGTACCTCAGGCATTTGCAAGAAGGACAGAGTCCTGCCAGTAGAGGTCAAGAGGCGGGGACATAGTCCACCTTCAACTCAAGACGTGCTGTAAAAACAATTCAACGTAGCAAAGTGCGTCAAGGTAACAAAATTAAAAAAAAAGAAGCTAATGACTAGTTAATTTTCAATAGGTACAAAATATGATTTAAAAGAAAATTTTTATATCCTAAAATGTCTAAAAATTTAAAAAATGCTTACTAGAAGGACAAACAACGCTTCTCCTCTCCTCATGTGTGATGAATTGGCGAGTAAGTCGTTCTGTTCAAAATTATGTTTATCATTTATATATTGAAAAGATCCTATTTAACAGTCTGCCCATTCAGATGATAAGAGGACAGGTCTGTTTCCAATCAAAATACCAGATCTAGCTAACACAGCGGGATTACGTTATCTAAAATCTACCAGGTGTGTAAGAGAATTAATGTTAGTTCCTTAAGCTAAAACGTGAAATAAAATTCTACAAAAATATGCATACAAATTATTTGACTATTTTTAATGAGGTCATCAACAGGAACTTGGTCAGGACGATCGCGTTTCGACCGCTTCATCCTGGACGCTCAAACCCGACCAAGCGCGGTCCTGTACATTTAAGATGCACAGCCTCAAAAGTTATATCTATAATAGGGAAAGATTAGCATCTATCAAAAAAAAATATAGAGTCACTATTGACTGAAATGTACCTCAGGCATTTGCAAGAAGGACAGAGTCCTGCCAGTAGAGGTCAAGAGGCGGGGACATAGTCCACCTTCAACTCAAGACGTGCTGTAAAAACAATTCAACGTAGCAAAGTGCGTCAAGGTAACAAAATTAAAAAAAAAGAAGCTAATGACTAGTTAATTTTCAATAGGTACAAAATATGATTTAAAAGAAAATTTTTATATCCTAAAATGTCTAAAAATTTAAAAAATGCTTACTAGAAGGACAAACAACGCTTCTCCTCTCCTCATGTGTGATGAATTGGCGAGTAAGTCGTTCTGTTCAAAATTATGTTTATCATTTATATATTGAAAAGATCCTATTTAACAGTCTGCCCATTCAGATGATAAGAGGACAGGTCTGTTTCCAATCAAAATACCAGATCTAGCTAACACAGCGGGATTACGTTATCTAAAATCTACCAGGTGTGTAAGAGAATTAATGTTAGTTCCTTAAGCTAAAACGTGAAATAAAATTCTACAAAAATATGCATACAAATTATTTGACTATTTTTAATGAGGTCATCAACAGGAACTTGGTCAGGACGATCGCGTTTCGACCGCTTCATCCTGGACGCTCAAACCCGACCAAGCGCGGTCCTGTACATTTAAGATGCACAGCCTCAAAAGTTATATCTATAATAGGGAAAGATTAGCATCTATCAAAAAAAAATATAGAGTCACTATTGACTGAAATGTACCTCAGGCATTTGCAAGAAGGACAGAGTCCTGCCAGTAGAGGTCAAGAGGCGGGGACATAGTCCACCTTCAACTCAAGACGTGCTGTAAAAACAATTCAACGTAGCAAAGTGCGTCAAGGTAACAAAATTAAAAAAAAAGAAGCTAATGACTAGTTAATTTTCAATAGGTACAAAATATGATTTAAAAGAAAATTTTTATATCCTAAAATGTCTAAAAATTTAAAAAATGCTTACTAGAAGGACAAACAACGCTTCTCCTCTCCTCATGTGTGATGAATTGGCGAGTAAGTCGTTCTGTTCAAAATTATGTTTATCATTTATATATTGAAAAGATCCTATTTAACAGTCTGCCCATTCAGATGATAAGAGGACAGGTCTGTTTCCAATCAAAATACCAGATCTAGCTAACACAGCGGGATTACGTTATCTAAAATCTACCAGGTGTGTAAGAGAATTAATGTTAGTTCCTTAAGCTAAAACGTGAAATAAAATTCTACAAAAATATGCATACAAATTATTTGACTATTTTTAATGAGGTCATCAACAGGAACTTGGTCAGGACGATCGCGTTTCGACCGCTTCATCCTGGACGCTCAAACCCGACCAAGCGCGGTCCTGTACATTTAAGATGCACAGCCTCAAAAGTTATATCTATAATAGGGATAAATAATAAACCACTTTCGTATAAACCACGAAATAATAAACCACGAAATAAACCACTTTCGTAAACTACGGGTAGGCTAAGTAGCTTTTTTCTAATTAAAAAGAAGGGGTCGCTAACCGAATAAACTGCTCTCCCGACCGCAGATTGATGTGTGACTTATAAGTAGAAAAAAACTAAGTTTCCCACGTTGGACGATCAAATTCAGTGGCAGACGTGCAGTCCGGACCGCAGAACAATGACTAGGCTTTTTCTAATCCCGAAATCCCGGGATTCTAGCTGCGGGATGCCTTTCAGCTGTCCATGTTTAGTAGTTATTTATCATTAGAGCAAAAAGTAGACAAATGGTAGTCCAACGTCAACGCAGTATGATCTCTTCATGTCCAGTATATAAAGACATTGAAGTTGTTGAAGCTTTGAACATTCTTGGAGTTGCATGGACTCACAAACTTAAATGGGACGTTCATTTCTCCAACATCATGAGAAGTGCAAATCGTCGACTTTTGTTATTCGTGAATTAAGGCCATTTGTAGATAAGTTCAAACTAATAAATGTCTATTCGTGTCTGATCGAGTCGCTTCTTCTGTATTGTACATCGCTCTTCGCTAACCTTCAGTATTCCACATCTTCTAGAATTGAACAACTTTTAAGGCGCTATCATCACATAATTTGTGATGAACTTGGTACATGTCATATCATTTTTGACTTTAAACTGCGCCGTAATAACTTGATTTGTAAGTTTTTAGCGAAATGCATCTCATCGAATCATCTGCTGCATGATTTATTGCCTCATCGCTTATCTCATGCGAAACACTTCTTCTTACTATTCTGCTCCACCTCTTGTCGCTCAAATTCATTTTCCCTATGGTCTGCGAGCTTTTCAACTTAAGACACTAGTAATCTATATGCTAGTGTAAGTAGTCAGAGACAGCATTTCTGAATTAATTTGCTGTTCACCGCCTTTGCTGTGAGATTTTTTCTTTAACTTGGTATGCTATAAACAGTTTTTGAGGTACTTTATCTTTGTAAAGCGAATGATTTTCAATTTGAGAAATAAACGCTTCATTATTATTATTATTTGCAGGGGTTCCAATCAGGGTAGGTGAAAAACATGTTCAATATGTTTTTTAATAAAAAATGCTTTGCTGTCATTGCATTCGATTGAAGCAATGTAAGCTTATCAATAATGTCGCTAAATAAATAGATTTGGCATTTAGAGTGAAAAATATCAGAATTCGATGAAATGTCTTTTGAGAAAAAAATTATTCAATTTTGAGTGAATTTTGAGAATTGTAGTGACGTTTGTAGTAGCCTTGATAGATAATATCACTTCACTAAATACTAAACAATAACTGGCATTAAATTTACATTATCGAAAATTACAGAAACAGCACACGTTTAGATAATATGACTATATAGGCCTACTGCCTACATCCCATGAAAGTGATACATTTATGAAATAATGGAAATGTTGATCATGAAGTAAATTTAATGACTTCTTGTATTTTATTAAGAAATAGCAAAGTGTGTGATGCTGAAATAATTTAGAACAAGTTCGTAATGTAATTACGTAAATTACTTTTGTAAATTAATCCATCGTTATTGTTAAACAGTAATATTTTCTAGTTCATCTGTTCAGTTCTTTGCAAAGAAAACACATTTTCCCGCCTTCACTTCGAGGTTCCCTCTTCAATATTTCATACATCAATCCCAATGTACCAAATTGACGTTCGCGAGCTGGTGTGCTGCATGAGTGCAGAATAATACTTTTGCAACACGAGATGGTTCCGCATAGCTTTTCTTTACTTCCATTAGTTATGATACTAAATTGCAATAGGAATTTAGCAGTTATCGAACATTTTGCCAGAGGGATATTTGACATGATTTTGACAGAACGATGGCAAATTTGGCACAATACTTCTGGCGTGAGATCTATATCAAAATTTGAATGTTTGGAATATTTTGGCTCATTTCGGCTCATTTCGATACATATTCACTTCTAATGTATTGCGGCATCAAGTTTTGATGAAATAAGTTGAGATTACATAAAGGATTCTCCCTATTAATAGAGATATTCACAGATACAAAATCATAGAATTTGAAATTACCTGCTTATCATGTATGCATGTTTGAAACTTGAAAATTCAAATTTCAAATATGATTTTTAAAATACTTGCACTTTTGAGTCCTGCATCTGATTAGCAATTATTGACATTTTTCAGAATCATTTTGCTTTTATCCTCAGTGTCTCCATAAAAGTCACCGCATTGAGTTGTTTCTTCACCTGCAGAAACTTATTACTAAAATGCGCAATTTCTGCACTATTTGAGTTGAACTGAAATTTAGAATTATTTGACTTTTGATCGCATCTAATGACAATGATGTAATCTCATAACGATTGATAAAATCATCATTTAATTAACCACCTTGACCAGATCTTTCTATTAGTGTATGTTTTATTAGTTTTTGCTGTCATTTTCCATTTCAAATAGTGATCTAATGGAAATGTGTCAAGAATTGGCGTTTTTTGACCTTTGACCTTCATCTCAGCCCAGGGATGACCTTAGAAATAAAACTGATGCTGTTTTTCTGCATCCCCATTCAATGCCCATTCGATTGATGAGTATAGTGTGTCAGAATTGGTGCAATAGTTTTGGAGATCAGTAGGGCTCCCTCCGCCCGGTGGTGCGAGGCTTAATAGTCGACCGTACATCTGAATTTCAAATAGGCCTACTCTGCTAAATACACATCAATTCTTTCATATGGACTTTACAGGATACAGTTACTATATGTATTATTGTGGAAGTCTGTCTACTGCTTGGAAATTCAGGAAATTATTTATTTAGGATATTAGGGGGAATGCAATTCACCAATAACCTTAAATTAAATTAGATGTTAATTCATGATGCACTTGCTACTAGTAGCAAAAGTGTTATGAATGGACAGCGATGTATGTGGACAGCAGGTGACTAACAATATGTACTCAAATCATCCACACTAACTCGTCAGGCCTACTGCAGACCTATTTCGGCATCCAAAGATTAGGTTAAAAATTTAGGATCTCCATTTCCAGGGAAGGAATTTCTAAAAATCAGAAATCCTTGGATTTGAAAAGTAACTGCGGTTGACATCCCTATATGAATGACTCACCACGCAGTATTTACGTGCATTGAAGTCGCCTTGATGACAATTACATCATTTTATTTCGATGATGTATGGAAAGATGTGCTTTCAAGGCGTTTAGGTGTCTGAAATATCAGCTATGACGAAGAAAAGGTCTTCATTTATGCGAGAAATTCTGTTAAGAAAATCGAGAGAATATTCGGTGCAACAGAGTCTGCGTGTAATTCAATGTATATTTGTTGTTCTAACAAAAGTTTTGACTTCAGTGCAATTTTATTCTGATGTAAGCATCTACGGTAAAAATTAGAACATCGAAATTCTACTCAATGGTACCACTAACTCATGCTCATTGATCCATATTTCTATAATTTGTGAAAAATTTTTGTTTAATTATCTGGTAGCACCACTTTCTAGATTTTTTTTGCTATATACCCATGGTTTTTAATATTAAGTCAAAAATGTTAATTGTTTTGAAATGCTCACATGCATTCATCTTAACAAATCAATGCCAATTTTTTCAAGAATGCCACCAAATTGTCTACTAAATCAAAAAATAATGTCAAAAGGTAGCGTCACCCGGGGTAATTATGAGCAAAATTGAAACGAGATAATTATGAGCAGCCCTCAGCTTCAAAAAGATAAAATAATTGAAAGCTAATACTTTGTACATAATTTTCATGGTATTTAAAAGTTGTGTGAAGATTTTCAACAAATTCTTCTTCTTCTTTGATTCTACACAGTCTGACAAAGTCATGGTACCGAAAACTCTTTACGCACAAGATTTTTCAGTCTTTTCGCATTTTGCGTAAACATTGGTATATTTTTACTAATAATAATGGTAAGTCGATACTCTTGCGGCAGAAACTTCGATAGTCATGTAAAACTTCCTCCAAGTTGACTGGATGCCATAAGTTTGGTTTACTATCTGATCGGGACGCTCATAATTACCCCTCTTTGCTCACCGGAAAATCTGTTTGACGGGGTAATTATGAGCAAACAAATTTATACTTTAAAGTGTCATTTATGATCAATATTACATTCAATATGAATTTTGTCGAATGTGAAATTGATAGTTAAATACTATATAGACTAATACAAAGCCCATATTCCTGCAATTGAGCTCACTTACGACGCTCGGATTCGACCTGAAAAATGGTACAGTTACCTGGGACGATAATTGTCACTTAACTTCATTGACATAGTCAGCACTTGTCTCCTGACAGTTATGCGAAAAATTCCTCTTTTTATAGCAACACGATGGGATGGTAACTCGAGATTTGACCAGTCAGATCGATAGTGGTGGGATATTCGTTGCTATTGTTGAGAATAAACCAATGACTATTGATTTAAGTTGTACTGTCATGATAAAGCAAGTTTAAGGTCATTCTGAGGTTAAGTCATGCCGCGATCATACGTCAGGAAGCGGGCGACCCGTCGTTCGCTATTTCAGTTTTTTTAATATTGAGTATCACTTTAAAGGAAACAGAGATGACGTTCTCCTAAAAACTGACTTTTGAATTGTAAAATCTGATGGTAGCAATAGCCCAGTTTCAGCAGCTTTATGCGCACTGGAGTAGATGGATGACAATAAACTGGAAATTGATTGTCATAAGTGTCAGCATTTGCTCATTTCTCATCGCGATTTGAATCATTTGTCAAATAAGATGATTCAAAAATTTTCAGGTTGATGAACAACTGTGCTTCCTTGGTGTAACATGGGATGCGAAACTTGATTGGCATGAAACCCTCGCCCCACTGCACTGTTTTCCGAACGGGCCCCACGTAGCGGGGGGAACCCCGTGCTGATCTCCCAAACTATTACAATTAATTTTGACAGACCACGCATCAATCGAATGAGCATTGAATGGGGGTGCAGAAAAACAGCATCAGTTTTATTTCTAAGGTCATCCCTGGGCTGAGGTGAAGGTCAAAGGTCAAAAAACGCCAATTCTTGACACATTTCCATCAGGTCACTATTTGAAATGGAAAATGACAGCAAAAACTAATAAAACATACATTAATAGAAAGATCTGGTCAAGGTGGTTAATTAAATGATGATTATATCAATCGTTATGAGATTACATCATTGTCATTAGATGCGATCAAAAGTCAAATAATTCTAAATTTCAGTTCAACTCAAATATTGCAGAAATTGCGCATTTTAGTAATAAGTTTCTTCAGGTGAAGAAACAACTCAATGCGATGACTTTTATGGAGACACTGACGGTAAAAGCAAAATGATTCTGAAAAAGTCAGAAGCTACCAGTTGCTGATTAGATGTAAAACCATAAAAAAATGCAAAAATAATGAAAAATCACATTTCAAATTTCAAACATGCATGCATAATAAGCAAATAATTTTAAATTCTATGATTTTGCTTCTGTGAATATCTCTATTAATAGGGAGAATCCTTTATGTAATCTCAACTTATTTCATCAAAACTTGATGCCGCAATACATTAGAAGTGAATATGTATCGAAATGAGCCAAAATATTCCAAACATTCAAATTTTGATATAGATCTCACGCCAGAAGTATTGTGCCAAATTTATTATCGTTCTGTCAAAAGTAGCATAATGCGTAGAAAGTAAGCTACCAGAAATCTAGTGGCCATTGGGGCGAAAAACGGGGCGAGGGTTTCTGAAATAACGTCCCCATGAATTTTTGTTCCTAGAAACCTAAAGCCCTTTCTTTGTGCTATTGATCTGGTACATATTAACACGTTCAATCATAGAAATTGACAACAATAAAACCTCTAGAATGGAAATTAAGCTTCATGCAATGCACAATCACGGCACATAAATCGCACGCATTTTCACTTAGATGCACCTGCCAACGTCTGCATCATTGGGTTAGAATCAGTCACATGAGTAAATCGAAGGTTTTAATTGGTTCTTCATGCCCCAACTTAGTTCCCCCGGATGTGCCGCGACCTTGAGTCAATTTCCATTCTAGCGAACTTCAGATAAACAGTTTATTTCTATGCGTTCAATCCTTGAGTGCGAGGCACCTCCTTTTGTGAGTTTGAGAAGAAAAATTGAACATAGCGCGCATCCCACAAATTCATATATGGCTCATCGGCATGTGATTGTGCTAATTTTCTCTCCCTCAACTATTGTCGTTTGATTCCTGGTGTTGCATTGTATACCTCTCTTGTTGATGATTCAAATTATCCTCTTCATCACCTAGCTCCCTCTGTTCTCCCATTCTTAGAAAAATTTGAAAGCCAGTTTGCAAGTCATGAGAAAAAGCAGTTCCTCTGTGACAATGATTCTTTTGTTGACTAATGGCTTTTCATAGATTGCAATGTTATGTGTTTTTTTATTACTTACGTCGGCATGTTTCAATTGTATCCTATCTTGACTGCCTTAAAATTTGATTTTGTTACATCGACTTCTGAGGTTAATTGTGATGAATTTAGTACCCTAGCCTCACGATTTTCACTACTGAGATTTTCAAATATACGCTAATTAGATTGCTATTAAGACATTGACCCTCGCCCGACTTCCCCCTTGCTGATCTCCCAAACTATTGCACCAATTTTGACAAACCACACATCAATCGAATGGGCATTGAATGGGGGTGCAGAAAAACAGCATCAGTTTTATTTCTAAGGTCATCCCTGGGCTGAGGTGAAGGTCAAAGGTCAAAAAACGCCAATTCTTGACACATTTCCATCAGGTCACTATTTGAAATGAAAAATGACAGCAAAAACTAATAAAACATACACTAATAGAAAGATCTGGTCAAGGTGGTTAATTAAATGATGATTAAATCAATCGTTATGAGATTGCATCATTGTCATTAGATGTGACACTAGGTGACATGCCACGCTCAATCACGCGTAATTCACGCGTGAACCACGCGCAATTAAACATGACCCTAAACATCCGTGGCTATGCGGGACATTGCTGCAACATCTGTAATATAAGTTAGTATAGTTGGCAGTCCTGGTATATAGACTTTGCGTCTCATGTGTCTACATGTATCATAGGCTAAACAATATGATAGGACCTCAATTTCATGCTCAGGGAAGACAGAACATGCTTAGTGGTTCATCCGTGGTTCAAGTGGCAGCGCAGACAACCGTAGACGACGCGCAAACTATAAACGCTCGCCCGCGTGTATTCATAAACATTTCCCATGTTTTTACAGCATCAGATCAAGTGATTTCTGACTCTTAGTGCGGCGCGTATGTACGCGGGTAGAAGAATAGAATGTCCTTAACCACGGATGTTTGGGGTGTTCCGCAATTACGCGTGAATTACGCGTGGCATGTCACCTAGTGGATCAAAAGTCAAATAATTCAAAATTTCAGTTCAACTCAAATAGTGCAGAAATGGCGTATTTTAGTAATTAGTTTCTGCAGGTGAAGAAACAACACAATTCGGTGATTCTTATGGAGACACTGAGGCTAAAAGCAAAATGATTCTGAAAAATGTCGGTAGTTACCAGTTGCTGGTTAGATGCAAAACCATAAAAAGGTACAAAAATAGTGAAAAATCATATTTGAAATTTGAATTTCAAATTTCAAACATGCATGCATGATAAGCAGGCAGTTTCAAATTCTAAAATTTTGCATCTGCGAATACCTTTATTAATAGGAAGAATCCTTTATGTAATCTCAACTTATTTCACTAAACTTGATGCCGCAATATACATTAGAAGTGAATATGTATCGAAATCAGCCAAAATATTCCAAACATTCAAATTTTGATATGGGTCTCATGCCCGAAGTATTGAGCCGAATTTACTTTCCTTTTGTCAAAAATTGCATAATATGTAGGAAGTAAACTTAGAAATCTATTGGCCAAAGCTTTTTTGAAGAAATTCATACTGACCTATCTCTTTGAACTCTACGGTACCAAGTACCTTGAATTTCTTTGTGACACTCAGTGCAATTTCCTTTCTGTATCTCTTGATAAAGGCAAGTGGCCGAAATATTAGGAATATAATTGCAGGATCGCAGAAAATTGTTTTTTTCTAATTGTTGAAATAAAGGAGTCCGACCGATGGAAAAAAAGAGCTGATTCAACTTACAGCCGAACTATATCTTAAATAGCAATCTATAAGGACATTTATAGCGAAAATATATAAATTTTCAAAAGTGTAAAAAAATTGGCAATTCAAAGCTTGTGATCAAAATTTTTGAATTACGATCTACAACACGAATATGAATGACTTATAGCAAGGGAATGAATTATGCAATTTTACCTCATTGCGCTAGGATTGCATTATAATAGCACTAACAAATACGTGTACATGTACAATAAATTGCAATGAGTGTATCCTAACAATCCGAAGAAGTGCAGCATGTCTCACTCTGTACTATAATTGGTATATGCACATAATATCAAAAGCCTGACGGACGTACGGTGATTACTTAGCGCTATGGAATGTGTTTAGAGGGGCTCCGGAAGCTGTCTTTCTTTGATAGCCGGCATGGTGCAATGAGACAATGAGCTTTAGCACATGAATTGTTGCTTTGTATGATGACTATTCGTATATGACTTCTACTGGAACAGTATACGAATACATATATCAGTGCTTGCCGCAAACATGTCATTCATTGTTATCATGGATGGCCGACCACGACGAACAGAAGTATACCTGTCAAAAGGTTTGCTTATGACGACAACACGAATGAAGATACATCAGAGGTTTCAAATAGCGACTGTGTATAAAAAACCACTTTACAAGGGACACAGTACGGATGGACTATCAGAGGTCTACTATGATTGGGAAATATGACATGATCATGAATGGTACTGATAAGATAGCCGAAATGTTAGCACCAGCAAAGATCCACAGAAGGACATAGAGTAAGTATATAGTAGGTAGAGTGTCGACTCAAAAAGGTATCTGTAATCAGTGAAAATTTTTATATGAAAAGATTCAACTTTTTGCGCAGATTACAACAGTTATTTGTGCACGATCAGACAAATTCGTGCACTTTTCTACAAAAGTGTATAGATTTGTATATCTCATAGGTGGCACAGGGTCTCGACTCATGTTCATTTAATGAAATCGAAACTGTATACACATTGAGGATTTAATAAATGCTGAGTTGCTACTCTACCTAATATACTTACTCTATGCAGAAAGACTTTTGTCTGGGTGAAGAAGCTGGACTTACAATTGTTACAATGTTTAGGTGTTGTAAATGGTTTCATTTTGGCACGTGCCAGTCACCATGCGTAGTAGGAATTTGCCTGAATACCATCTTATTCACATTGGCCAACCAAGAAATCCACGATGATCACTCAGCACTCTCTCAGGAAGTGTCACGACACCACACCCTACAAAGCCTGCAAAGCAGCAAGCAGCCCCAGAATCCTTGATGCACACCTGAGTATTATCCTTATGGGTCACCTCAGTGTCCCAATAATCCAGGTCTTCACATTGCGATTGCTTTGATTCCTACCATGCAACTCTCTAACTGAGTAACACGTGTTTTCTATTTTAACGCCTAAAGACCTTTAGATAAAAATATTCTTTGCTTTTTTCTTTGATAAATGGTGTGGTAGCAAAAATTATCTTTTCTTGCTGAAATTAGCCGGAATATACATCTGCATATTTATAAGTTAATGGCCGGGCTTAAAGGGCTAATTAAAATCATATGGTTTAAAACTAGCATATGGAATTGAAACTTAATTGGTTTACGCCACCAGAAGTTCAGGGAATGACGCTCAGGGAGCATTTACGATTTAGGCCAAGATTTTGTGATGTTTCACGAGTTTTGCTTCGTTCGTGGGCTACATCTTTCATCGATTATGACATCAATCTAAACTTCTTCATCACCTAACTTCGTTTTGATTTTGTAAGGGAGTGAAAAGATATCTTTTCTATGTAAACTGCAGAGAGGAAAATCAACTTATAATTTCCACGGGATCACAAAGCTAACGTTTCCTCCCGCAATTAACTTTTCCTGTGTAAAAAAATCATAGAAGTCTATAAACAAATTGTGATTAGCCAGAGACTACCAAGATATCGATATAGTCCCTGGATTAGCTCATTCATAGATTTCGCGGTATAACCATCAATTTCATAATGAACAATAGACATCTAAAAGCCACAAAATCAAAAGCTACATTCTTTCCAGAGGAAATTCGCTGCGTTCGGGCTGTACAACATAGCTGCGGGAGGAAAAGTTGATATTTTCTCTCTCAAGAAAATAGCTATTGTGCGTAATTGGCCTATGGTACAATGTGGAAGAAGGAAGGCAACAATGTATCCCGTAATGTTGATTTCTCTATCTATGCATGTGAAAGACATTTTTGAAATCTCAGTCAACGTATATCTGCATGTGTATTCATAGCATTGCTGCCCGCTTTTTTCCTAGATTGTTGCCTAGTTCATTTCAATTACGCACAAAAGTATTAACATAGATTTTTCCGGGCAACAGTGTACATTGTTGCCCTCAAAAATCAATGTTAATGTTATATCGTTACGTGTTCGAATCGTCTTACATGTCTGTATATGATGACTTGGCTGACACTTTAGCAATCATATGATGCACTGTCACATTGAGAGAGCGATCTCATCACTACTAGTGAGAGAGCTTTTTATGTTTTCTTCCTAAAGTCACGCACGAGCTTCTTGTTGCTTTTAATTTGCATATTGTCAGTCAACATGAGGAAAACGACAATTTTTAAACTATAACAACTATAACTCTTCAATCATTTTGCAAGTTACGAAGTATCAAACGTCGCAAAATTCCGTTTCTCTATGTAGATCCATGTGCTTCTGAGTTTGGTGCACTTAACAATGTACTGAACTAGCATTCATATAATCATTTAAAATGAGATTTGCATGATTTTGATTGCACTTTTAAGGCAGACATCTTCCAGAGTAGGCAGACATGTGATATTCGTCACATCCGCATTCGCTCCTCTTTTTGATCTTTATAAATTCAAATCAATGCAACAAAGTTTTCTTCATGAAAAATTTAGCTCAAGGCGGAAAGAATACCAAAAAACCTGTCCCAAGCATAGGCACCGATACTCTATCATCGGGAAGAAATTTCCCTGTGATCTACACAAATTATACATAGGCTATAAACCAACTATGTATCATGTGAAAGTGCATGAGCCGTACTTTCAACCAGATTGTAATTCAAGATTGTATTTGCAATGATTTTCAATTAGCCACTCTCCCCCAAAAATTGTCTTCTGTCCGATGCGCATTTCTCAACTTAAAAATGTTGTTTTAATTTCTTTATACAACGAGATGCATCATTTGTGTGTCTAGTTTTTGCACCAAAAGGAAAACAACAACTATGAATCATCACAATTGAGTAATTGCCCTGTATTCTTTCAGCCAGACTTTTTTGATTTTCCTCAAAATTTCAATTTCTTGCTGAAACCACATTTTTTATCCGAATTTCATGAAAACTCACAAAATTATCAAGAACCATAATGTTGTCATGCATGCGAAATTTTGTTTGAAAAGACAATGATTATCGTTTTCAAAATCTCATAAAACGGCCAAAATGTCCATCTGACTGAGATCACAAAATCATCGGTCTGAAGACACCAGTTGTGGTATAGGTTCACGTCTATTTATTTCAACGATCACAAAGGTAGTGACAACTTTAGTTCAAATTCAAAGTAACGTAGGCTATACATGTACGTGCAGATATTCATGGTATGATAACAAAGTCTATGACAAAGTCAGCACAAGTCAATGGATAGAGTAACACAGATATACCACATTCTTCCCTTCTTGAAGAAATACTTTTCAGTTTACAGGAACGAAACGATCAGGTAAGCGGTGATCTCTGCAGGAACGTCGAAGGGGTGCGCTGGCATCCTCAACGTCTTCTTCACCTTCAGTAACTGTAATTTCGGTTGATGGCAACTGTTCATCGTCGACTCGTCATTCTCGATTAGGAAATCACTCACATCGTGATAATTTTGTACTATCGCTAGTAACTTCACATTCGTCTGAGCCTTCTTCTTCCTCAGGCGCTCGAGACAAATGACGAACAGATACAGTATCAATTCTCCCGGTTCTTGGAAACAAGACCGTTACGTGGTACGGGGAATTCAACCTTTTCACGTAGACCTTTTGAACAAGAGGATCTGATTTCTTTTTTCGCTGAAAATTCTTCAGGAAAGCCGGCTTTCCGGGACTCAACCATGCAGGTAAAGTAGCCTCATTTGAAGAATTGTCAAGTAATGGACATTTGTCATCGAAAGTACATCTGCGTTGAAAAGCAAATAGTTCCTCATGCGGACTTTTGTACCGCAAGGCTCTTGACGGTAGTGTTCGAATGTTCATCAAAGCAAAATTTAATTCTTCGCCCCATTTCGAAATTGATTTAGATTTTTGCTTCAATCTGCTTTCAATAGTTTTCCAGATTATTCCGTTGTAGCGCTCATTTTGGCCATTTCCCTGTGGATGAAAGGGAGTCGTTCTAGTTTTCGTGATATTCCAGCTATCCAGAAAATTTTTGAATTCTTTGCAATTATTGAATTGGGCCCCTCGGTCACTGTGAATATAGCCAAACATCGTGAATAAATTCGTGAGAAACTTGATTATTTCTTTAGTAGTTGGAAGTTTCATAGGAAAAGAGAAAGGAAATCTCGGAAATTCGTCGATGACTGTTAACATCCAAGAATTGCCATTTGTACTCACAGGTTTAGGACCGACAAAATCAACGGACAATCTAACCCATGACTTTGGTGAAAGAATGACATTTGAATCTCTAACTTGACAGTATTTGGGTTTCAACTGAGCGTAAATGCTACAACCAGAAATGTGCTTCAGGACCAGTCTTCTTAATTTGGTGGTTTCACTCACTCGCGTTCTCAGCAACTCAAAAGTGCGATTTATCCCAGGGTGTCCCATTTCTTCATGAATCTTTTTGATCAGCAATTCAATGTCAGAATCATTCTCTGCATTAAATCCAGTTGCACAGAAACTTACACGACTCATTGCATCGGCCACTGTGTTGCTCAGTCCAGATCGATGTTCAATTTGATAATTGAATTCTGATAGTTCAAGTCTCCATCGTGTGACTTCTGCATTTTTGATTTTTGATTTGTGTTTCAAGTCGAATACCGTCAAGAGCCTTGCGGTACAAAAGTCCGTATGAGGAACTATTTGCTTTTCAACGCAGATGTACTTTCGATGACAAATGTCCATTACTTGACAATTCTTCAAATGAGGCTACTTTACCTGCATGGTTGAGTCCCGGAAAGCCGGCTTTCCTGAAGAATTTTCACCACACCAGTTATGTATAGTACAAATACAATAACTTATACAAGTCATTTGGTGTGGTTGCCACTATGATTTTCGGACTTAGCGTGAAAAATTTTTCCAAGATGTTGTCATGTAAAGTGAATTTACCTTTATTGAAATCGAAACCCGAATTTATACGATTCAAGTAAGTTTCTTAATCTTTCTTTTTTTGAAGAGGAATCGGTCTGATGTTCAGACAGACTGATAACAAAAAGGTCACATAAAAATGTCACTGAACGTTATACCTTTTAGAGCAGGACTATTTATCGAATTCTTCATCCTGGTTCGATAGATTAGGAAACATGTTTTGCATTTATCTATATTAATCAAATAATTATGCAAACAATAATTCACAAACAATACCCATTAATTTGATACTCCTAAAAATGATTAAGGAAGACTGAATGTTCAGTAAGACCTAAACCCTAGATAAATAAAAAGAAGGCAAGTAAAATCAATTGTTTCGGATAGTTCTGGCTAACAAAGCCCTTCTGTTGGATCTAGCAATAGAAATGCTTAGCTGTTGGTACATCTTTGCGAATGACATCATGGTCTGCATTCATCTGAAGGGCTTTTGGGCCCTCTATCCGTTGAAGTGACACTGTCGCTTCAACACCCCACACAGTGTGCGCTGCTACAGGTAACCACAGAAATAGATTCATTTGCATGTGGGTTACTCCAGAACTGGCATAATTCTATCCCGGTGTTACAGTACTCGCTCTCCCTCTGCTTCAGTCTCCTACCGGAAAATCTAAGCTCGGTTACATTTTCTGATCGGAAATTGTAACCATGCTCCTTGTAACCTGTTTTATTTTCCTAGTCTCTTTCATTTTCCTATTGGCTTTGCTGGTTTAAAAAAGACCAAGGACTATTTTTCCTAATAGGAATATAAATCAAGATTACAATTTCCGATCGGAAAATAAAACTGAGGGAAACTGAATATCGTAACACCGGTCATTGTTTGCAATGGTGGCAAGCGATAAAGATTGACATAGATATTCGTCTCTCTCTGGCTTGTGTAGGCTAACTGGCCAAACGCGCACATTACAGAAGCATCTCTTAGATGGCTGTTTCACACACAGAATTAGATTGTTTAATCGTATCACTTTGCTAGAAGTGCAAACTGATTCAAACAGATGGCACATGCAGGAACTTAACAAGTGGGCAAAAAGAAATTTATAATACCTTATAGAGATAGGAAAAATAGTCGTGCGTCGCTTGCGGATTGCTGTGAATTCCTTCAAAATGCTCCGATCGCCACGATTCCTTCAGATTCAAAGAATTCAGATCATTGCGCGAAAGTTTTCTCGATAATGTTGGACCCTCCGATCTTTTTAAAAAAAAGTTAGCAGGCGCATGAAAAAACGTTCACAAACTTCTCTGTAGAGCTTGACATCGACTGTCTCTTTGCTGTGTGATGCGGTTGATAACAGTCACTGAAACTTTGCAGAATTTGGCGTGTTTCATGTTGAACTGGCTGCTCATTGTTCGATTGCTATGGTATTTAGTCAGGAGATTGTGCTATTTCATTTACGTTACATGTTCCAATGTTTCCCTTCTAGTCAAACGGAAGAAGAGACGACCTGCCTAATTCTGTGGTTTCACACATGCGACTTTTTGCCGTGCTATTGTCGCTAAAGTTTGGAATTGGCTGTTCACATTGGACTTCGATGCGACTGTCAATCATAGGAAAGTAATCGGATCTCTCGTTTTCATAAGACATAGAAAGTGGATGTGTGTCAGCCTGTTGGAGGAGTTGAACCAAAATTACTCTGAAGGCAGGTTTCAGTGTTCTTGTTTTCATTGAAATCAGTAGGAAATTTGCTATCAGAATATCTAAAATGTATTGCATATTTCACTATGATATTCAAAATTAGCATAAGATATTCATATTTCAGCAATTTTGTCTCACCGTCTACTCTGTGTAATGGACATGTAAGCTCATTTGACAGACCAATTTAAAATTGCCTAATTTGAAATTTTTCCAAAAGTTTCCATTTTAACGATCATTTTTATCAAAATAATGATGAAATCAAGAGTTTTAGACCAATTATATTGGTGTGTAGTTGCCGCGGCTGTGATATTAATCTCGCAAATTACATAACAAAAATTCAAAATTTTCCAAAATTCTCATCACTACGGCCATGAGTACCCAATATGCTTCTAGTCTTTTGATAGCATTAAAGTCTTTCACTTTCAGATGCATTTCCTGATCTTCCTTCTCCTTGGAATCCGCAGCGGTCATGGTGATGTCCTTTCACACAAGTTTAAAGCTGAGCAGAAAGATTATTGCTTGGAAGTTGGAACCAATGTCTCTTTTTCCTTTGCCTCAGAAATTGATTGCGCCCGACTTTGTGTCTCAGCGCCCTCATGCAGTGGATTCGTGCTTCGACAAAGCCCAACTCGCTGTCTCATTCTCCACTCGGTTCAATACGATGCGCGGATGAAATATTTCTCCAGTGGTCGATGCGTTTTCTACCGTCGCATAGGTCGCAAAACTAGCAAGTCGGCGTGTCCATTAATCTTCTCCACCAGCTTCAAGTCCGCACCAGATCGGGCGTTCTTCATCTCAAACGAAACAATACAACTACAAAATGCCAAGGAATACTGCGCAGACAAAGGCGGACGTGTAGTTGAACAATACCCACTGGCATTCATGAAAGAATTTATCAAAACAATGAAGGCGGTTCTTGCTCCTGCAGAAAGGCGGAATACGAAATTTTGCATCATGTTCCCACAATTCTGGTCTTGCAATGTTTTCATGGGATTAATTGACTACGGTAGCGGTAGCTATTTATGGCCAAATCAGAACACCATCTATAATTCTGAACTTTATAAAAAGCAATTAAGTGAAGATCATTATAATGATCTTATTGAAGCCAATAGTGGACCGCCAACTTTGATCTTTACGTACGCGTATCGTCAAGAAGACGGTAGCCCTACCAAGGTCGCTAAGTATTCTACGGGAGTTAGGTCGGGTGGCGCGAGCGACTTGGCTTTAGCAGTGTGCGAATGTTCACTGTGAACGCAAATTATCACTTACCGCACAGAATCTTCTAAAAATATACTAATTCTATCTACAAAAGTTTCCCACCAATTTTTTAACTTTATTTCAACAACCCCATCTTCCCCTGAAAATAGTTAGGGGATATGTCATACACATTAAAATAACACTATATTCATAATCAAAAACTCAGTTAGCAGTCACTTCATGACTTCTTCACGGTGCGATGGAAGCAAGTTTTTGGGAGCAAAAAAATCGCCAAATCCGAAACCAATCTTGTATTAATCTAGAGTGTCATGCCGACTTGTTACTGCAGATTTTAAAGTATTGTGTTTCAGGACTTATTTAGATGAAGCAAAATATTCCTGTAGATTGCTTTTCAAAGGTTAAAAAGATGTTTTTTTCTATGATTGTTATTTCTTGCCCTATCCCAGAAACAGTTCGATCAAATTCAAAACAAAATAGCAAGTTAGAAACTTGGAGAGTTTTTTTTGAGACTTTGGGGAGTTTTTTTCTAACTTGCTATTGATGATAAAATGATCTCCCGTCGACTGGTCAACTATACGCAAAACAAAGTACACCAAATGAAAGCTCTTATGATGACGAGTCAGAATATCATCATTGTTTTGATATTCAAGGTCACAGTGAAAATTAATGTATAATGTCAGAAGGATGATTTTTTACCAGGGCTATTACTTCCTTCCCAATTTTAAATTTTGAATTCAAAACGTCTAAGTGTAAGTAGGATCTATAAGGGAGTTATCACTATCTGTTCAAAATGACAATTTAATATCAATAAGGACACCTGAAGACATTCATAGCGAAAATAGTTGAAAATTCGACAAATCTGTCGCAAATTCAAATTTTAGAAATCTCAACATTGTGAAGAAAGTATTCAGCCGATGTTATTTAAAATTGGTGAAAAGCTGTGGAATACGTAGAAAATAAGCTATCTTAAATTTGGAGTTCGTATCTTCCTTCGTTCAGGAGCTAGATAAAAAAATTCGAGGGGGGGGCGAGCGCCCTTCTCCCCCTCCAGTGAGGTGAAGTTTAAGCTAAGATGCAACGTTGTGCTAGTAATCCAGAAAATTTATGATGCCATATATTAGTATGGCCACACTTAATTAAATATGCGATAAGGCGTATTAAAATTCATTTATTGCAATTTTGAAATATTTTGAAATAAATAATTGAAATATGCAGTGCAGAGTGAAAAGCCCTCTACAGGAATTTCTTTATTTCATGTAAATAAGTCCTGATAGTGAACGAAGAAGAGTTTAAAATGGATTTCATGATTGGAGATTTTTTTGAGATGATTGCAAAACTTCAATTTGAATTTGAATTTCAAAAAATTCAAAATGTGTTGTAAAGAAAGAAAGCTCTCTACAGAATATTTTAAAATTTCCTATAGCAAGTCTCCATGACACTCGATTAATATAAATTTGGTTTCGGACTTGGCGATTTTTGTTCCCAAAAACTTATTTGCCTTCATCGCACTCTCTTGACGCGTCCTTAACATTTTCCACCATTATAATCTGTCCTTCTCCTACTCCTTCCAATTCCTCCACTCTTCTTCTGTGCGTTCCAGGTGTCTCTAAATGCCGTCCTTCCAGCGAATCCTTGGCCGTCCCATTCAATGTGTCATCGTGTCATCCATCTCTTACACTTGTTTCACTACCGTTTCGTCTCCCATCCTTACCACATGGCCTGACCACTTCATTCTCCTTTCCACCACTTTCTCTGTCACCGTTCTGTTCAATCCTGCTTCCTCCCTCAGCTCCGCCATTCTTCGCTTCTCCACCAACCTTACACCACAGGTGCGCCATATCCAGCTATTTTCACACACTTGCAACATCTTTTGCTGCTGTTCGGATGGTGCCATCGTTTCTAATCCGCATGTCAATGCTGGCAAGACACATGTTTCCAAAACCTTTCTTCGTATCCTCTTGCCAATTTTCTATCCGCCAGCAATCTTGACACTTTCCTGTATGCCCCAGGTTCAGCCTTTCTGAGTGGTTCTAGTCTTTTGAATTTTGTGGCCAAGATATAGGTCTGTTGTCATGTTCTACACACCATTCAATTGGTGTTCGTCTGCTCTAACCGGATATGTCTATCACTGCAAGTTACATGCAAGATTTTTGACATAAAAATTCCCTTGAAATGAAATTCAAAAACACTCCATTTTTGCATGTCCACACGAAAAAGCATTTTTTTGGATTGCTGGACAACAAAAGAAACACAGCATATATTTAAGCGGACTTTGACTCAAGGAACCCCTAACACCTTTGAATCAAAAAATTTTTCATGAAGATTACTCGAGCAGATGAATATTTTACTTTGAATGTATTATAAATAACCCAAATATATCAATATCAATTTAGATATTTTGATTAATTAATTACAATTTTATATATCAATTTAGATTTTTAATTCATATATCTATAATTCTTTAGTAAATACAAGCCGAATTTTGGAATCAATTAAAGGATCTTCTTTAGAATCTGTCAGCCACTATTATATTAACTTCAACATAACATGTTTTTAACAATACTAACACTCAATTACATGAAACTGCATGTAATGCGCATTTGAACATGTTCTATCATTATGTAACAGACCACTCTGCTATGAAAACGTAATCAGACTTGGTATGTTCTTGTCGAGTCTGATATATCCGTTATGACGTGTCCTCGAATAAACAAGAGGATTCGCTGGTAAAGTCGGTGGTTCCAGGTAATTGTGGACTGCACTATTTTTCTGAAGGAGCATAATCGATGATATGTCATCAATTATCATCACAATACATGATAACACACGACACTCAAAGCTAGCGGATTCATGGGACATGATATGATGCATCGGCTACGTACCGCTAAACACAATAAAGCTCCCTGATTATTCACGTGCAGATTATTTTGCAATACTTTAGCAGGCTTTTGTATTACTGGCGGGCAGATTCTAAAGAAGATCCCATTTAATAAATGATCATGCAAGTAGATACATTTTGGAATTGTTGCTACCGTTCGGCATGGTAGATTATTTTCACAAAGTGGGTGCTGCATGCAGTCACTGACTGCAGAGCTACAGGCAAGCTGTGATTGGACACAATCACTTATACTTTTTAAAATTTTAAAATTTCCAGGGTGTTATTATTTGTGTTTGAAACATCTTAAATTGAATGTTAATTATTTTAATATTTAGATTGAAGGTAGCTTTATGATAATCGAAGAATAATCAAGTTATGGCTAGCAGCCTATGTCGTGATTCTAGGTGATGAAATTATGCGAGCACATGTAGTGTTAACAGACATTAGATGATTATAAAGAACGAACGGAACTTATGTACATGTGCTTGTTTTAACCTTACTCAAGTTAGCTTTTTAAACTTTGAGTGTCATTAGAAATTGAAATGCTTTCTTCGATATTGTGTTTATTCTGAATTTTATTTAAATCGACAAGTAAAAACATACCAGATATTCGAATATTCGGTCGTCATCATTTCCGAATATTCGAATACTGATTTTTTTCGAATGGCAGAGCACTGATTCAAAAGGAGTTTTACATTTAAAATACCAAAATAGTCTTGAAAATTGATACTTGAAAATCAAAAATCGCTTACCTTAATATTCATTGATATTGCATCATTTTTCTTCAAAATGACATATTTTATCTAAAATCTTTCAAATAAGCCCATCTCAGAAACTCGACTACAGATCTCCTAATAGAAATTATATTGTGATTTAGCACACATAACTGTGTACGTGGGCAAACCCATTTCATATAACAACATTTCTCAAAACACTTGTCTTTTGTCTGTAAAATCTTTAGTTCTGGACCGATTTTCATAACTTTTTTTCATCTTGATTCTTAAGATCTCCCCTTTTCGGTCAAATTAATCTAACAAAGTTTTCTCATAAAAAATTTAGCTTAAGGCAGAAAAAATTCCAAAAAGCGCGCCCCAAGCATAGATACTCTATCTTCGGGAAGAAACTTCGTTGTGATCTACTTAAATTGTACATAAAAGGTTCTATATCATGTGACAGCGGATGAATCACACCGACTGCAATTCATGATTGCATTTACATTGATTTGGAACATATTTTCAATTAGTCTTGTCCTCCAAAAATTGTGTTCTGACCAATACCATTTTTTGTCTTCTGACCGGTTCGCACATTTCGCAGCTTAGAAATGATGTTTTAACTTTTCTTATACGACAAAATACATCACTTGTGAGTCTAGTTGTCGCATCACAAGGAAATAATCAACTATGGATCATCACAATTGAGCAATTGCGAATTTAGGAAAATGACCTGCGTTATTTCAACCAGACTTTTTTGATTTTCCTCCAAAATTTAAATTTCTTGCTGAAACCACATTTTTTATCCGGATTTCATTAAAACTCACAAAATTATCAAGAACTATAATGTTGTCATGCATGCGAAATTTTGTTTGAAAAGACAATGATAATCGTTTTCAAAATCTCGCAAAACTGCCAAAATGACCATCTGACCGAGATCACAAAATTATCGGTCAGAAGACACCTGGTAATATATGATACAAATACAAAACGCATACGAGTACTCATTTGGTGTGGTTGCCACTATGATTTTTCGGACTTAGCGTAAAAAATTGCCTGACCATATATGTAAATTTTCGAAGAAAACGAAGTTGCAAAGTTGAAAAGACAAAAATTGCCGAAAATGTTGTTATATAAAATAAATTTGCCCGTGTGTGATGCGAGCCTTGAAATCAATCATCCCCGACAAGCAACTTGTATGGGTTATTGTTTTGAGCATTTTCTTTAATGTGCTACCTATTTCTTGCCACTGTCATAGAGTATCAAGGTGGAACGTTCTCAAAGTCGGGGAAATTATTTGTGAACGAAGCAATTCTCCTTCAGTTTCATTAGTTCGGAGAGAGATTGTCACTGGATTCTTCAATGAGTGTGAGTCTGGCATCTTCCATCTTGCAAAATCTTTAGCTCCGTCTCATTTACTTCGCAGTGATCGTCTGTGTATTCCACAGAAATGGATCTGATACCCACGCTTCGAATCGCGCGCCTCAACTACCAAAGCGTGGATTGCACAGAAGGGAAGAAGTCTATCTCGTGTATTGTGGGAAATGGGACATCGACAGACACTCGCACAGCTGAAATCGCAAACATTTCCAATAATTGTATGTTAAATAGTGGTAGAATACTGCCTTCTGATTTGCCAAACTTTAAGACAAATCGAGACCAATCAGCTTTCGACTTGAGTCACTTGTTCATCAGTGGTTTCTCAGAGTCAAAAAAAGCGAAGATTGTAGGCCCTAATTGAAAAAATATTATAATAATTGGTTTGAAATAGTTTGATGTAATATGACTACTTGAATAAAAGGCTTTTTCGACAAGAAGCGCATGAAAAGCCTTAATTATTTTAAAAAATGATAATTGATGGATTGGAACATTATTCAGAAATACTTTGGTTGTTTTAGAATCAAGGATTTCCCTCAAAAAGGTTGACACCAGCTGATATCTGGTTTCTAGTATTCGGCATCTATCTGTGTTTGAATCCAGATGTCCTATAGAATCAGCAACTCAAACTGCCTACAGACTGATGACATGATTCGAAACAAAGCATAGATGATTACGTCGATATAACCACGTTATTTAAGCTCATATGCATTCTTCTTCATTTCACTAAATCATTTTCATTTAAAAAATTGTATTGGATTCTTGAATCAGCAAATTTTGCGATCGGTGTATTCGACAACATAGTAAGAATTGACCATGCCGGTAATAGGATCCTTCAATGCTTTTGCCAATCTAATAGAGTCTGAAAGTGTCCATCGATTCCTTCGAATTTCCCTATTATCTATTTCCATGGTGCATTCCGAATGCAAGACCTATTCGGAGACAGTATTGCTTGACTCCGTAGATATGATTTTGACCTCTATGCGTTAATAAAACTTTCTTCACATTCGCTTATTTTCCTCCAAATCGTGCGAGTTGTATGTAATCATTTTTAATATTTGAATTGAATTAAAAACACGACACGGTAAAAAAATCGAAGGATCCAGGAAACGGAAGATACTAAAGTTAAACAACTACCCTAGTGGAGAATCCTGTAAATAATTAGATAACTTTAAGTCAAGAACGAATGAATATAAATTAATACTAACTACATAGAGCAACCTACCCCAGTACAGAGTAGGAATTGAAATACGAATAAAGGCTAGCCGATCCAACTTAAGACGGGATGGGAAGTAAATGAAAACTTATAAACGATTTCGTAAAAAACGAATTATTTATGCAATGAACATTCATACTCTACAAGGACACATTCATACTCTGCCTACTTTGCCACTGGTCTATCGAGTCAACAAGTTCTGGCATACATAACCCCCCCCGCGATTTCTTCGAAGGGGCTAGACAATACTTAATGTTGCCTCGCAACCGCTTGCACGAAACATTATCGACAGATTAATCAGAACTTTATGGTGGGGGAAATTTCCTTGCGATTCCAAGATTGGCCTGCCAAATCTTTACAGTGCAGTGAAATTTCAATTTCAATGTGTTTTATAATGACTGGGAACTTGACTTTCCTCTGTTGCTCAAGATTTAATGTCAATGCAGTGAATATATTCAATGAAGTTTATGTCTTATTCTTCTGATGTGTCTGTACACTGTAGCTATTCATATGCTTCAAAATATACAGTACTGTGCACTAAATTAGAAACTTTTTCATTTTTTAAAGAATAATAATACTCTAGTCCCAACAACGATGTGTTCATTCAACATCACTCTTTGAGTGAGCCATCTTGAGTAAGAAACATAAAAATATGACAAAATATGTATTAAGATGCACTAATATTTTACAATGTCACCTTTCTTCTGCAGAACAGCTGTGATTCGCTTCGGTATGCTTATCGTAAGTTTCTCTTAGTAATCTTGTGAGGTATGGTGATGCCAGATGATGATGATGATTGCAGTGATAAATTCTGATTTCGTTCGCGGATATCTCTCATTTTTACGCGCTTCTTCAGATAAGTCCACAGGTTTTCCTAACGAAATTGCCAAAAAATGTAATTAATTGCGGCATTTTTCTTGCAATTTCTTGTAATTCAATTGAGCAATTAATTACATTAGTTTCATATTTTCCCACAATAATTGTAATTAGTATACAATTTCCTACAATAAAGATAATCGATTTATCAATTTTTTACAGTTTTTCCAATTGATTCTTAGTTCTCCTAGATTTACTTGAATAATCGCCCGGACGTTTAATAGAGATTTCGCTCTTTATGGGGGTTCATTCGATTTATTCGAGGTTGGACAGTTATTTGGGGTGGTCGATAATATAATTCGATCTACATGCGTACGAGCATGCTGCATTTCTCGAAACGGTGGCTTGTGATAACATGCGCTGCGAGTGCAATTTTTTTTACTGATTCCAAAGCATATTCCAAATTGAACTTTTAATTTGAAAATGTATTTATAGCAGATATATGCCTAGTAAATTACGATTACACTTTATATAAAGCTTGTTATAATAAAACAATGAATCATACAATTTTGAAATACGCACCGCTTGAAATATCCTTTTTATAGTTCTCACCTTGACTGCTATCAACCGTGTGTAGGCAATCAGAGTTTTTTACCATTGATAGAAGTAATGGAAAACGCTTGCCTCGCAACAGCAGCTTTTTCATTTTCAGAACTGGAATTTAGTCTTTTGATTTATCTGAATCACAGAATCAATCTCAGACGCAGACGGATTCGCCCTAATAGATGAAAAGGTATGACTCTCGATTGCTTTGGTGTACGTTGAATTGAGGTGGACTGCTCTTTAGCATAAGACGATTAGCTCGAATAGGCGACTACTCGAGAAAATAAGATGATTGCCTCAATACAGGTCATCGACTAATTGGCTTTAAGCCTCTGTAATAGCAATCATTTTACAGTTTCACACCTGAAGGGTCTATAAAAGAGCTAATGACCAGCGAACTTCAATGATGGATCGTAAATTCATAAAAGTCCATTGATTGTTATATGAATTTCAACACTTGTCATTTACTGTCACTTTCCATCGCTTGCTATGTGATGATCATTCCCATTTTATTACTTCGCTCATGTGCAATATTCTACATATTCTGTATGTTTCAAGCGTCTTGACAATACTGACAAAAGGCTAAAGTTTTAGGATTTTTTGCTAGGATTCATTGTAGTTAAGTTACAAATCAACTCAGTCATTTGATAAAGTTATTAGGTGGCCGCAGGTAGGTGCTTGAGTTGGTAACGGCAGGATTGAAAGTTTTTCTAAAGAAAATGCAGCTACCTTATGATGGCGTTATGATAGAACGGAGGTGCAGTATTCTAAATTTAAAAGCAGCAACATCCGATGCACTTCTTCCAAATAGACAGTCTCGAGGGACTGTTTGGGTTTCCCTTCAGATTGCATGTGTCAGGTACCTTTTCCAGATCTAGAATATCACACCTTAAAACTGAGTAAGTAGGCTTGTAAAGGGTAGCAGTTAGTGTCCAACTTAAAAAAGTGGCATACAATATTGTTATATCTAAAGATTCAGATTTTGACGAAGATCATGTTCATGAATTCTAAAAAAAGTTTAAACAATTTTTTAAAGTTGATCTTTGCAAACTACGATACATAAGCAGTGCAAATCTTACAAGATGTACTTTTAGAATGGAATGAAAATTTACTGATAAGAAGCTTAATTAAATGGACATTAAGTTGATGATGAAGAAAAATTCAAAAAGTCTTTATACAAGAAATTGAAACCCATTTCTACCTCTTGGATCAATTTTCAGGTTTGTTAAATTGGCAAAGTTAGTTACAGCCTTCTTCGAACTTGCTCAATTGATCTCTTAAGTTGAGACACATGTCCAAATTTTGAACTTGTTACATGTATTCTGGGAGCAATAAATATCCCTATGTAAAATTGATTTATAAATGGTTAGAATCATATAGGCCTACGATCAGAATTTAATTTCATATGATTCAATAATAGGACTAATTCAATTCTTTTAGGTACCGTTTGATTTTAAATACACTTAAATTTTTTTCTCTGAATTGAGAACTTTTTCGCTTTCATGTTTAGCTACTTATGTGATATTAGTCTATGATTATGATATTTTCCTCGTTCGGTGTCTGGTAATTTGTGACATGATCAAGCGTTATTAGATAGGCCTAAGTTTAATGATAGGCTACTCTTATTAACAAGACTGCGTCTTAAAGCAAGTCATTTCCATCGAAGCCAATTACCTCATGTAAACAGTGATTTGAAGAATTCGCAAAATACTATTCTTTGGCGCCGTAATTATAAGCCAATGCCGTATTAATTTCTCGAAAACAGCAAAAAATTGCAAACCTCACATGTGGTAGCCTACTACGCACCACAGTGGGGATTTCATTAATACCGAGTTGCTTTTCTACCATGTATACTTACTCTGTGACCTGTCATAACCTAAGGAGATAGCCGTCGGTTTTTCTAAAAGCTTTAACAATGAGCATTCTTTTCCGAACCGAACCAAATTATCATTTTTCTTTTATGGCTTTGGTTCGTGAATTCCCTGAACCCATCGAACTGCTGCCTATAATTTGGAAAAAACAATTTAGAGATGATAATTCTGTAGTCTACATTCCAACGATAAGGATGTCGATGTCGTCATACTTAATACCATGTAGTGAAAAGCATCAAGATTTTTTTCATCTTTATATTCAAAATTCAACTGCCAAAACATCAAAAAGCTATATTCATATTCCACGTATCAAAGATGGTTTTTTAGCAGAGATCGAGGGTTTCAAGCGCGAGGACTTCTGACTTGATTCACCTTCTAGTTTAGTCCTTAATCTTGCTTGCGCATGTGAATAAAACAAGCAAAAATTATTAGCAATAATTGGAACTGGAAGTACGATGACAAGAATGGCCATTATTGCAGCCAAAATTCCGATTAGAAAACCGGCTGGGCTTGTTGGTGAATAATCTCCGTAGCCGACAGTGGTTAGCGATATAACAGCCCAGTAAATGCTGATAGGTATATGAATAATCTTGTTTGAAGGGCTCTCATCAAACTGTTCAAATAGATACAGGATAGCTCCAAGTAAAACGGCGCATATGCCAAAAAGGGACACTAACAAGTATAATTCATGGAGACTTGCACGGAATGTATAAAATATAATGTCTAGTCCTGTGATATGTCTTATCAAACGAATTACCCTCGTGATACGAGCAATGTAAAAACATATAGACCAATCTAGTCTATATTCCGAATACATCAAAGCCAAGCAATACGAGTAGATGACTAAAATATTGTTCACCAAATCACTGAGATTAATCACATTTTTAAAGAATCCAAAAAAGTTTCGCGTAGATATTAGAAGAAAAATGAATTCGAGAAAGAAATAGATATTACATACAAAATCTATCGTAAGCAATGCATGGTGAGGCTCAGTGCTCATTATTAACTCCCGAACTGTGAATTCAGATGGCTTAAAGACGTATGGAGAATTCTTGCTTTTGACAGTGCGTAGTTGTGGCATTGACAAAAGAGACACGTTCACGACCGTAGTAATAGTAAAAATAGATGATAGCACAAAGTACATCTGAAAGATGAAAATAAGATTTCGTTAATACATGTGCAGCTGAGATTTAGTGAATTGGCAAACAAAACAAATACTCTAAAATGAAAATCAGTGAGCACATTGACTGCATGCAAAAAAAATTTGGCTCGTTTTGAATTTTGAAATGACACAACTTTTCGAAATTGATTTTTGAAATAATGACAGCAACTTGAATTATTGCAAACAATGTCTGCTCGCTGTCTTGCGAATTGCAACAACTGGTCATAGAAAAATTGTATAGAGAGCCGGCTCACCTGGACCTGGAAAGGAAGCCCTCAGACTTTAGCAATTCGAGCACTAAATTTCTATTTTTCACAACACTCAGAACCAATGTTTTACAATAGTAAATTAACAACATTTATAGAAAGTATATGTACATTTAGTCTACAATGCAGTTATCAAAGAAAATTCAGTTAAGGCAAATAAAAAATGATCTCTGTAATAGAAATACCTAGCAAGCTTGTCATAGTTTTGGTCATCATTAAGAGAAACAACTTCATTTTAGACAGAAATGAAAAATATTAAATTGATATTTCGGCCATTCGAAGTGGCCATCATCATAATTGCATTTTCTAAATCAATGCATTTACAAAGCCATTTACTAACTTCATTTTAAAACTAAAGTAGGAGCCTTTTTTGAAGTTTAAGGTTGAGGTCATCTCTCCTGGTTATTCAAATGCCTGAATTACAGCATGTAGACAAATTAATTGATTCAAATATAAAAGAGCAGGCAAACGAGGCAGATAAAACAGATAACTTGTTTCTACTTTTTAAGAAAATCGATTGTATGTTAATGTTTCTAATTGTGTCGATTGATATGATGTCATATGTTACAATTGTGCCATTTTCATTTTTTATCAATTTGGTGCAATTCATTTGCCCAAATATGTGCACAGTGAGGATACTGATTTGATGGTGCAACCTGATTTATTCTAATGCATGTGCTTGGGTACATATAATAACACTAATCTTACTTTTGAAATATAAGATGTTTCATCATCCAGTCCCTGTCGCAGTGTCAAACCAAATGTCCCAAATAATCGGAAAGTTTCCTTTTCGATCTCGGATTTCTTCCTTTCAATTTTCGTCATAGCAGTGATTGTTTCAGCTGCCTGCATGTGGGTCTCATATGTTGGCCAACAACAAGCTTCCATGACTTCCTCATCAATCTGCCAATACTTCAACTCTTCCTGAAATGCTGGTCCACACATGCTCAGTGGTGAATGAAGTTTACCAGTCCGGTAATATTGTAATATAAAATGAAATGCCATTGGATCCCGGTTAAAAAAAAGTTCACCATCCCGATATTCAATGTCCTCGGTACTAAGACCTATCTGGTTTTCCGCAACCAGCCAGTATAATCGAGTTTCTGGTTGTTTCAAAATAGTTGAGCGAAAAATTTCAAATATTTGGCCTCCCACATTTAGTCGAATGGTTTTCCTCACTGAAAGTGAGACATGAAATATTTGAATACATTGGTTTTTTATATAAATATTCAAAGGACTTAGCGCTATTTCGTGTAAATTCCACAAAAAATAAACTAAATCGTGCTGGATATCCTTGAGCTATATTCAAATTATTCTTGAATAATACATGTATAGCTAACTTGTCAAACATATGAATTACAGAAAATGTGTCTATTGTATAGATTCTTTCCCAGAACCCCAGGAATTTTCTGGGAATAAGTAACTTATATCCCTTCCCAGTTCCCGGAAAATCACGAAATTTCCCGGTAAAACGGACTAACCCTTCTCTTGAATGCAATCGGTTGTGATGCCAGCGTTTTCTCCCCGACAAGATAGACTTAATTGACGACCTAATGCTGCTCGATGGACGGTAGCAGAGCTGCAATTCGCTTGTGCGTGTTTCAATTCGTTGCTCCATAATCATTTGCTGCATGCATTGCTCTATCTACAACAAATCACAAACAGCCAGGCAGACCTGCAATTTAATCGCGATTTTTTATATTAGAAATCACCACATACCGTATTTTCTCAAATATAACCCGCAGGCTAGGCCCATATGATTTTTCTTGCAATTTTATTGTGAGTTCTATACTCGAGGGCGCATTGTATGAATAAATTTTCAAGTTTGTGATTTAACTGTCTTGAATTTTTATTGATTAAATCAGACAATTGTGTACTTTGATGATGAGAAAGTGAAGAGAAAAGGAAGAAGAAATCGAAGAGAAAGGTGATAAGCAACCCAAGATTTGCAAGACTTAAAAACGGAAGCTTATGTTGAGTGACTTGTAGTTTTGCCAATTTTGCTTTTATCGATCGTTTTACTTATGTATGGGATTTGGTGTATTTAATTGCATAATTTCTTGTCAAAATACAACAATGAAAATGAATCTCTTAAGCAAGAAGTTGTAAGCTTATTCTATAATGCTTGAAAAACAAGGGGGATAATTGAATAATCATGTTATTCGTATGTTATCATATTATAATATGTTGTGTTGATTATTTAGAAATCAAGAACAGCCAGAAGTCAAAATAACTTTTGAACAATAATAGTTATCGACGGCAATTTTCAAATTATTTTTCAAACAAAAAGTTTCTATTCAAGAAAATAAGGTACTACCTTGCTGTGTCGATTGGCACCATCTATAGTAAGTCATACACTGCCAAAGTCACACTCACACATCTCAAACTGTCACTTATCAGGTGCGAAAACTCGGAGGCTGAGCGTGCTTCTCTGCTGCTGGAATGCTCGATCGAAAAATCTGTCTAAAATTGAGTGATAAGTCTTTGAGTAATCTCGTGTTATTAAAATCACATTTCGATCCGATTGAACAATTGATTTCATTCAGTTGATGTTAAAATATTTGATATCATGCCAGTTTAAGATATGATGCTTCATCAGTTGTTTTCGCTTTACCGTTGAATAAATTGTATAATCGACATATCTGCTTTCATGAAAGGCATTAGCAAGAAATATGACGATAGATATGATAAAGACCATAAACCAATAATGCAAAAGGTTTATTTCTGTGTGCCTAAGGCATCAGAGCTAGTGAATTCAATCTCGATCTCGCCTCTCAATCTCGAGATCAATGATTCCAAAAACAGTTCTCAAGATCTCGAATTCGAGATCATGAATAGGCCTATTTCAGATATGTGTCAATTACTCGAAAAGTGTAATTTGTTACATGCAATTTCTGTAGGTCGCAGCATTAGTCTGGCTGTAGGCCTAATTGCAATTAGGTAGTCCCTTTATAGTTGAAATTGCAACTGCAACACAAATCTGGAATACATTTGGCATTCATTAATACGATTATATCATAAGAAAATTCTTCAAAGACAAAAGTTTTCATCGATAATTTTTATTTGCGAGCTTTCAGGTGATTCACCCCTCCTGTGGCACAGCAAGTTGAGAGTGAATAAAACATGAATTGGTGCACATAACACACAAAAACTAAGTACAGATCACGTTGAGTAACACGATACTCTAATTTCACCCAACATTGACACTATCTTTGCGCTATGCTACTATGCAATGCATTACAGAGACAAATTGAAACGACTAAAATTACTCCTAGCTACCACATTCTAAGTAAAATTTAAAATATGAAATGTTTTCAAAGAGAATGAAGTCACTAAGTTACTGGAAGAAAGACTTCCAACACCGGTCAATCGAAAAGCCACAGTGTCTGTTAAACGTGTTGTTGCTGAGGATGCTTCCTTTATTCGCCTTCTGCTCCAATCCTTCTCTGTTCCGATGACGTCAAAGGTCTCAAATCCTGGGTAGTGATGCAGCTTGTGACAACCTTCACTTATGGCCGATCGAGGGAATCAATAACGGTTGATGTACAGACGTGGGTGTCCGACACCCATGAAAATAAAAAACTATCAATAAATATGAGTGTATTTGTTGTAGTTAAATCTCTATTCATGACTTCATTAGGAAGCATAAAACGAACATATATTGTGTTTTTTGAAAAATTCCTTGCTTTGATAAATAATTACAAAGAGCAACTAATTAGAATACACATATGGATGTCGCACACCCATCACCAATTTCATGTTCTAACTACTAAATTTCAATCAAAGCCGTGGGATTCGCCTTCTACTTCATTCACGTTTGACCTTCAAGAGTTGTAGCATAAGTTCATAGAAATCAACAATACCATAGAAAGTCCTAGAATGGAAATTGCAAGAAAATTATGGCACACGCCGGGGGAACTTAGTTGGGGCAAAATGCAACTTGTGCGATCTGGTTTCCATGTTTTTTGATTGGCATTTATATCTATCAGACCAATTCTTGATCTGGATTGTTGGCCCTTGTCCAAGGACCATGTACTCAAAAGCAATAGTGAATTTACAAAACGCTGCGCTGACAGGATGACAAAGAAGGAAATCCTTTTAAACGTTCTGTACGTTCATCATTTTGAAATGTCGCTCCGATAATCTATCAATAGTATAATCAGACTCTTATGCAACTTGTAATGTCGATTTACAGAACATGCATAACTCCAGCTTGAAATCAGAGGCCAAGAAATCTTTAGAGTATTCATTTTACTTTAAAGGGTTCCCCTGTTCACTAAATTTGAACAATTTTCAAAATCTCTACATGCATTCGAATATCAGCTTCCAAAATATCACATGTGTCATTGAATGATTAATTGAAAAGTTCCAGCGACATTTCATTTATTTGAGAAATGATCGTCGGTAAAGAAACTTTCAATGTGTTTATTCCAGAAAAGCGCCAGGTTTCTTAGCCGCTTGAAGGAGAAATTATCCAATAATTAGACTTTCTATCTGTGAATTCTTCAGATGTACTTACAAACAGCGCACCGACTACTTTCAATTATGACTTTGTGAACCAAATTTTAATTCGCATTCCAATATTGAAAAATTGGAAAATAGTTGTCAGTGATTGCTACAAATAGACACACTATATTAATCCATGGAATAGTAGGCTATTTCACAAAATAATGCCGCCATCTCACTTGCAATTCTCTTCATGAAAATCCTATAATTTGGTGTCAACAGCTTCCACAACCAACTTGACAACTGATCTACAAACCATAGATTTTTCCATGTGCCATCATTGTACATAGGCAAGATATCAAACTTCCATTTCTTCCACTTCTATGCAATTATCCACTTCTATGCATGAGTTGGATTGATTTCTATGAACTTGACTTTCACAGGTCGTGTGAAAGTCAAGTTCATAGAAAATCCAAGTCTAGAAATGTGCAGTTTTCATACAATATGGCAGGTCCCGATTGATTCATTGATCGGAAAAGCTTGCCTCGATCAAACCAATCGTGTGACAGCATTTGAAACACTATTGACGCAGTTTATATTGAAATACAGTGTTTTCTGGCTTCAGTTTAGAGCTACGAATTCATCCCGTGCTGCCAAGGTTGCTGCTATTCAAGCGCTTCTACAGTCTAATAACGACAATCATGATGATTTTGATGAACAAGATGAAGTGATGTCTGCAATGGACGACGGTGGAAACTTTGAAAGGGCATCTGGAGATCAACAGGCTGCAAATGATTTTATTGAAGACGAAGAATACATCCTTAATGTGAATGACTTAGTTGATTTTGACAACACAGTTGAATATTATGACGAACAATCATCTGACGAAGTTTTGGAATCATCGTCAATTGATATTTTCTCAGCATCTTCGGGAGTAGGCCTACAATGGACTCAGAACCGTCCATCTGATCAAGGTAGAGAATGCGGCGAATGTTTTTACAGGTACACCATTTCAAGTGAAGCGTGGATACGAAGTTATATGCACGACGATTTGTCAGCAACTACAATAGAAAAAGCAACTCTAGAAAAGTATGGAAGCCAACTGATCGTGATGAGATTGAAGCATTTTTTGGTTTATTGATACTTGCGGGAGCCTTCAAATCTCATCGTTCCACCGTGGACCTATGATCCCTACGCGATGGTCGGCCTATATCTCACGCGACTATGTCAAGACAGCGCTTCTGTAAGTTAAAATCTTATTTCAGATTTCATGATGCTCTAAGAAAGGATGAGAGTGACTCCCTAGTACCATCTACAAAGATAACTGAACAATTTTTCTTGAAAGTGAAAGACTTTGTGCAATTGGTTGCTCCAGAAATTCATGGACGAGTGAAATTTAGACAATACATTGCCTCGAAACCCGGCAAATTTGGAGTCAAAATTTACTGGCTAAGTAGCTGTGGTGGCGAATACGTTTTCAATGGTATTGTATATATTGGAGCAGGATCTATCAATGAATCATTTGTGTGTGATTCAGCTGGACACTGGGGAGACTGTCGTAAAACAGCTGATTGATCCTTTTCTCAACAATGGAAGAAGTGTAACTCCTGATAATTACTTTACTTCCACTAATTTAGCAGATGATCTCTTCGCTCGGAATACTACTCTTCTCGGGACTATCCGCCGTAATGATAGAATCATACCTTCTGTAGCAAATTATGATGTCACAGATTCGCGATTTTATTTTAGTGGTTCTAAAATGCTCTGTTCATTTTGGCACAAGGGCAACAAGCCCGTTCTGCTTTTGGATACATTTAAACCAACGATTAGACCTGTCAATGTACATGACAATAAACCCTCGACAGACACCCCTGACGACATCTTTCATTCTTGATTTATTGTGGCTACCAACTTGTTGATCCACATATTCAGAACCGACTTAGACTACCACAAGAATTAAAGCAAGAATTGCGAATGGCGATGAGGTTTTGCGGTTATGAAACAGGAACACAAAACCCAATTCAATCAACCTTTCCGCAAAAACCACGGCGATGCGAAGTATGTCCAATTAGAGCTGATAGAAAATCGAAATCGGTTGGTGGTTTTAGCAGGAAAGTCATCTGTGTGTGGCACTTGACGAAAGTGTGTATTTCTTGTTGTGCAAAAGATAATTAAACATGTGTATTTCATTCTACGACGAAATGCATGTATTGGAACGATCAAATAATCATTATCCTTTTTTTGAAAACAACTACAGATGCAGTATGAGAAATTATAAAAAAAATTTAAAAGAGACTGTATCAAAACCGTTTCATCTATATTTACATGACAGGTATCATATTTATATTATTATATTATACTATTTTTTTCGTTTATTAATATTCAGAATATTAAGGCCTACCACAGTTTTTGAAAGTAGCCTTTCACAAATATGAATAAAAGTACAAGAGCGGAGGTGGGTCCGAATGATATAAATACATCGGTTTATTTATCCATTATACTGTTATAGTAAATAAATCAATTAAGTTATCTTAAAGTAGTTGATTCGACAATTTTTTAATATATGGGTGTTGTACACCCTGTACTTGGCTGAGTTAATTTCTAGTGTACGCGAACCGTTAATACAATTTAGCACTATTGGTGGAGATCAATATCCTCGCAGCTGAGAATTGCTTCCTGCCGTAACGAAGTCACATGGACTCCCAGGCTAGCATGACAAAGGTTGTCGAAGTGCTATTTATGTTCGCATGGGTTGCTAAGTTATCATCAATCCTTTTGTGTAACAATCAAGCATTTTCTGAATTGTGCCACACTTCGGACTTACGATTGACATTCAAGCAGAATGACCACTGACCACATAGAAATGTAAAGAGCGTAAGTACATGTAAAGTACTATGTCTAGAGCATAGAAGTAGATAATAGTACACCAGAATGGAAGTTTGATATCTTGCCTATGTACAATGATGGCACATGGAAAAATCTATGGTTTGTAGATCAGATTCAATCTAAAACATTGTGTCATAGTCAAACTATTTGCCAAGTTGGTTGTGGAAGTTGTTGGCAGCAAATTAATGCAGGATTTTTGTAATGGTTAAAGGAGGTTTCATTGATATTTGCTGAAATAATGAGGACAATTATCTGTTAAAATTCCCGAGGGCATAGCCCGAGGGAATTTTGACAGATAATTGGCCGAGATATCTCAGCAAATATCAATGAAACTCCTTTAACCGTTTTAAACTATGCCAGTTTATCTCTATTCGGGTAGGGACAAATCATAGACTTCTTAGAAGTCTATGGACAAATTAACAATGTTATAGTTGATCTCTATTCGGGGAGGGACAGATTAACAATGTTATAGTTGATCTCTATTCGGGGAGGGAAAATTAACAGGGATGATTAACTTATGTTTAAGATAACCATGAGATCAATACATGGTGAAATTTGAAATTTGTAGTATTTCATGACAGCAGCTAAGGAATTATCCTTTTCATTAGAGCAGTCATCATCATGAACACCAAAAACGACATCGACAAATTTTTTGAAGAGATTGATATTAATGACTTATTAAGATTTGATGAAATTACTGGCACATCACCATCAACATCACGACATGCACAGCCTATTACCGACACTGACGTATCCGATAACATCATGAAACAAATACCAAAATCTACATTGAATAGTGCTAACTGGGCTCAAAAAACTTTCGATGACTGGCTTGGAGAGCGTAATAGGAAGATCTTAGAAGCTGGGTCCAGTGAGTTGATGTATCTCTCGGAAGAAGGTTTTGCTACACTAGGAACAATGTCTAAAGGCAGCCTCAACTCTGCATTGCAGAAGTTTGTTTTCGAAGTAAGAAAGGTGAATGGGGATCGGTATCCAAGTGAAACTCTCAGAAGCTTAGTTTGTGGGATTGGATCTTGGTTACAGCGCGTGGAGAAAAAACAATGGCGACTATTTTCAGATCCAGATTTTGCTGATGCGAGAACAGCATTGGACGCAGCAATGAAAGTAACTGGCGAACTTAATGTAAATCAACCAAAGAAAAGAGCATCACTGATTACCGAACAACAAGAAGAATCGTTGTGGGAGCGAGGTTATTTAGGTATTGATAATCCCAAAAAGTTGAACCGGACATTGATTTATCTTCTAGCTATTCACTTAGGGCTTCGAGGAGGAAAGGAAATCCGAGAGCTAACAGTTGGTCCTGAGAGCGAATTACAACTTCGAAAGATTGACGACCAAGAAAGAGGTTTTAGAGTATAACGAAAAAGTGTCGAAGACGAAAAGGTGTGGACTTAAAGATCGAAATGTAGATCCAAAACGTGTTAAGATTTATCCTATTACCGATCGCAGTCGATGTACCGTTCAAATTTACAAAACCATGATCGAAAAGCGACCCCAAAATTGTGTTACGACAGCGCTTTTCTTGCAATCGCATTCGCACTATTCGAACGTACGATGGTATCTATCTTCGCCGATGGGTCACAATACGCTTGACATGACCTTTCGGACGATAATGGAAGCTGCAGGAGAGGACGATCGCCACTACAGCAATCAAAGCGGCCGACGCACAACGGTCACGAGGATAATCGAAAAAACGGGTAAGTCAATGAAACCGTAATGAAATATTCATTGTTCATTTTAATTTTTTGTCATATATAAATATTTAAGCGTGATTAAATGTATCAATAATGGTCTGCTGCCGAATTTTACTGAACTTTTTCTGTAAGCATAGGTGGCATAAAAGCTTACGATTTATACTCGCATCAACAATAAATGGATTATTTGAATTGCATGCATTATTTTATTGAAAATAAGTTTTTATATTGCTGTATGTATTGCTGAAAATATAATAAAATAATCGTAAAAACGGGCAAGTCAATGAAACCGTAATGAAATATTCATTGTTCATTTTAATTTTTTGTCATATATAAATATTTAAGCGTGATTATATGTATCAATAATGGTCTACTGCCGAATTTTACTGAACTTTTTCTGTAAGCATAGGTGGCATAAAAGCTTACGATTTATACTCGCATCAACGATAAATGGATTATTTGAATTGCATGCATTATTTTATTGAAAATAAGTTTTTATATTGCTGTATGTATTGCTGAAAATATAATAAAATAATTATAACAAAATAATATGAAAATATAAAATGATATGATTATAATATAAACATATAATAATAAATATATATTGTTGTAACAAATGATTTGAATTAAGTATTCTTTGAAATATTTGAACAAGAAATTGATATAATTTATTAGGACGTTATGTGTATAGAGACTGTAGTTAGACTGGTAGTTCAGTAATTATATTTTTAAAGTATGTCTATCTCATAAATTTGTTCATTAGTTAAACAATAAACTTTGAGACTTTTAAAACTCTTTCCAGGCGACAAGCAATTGGCAAAGACGGTGACCGGTCATCGATCTGAATGTATAGACGTTTACAACGCCGTAGGAGAGAAGCGGATGAGGCTAGCCACAGAGGTACTGAGCTCGTCCACTGTTGCTTCCACGTCAAGTTCGATTTTAAATGTTGTGGAACCTGTTGGTAATAATGTTAGTGGCACAAAGCCATTCGACGTTGCCTCGTTTTGTTCGGGTTTGGGCATCACGCCAAAGAAGATCAGTGTTACTCAATCGGATGGCAGTAATGTATCATTCGAGTTCTGACTTCGTATCTTACCCTTGGTAGGTTCGATTTTATTCATCGCTAATAATCTTATTTTCTGACTGTTTTGAGTTTACATGCTATTTGGTGTTGCTAACTTATTTGATTATATTTTGTTATCTATGCACTTCTTTTCAATATGAGGGATTTCTATGCGTAGTTAATTTGCCCCTCGTTTTAACAGGGACAGGGATATTACGGGATTTAATGAGATCTCTAGATAGCAAAAAATACATTACTAGATAAACTGGCATAGTTTAAATGAAGATAATATTAAGTGAGATGGTGGCATTGTTTCATGTGGTATTGTTAATTTCTATGGTCTAGAGCCATAATGTTTTGGCATAGAATGTCTTCAGGTCATTTCCCATCATGTTCTGGGACATTTACCTTTGCAGCTACACACATTCAGATTTGGCAAACCTCCTACTGACGCCAAACAGCAGCATCTTGACCACTTTATCCACATTGAACTACATTCTCGCATGCATCGCCTATTAAAAGCATGACAATATCACATGCTCATGATAGGAAATGACAACAAGATATAGCATCTGTTTTAGAAGCTTGGCCATACCTTTTATTTTACTTTTTTCTATTCTTTTTTTGCGAAAAACGCCTCAAAATAGGTATAATTATACCTATAATAAAATATATTATATTTATACCTATCTTGAGGCGTTTTTCGCAAAAAAAGAATAGAAAAAAGATATAGCATGCCAAAAATTATGGCTCTAGACATAGTGCTTTCCAGATGACATGAGAAAACATAGAAAATTTCACTTTGGAATTTCACTTTCGCCATTGGATTAACATGTGCTTTTCTTTGATCCTGTCTGACAAGAAGAGGGTTGTAGGCCTACATCATTCTGTGAAAGTCTCATTTTCGGCCCCGTTCCCTGCAGAAACTCATTCTTGCTGCCGGACTATTTAGTGAAATTCTATGCACGAGTATGGTCGACGCAGCTTTATGGATGTGTAACCTGGATGGTGAGCTCTGTCATGGAACGACGCCTCGCAGCTACAGAAAGTGGCTACTGCGACGGATCATGAAAATCTCATGGACACATCGACGCAGCAACTCGGACGTGCTACACATGGTCGATGTTTCAGCCAGCTTGATAAACAACATCAGATGGAGACAACTATCGCTTCTGGGCCTTCTGGGCCATAACATGCAAAAGGATGAATTGGATAAGCTGTTCACTACTTGAATGACCGAGGGCCGACGATCGAAAGGACGACAGCGAGAGACTTTTATCTCGACCTTGTCGAAGCAGGAGGGTGTCTCGGAAGTTGAACTCCTTCGAATGACAACAGATCGAGAGGTTGCCAGTAAGTGTGTAATGCATGATATCCGACGTTCCGGAGGAGCATGGGACCTTGGATTGATTGGTGAAAGCAGAAAAATTAGATTTTCATAGATTTTTCGGTCTTTTCATGTTCCTGTAAATCGATCAAAGATTAATTTTGTGCTAATAAATCAATTCAAGTATGATGCACTTATAAAGCAGGTATATGTAGATAATAGATCTTAAACAGGCGATGTGCATTCGCAGAAGCATGAATTCAATGCACTATTTGTACATAGTGTAAGTAAGCTACATGTAGCTCAATTACTACACAATTAAATTAATATTGTATCAGAAGTAATCGTCGAACTTCAAAAAAATATATAATTACATGAATTAAATACCTTTATTATAATAATTCTGTAGATTAAAATGCGACAACAATATCTACATAACTGCCGCATGTTTTCGAAATGACCACCATTCGGCTCTACACACATGCTGAATTCTTCCACGTACTGACAAACAGATGTCACGGCATAAATCTCGATCAAATGTCTGGAATGCCTTTTGAATCAACGTTTTCAAGTGATCCAGATTTTGAATTCGATTCTTGAAAACCAGTTTCTTCACAATTCCCCACACTGAGAAGTCGAGTGTAGTCAAATCGGAGCTACGGGGCGGCCACTCAACAGAACTACGTCTTCCGATCCATCGATGAGGAAACTCCTTGTCTACACGATCGCGAACAGTTTTGGAAAAATGTGGAGGTGCCTCATCCTGTTGCCACCACATATCAATGTGGTCGCCCCCTGCACGGTGAAGCTGTTGAACTTGAGGAAAAGTATATATGTTGAGTGCATCTAAATAACTCTCACCTGTAACACTTTCTGTAAAGAAGTAGGGTCCAATTATGGACGCAAGACAAATGCCAGCCCAAACATGTACCCCGGACTGTTCACAGATTTTACGAAAATTTCATGTGGGTTCTCAACACTTTGGTTTCTCAACATCAGGACACATAACATAAAAAGAAACTATTCAACAACATGAGCTCAAAATTTGAATAGGTGAAGATGCAAAAATAGATATTTTTAGCACTGGGCTGTGTCTTTGGGAAATCATAGTTATGCGATTATACGGCAATAGCATGCGAATGTTTCTGAAGCTACAGTCCGTTTCATAAAAAGTTGATCATCCTAAAATTTGACTAAATAAAACATTAGTATGATACAGAAAGCATTTTTCATGTTATTTCATGTTCCTAATATATTTGAATGTCCTTATATAATCTGATAAGCGATGATACAGTAACGGTTCTTAAGAAGCTAATATTTTGTGGCCCTACCTTTATTGTCAATGACATTACCAATTCGCCTAGGCATTGATTAGATGATATCGTTGATTTTTGACTGATCTAACTTTCTCCACTCTCTTTTTAACAGTGACGTAAGTTGTGATACGCCATCTGTAGGTAGCAGTGAACGACGAACGTTACGTTTTAGAATACTCCATACATTTTCTATGGGATTCAGATCAGGAGAACGAGGTGGCCAAGATGATGTCCTAAGCCCTAATTGAGACTTGCATAAGTTGACTCTACTACTCCTGTGACACGTAGCATTATCATCCATAAATAACCAAGTCGATGGATCACCAAGTTGATCTGTCATTTGGCCAATGTTCATTCGTAAAACATTCACATAGCGTTCAGAATTCATGGTTCCCTGCTGTATGTGAAGTTCAGAGCGGCCATTGGTCCAAATGCCAGCCCAAATCAATAGAGTCGCACCACCTTGTACCCGGGGACGATGTAAATGTCTCCGGGACTCCGGGACAGGAGTCCTTAACCATGGACTCCTAGATATATAACACCTGGAAGGCTAGCTTTTCAAATTTTTCACAGAAAGTGTACATTTGGCGAATAACTGTCAATTTAAGCAATCACGTTTGCAATCTTTCCATCAATTTTCCTGTGCAAGCTGGACAATGCCTAATATTTGTTCAGCATTTGATTGCAAAGGTATATTGGCAAGAATGAGAAAGGTCGCAGTATAATACTTCATCGCTTCCCCCACACTAACAAAGAAATTTTGAGGAAATGGAGCAATAATCCATCGCCCTGAACAGAGAGCTGCAGAATCCGAAGAAGCAGTCATTAAGAACCATAATGATATTCTCTGTATTTTTCCGGAAGCTCTATCTTATTTATCCTTCAAAAACTCACATCCTCGATCGACGTCAGCAACAGGAACTGAGCTTCGTGAGCGTTCTGTCAATTAAATGAAAGTCAAATGAGAACGATTCCTAGAAATGAGCAATGTAAAATCTTTACAAGACATTGCCATGAAATTGAAAGTATCCAACATGTGCATACCATCCTGATTTACGAAAATTTGCAATGAATCAACTGTTCTGAGAATATGCCTTAGCTGTGCATATAAATTTCAAAAAAGTGATGTTAAGGCCAAGTTACAATTATATTCATAAATATGTTTGCAAAATCCTATCAATATATTTCGGGTATCAAAACTATATTCATTCTCATCGTCTCTCATAGCCCCTTGAGAATGGCTATGATTTTGATAGCCGAAATATCTTGAGAAGATTTTGCAAAGAATTTTATGAATATAATTGTAACTGGGCTTTTACATCAATCTTTTGAAGTGAATCAACTGTTCAGCTGCTGTAGGCTACATTGATGCAAATAAAATGGTCACTCCATGAATTGACATTTGCATAATTATCAAGAACGATAAGACAGTGTTGATCTGCAATACTATCTTTATTACTGTGTGATGAAGTTATTACGTCTTCATCACAGGTACTTATCCTTATGGCAAGAGTGAAACATCTGGAATGCGACAAAAATTATGAATCGGAATTATGTGTACAAAGATAACATCATTGATTCACTCAAGAAATTGGTCCAAGATGCTAGATGGGACCACTTGGTCGTCACTATTATGTGATTCTTATGTTATTTAGTTACTTGATTTTTGCTACTATAGTTCAACAGTATAACCGACTTTATTAGAACATCAGGAATTGTGCCTACCACCTGCTGGCACTTTGCAGAAAGTAACCCGCAGTCTCAGATAACCTCCAAATCTCTTAAAGTGAACAGAATATTCGTACTGTTTGCATTCTTTAAGTTTGAAACAATTCCTCTGATGAAATCAATTCAATTAAGGGCGATAACACCCTTGACCAAATTTTTTAGAAATATTGCGAGTGAGAACCCTCCTCAATGTTATGGTCCAATGGGCAATTCAGATCATGTGGTTGTTGTTTGGTCCAATTCCCAATTGACACCGGTTATCTCAAAGAAGAGTATTCGAAAAGTGATTAATTACAATATGGCTTTCTTCTGTGAACAAATTCAAAAGTATGACTGGTTGAGTCTGGTTCGGTCAGAATCGGATATTAACTCGGTGTTGACTCTTTTCCAGAGCTGAGGTACGCGTAATGTACGCGTTATTTGATTGGTACTTCCCCAAACGAATTATTCGCATAAGATCAACGGATCCTCCTTGGATGCGAGGCTCATTGAAACTGCTGATCAACAACCGAGACAGAGCACACAAAGAAGGGAAAATGCAGAAATATGCAAGACTTAAGGGCGAAGTAAACAAACATTGCGCTTTCTTAAAGCAGAACTACATTCAATCAACCATTTCAACTGGTAATTCCAAAGAAATGTGGAATGCTATTAAGTACGTCGCAAGATGCGGAGTACCATGTGCTGATATTCCATTCTCTGCTCATGAACTCGCTGACTATTTCTCTTCCTGTTATGGTCAATCGCATGTGCCTCAGCCTTCGTCTGAAGTCTTTTACGAATCATCGGAATCAAGCACAAGCGACGAACGTCATTCTGTCACGACTTTTTCTGTTGATGAGGTATCATCTGTTCTCAGCAAAGTCAAAAAGAAGAGCCCCGGAGTAGATGGCTTACCTCAATGGATATTCCGAGATTTTTCTGACCTGTTATCTCCAGCCATAACCGAATTATTCAATCGGAGTCTAAGTTTGAAAACAGTTCCCGATTGCTTCAAATGTGCTATTATCACACCTGTCCCAAAATGCTCATCTCCAACGACAGTAAACCAGTATCGACCAATATCTTTACTTCCGATTTTGGAAAAAAATGTTTGGAGAAGTTGGTCTCAGATAAATTGATTCTTCCTCGTATTCGTGAAAACATCTCTTCACGTCAATTCGCGTATTTGCCCAGCAAGGGACAGCCGTAGCAATGGCGCTCTTATATCAAAGTGTGTTAAAATTCCTTGATGATGGTTCAGGTATCGTCCGTCTATTGACGATTGACTTTGATAAGCCTTTCGATTTGGTTTCGCATGAATTAATCTTAGTGCCATGTGTCAAGTTTGGACTTACAGAATCTGTAACCCAGTGGATGAAAAGTTTTCTTTCTAATCACAGTCAGTGTGTCCGTGTTTCATCTTCTTTTTCTCATTTGTATTCTGTCACAATGGGAGTTCCACAAGGAAGTATTTTAGGACCGCTATTATCCTGTATGTCTGTTGATAACTTCGAAACCTTGTAAGTAGTAAGCAAAACTCCACTTCTGGACCGCGCAAGATGGCCGCCATCGCTGAGTCCCCCCCCTCTGGCACGGCAGAGTGTCGTGGTCGGCCGCCGTGGTGCTTCGTGTCTGAGTCCCCCCCCCTCTCTGGAACGACAGAGGTTGTGGTCTGTCGTGGTGTGCCGGCCAGGTGGGTTCACGTTCACAACATGTTCGCTGACCCCCCCCCTCTGCAACGACAGAGTGTGAGACTCGGGTGAGTTGGTCCGACCGCCTGGTTGACGTGGGCGACCGTCTAGGTTGACGTGGGCGACCACCAGGATTAGTCTTGAGGCTATAGTGTGTGATGTTTTTGGTGCAATCTGCTGAATGTTGGGTTGTAAAATGGGTTGTTTCGAGTGGAAGGAGTGGTCGGATGAGAAAACGGAGGTCGGATTCGTGTTCAGCGTGAAATTCTGCATCGGTAGGGTGAGTTTCAAGGCAATCGGTGAGAAAAAATTTTCAACATTTTTCGAAAAACGACAGAGTTAGAATTTGGGACGTTTTGGTGTGTAGCGTCCAAACGAAGCATCGGATGAGAAAACGGAGGTCAGATTCGGATTCAGCGTGAAATTCTGCATCGGTAGGGTGAGTTTCAAGTCAATCGGAGAGAAAAAATTTTCGGCTGACGCCCCCCCCCTGGACAGCTAGCTTCTAACTTTGGTTCCAGTGGACGGATTTTGTCGTGCAATAGCTCGTTTGAAAGCTAAGAGTGAGACAAATTCAGTGAAAGAATCGGCTTGTTCCTATCTGTCTTCGTTTAGATGTGAGACGCCATTTAAGATTTTGGGACATTGGCGAAAAACGACAGAGTTAGAATTTGGGACGTTTTGGGCTGTAGCTTCAAAACGAAGCATCGGATTGGAAAACGGAGGCCAGATTTGGAATCAGCTTGATGTTATTGTCCAATGAGGATCATCATCCAATGAGAATCAAGCATTCCTTTATAAATAGCGAGCCTTCCACAGTGAAAATCATTCCATCGTTGAATCACACGAGTGACGGACGCACATTTTCTCTCTCCCTAGTTCCCTATTCTATTATCCAACTAAAATGGTAAGTCGCTACTTCCCTCCCTCTCCTCCCTTGAACGTAAACTTAATACAATCTTTTTTCATTTTCAGGCATCTACTCCATCTGCTGCACTAGTAGGACAAAATGGCGGTCAAACGTTACAAGGTTCGCTACGGTCAGATCATCTACAACTGAGGCCAGTGGAAGAAACAACCAAGGTACATAATCCTACACCGCTACAGCGTAAATTTAAACAAGTCTTGCGTTATGGCGATCATAGCGTAGTACTCCAAACGGGAATGCTCCCTTCCACGGATGTCAAGATAATGCACAATCAGTATGGGGACTACATACTGATCCCCGTGAGTCCGTACATTCGCCACCAACTTGATATTATTGAGGAGTACGTGACATTAAATATGGACATTCCTACTCCTCTTGCTCAAGAGTGGAAGGCGAGAGATGACAAGGATACTCCCTATAGAAAGATTTGGGATGGTAATCACATTTGCCTACCGGTGTCACATTGGTGTACTTACTATAAGAAGGATGGAGATCATTCAATACCCATCAGATGTGATGAGCTCGGAGAAGGTACTTGGGATATCCTTTTCAAAGTGAATGGGCTATATTATGGTCGACACAAGGATAATAAAATAGCCTCTCTCTCCATGCATATGGAATCCATCCTTTATATTCCGAAACCACCCAACGTGGACGACATAATTGATCAAATCCTTAACAGCAGTGGTACGAAGCGCAAGTCGGAGAAGAATGCTACATCAAAACGCAAATCAAAGAAGGAGAATTGCTAGTCCTTTCCTAACTCTACCCTATGACAATTCGCTTATGTGCTTTGAGTGTCGTAGACGTGGTCTTATTAGATACATTTTACTTCTTCGTTGCCATCATATCATTTGTGTATTTTGTCGTGAAAAGCATCGATGTAATTCTTCATTTTGTAATATGTTATAGAACGTTTCCTTAGATGTGTAAATTTCCGTTTTAGGCTTCTATCATCATTTTTATGGATTGTGAGGGTGAACCTGTACAGGAGCTCAGTGCTATTGCTATGAACAATTGGACATATCAGATTGTTAGTGTCTATCATCAACATGCCAACTGCGATCCCAATGTTGATCAATGGGCGAGAAAACACATTCATGGACTTAATCTGAAATATTTGCAAGACTATGGCTTTTCTTGTGAAAGTGCTCTTCTTATTGACTTTAAACGATGGTTAGCTGCTTTCAATGTTATACGCATCTTTTGTAATAATCCTGGTAAGGAGAGGAAAGTATTTCCCAATCTAATCATTGATGATATTTTGCTCCCACCTTGGGATAGTAGAGTGAATCAACATTATCATGAAGTCACGAAACGTTTTAAGGATTTGTGTGTTCCTATTTTGTCTGTTCGTTGTAGTAGCTACGTTCATAACCAATGCTTCTTTCCTCCTTACCTCAACACTGCCAAAGTCCTGTATGGTTATCATTGCTCGCTGTATGATAGTTATCAGCTGTATCTATTTTATCTCTTTCAAACCATTGATTTATAATGCATGCTTGTTACCGTTATTCAATAAATGTTACTATGAGAAGAGTTGTTGTTTTCATGCAATGGATGGGTTAGATAAAGGGCGATCATGTCTTTCTCAAACGACTGCGGAACATTACGTTTTCATAGGCAAAGTTTAAAAGGAGCTGTTCAAGATTATGTGATAAAATTTCATAAAGATGAGACCGACATCGAAGCAGTGGTCGATGATGCTAGCACTCTTTTTCTAGAATTAATGAATACATTCTCTGATAGCATTATCATGGCGCGATTAGTTGCGAAAATTAAGTTTAGTCATTTTGGAAAGCAAGAGGTGTAAAGTCGATCTTTCCATTTTGCTTCTTACTCAATGGAAGTGGTAGATCACCCCCAAGAATTTTTTAAAAGGCATATGATAAAAATTGCTGAACGTCTTAACGCATTTAACCATCATGGTAGCAGTCTAGTGATTGAAGCGATTTCAGATATTCACATTCAACTTTCCATAAAGAAAAATTGAAAATGCAGTGGTACTTGATTGTGGCACAACTGGTTTTCGAGCTATGTCTGCTCACTCTCGAAGTATATTCCTTCTGTACATGCGTCTATTATTTAGAAAAGGCTAGCAAATTCATATCTTCAAAAAGACTTGCTATAGACATCAGTAACGGTGAAACTATGTGTTGCGATGTATGTAAGCGAAAGGATGGAAATGAAAAGCGCATCTTCAAGAGATGTAAGCATGCTTTTTGTCAACGCTGTTTCATACGTAATTGCATTCAACTTTGCCAATGTAACCACTGTGATATTGCTCATTTCGAGTGTCACTTATGTCGCAATAGTTAGTACCTATGCAAATGTGGTAAAGATAGGTTTTAGCAAAGACTAACACGGAAAATGGCGAAACGTAAAATGGCGAAACGTAAAAGTCAAAAGTTTTCTTCAGCCATTCAAGCTCTCCGACGAATGAAAGCAAATCAGCGATACAATGCTATACGACATGCTAACGATAAATTCATTTGTGAAATTATTTCTCATGTGAGGAAGTTGAGGACGAAGAAATTAGCGCCAAAACAACGAAAGTTACTTAAGCGATATGCTACGAAATTGCGTTTCATCTCCAATCCTAAAGTCGCCCTTCAAAGAAAGAGGAAAACTCTAACACAAAAGGGCGGTTTCCTTTCAGCAATACTTCCAATGATAGCTCCTGCCGTGGGCAACCTATTGGGAAATATCTTTGGCTCTAAGCGTTAATTATGCAAATGTTGAGTTTCAAAGTAATAAAATGGATTTCAGACTTCAATGTGATAAAGTTCTGACTGTATCAGGTCCATCTCATGCAGGTAAAACTGTTTTCACGCTGAATTTATTGGATAAAAGAAGGGAGTTGTTTAAGGAACCTATCAATCGAGTGATTTGGTGTTATGGTATTTATCAACCGTCGCTGTTTCAGGAATTGCAAAGTCGCAACTTTATTCGACATGAAGGAATTATTCCAGTGGATCTCGCGCACATGCCATATCTCTTTTCAATAGTATTGAGCCCCACCTCAATGTAAATGATAGAGGAGAAATCATTACAGATGAAAATAAAGTGATTGATGCTTCACGTTATGAAGACTTGATTCAGTATGCGACACGTAGAAAGCGCCGTCAGGGCTGTGTTCCACCTGGTTGGTCATACTTTCTTAAACTATTGAAAAAGCATAATGTACCAAAATTTGCTTTGAATAATGAGACATTGAAAGAACTTGATTCAACAGTGGCTACTACTCCAATGCCTCAGGCGATGAAAATGCCAACAAATTGGTTTAAGACGTCACCTGCTACATCCCCTCCCACACTCACTAAGCAAACAAGAGGAAGAACTCGACGTAGATCTACATCGCCACTAAAACTGGTAAAAGGAAAACGTAAAACAGCTCCTCCTAGGAAATACATGTTCTCAGACTATTAATATGAAGCAGATGTGTTGCTTGCCATGTAATGAGCCGCCAGAGGTGAATGTCGTTGTCACTTGCACTTGCTGCGCCAGCTCTCATAATGAAACCCTTAAGCAATGTGAACATGATCGCAAAACCGCTAAAGCTAAATGCTGCAGTTGTTGTAAATGTAGAAAGGGAAGAAAACAAAAAGATGAGAAGGAGGAAAAAGAGTCAGTCGTCATCGACTGAACGTTTGAAGTCAATCTATTATGATGTAAAACATCCGGCAGGATTTGCATCTATCAAGAAATTATCAAAAGCGAGTGGTCTTCCACAATCACAAGTGAAACGATGGTTAAAGGGTCAGGCTACCTATACACTCCACAAACAAGCGAAAAAGAAGTACCGCACCCGCCATTATATTGTTCATGACATCGATGAACAGTGGCAAGCAGATTTGTGTGATGTTGCCTCCATTTCAAAACATAACTCGGGCAATAATTTTATTTTAACCGTCATTGATATTTTCTCGCGTTATGCGTGGGCTCAACCTTTAAAAACTAAAGAAGGGAAAGGAGTAGCAAAAGCATTCCAAACAATTTTTCGAGAAGGTCGCATTCCAAAAAGAATTCAGAGTGATCAAGGAAAAGAGTTTGAAAATCAGCATGTGACAAGATTATTTGAGAGGCATGACATTGAGTTGTTTAGTGTAAAGAGCGCTTTTAAAGCTGCACTCGTTGAACGTTTTAATCGCACATTAAAAAATCGCTTGTGGCGACATTTTACTGCCAACTTGACACAAAATTGGACAAAGGTTCTACAAGATACACTCCATGCCTACAATCACTCTATCCATCGTTCTATTGGACTCAGACCAGTAGATGTAAATGCTGACAATGTAGATAAAGTGCGCGAATCATTCCAACGTAAACGCACTCATGTGAAAAGTGATGTGAAAATTGGCGATAAAGTTCGTATCTCAAAAGTGAAAAGTGTTTTTGCTAAAGGGTACCTCCCGAATTGGACAGAGGAGGTATTTACAGTATCAAGGATTAATCAAAAAGACTCTCCGACCACCTACAAGTTGAAAGATTACGATAATGAAGAAATTGAGGGTAGCTTTTACCGCGATGAGATTGAGGTAGTCACTGAAAGTGAAACATATTTGGTAGAGAAAATCATTCGATGTAAAAAACGGCAAGGTGAAGAATGGTGTCTTGTTAAATGGACTGGTTATCCTTCAAGTATGAACTCTTGGATGCGTCGTGCCGACATCTTTCATCTAAGTGATCGACAGTGATTCATGCAAAGTTGTAACTAACAATGTTTAGGGTTTGAGCTATGAATCCAACTGCCTCATTTTATTCACGACCCTCCTACGTAAGTGGCGGAGGACAAATTTACATCGGTGCTCGCCGCCAACGTGGAGGTAGCATACTTGGTGCACTGAAATCTGTTGTAGCACCTCTCATATCCAATGTCGGTAGATCTTTAAAACGAAATGTTTTAAGTAATGCCGTTGGCTTTGCTGGTGATGTTGCTAGTGATCTTTCCAGAGGTAGAAGTTTTAAGAGCAGTTTGTTGAATCGTGGGAAGGAACGCGGTTTAAAAACATTGAAGCAGACCATTGCTGGTGTTACTCAAGGAAAGAAATCACCTAAACGAATGAAAAAAGGAAGGAGGAAACATCGCGGAGCTGGTAAGGTGCGATCTTCAGTCAAAAGGCATTCACGCAAACGTCGCAGAGGCTCTAATCATTCATCAGGCGCTAAACGACGACGCTGCTATAACTTCTAATCATGGAGTGTAAAACTTCCGGTTTTTGTTTGTTCGATCAACAAGCCATACAGACAGATATTCTTAGTTCAAGTATTGTAGATTATCATCCTCGAACAGCTGAGAATGCTGGCCCCATTGAATTTGTTATTCCTGGTGGTAGTGATGACTACATAGATTTGAGTTATGCGATGCTTGATTTGAGGTTTAGAATTCAGCAAGCAGATGGAACTGCTATTGACGATGCACATAAAGTTGGACTGAACAATTTACCATTGACTACATTACTTCGCGATGTTTCTCTAACGATTGGAGAGCAGCAGGTGGAAGGTGGTCAAAGCGATTATCCCTATAAATCATATTTCAATCATGTATCACAGTTTCATCCAGCAGCACAAAAAAGTCATATGGAAGCCATGGGATGGTACAGAGATGAAGCAGGAAAATTTGATGTTGAAACAAACAGTGGCTTTGTAAAGCGATCTGCTATGATTAAAGATAGTAGAGTATGTCAGCTATATGGTCCGCTGAATTTAGACTTCTTTAGACAGTCAAAGTTTTTACTCTGTAATACCAGCATGCGACTCAAGCTGACATTGAATAAGCCTGAATTTGCGCTGAATGCATTTGCTAAAGTTGACAATTTTAGAATTCATGTGGAAGATATTGCACTTTACATTCGTCGAGTAGTACCGAATCCAAGTGTCATTAGAGGGCATGCTGAAGGTCTTAACCGCCAAAATGCCATTTACCCCGTTCAGCATACAAAGCTTCTCACCTTTACAATTCCGAAAGATCAAAAGAGTTTCATGAAAGATGGCCTCTTTCCATCGGAAGCACCGAAGCTCCTCATGGTGGCAATGGTTGAAAATGATGCATTTAATGGTAATATAAAGAAGAATCCTTTCAATTTTAAACACAATCAGTTAAGTGAAATTGCTTTACGTGTAAATGGTGTGAGTCATCCTGGTCCACCCTACAAACCAGATTTTGCTTCGGATCAATTTATGCGCAGTTATGTTGATTTTATGGATGTCTTTGGCTTTTACAATACGGATGACACCAACGGACTTACTATGAAAGAGTTTAAGAGTGGATATACTATTTATGCATTTGATTTGACTGCTGACAGCGATATTAGTGCACCCTATCGTCAAGCGAACGTGCCTCATAATATTCGTTTGGATTTGACGTTCAAAAGAACACTAGCTGAGACGATCAATGTATTAATTTATGCAGTCTTCGATTCAAACATTGAAATTACAAAGTATCGTGACGTGATTCTTCAGTATAATCGTTAATGAGTTGGTTGACTGCTGACGATATTAAGACTAAAGTGCAGCGTAATGCAGACGAAGCGACGTTGAAAGCTTTCGATAATGTCTATTCACTCGATACCTTACCACCTGCAGTAAATCACTATCCCATCTTTATTGTGCTAAACACTCATTCGCAGAATTTAGGCGGTGAGCATTGGAAAGCGATCTTTATTGGAGAAGACCGACGTGGTGAACTATTTGACTCTCTTGCTCAACCTCCAAATATACCAACACAGCAGTGGTTGAGAAAACATACGCGTCAATATCAGCGAAATGAACGCATACTACAACATCCACTTTCATCAACGTGTGGTGCTTTTGTACTGTACTTCATCTTAATAAAACGTTTACATGTATCTCGATTTGCATCTATTATTCAAAACTTTTCATGTAATCCATCCTCTAATGAAAAAATGATTTGTAAGTTCTATCATGATTTGAAATAAAAACATCATGTTGGAAAAATTGTTTTTTATTTTACAATCCGCTGGGTACGTACATACTCAATGAGATAGTCTAGGATCACATTTGCTTGTACATGAGATTTTAGTCCAGTAATGATCACTTTACTATTATGAAAGATTGCCACATGCACAGGTAACCAACAACTAATGAGAGCTGCAGGAAAAAGTTCGGGTTCATAACACAAACTGTAACTGCTGGTACGAATCTTCAAAAATGATAGACTGTCACTCAATTGAGTAGAGATCACCATATTGTCCACAGTCAGATTCGACATCACACACCTCTCCCTCTTCCATATCCGACGTAGTAGTCTTTGTAGCTCTAAGCGCATTGACTGCGCCGATGAATGAGAAAGGGCGCCGAGAATCTGTACAGTCCCATTTGGGAAGAGTTGAAGATTCCGTGAATTGCTCATCTTCACCACTAACATTTGAGGACGGCCCGGGTAATACTTGCTGTTTGGAAGCTGTTGGTGTAATGTTGTGAGATCGATTTTGGTGTAGAGTCTGAAGCGACGGAGAATGTTGACGATGGTGTAGCGATGGCGCTTCATGATGAAAGAATGAGTAAATTGAGCGATGTACCTTCCTTTTATACTTTTCCCAACTACCTTGATGAAATGTGAAGTTAGTATGAAGTTGGGAATGATAGAGCTGAATTCGCCGATTGTTGACGCGCAGCCAGATGCGATTTCCAATACGTGAATGTCTTTTCATATAGAAGTATTTCAAGTCCTTCATGATATGATGTAGAGATTGAAAATGACGATAAGATAAAGCAAACTCTCTTCTCACATTTCCAGTTGAATCTTTGAAATAGACGTTTCGATCATGATCCGTTTCAATACGTTGTAGGGAATCTAATTTCCAACTCATGATGTGTGGTAGTCATGTCTGATTAAGATTTGCATAGTAGGGCGATGAACTCACGACGAATAAATGTCATGATGGAGCGATGTATGTATCTTCTATACTTCTCCCAATTGTATTTGCGAAATGAGAAACAGTTTGCGGAATGAGAATGGTAGATTTGAATTTCATTTCTGTAATGTTGAAGCCAAACTTGATCACCCAAGGAGATGAATCTTAATGTTTCAAAATATTCCAAATCCCTCATGATATCATTGAGGTTGACAAATTGTCGCCATGTTAATGTAATTCCTCTTGATGTATGACCATGAGAATTTTTGAAATGTACGTTTCCATCACGATCAACTCTGATATATTGTAGAGAGTCCAAAATCCAAGTCTTCATGATGTTATGCAAAGTTGCAGATTAGCAATATAAAAATGTCGTTTTATCATATTTTGCTTAGCAATGCGGCTACAAAGAGATTTACTAGTAATCGAGCCGCACTCTTTTCTACTCCCATTGATCATGCACAACAGCTAAATGGAAATTGGGAAGTGGGTGTCACTCAACTTGTTTATAGCAACTGTGTCTATACTTTTGATCATGAGGTGATGACTATTAATATGAGGCGTACAGCTGCTTATCAATGTGAAAAGGGGTGCCGAGTATACATTCCACAGTGGCCAAAGAAAGATCTCTTATCATGTAAAAAGTTTATATATGATTTCTTGAATAAAGCGAGTAAACATATTGTCCAATTTACTCCGCACAATGATGATTATAATTATGTACATCATGTAGTTGAGAAAGATTGGATTGTTGGTTTAAGTCCAAGTTTAAGAAATGATTTAGGTTACCTCGCTAGCGCCTTAACAAGCTATGATAATTTTAACGTTAATTACCACATAAGTGGTCATAAACAGTTAATATATCGAGAGGAAGCTTATTATGTAGATCTTATTCCAAGAAATGAGAAGACGTTGGTGAAGAAGATTGTGATTAAGCCAAGAAAGACAAACATGACTCCTGAAACATTATTGAAGAAATTTAATTATCTCCTTCGAGTTGATGGCAAACAAGTGGCAACATTGACTTATATTAAATCATCTAATCATATTGCAATAAGCAAATTAAATGATGATGATCTAGTATTAGTTTGTTCAAAAGATTTTCATCAGTTCTTACGATATCGTTCTGCAGCTGTTCATGGAAAATCTGATATGCAACATTTACCATGTGAAAGGTCAAATCAATTTGATACAGAATGGACCGTATCTTTATACAGAAAGTGTGTAGAGCCTTTAGGTGGTATCTTACATGAAACAAGAGTGTTGATGCCTCGCATTATTACTTCGGTTAAATTGGTTGTAGATTATTTAAATGAAGTGATTAATGAGCAACATATTTTATTTTCTGAAAAAGAAGGTACTTTGTCTCTCACTATAAGTGGAAAAGGTATTGAACTAATTATGGATAAAACTCTAATGGACATTTTGGGTTTTGATCAAAATATCTTTAAAAGTGGTACTGTAACCAAAGCTAGCGCAGACATGTCGCTATCGCGTCGTATTAACTATTTTCAGATATATTCCAATATTGGTGAAGATGTACGTGTGGGAGATGTTGAAGCTCCATTGCTAGCAATGATACCATACCAGCCAAAAAGCTGCAGTATTTTATCTGAGCATACTTTCAAGAAAGTGCATTATACAAAGCTGAAATCAAACTACATCCCACAAATTGATATTGCCATTTATGACGATGCTGGTGCGTTGATTCCTTTTCATAAAGATGCTGTGACAAGTATCACACTCCATTTCCGAATGAAGAGTTAATGCAAACGTATGCTAATATATTTTTCCAATGTGAATAATATGGAAAGTGAAAATAAGGACTCGTTTCTAATCTACTTGCCCAGTAATGCTTCTATGAATAAATTTCCCAAAAATAAACCATCAGACTATCGAGTAGAATTAAATCGGCCACTGCATTTAGAAGGAGAATGGGAGGTTGGCGTTTCTAGTATTTGCTATGATAGCAATATTCAGAATGTGAATGATTTGGAAGAAATGATATTGACTCCTCGCACCCATGATGGAATAACGATGAATAATGCATTTCAGTCCCCATACAATTTAACATCAGATGGAAAGTGGAACTATGAATGGATTCAGATAAAATCAGATTCTTATGAACCATTTGGGAATGAGAAAATTATTAAGGCATTCAACAGTGGTAATACTTCCATCATGAAGAATAAAAATCAGAAAGCTTATGAGTTTACTATCTATCGTTGGAGTGGGAGACAGTTCCTCCGCTTTCATTCTTTTACTAAAGGTCTTACGCTGAGGTTGGATAGTGAATTCTATCCACATCTTGGTTTTGGTCATGGACTACATCTAACGTCAATTGCTACTGCAAATGTTAAAAAAGTTTATTCAAATCGAATCAACAAATTTCATTATAGATTTAAAATATTTGATGAAGATGTTGTAGAATGCGAAGAACGCATCATTTTGAAAAAGCGTAGTGTTCAACCTTTATCACTTATTGAGTTAGTAAAACGATGGAATGAGACTGTGGGTAAGAAGTATGGAGAGAAAATTATGGCGGACAAAAATAAGTTGGTTATTCAGAAATATAATGACAAACTTACAGTTTATTTCTCTCCAACCTTGCGTCATTTTGTAAGACATTATACACCTATTATTGGAAGCGGTGTGGTGTATGGTTCTCATGAATATCACACTAAAGCTGATTCAGTTAATGATGAATGGTGGGTGGACATCTATGGTGATCGCATCAAGAAAATTTACCAGTCTTATGAGGAATCTAAAGTTGCTATCAATATAATGCCGCGTCTATATCATACAGTTGAAAGCTTCATTCATGTAGTAAATCCTTATATACAACAGAAGTTGAAGCATGTGATGAAAAGTAAATATGATGCAAAGACACACCACATTTCGTTTTCAATTGAAAATCAACGCGTTGTTCTGAAACTGGGTGATGACATTCAATGTCAATTGAGTAAAAATTTGAAAAAACTCTGGCTTTTCAATGCTACAAACTGTGTTTGCTGCTGCGCATACGATTGGTATAGAAACACCAATGACACTTGATAAACATGAACAGCACCTTTACATTCAAAGTGATTTGATTTTACCTATTTCTGTTGGCGAGAAAAAAGAATACATTTTACGTGATTTCATTCATGATAAAGACGCTTCATATGGAATAGTCGAGAAGATGTTTGAATCTATTTTCTATCATCCCGTCGTCAAACAAACTATACCCTCTATTGCTATCAAAATTACCAATGGTTTACAAGAGTGCAACCACGTGAAAGATACTAAATCCCTCGTAACTTTAGTGTTTCGGAAAACAAAGTGAAGTCATTGTGATATGTTTATTGAAATAAAAATATGTATATGAAAAAGTCTTTTCACAGATATAGGGGGAATGGGCTGACTGTAGGCATATATTCACAAGGAAGAAACGATCTCATGCGATACATAAAACAACCATGTACGTGGTGTGATCCAAAATGTCCCGGACTAACCTACTTGCAGATAACCTGTGATAACGAATACTACTTCAGATGTAAATTTAGGTCTTTAAGGCATGAGAAATATGGTCGCCGAAATTTTTCCGATCAGTTTTATATTTTTAAAAAATATTTTTACATTTTAACATGAATTTCTGTATTTTCTGAATTGATCGAGATCCGATTTGTCTTATTGTTATAGTTAGATTGATTTTGATTTGTACCTTATTTGACGGATATCTTTGCCATGAATATTGCACGTCTTTTGTTAATTGCTTCATGTGTTACGATATCAATCAGTGAAGTTCATTCAGCACGCATTCATTAAGAAATCCGTGTCAACGATGGTTCTTTGTTCTATCAGTTTTCATGATGGATGTGACAAGCGTGTCTTCAGTCGAATATCGCAGTGTGATACGATACCTCCTGATCCGCGGCTTCGCTAATGGTGACATTCTAAAGGAATTAAGCCTGGCATATGGAAGCAAAGCTCCATCGAGAACTACTGCTTATTTCTGGATAAGCGAATTTAAACGCGGAAGACAATCTGTGGAGAAAGATTTTTCAACTGTTGGTCGGCCGCAGGAGATTCCGGAAGAGAAATCGAGTCAGTGCGATGAAGTGATTACAGCACACAGAAGGATAACCATCCGTGAGTTGTCAAGAGAGTTGCGAATCAGTTATCACTCCTGTCATGACATCATCGAAAGACTTGGATATCGCAAACTGGCATCACGTTTCGTACCGAAGTTTCTGTCACCTGAAATGAAGGAGAACAGACTTCTGGCGGCACAGTCAAATTTGGATCTCCTCGAAATGCACGGAGATCAGTTTCTGAACTGCATCCTTACAGAGGATGAAACACCTTTAAGTTTGTATCTGCCTCAAAGTAAGCGAGAATCTGCAGAGTGGTGAAAATCAGGCGAGTCTGCCCCTTTGAAAATGCGATCCGGAACATCACATCGCCGGTCGTTGATGCTGACGGTCTTTTGGAACGCTTCGGGAATCCAACTGGTTGACTTTGCGGAAAAAGGAGTAAGAATCAATAGCGAATATTATTCCAATCTGTTATCTGAAGCGAGGAAGAAAATAAGAAAGCCACGAAACATTCCCCTCTACTTGCTTCATGACAATGCTCCGATTCACACCTCGCAGGAGACAACCAATGCCTTAACGAGAAACGGATATCAACTATTGAGCCATCCTCCTTATTCACCTGACTTGGCCCCAAGTGACTTCTATCTGTTTAGATTCCTCAAAAAGCATCTTCGTGGACACCATTTTGAATCGCCAGTTGAACTGCGGGATGCAGTTACTGAGTTTTTTGATTCTTTGACACCGGAATTTTTTCATAAAGCTTTTTGTGAATTGAGACTTCGTTGGCAAAAAGTGACGAATGCTAACGGCTCATACATTGAAAAGTAAAACTGTTTTCTGGAACAAAACATTTGTTTTTCCGTTAATTATTAGTCAGGTTATTAGTGATAGCTTAACTGTCAAGTTAATCTAAATATATTAATTCTAAATCGCTAGAATTTATAGGAAAATCTTGAAATTCAGACAAAAATGTTTGAAAATTTTGAAAAAATAGAAAACTGACCGGAAAAATTTCGGCAACCATATTTCTCATGCCTTAAAGACCTAAATTTACATCTGAAGTAGTATTCGTTATCACAGGTTATCTGCAAGTAGGTTAGTCCGGGACATTTTGGATCACACCACGTATATCTACAAAAAGCAACATCAAAATACTGAGTTAAAGTTGATTATGTCAATACATCTCCTGAATGTGGTAGCGTGAGTTTTATTCTTTTGGGTGGAGGTATGTTTGTGTCAGGATGTCCATGTGGAAGAGATGTGTTATGTCCTATCCAACACCTCTTATCCTCCCATGCTGAAAGTGCTCGTTTCTTGAACGTGTACGTTTTCACAGTATGAACTTGAGATTTTAAGATTGTCATATTGACAAACGTTATAGTTTTATTTTTATAGGCCTTCTTATAGGACCGATGTTTCATTTTATGAACAATGGATTTTGATATACCTTTAGCACGCTTAATACTATCTGCACATTCTTTTAGTTTCATGGAATACATTTTAGGACGGAGGAGAATCATTTCATCTATTTCCTTTCCTGCTGTTTCATCCTTAAAACAACCAAGTTTGGCTTTATTCTGTATGGAATAGAGTGGATGAGTGGGATTGTAGTTAGATGTGTCGAAATATTTTTCTAATGACTTGCCTACTTCATTAAAATTTAAATCTTTTTGAGTGGTAATTCCTAAAAAGAAACTATCTGTATCACCACCCAGCAAGCGAACCTCTTTTACGAGAGGGCATGGTTTTAATATTTTGTAGAAGAGTTGATACATTTCAAGCTTGGAATAATCTAAAACGGCTTGCCCAATATAGATGGGTTTGCACAACTCAACTTCTGATTTAATCATTTTAACACCTACAAGATCCTCATCGATGATGTCTCTATCAATGAAAAGAGGTGATGAGGTCAATTTGTGATATTTTTGTTCATCAACGACTAGTTTGTAATTCATACGTTTTCTAACATCCTCCATGGTCTTTCCGAATAGACTGTTATTCTTATATTTATAAAAATCCTTTTCAAAATTATTTTGGGCGAGTGCACGTTTTTGACTGTTACTATCTATGTAGGGTTTGAGGAAGGCTTTCTGTCTAAATTTGATAATGCGGTGAACTGACTTTAGAAGCATGCCCATTTCTAAATAGAATTTTAATATGCAGAAGTGTACGAGATAATTTTTCTTATCATATTGGGTGAGTAAAAGTTTGCGGCATGGTTTGTACCTTGGCTGTCCACACTCTGTTAAGTTATTATGAAATTGTGACATGAATGGTGAAAACATATCTTCAGTCACTTCGCCAGATTCAGGTGCAAGTGGGAAATCAACAGTTTTATTTTTAATACTATTTGGATAAATCAAATCCACTTCAAAATAATATCCCCAATCACCTTCATCTGGAATCTTCAGTATGTTTGAAGGGTTGGAGTAATACTCAAGCTCATTTTGATTTAACCAACTAAACTCGGAATGAGGTAGTGGTTTAGACAGTGAACTGCCATATAAATTATTTTGGTCATAGTACTTTAGGTGGATATGATCATCACCTACTGTTTCAGATTTTATATGATGTTTATTTACAAATGTGAGACCACCGCGTATTCCGCGCTCAAATATATTATACATCTCCGGGTCTTGTAAGAGATGAATGGTCTCACCAGTCATTTTAAAGGCTGATTTAAAGGACATGGCTGGTAGACTGACAAAGTGGACAGGATCTAATTTGTCTTCTTCTAATGCCACTCGTCGAAACTCCTGAAAGACATCAGCCAGCAAAATGACATCTAATTCTAAGTAAGCGATCATATAATCGCCAAACGTTTTACAATCAAATTTTAACCATGCCTCTTGAGCATGTTCATAGTCCTCTACTGGACAATCTTCACCCGTCAAATCGTTTTTGAATTTGTCAATGGAAGGAATGGTTGTTTCATTTAGTTTAGACATTGAGCTAAAATATGCATAAGGAAAGACTCCTTTGCGAGTGATTATTTCATCCGTTAAGTTTGGATAGTGTTTCTTCAAAGTTTGACTATGGGGAAGAAACTTGAGATTACGAACGAGAGAAGCTAGTGACGCTGACATGAATTGAAATGAATCTAAAAATTTTATTTCGAAGAAGACTGTCTTATTTTCTTTAGTTTTATCTACTGGTACTTTTGCTGTCATTGCCATGAATTTTTCTCTCGTTTGTGCTATTACATTAAACTGCCACGATTTCATCTGGCTCAACCCTCCTTTTATGAGCATATGACTGTCATAGCCCTTAAAGTTATGGAAAATGACGGGTAGTACACGACGTCTCAACCTAAGTGAAAAGTTACATTTGGAGCAGAGTGCGTTTCTAAATTTACCAGTGATGTGATCATGATCACGCACTTTCTTAATTTTATCATCATCAAACGTTTTATGACATTTAGGACAGGATGTGCAACTTTCAAATTTCTGTTTGTCTTCATCTGACATATGTAGTGACTTACGCTGCAATTGGGAATCATATGATTGTTGAAATTTAGCAGCTTTATCGAGAAATTCTAGAAATTTTGAAATACAATCTTCACCTTGCCAAGTATGCATTTTGTTTTGTCTATTCCTAAAGTGGTCATGCCATACTTCATAGCAGGATATGGCTGCTGGCTTGTGGATGATATCATCAATGTAGCATTCTATGCTGCGTAAATGACACGCAGGGGACTTAATTCGTCACCATTATCCCTATGTGAAAATATTTTATCTTTGGGCATGCGTTCCATTTGTAATTTACCTCGCTTGCACCATTCATAGTGAGTTTCAAATTTATCTTTACTCCAAAAGGAGCGGATGCAGCGGTCGCATACAAAATGTTCACCTCTTTTAGAGTGCCCCAAGTGAGTGTACAAGCGAGAGATTTTGGGAATACCACAGTAGTGCCATTCCTCGCTATCATCTTGTTTTACTAATAAGAGGTTGACTACACGTTCATAACAAGTTGAACGTGAATTATAGCGGGCACCCTTCAACCCCTTCTCCCACACGTGAACGACAATTTTAATCTGATTATGTTTTTCGAACGTTTCTACATCTTTGATTTTCATGTTGTTACTATCACAACCTTCAAAGTCTAGTTCATCCTCCCACTGTCTATAGCTATAGGTATGATTTCGATTCGCGTTGATATCATTATAGTGAAGGATGGATAGGATATTTGAGTGGAGTGGATATTGGAGTGGATATTTGAAACACTGTGATTTACAATCGACATTGATGACAGCTTTCTTATTATACAACGTTTTTGGTAGTTTAAATGTGCCTCGAGCTGCATGACTTTCTAATAGGGAAATTTTGAATATGGCTGAGTCCACACCATCAAAAATGAGAGCGCTGTCGCGTTCATTGAATTTATCTACATTTGATTTTAAACATTGAATGTGAAAATTTAGCCAAGACTCGCAGTCTACAACTTCGGTTGCGGAAGAGGAAGGAACATGAAACTGTATTCTCTCCGTCACTTGACCCGTTTGAAAATCTATCTTAATATATTTTAGTTTGAGGTAGATGAGCGCCTTCATTCTAAAATTGTCTAAATTGTTGAAGAGCGCTTCGATAATGTTAGAATTTTGAAGGAGCCACTCAGGAAAATCTACTATTTGAGTATTGGACTCCATGCAGTAGTCGCGTACTAAATTATTATGTGAAACATTAATGAGGGAGATGGTAGAGGTACCGTTGGTGTAGTGATCATTTGCATGCGTGTGTTGAAGTCTGTGCGAAGATCGCTGAAAGTGACTATCAAAAGAAAGAGGGCACAAATCGCAAGGAAAGGAGATGTCATCGTCAGAATCAACTTCACCTCCGGAGATTGACGCCGCTTTGCGTTGACACACACGTTGTTTGATGTGTCGAAGGAGACTGTGCTTCCTTGTAAACATATGTCCGCAGTCGGCACATTCCCACTCGTTGCCTTGCCGCGAGAGTCCTGAGCTGGAACTCACATCACCTGAAAGAGAAATCATTCTTTCATCTCTGTTCAAGCCTCAGTGTAGTGTTACAACCTACCTTGACTCAATAACTCTAAACTTTCCTCGAGAAGAGAGGGCGTTGGTGATGAAGTTGATGCCTGAAATTGAGGAAGATGCTATTAGTCACACGTTTGAGGGAGATGAGAGAGGAAATCTTTAACTTACCATTTTAATGAAATATGATCAGACAGAATAATAGTCAAAGAGAGAGATCGTGCGTTCGTCACTTGTATGATTCACAGATTAAATGAAATGACCTGAATGTCACTTTGCTTATATACTTTCATTCTCTTCATTCATTGGATGTTCATTCTGATTGGCTGCTTGTGTATACTTAAGAATTAGAAAAATGTTAAAGTTATCATTATTCAAAGTCAGCATTTCAAAGACAACATGACAAGTCCTCCAACAACACCAAATACCGCATTGGAGTTCTCCTCTCCATGTACATCAGCAAAGGTGCTCGTTACACCAAATGCACCAAGAAAGGCGAAGGTGGAGAAGACATACAATCTCGACAATATACGAAAGTTATCATTATTGGAGGACGATGAAGAGGAGTTGCCCGACCTAGCAGGCATACGGTGGAAATATTTACAATATGATGCCGAAGGGGTGATGGAGATGACCAGCAAGTCGCACTTACATCAAATATGGGAGTGGTTACCCCCTAACTCCCAACCGCGAACCGTGGCGGAGTGGGCGTACATTGAGAAAGTGAGGGACGCTGCAGAAGAACGTTTAAAGCAGCTCAACTGTTTTTGTGATCTATGTGAAGTCAGACTCTGGGACGATATTGACGATGAAGACCTTTTGAAATACATGCCATAATAAATGTTTATTTCGTATTATCTTTGCTTTCATACTGACTTACTTGAATGGGGTTTTAGTGAATAATTTAACCATGTATACTTTTTCATTTGGAAATAGTAGCACGCTTAGTCTAACTTGTAAATCTTAAAACATTTCATATGGACGATGATGGTAGATGAAATAGTGTCAAATAAATTAAGATAGCTTACACTTCTGATACAGGGATAGCAATCGACTGCGATCCATGTGTAAAGAGCTTGTTAGACTACGGATGGGCTTAAGTGGATGATTTAACCATGTATACTTTTTCATTTGGAAATAGTAGCACGCTTAGTCTAACTTGTAAATCTTATAACATTTCATATGGGCGATGATGGTAGATGAAATAGTGTTAAATAAAATTAAGATAGCTTACACTTCTGATACAGGGATAGCAATCGACTGCGATCCATGTGTAAAGAGCTTGTTAGACTACGGAAGAGAGAAGTGTGTTATGTTGCGTGTGGCGCGTGAGTGTCCTCCCATTTCATTCCATTCATCAATTCGTCTCATTGATAGAGACAGGTAGAACTCATGGTTCTCATAGCGTATGCAATGGAAAGTTTTAGGCAACCTCGACAGTTGGCTAAATGTCGCCCTGGCGCGAATGCATACTACGTTGAGACAGAGGCAATCACTTGCAAACATGACGCAGAGAGGTTTAACAAGATTGACCATTGCCGAATGTCCCTTGCGGTATACATAGCTACGGGTTTCACCGCCGCCCTTTACAGGAACGCCCGTCGAAAGGAAGTATTACACCGAACTTCATTTGCAACGTTCAAGTTGACTGATAGCAGATTCAACTTAATGATAGTATTCGCCAGCCCGAAGACTGCCCAGGGCAAACCGCGAGGAGGTTCTATCATGTCTTGCCCCATGGTGGCCCTTAAGAGAGCCGATGGTTCGTTCTCGGAGACAATGAAGTTGACTATTGGCTTGAATAGTCAATAGGTATGACAGCTAGGTTGTCATAGACCCTATACCGCCGAGGTCGCGCTGGTGCATCTGGCACCTTTCGGATGCGGGTGGTTTTAGGAGTCCACACCTCATCCGTCCAAATGATCTTCTTGATCTTCCCCTTCTTCTCATCCTCTTCATCCCACTCGTCGAGGATGATGAAGTTGGGAATGCCGTTGTCTTCATCGGTGAAGACGGGAATGTTGTCGGCAGATGTCGCTTCCATCGTGACTTCAAATTGAATGAGAAGCGCTACAATCTTCTGGCTTATATAGGGTTTTCAACAATGAATTGCTCAACAGCGAATCAGAATGCTTCAGGGATAGCAATCGACTGCATAATGTTCAAGTTGACTGATAGCAGATTCAACTTAATGATAGTATTCGCCAGTCCGAAGACTGCCCAGGGCAAACCGCGAGGAGGTTCTATCATGTCTTGCCCCATGGTGGCCCTTAAGAGAGCCGATGGTTCGTTCTCGGGAGTAACGTCATCTTACACCCTACCAATTCTGCTGAGAGAGTCTTTGACTCTCTCTTTGGTAGCACTGTCGACTTCCACACTAGCTGGCACATGGCTAAAAAGTGGAATGTAGCGCCATTCCGTTGGATTGACAGCAGTTGCTGTCATCGGATTGCCAATCCGAGCAAGATTATTAAAAACTCTGTCTTGCTCCTCTAGCCTGACAAACTCCTCAAATAAATTTCGCGGCCTTAACTGCGGTCCGCGAGGAGAGCTGACTTGACTGTTCGGCGTCTGCATGATTGAAATGAAATGAAATGAGAGGCAGTGGTTTATATACCCCTCTAACGCGACGCAACGTTCAAGTTGACTGATAGCAGATTCAACTTAATGATAGTATTCGCCAGTCCGAAGACTGCCCAGGGCAAACCGCGTGGAGGTTCTATCATGTCTTGCCCCTAGGTGGCCCTTAAGAGAGCCGATGGTTCGTTCTCGGGAGTAAATTGATGGGGTGGTGAAGGCAGGCAAAGATCTGCAATGAAAATGATATGTATTAGAATAGGATATACTATCTTATTTGCTTTTCACTTACCAAGTTAGTCATCCTTAGGCAGTCTCGCGGGCTTCCTGATTGAAAATTTGTGCAGATGCCCGCGCATTCAGATGTCCGCGCTCGGATGTCCATGATAGCATACAATGCTTTCGTCCAGGCTTTTATTGACGAGGACTTCGCCGGCCAGATGGTTATCCCGAATAGGGATGTGGAACTCAAACAAACGATCCTCATTCACACGTTCCCACTCATCCCTCATGCGCTCCAACTTCTCACACGCCTGCCTCTCATCACCCCGCCGAGCCACAGTCCTCTCCAACTCAACATTCTTCGCTCTCAACACACTCATCTCCTTCATCATCTCCTCAAACTTCGCTTCTGCCTCTCCCATTCTCCTCTCCGCAGCACTCGCCCTCTTCTCACACTCATCATTCTTGTCTTCCAACACTCGCACATTCTCCTTCAACTCTTTCACAACACGCCTCATACGGATATTCTCATCTGCCACCTCCTTACATTTCACCTCCTTCATTTTCAGCTCACTCAACTCACTCAACGTTCTCTCATTCACCTTCTTCAAACTTTCGTAGCGATCTACCAACAAAGCATGTGCCGCTTGCTGCGACACATGCTTCTTTTCCATGTCCTCATCCCACCGCGCCGACTGCTTCCGTACCCCACCACCCTTCACTATTGGGGAAGATGAGCTCTTCGGGGGGTCGCTAATAACAATATTGGATACCTCCGATGACGAAGAGCTCAACTTCCTCACACACTTCCTCACTCGCTCCCTATCCAAATCCACATCATCCTCATCATCACTCTCAAACACTCTCTTCCGCCACTTGTCAGCCTTCAAACCGGCCACAGCATTCTCTACCTCATTCTCCACAGCATTCCCACTAGCATTCTCCACAGCATTCCCACTAGCATTCTCAACAACATTCCCACTAGCATTCTCAACAACATTCTTGGCCTCTTTCTCCAACATTCGCTCCTTCTCAGCATTCATCAACTCCACAAATCTCAAATCGGTCACCAACCCTCCTGTACACTCACCATGCCTCCGATAAAACTCGGCCTCCTGCCCAACAACCAACAGCACCCTGCACTTCACACAGGCAACCCTATTCAGGATAACCATGTGGTCGGCCCCTGCCTTCCTTATGTGGTCCCTGAGACCGTCTCGGCGGTTGATTCGACCGCATACGCACATTTTAATGTGAAACTTCTTATTTCTATCGTTGTTCACCATTTTTGCTGTCAGTACTCAGATTTCTCGTTAACTGTAAGATAATGAAATTAGTATAAGTTTTGAATCATGTAGTACAGTCATATTCCTAAAGCATTACACTTAGTCAGGAATGATAGATGTGAGTGTAGTGAGTGGCACTCGATCCCGTCGACAGCCCGAAGGCCTTGTACCAATCACTAGGGAAGTGAGAGATCTTCCCCGATACCCGCTCTTTACAGCTAAAGACATCATTGTCACTGCCCCGAAGTGGTAACAGGAACGCCGAGTCAAAGGTAGTGATCAGTAGCTGGGATCTAACCCCTCAAAGCTGCCTTAGACTTAGTTAAATTTCAAATCTGATAGCAGATTTGAATGTAGTATACAGCCTAGAACATAATATCATCATTCAACATTCAACTTAGTCAACATTCAACATAATATCAACACTTAGTGAGGAATGATAGATGTGAGTGTAGTGAGTGGCACTCGATCCCGTCGACAGCCCGAAGGCCTTGTACTGATCACTAGGGAAGTGAGAGATCTTCCCCGATACCCGCTCTTTACAGCTGAAGACATCATTGTCACTGCCCCGAAGTGGTAACAGGAACGCCGAGTCAAAGGTAGTGATCAGTAGCTGGGATCTAACCCCTCAAAGCTGCCTTAGACTTAGTTAAATTTCAAATCTGATAGCAGATTTGAACTCAGGATACTTGAAAACCTTAGTCTATATGTTAAAACTTTGAAAAAACTGAAAATTAAGAATTTTTAAAAAATTCCGCATTTTACTACTCATACTACTTTTAAAAAATTTTATCAGTAGTAAAGACACTATCAAACTCTATCATACAAACTTTGAAGTAGCAAGATAGCTTGCCTACTTCAAAAGATAGAGTCCTTTGAAACACCCGATATCGGGAGCTCAGAGCGACGACCGTCGCTTACCTCGTCTTTCGATGAAGTGATCAGACTTACGTTGTCGGGGGTTTATATATGCTCGGAAGAAAACTTAAAATGGCTCTATCTCCGAAAGTATTCATCGTAGCGACATGCGGTTTGTTGCAAACGATTCGTCTCATCATTCTTTACAATATGACACCTGAACCATTCTCATATGACCACGGGAAGTTGGTCCGCCAGCACATGTCCATGTAACATGCCACAAGTGAAAAAATTCCTAAGTGTGAGAGCTCCAGTGTGGTGAAAATTTTGAAAAATTTAAAACTTCCGAATTTCGACCTGGGACCTTTACCAAAACATTTTTCATCAAATTTCACTGACCTCCCCCCCCCTCATTCACAGAAATTTGATGAAAAATGTTTTGGTGACGGTCCCAGGTCGAAATTCCACACTTTGGAAAATTTTCAAAATTTTACCCATACAAAGTCACTCTGACACTTAGGATTTTTTCAGGTGAGCGAGCTCCGACCTAAAATCTTGTAACCGCTCTAACTTTTGAACGAAGACAGATAGGAACAAGCCGATTCTTTCACTGAATTTGTCTCACTCTTAGCTTTCAAACGAGCTATTGCACGACAAAATCCGTCCAGTAGAAGCCAAGATCGAAGCAAGCTGTCCAGAGGGGGGGGGGAGGTCAGTGAAATTTGATGAAAAATGTTTTGGTGACGGTCCCAGGTCGAAATTCCACACTTTGGAAAATTTTCAAAATTTTACCCATACAAAGCCACTCTGACACTTAGGATTTTTTCAGGTGAGCGAGCTCCGACCTAAAATCTTGTAACCGCTCTAACTTTTGAACGAAGACAGATAGGAACAAGCCGATTCTTTCACTGAATTTGTCTCACTCTTAGCTTTCAAACGAGCTATTGCACGACAAAATCCGTCCAGTAGAAGCCAAGATCGAAGCTAGCTGTCCAGAGGGGGGGGGAGGTCAGTGAAATTTGATGAAAAATGTTTTGGTGACGGTCCCAGGTCGAAATTCCACACTTTGGAAAATTTTCAAAATTTTACCCATACAAAGTCACTCTGACACTTAGGATTTTTTCAGGTGTGCGAGCTCCGACCTAAAATCTTGTAACCGCTCTAACTTTTGAACGGCTGGTCCGATTGACTCGCAACAAAAAATGTTGTCGAGCAGTTTTTTCTCCTCTTTCAAACGAGTAGCTGTAAGACAAAATCCGTCCACTAGAACCAAAGTTAGAAGATTGCTGTCGGGGGGGGGGAGGTCAGTGAAATTTGATGAAAAATGTTTTGGTGACGGTCCCAGGTCGAAATTCCACACTTTGGAAAATTTTCAAAATTTTACCCATACAAAGTCACTCTGACACTTAGGATTTTTTCAGGTAAGCGAGCTCCGACCTAAAATCTTGTAACCGCTCTAACTTTTGAACGAAGACAGATAGGAACAAGCCGATTCTTTCACTGAATTTGTCTCACTCTTAGCTTTCAAACGAGCTATTGCACGACAAAATCCGTCCAGTAGAAGCCAAGATCGAAGCAAGCTGTCCAGAGGGGGGGGAGGTCAGTGAAATTTGATGAAAAATGTTTTGGTGACGGTCCCAGGTCGAAATTCCACACTTTGGAAAATTTTCAAAATTTTACCCATACAAAGTCACTCTGACACTTAGGATTTTTTCAGGTGAGCGAGCTCCGACCTAAAATCTTGTAACCGCTCTAACTTTTGAACGAAGACAGATAGGAACAAGCCGATTCTTTCACTGAATTTGTCTCACTCTTAGCTTTCAAACGAGCTATTGCACGACAAAATCCGTCCAGTAGAAGCCAAGATCGAAGCAAGCTGTCCAGAGGGGGGGGGGAGGTCAGTGAAATTTGATGAAAAATGTTTTGGTGACGGTCCCAGGTCGAAATTCCACACTTTGGAAAATTTTCAAAATTTTACCCATACAAAGTCACTCTGACACTTAGGATTTTTTCAGGTGAGCGAGCTCCGACCTAAAATCTTGTAACCGCTCTAACTTTTGAACGAAGACAGATAGGAACAAGCCGATTCTTTCACTGAATTTGTCTCACTCTTAGCTTTCAAACGAGCTATTGCACGACAAAATCCGTCCAGTAGAAGCCAAGATCGAAGCTAGCTGTCCAGAGGGGGGGGGGGAGGTCAGTGAAATTTGATGAAAAATGTTTTGGTGACGGTCCCAGGTCGAAATTCCACACTTTGGAAAATTTTCAAAATTTTACCCATACAAAGTCACTCTGACACTTAGGATTTTTTCAGGTGTGCGAGCTCCGACCTAAAATCTTGTAACCGCTCTAACTTTTGAACGGCTGGTCCGATTGACTCGCAACAAAAAATGTTGTCGAGCAGTTTTTTCTCCTCTTTCAAACGAGTAGCTGTAAGACAAAATCCGTCCACTAGAACCAAAGTTAGAAGATTGCTGTCGGGGGGGGGGGGGGAGGTCAGTGAAATTTGATGAAAAATGTTTTGGTGACGGTCCCAGGTCGAAATTCCACACTTTGGAAAATTTTCAAAATTTTACCCATACAAAGCCACTCTGACACTTAGGATTTTTTCAGGTGTGCGAGCTCCGACCTAAAATCTTGTAACCGCTCTAACTTTTTTAACGAAGACAGATAGGAACAAGCCGATTCTTTCATTGAATTTGTCTCACTCTTAGCTTTCAAACGAGCTATCGCACGACAAAATCCATCCACTGGAAGCCAAAATCGAAGCAAGCTGTCCAGAGGGGGGGGGACGTCAGCGAAAATTTTTCTCTCCGATTGACTTGAAACTCACCCTACCGATGCAGAATTTCACGCTGAATCCGAATCTGGCCTCCGTTTTCTCATCCGATGCTTCGTTTGGGCGCTACACGCCAAAATGTCCCAAATTCTAACTCTGTCGTTTTTCGAAAAATGTTGAAAATTTTTTCTCACCGATTGACTTGAAACTCACCCTACCGATGCAGAATTTCACGCTGAATACGAATCCGACCTCCGTTTTCTCATCCGACCACTCCTTCCACTCGAAACAACCCATTTTACAACCCAACATTCAGCAGAATTCACCAAAAACATCACACACTATAGCCTCAAGACTAATCCTGGCGGTCGCCCACGTCAACCTAGACGGTCGCCCACGTCAACCAGGCGGTCGGACCAACTCACCCGAGTCTCACACTCTGTCGTTGCAGAGGGGGGGGGGCGTCAGCGAACATGTTGTGAACGTGAACCCACCTGGCCGGCACACCACGACAGACCACAACCTCTGTCGTTCCAGGGGGGGGGGGACGTCAGCGAACATGTTGTGAACGTGGACCCACCTGGCCGGCACACCACGACAGACCACAACCTCTGCCGTGCCAGAGGGGGGGGGACTCAGCGACGGCGGCCATCTTGCGCTATCCAGAAGTGGAGTTTTACTTACTACTTACTATCATCTATTTGAATTTTGCTTTTCTTTCTACAAATAAAGTGTGACAATCACACTTGACCTTTCCTCCTATTTACAAGCTCATTTCTAATTAAAACAAAATAATCATATCTTTAGCTTGTTCCGAACAATTTTGTGCCAATTGTATATCCGAAGCTGAGTGAGGGTGATATAAACGATAAATGTACATGTAGCTCCGATGGCAATTTTTACAATGATATGAAATAAATACACGATAGATCAAATTGCCACGCGAAAGACGCGCGTCAGGTATTTCTTGGCTCGACGGCCACCCACATTATTCTTTTTCCATGCTTGTATATTTTCTTTCCTGACATGCGTCATAGCTTGAGGGATTCGTTTTTTTCGATAACTGTATTCTTGATAATCGCAAAGCACACTGTGCGTGCATTTTTAATATATAATCACATGACTGAATTTGTAAAACTGTAATGTGCTTTACTGCTATGTTTAAAATAGACGAGCTTTCTCAAGTTAGATTTTCTTTTATTCATATATGAGGTCGTCTGATTGTGTAACTGATTTCTGTTGCACAACATATTACTTTGTATATCACATTTTCATGGAAACACAAATAAATGTGTTTCATAGACTATTTTCTTTTATTCATAAATCACATACCTTCCAAAGATGAAACATGGTACAATTAACACATGAATCAATCTCTGCAATAGTAGAATGACTGAAAGTACAGCAGTATGTTGGTAAAAGGGAATGACAGGCCCTTAGCAGTCTCAATAGCTGTCATGTGGTTCTTACTCGCTGACAGATTTAATAATTGCTTCAATTAGTCACATGCTCATACAATAACATGGCAAATTTTAGTAAGCATCTCTAAATGTGTGTTTTATCAGGCTTGTGATAGAAGAATGAATTCTACCAATTTTGTAGTGCATGCTATTTCGTGCACCAATCAGAAATATCAGGTGCTTTCAAAATTTTAACAGTAGAACTATAATGTCATCGTAAAATGTTGTAGAATATAAATTTGGCTTGATTTACCAGTGCCGGTCGCCGGATGAGAAGGTAGTGATCATGCTAATTAGTAGGTAACCATTAAAATGAGAACTAACCAAAACTCAGAACTAGCCCCAAAATTAAGAAATGACCCTATCCTTTAATGAGAAAGGCAACTTTATCTTAAAAACATATCACAAAATTATTTTCAAAAATTAAGAATCGATGCCGATACTCAGAGCTAGCCCCAAACACTGCGAACCACCATTAAAAAGGATCACTGTATGCTCCAGATTAATCCAAATAAAAAGAACAACCGTGCTTACACTCGAGGAAAAACATGAAAACAAACCAAAACTTTCTTCTTATTTTCTTCAAGCTGACTTTTGTCATTTCTTAATTCCAGTAAATATTATCATGTTGATAAGATATAGCTGACTTCATTGCTAAAACAAATGGTTGGTTCCAGTTTTTAGCCTAGTTCGACTGAGACATCGTTAGTTCTGAGTTTTGGCTAGTTCTCATTTTGATGGTTGCCGATCGTAGTCTATTGTAAATCTGCAAATAGCATTTCATGGTTATATTGTACATAATTTTTTGAGTCTGTGATTTATCTTCCGATATTTCAGTGAATAGATACAGGCATTGTGTACATTGTTGATGAGTCGGAATACGAAAGGGATGAAATCAAAGCGAAAAAAGATAAACGGTGACGAAGAACTCGAGACACAGGACTTGCAAGAGATAAAACCAGAAGTTGATCTTGAGTGACGATACAGTACTGGCCATTTTGTTTTTATTTATCGTTTTATATCGATTTCTATGAGAATTTGTTGAACTATCATCGATTATCACTTCTTATCATTTTGATAAAAAATGTAATCTCCTTTTAGGATAACAATGAAAATAGATTTCTTAAACAAGTAGTTTTATTCTATATTCATCATGATCTGCATGTACATGCATGCTATGTGGATTATTTAGAATTGAAGAACTTATGGCTAAGTCAACTGTTGAACAATAAGAATTATATTCTCATACGATGATGAAAGTCATCCCAGTAGCCATTTATAATAGAATATAATGCTTACTAATTTGAATTAGTAGTTAAAATGGATGGCGTTCTCCAATCCGCAAGTGTACAAAGGCAATGCTAGTGTAACCATTGGATTAATCAGTTCTTAAAAGAACTCAATGTAGCTTTCTCGTGGCAACGAATTAAAATTGATCAGCTTTGGCCCAATATCTGGCAAAAATGGAAATCTTAAGACTTGTACTAATACCATAGATTCCAAACACTGCCGTATACACGTTCAAAACAGACGTCTAATATACTGTACCGACTACAGATGCTGATAGTGGAAATAGAATGGGACAATGGTCACCATAGGTTAAGGAAATTAAAAATGGATATTATAAATAACAGGAAACCGATGAATAGAAATTGGAAAAGTGGAGGTAAAAATATGGAAATACAACGATGCTACTACACCGATTATAAGTGAACTATATCTGACACTACACAGAGTGGATAATGGTAAGAGTGGATAAGTGGAAAGTGGATAATGGAGGTAAACAATAGAACTACAATGACATTCTACTACACCGAAAGCAATGAAACTATACACACTATACCTAAGACTACACATGGAAAATACTATTTCTTCACTTGAATTTGTTATCGCCAGTTTCTTCATCCGTCTATAGTACTTCATGTAATCCCACATTTCTTCATTTGAATTACAATACATCGACCACTACTTCAGCTACCGATTAAGGGATATGAAACATAATACTGCAGTCCGTCAGTCATCAGCAGGTACGCGCCTAGTTGTGTTTCGACCCCTAACCTGAACACTCAAACCCAGACGAGCGGGATCCCACACATAGTGGCTGACAAAATACTGAATAGGTAATGATATGTCTTGAAAGATATGTCACAAAGATAAATCAGACATCATTCAATTGTTGCGTTTCCCACATGTAAACTGATCCTGTCATTAAATAATATTTTTTGATAATTAACAAATGGAGAAGTAATCTGAAGAGTCTATACGACATGCTCATGCACGCAATCATCCATAGGTTTATCGGCAAGGATAAATTTTTATGATGCGATATTTCATGATTACAGAAAGAAAAAGGTGTTAATTGGATCTAAGCAGCATAATTTTAATTGTGCTTTTTTTAGAAATAAGCCTTCTTACTGTTCTAACTGATTTTTATTAATTCACTTAAGCTTTCCCCAATACCGGCCTCGTAAAAAGTATAAGTAGATGCATGTAGATGTAAGTAGGTAAAATTGCTTTATTGAATTTTCAAAATTGACAATTATTTTTTTACAAATTTTTGCCTATATGGCGTAATTCTGCAATTATACAATTATGCACTCTTCTGGTTTTATATGGTTGGTTTAATTCTTTTATGCACTTTTCTGGTTGAATCTACACATCTACCCGGAAAACGGCAGCTATCAAATTTTGCATATCAGATCGCACAGGACTGACATAATACACGGTCAGGTGAACAAGCTCGCACTGAGAATTTTAATGTTTAGAAATCTTCTGATCTACGTTCTCTTTACTCCACTGCTCCTACGGACGTATGTATTATCTGCCTTAGGCAACAGGACGCGACACGCGCGTGCATGCCATTTTGTTATCTACATATGATATCTATGCATTCCTCTATCTGCGGAGTCCATACACTATTCCTCATTCAGGAATATTACAACAAAAACATCATCAGCTGTCTAGGATTATTCAGCCTATGTAGTATTCATTGCAGATCTACATGCAGGGCCTAAGTCACCATTAAGTTATGGTAAGAAATGAGATTGCCCTTCTAACACGGTCAGAAGAAATACGGTTACTTCTTAACAATAGATTCCACATAAATATCTTGATAGAACGAATTATTCTATTCATTATGGTGGACTGTCTACGTAATATATTTTTTTGATTAAAAGCGTTGAAATAATTTATGCCATGTCAGAATTGGATCAATCAATCGCCAAAATACCAGTATATAAGTGAATTTTCTATCCACATAAAAAATTCATGCAGATTTCTCCTGGTCAGATATAGCCTGAGTGAGGTACATGACTATTTACTCCAATGTGTTATTCGCTACGACTTCTAAAGTGACAGTGACAAAATAAATTCTCAACAATACTGTTTTTCGTGATCAAAAATGTAGGGTCCTAATATGTTGTTCATACATTGACATACACCATCTCCACGTAGCTTGATCCATCGTATCACAGAAGAGAAATTCTACACAGATTCCTTGTTATCTAACGTGACTCATTGTTGTATGTCTCATGCAGCCATCAGCTTGCACTAGTACCAGCTACAGTCTCCCCGAACCAAGCGATGTCGCAAACCTATCTGTCCGTAAGCTCATGGTAAGCCACCTGCCTTCGATGACTCATTCTCGCTCACATATTCTCTCCCTCCTCTAAATCTGTGTTGTCTCGCTTGCACATGCAAACTTCTCGCGATTCTTGTTGTGATTAACTGGCAACGCCTCCCCAGCTAAAACCTGAACAAAGATAATCTTCATTTCCCGTCTCAACATTGATGTAACATTGATGCTTAAATTAAAACCCTACGGGTTATGATTTCACTCGCAGTACGTGTTCACACAATTATGTAATAGCCTATGTTGCGTTAAGCAAGAACAATCATTAGCACATGTACTTTCATCAGTACTACAGAAATTTAAAATTAATGGCATTAATTTTATTCATCCACCAAGTTTCTTGCGAAATCCTCAAAATGCATAAATTTCCGATAACAGCCATTAAACTGAACTGTTTTTTCAGGCAAGGTAATGAACCCATTTTTCCATTTAGATGGAAATAGATTTTAGATGGATCCATTTAAACCTTAAAATAGTTTTGAGTCCATCGATATTGGTTTGGAAAGAACTAAATCTGGGTCCATAAAACCCCCATCAAATGATTTGTGAAATTGTTGGCAAGGCCTACGATTACTTATGTAGCGCTTTTGGTGGGGAATTGTTTGAAGAATAATTACAGACAAACGTCATATATTGAGTGATCATTGAGTCTGTTGATTACTGATGTGCAAGGCCCCACTCGAACAGGTCTGAGCGTTCGTTCAGGAATTAGGGGCCGAAACGCGAATCCTGGTCGAGTTCCTGCTGATGAACTCATTACTATCAAGTTAAATCATTTTTGATACTGGTTCTGGAACAAGTTCCCAAATAAATGAATCGGCAAAGCGCGCATTTGAATTCCATCAATACGTGATCAAATTAGCAAGGGCTAACCTTAGGCGAAACACAATTAATAATGAATTAAATCACAAATCAAACTATTCAGTAAGTAAAACCAATGTGAAAAATAAGAAAAAAACACAAATGTAAATGTTGAAAATATTCAAATGGTAGGTAATGAAAAAAAAGTGCTGTATAAATATAAAAATTATTCAAAAATGTGGTTATTCAAAAATAAACAGCTGTTATGGAGAAATTCACTTGTGTAATGGGAAACAGAAATTTCTCTGTTGGCCAAGAACTTAATATGTGCGTGAATGTACATTTCTGAATGCTAGGTCGATCCAACGCATTCAGAAATGTCATTGTATGGATTAACATCGCATGTTGCTTTCTTGAGTGCATCACGGTCACAACGTGTTGTGGTGGCGTCCGGCAGTTCCGCATCGAAAAACTGCGAAAAATGATGAACGATTCTATTAATCAACTCAACCTGACACCTTTTTTGTTTGCAGGTAATACTGGTAATTTTCGTGAAGCAGTCGAGATAAATTAATTGCTTATTTTAATTACTATTTTCATTTGCTTATTTTCTATTGCTTCATTAGTTGCTTCACAGGTGACACAGATGGCCGTCCTGGTCTGTTGTCACATTTAATGACCCCATCTCTTGCTTCTATTGCGTGTGCTCTGCCGCTTAAGAATTGACACGAAAGTATGATTTGACGTCATCCTCAATATAGAAACGAACAGTTTCCTCATCATTTCTATTTCATTCTGAATCATTTCTATTTGATTCATTTTTATCTGGTCACATGTTTACTGTTGCTATAGAAACTCAGTGCACTCAGGCTTTGTTCTGCTTCTAAGGCAGAACAGGAAATCAGCTGTTTTTCAGAACGACCTGAATTTGATGCTGTTCTGAAAACAGAACACAGTAAATGAATCGGGTTTCGTCAAATTGATGTCGTTCTGGAATCAGAACATACTTAATGAATTGGCTAATGTTTGCTGATTTATAGTTAACAAACGGGATGTGGGAGCTTGAAACATCTTTCTTTGTCTAGTGGTGACGTAACTGGACATGCCAAGCAAGCTACTTCCTGCTAGGCAAGCTGTCTGACACCGAATGATTATGAAGCAAGGATTTATCCTATATCGAACAGAAGATGCAAAAGTGAAGCACAAATGTAATTTCTTCAGCGTATAACAGGCGGAATGTTAGACAGACAGACGCATCTACACATACGACACAACTAACCCAGACGTCGAGTATATGCAGTATGATAAGCAAATAATGTTAAGCGGACTACAAGAAAAACATGTGTAAACAACGAATATTGCATAATAGCTCAGTAGACATCATTCTTACTTTTTGCATATTCCTCCAAGTATTCATGAAACTTCTCTTCATTGTGAGAGTGGTTCGATATATTCTAAGCTGCAAATCCCGCTACATTTTCATTGGGATGTAGTAGGCTTTCCTTCTTCATCAAGATAACTAAATCAAATGAAAGAAAAGATAGTATAGTCGCTTATTTCCATGTCCTATGAAATTGAAAAATGACAGTCTGATACCAATACAATGTTCACTTATAATGAACCAGCACCTACATGATTTTTTCAATGAGTCAAACTTCAATGATGCAAGGTGCTTGGATGCGATGCAAAGACCAATGACAGTTCGATACATAAAAGTCACTTACGATATCGTTGGAATGGTAGCCAAAATACACGAAAGCGAACTGAACTTATTGTGTGCCAAATCTATGAGCGACGTATTTCATAAGCAATAAAATGACAACAATAACATTTTCAGCTACATATAGAGTCTACAGGTTCTGCTAAAATTCAACCCTATAACTATATAGCCACTGACAGCTTGAAAGTAGGTTCATCTAGGCATATTTCCACGAAATGTCAGAAACTAGTGACTTTCTGACTTGAATTTTAACAGTAAACTTGAGTTTGATATACTGCTGAAAATGCTTCTGTTGCTTAAATTTCAATTTGTGGCTTTCCCTTGGACAGTTTTACCAATACTTGGTTTCAGGACCATTTTGACAAGTAATCGTTATGAGCGTTGGAAATCTTTGAGCCATAAGGTATAAGTTGATTAAATTGATAACCCTAATCAATAAATTTAGGGGGATTAAATTGATTTCTCTAGTAATTCACAACAGAATATAGACTATCTATCCAGCTCTTTCAATACTAAGCACTATACACCTATAGACGGGATAACAGTGGCGCGGCGGAAATTCATAATTCATGGAGCTCTAAACATTAAAGAAATGAATATGTTATTTTCCGAACAAATACAAAATTCTCGTCCGTGAAATTGAGACCCTATCAGCAGATATAGGCAGAATGATATAACCATGCAACTTAGTAAACTCATGAATATATGTTATCGAAATTACAACAGCTTTATTTCACACAGCAAGACAGCTTTTGGTGCTACCGAGTGCCGACGCACTTAATACAGGTAGTTTTTTCAAATGAAAAGAAGCAGTACAAAATGCTGGAATAAAAGACAAACCACTAAAAACAAAAACACAACATTTTTTGCTTTAAGACATTTAAAAAAACCTTGTTTTTTTAACCTTGATTCTGATGAGATGGTAAAATTACACATTCATAAAACTATTGTCAATTTAGCTATTCAAAAGAGAGACAATGATTATGTGAACAATATTTCAATATACAATATCAAAATAATACATTACGTAGAATCATATAGGTAGCCTACAGATTTTTTCTTTTTTCAGTCTGAATATAGAAATTACAGCAGCACGAAGGGAAGGAAAAACTTTCCTCGACTGCATTTATGAGGAATTTTCAAGTAATTTTTCGGTATCCAACAAATATTTCATGCTCAATAAGCATCAAAGAATTACAACATTTTGCATTGAGTTTCTGAGGTACCAGGACGATCTATTGCGCAAAAATCTTTTTTATCTTTGTAATAATTTTCTAAGAGAGAATTTCGCAGCTATGATTGAATATTTGTCTTTCAATTGCCACAGTAGGCAGTCATGTGAATTTATCTCAATAAAGCACACGTATTGCCAATCAGAAAATGGAGCAATGAATACTTACGGTTGATTTAATCTTAAATCTCCATCGGAAAACTTGGAAGAAAAGACAAAACCAGCTTCAAATTTGGATTCAGAGAAAACAGCAACTTCTACAATCAGACAAGCAATATCAATAAACAGTGCAAAAATAATTGTAGATTTACGAAAATTAGTAGTTTAAAGTACAGGTGGATATGCATCAAGTTTCATGTGATAAATAACCTTTCAGCAAAAACGTCAAAGATCGCGTTCGCACACGAGTATGTAGATCAAATAACAGTCAAGTAGGGGGTATGGAAGGTTATTAATCACAATTAAGTCGAATGAAACTGCTTAAGATTATTCCACCGTTCACAAGACAGAATAAAGGCTTTACTGGATGAGAGTAGACAATGGTTACAAAAAACCCAATCTATCCATATAGATAAAATAGAAAAATGAAATTTGCAGCAGATTTTATGCCAGCTATGAATGACTTCAACTTCTGGAGAAATTGTACTACATTTTAAGGGATAGGCTTACTTACAAGTTGCAGGCATATTGACTACTATAATAATTGTTCTATCCATTGGCGCAATTTTTCAAATGAATTTTGAATGTGCAAGTAAAACAAGTTCATTGTGACCAGCAATAGCTCATAGATAAACAATATTTATTCGCCAAAAAAAGTGATGGGTTCTCTTCCTTGCGCCACCCCATCTGGTAGATGTTTCGATGTGAAGGAAGGATTGGTTTCAATGTAAAAATGGCTCATCCCAAGCATACACAAGGATTTCTTGCTTCTACGATGATTCAGTAAGGAAGAGGAATTTGTCATAAGAAAATTTGAGAGTCGAATGCGAACCTACCAAAGATATTTAATATGTAAATGGCTAGATAGGAAATAGGCGCATTTTTACCTTGTGTGCAATGAAGTCAGCAAGAATAATCGATAACATCAAAGCAAAGAAGACCTTCGAGCGTTCGGGCTCCATGTAGAAGATGCGAACGACCGAGCGAAGTGGAGAACTCCCATACAAGCGAACCTTCGTGCTCAACATGGATGGAGCAATCGACAACAAATGGCATGAGCATAAGTAAGTAAGCTCAATACATAATGTACAGTAGAAAGTTTATCTAAAAATTTCTAAAAATCTTGTCTTTCGATCAGTCACTAAATTTGAATGAAAATTTGCAAAAATCATCAAAAGTCCACGATTATCGCTCTGCCGTGTCAGCAATCAGTCGATCAATCGGGGCACCCCCAATATGAATACAATTGACCGAATTAGCCTCACCCTGCCCGATTGTGTAGAATTCAATGTCCGTCCTGCCGTACTGTGTTTCCGTCATCGCTGAGATTCGAAATTTTGGATAACTCTTATGATTCCGCAATATCTTTTCACATGCATCTGATATACTCATTATCTCAATTCAATTCAAAGGAGAATTTATTTAAAATACAAAGGCGTCATGCCAAAAAGGCTTCGAGGCCGATTCACAATCAAGATAAAATTTTAAAGGATTCTTAAAATCCGATAAGCTGGCAGCAGAAGTCAAAGATATAGGAAGTCTGTTCCACACTCTTGTGGCATTGGAACCGAAGCTTCGACCCCCAAGAGTTGGGTGTCGTACCGGAGGAGCAGCCAAGAGTCATTGAGAGGCTGAGCGAAGATTCCGGCGACAAGGAATTGAGGATGCTGCAACCAACACCTGGGAAAGATATGTGGGTGCCATGTCATGTTGGCACAAGTAGGCCAGAATTCCAAGTCTCGTGTCAATGCGATCACTGATAGAGAGCCGTTCCAGTTCACTGAGTAAGGGAGAAATATGATCATAGCAACTCGACCCGTAAACTAATCTGGCTGCGGCGTGGAGAACTCTTTGTAAACGCCCGATAGTTGTGGCAGGAAGACCAGCATGAACAGCGATGCAGTAATCCAATCGACTAAGGACTAGCGATTGGATCACTGTAGTAAGGACAGGACGAGGCAATAATGATCTAACAGTACGAATACCACGAAGTAGACCAAAACACGAACTTGTGATGCGAGAGACACTAAAGCCGAATGATAGATGCCGATCAATGATTGCATCAAGGTAACTCACTCTGTGAACCGGGATAATGCACGAACCATCCAGGAAAATAGGTGACGAAAATAATCGGTCGCCGACGAGAGGACTGGCACCACATAGCCTGTGTATTGTCAGCATTGACGCATAGACCATATCTCGATTAAGGAGTTTTGTTAGGATTTGAACACAACTATGTTCAGTGCTTTGACTAAAAGCTACACAATACTTAGGATAGAATTTTTCACTAGATTTCTATGAAAAGAATGCATGTTGCGCATAAAATTAAGCATCTCAAAAGCTGTGGTTTATTCAGTATTGACCCAATATTCGTCAGAGACACACACAGAGAGAGAGAGAGAGAGAGAGAGAGAGAGAGAGAGAGAGAGAGAGAGTTCCATAAATTACTTCAGATGCCGCGCGAAAATCTAGGCGACGAGTTAACTCGGGGTCAGTGTGTCATTGTATTACCACCTGCAACGGCCCCGTGATGTTGTCTTGCTGTCTCGACAAGAGTTAACTAGAGGTCAGCGAAATTCGATACGCATATAAAACAAGCACCGCAGCCTAAGGGTTAAAGAAGCCGGGATTTTCAGAGTCATTCTCCTGTACATCGCCGTCTTTTATATAGTTTGAAGTTCAGATTCTGTAGTGTCGACAGTCCAAACATTTCTTTAGAGTGTTCTAAACAACAGATCTGATTGTCTGCGGATTTTGAAAATTTGCATTGAAGCAGTCCCTATACCTGATGTTCCTTTTTCTCTTCTGAAGCGTTTCGGACCATAGCGATGCCTTCATCTGGGAGCAATGTCTAAACTACTATTTCAAATTTCGTCCAACGATCTTATCATCTTTAAACTGTGTATAAGTCTTAACAGTCGATTCAGTACAAGCGAACTTTCTAGAAATGTTGTGTCTAGAATATTGAAGTGAGACACCAATGTTAGTATTTCAATAAGAAAAATAACAGCGCCTTTTTTTGAAGAATTTCTAGTGGAGGGAGGAAGATCTAGTTAATGCGATAAAACTCCGCCGAGTACCGGCACCTCAATAAATAAAATGGATATTCCTCATGTCTATATTTCATCTGATAATTAGCATTAGTCAACACCTTCATTCATACTTGCAGGATTCCCTAATTAAAGAGAGGTGTGTGATGTGCCACTCACAGGAGAGATCAGAGACGCGCGTGTAGGCTACATGGAATAAAAAGGCAAAGGTGCCAAATTCACAGGGGGATGGGGAGCTGGCCCCTCTTACCTTGCTTGCAAACCATGGATTGCATCATCCGGCGAGATGAATTCGTAAGCGTCAAGCAAAATGAACACGATTCAACACAGCAGTCAACCCGTAGAGATTCAGAGAATGGTAAAGAAAAACTCTAGGCCTACTGATACTGGACCCATACATTCACGTGGAATAAATGAAAATCTAGAGAAAATTTTGTAGTAATCGGTAAAAAAGCAAACTGAACATTATTTATAGTATTTTCATGCAGTGCCCTTTTGTCTCAATTGCGAACTTCATCATCTTCTCTCCACATCTCCACTGGTTGTCGGCTAGGCTATTAAAAGCAACCGATTTGTCGCCGCTCTGAAGATTAAACTTTTCAAGTAATCCATTTCCTTGTTGCTGAAACAAAACTGTTGCACATGAGTCGGGCTGTCACCCCATCTTTAACTGGTTAAAAAAGCACTGCAATAGCTGCTATTCTGCATTACAAATGCAGCTCACTCCATAGCTAAAGCATGAGAAGTGGAAGACTTGCAATTCCGTACTTGCATGCCTGAATTTGACAGCAACTCTTGGCAGAAAGAGCGGTTTAATAATTACAACAGTGCACGAATAAGAATTCCAGTTCATGAATAAAAATCTTTCTAAAATGAGAAATTACATATTGCGGGACATTCTATTGAAATTAATAGCTTCATTTACACTGTTCAGAGTGAGTGGGAGCCCAAATGCCTCGATCTTCAGCAATATTATGTATTTAGAACGAGTATCAATAAAGGACACAGCTGAAGATCGAAGCTTTTGGGTTCCAACTCACTCGGACCATAACGTCCAACCCATCATCACTATTTCAAACTTCATTCAAATGTCTATTTTTGTGATGTTTATTTTTGCTTTTAGCATTGTTTAGTGAAGTTCCGAAACTCAATAACACTTCCATGCACTAAGAACAACTTTATAACTCTGAATGTATCTTTTGCTAACAACTAGGAGCTTTCATTATTAAACAAGTTTTTTTATAAGATACCATATTGCGTCTTATGATGTTGTTTATAATAGGCAGTTTCCAACACATGATGCATCACGCTTTCCTCAAGTAAATTTTTTTTTATTTACGCATATAAACGTTTGATCGCAAATGCCAGCAGAACACAACAATATCTTCATTATCCTATTGAATAGGTACATGTAAGAGTCAGCAAAGACGAAAACAAAAACATTTAGTCACAATGGTACTCGTGACTCCTCGTGGGTAGGAGAATCGACTGAAAATTCACATACTTGACAAGGTCACTCTCTGCTTCTGATGATGGTCCAAGAGACCGAAACTAGCAAAGCAAATAAAATAATTGCTTTCTTCTGCACATAGTTTAATAGCCAAAGCCTCAATTACATTTTATGCTTTATCTGGTCTTTTCCACTGATCAACTGATCGGAAATGACAATCAATCGCTCAATTTCTCAAATTACGTTATATTGATCGCACGCTGGTCATATCAAACAGCACCTTCACATAAAATCTATATAAAATCAAATCTTCAAAATTGAGAATGAATTTGTGTAAATATATCTGACCCCTTCTTATCAATTCTGAATGGCATGCTTCACACGCAGAGGCCGAATGACAGCGTACAGCATGAGTGGTTGAAAGTTCAGCACCAGCTGCTGATTCACTGATTTTGAAAATGACTATTTATGTTCAATCAATATATTTAGGATGTTTAAACAAGTCTTCGTACACTTTATTCAGGCAAAGTTATTGGCAAAGTATGAGACATCAATCCTACCAATAGTTTCAAACAGAACATAAATTTACTTGATTGAATCTGCTTTATATTTTTTTGGTGCGAATTCATTCACTATATCCTCCATAACGCTATTTAGAGACAGCAGCATGTTGATGCTTTTCTTAACATCAGAGGATTGCTGTACAATTTGAGTATTTTGATGTTGACATTCATTGCCACGAACATCCTCTGATAACAATGGGGAACTTCTGCTTATGTCTACTTTTTTCACAAAACACTTTAAAGAAACATGCCCGCATCATACCAATTGCTAACCCTAATGTGTCAAATGCCCAGAGCTAACCCGTGTTATAACCCTACCCTGAGCCAAACGGAAGCTACCCCTCATTGATAAGAGTTGTAGTTGCAAAAAAAGAGCTTTCAACCAATTTTCTGGTGAAATCATGCAGCAAACAGCGTTTGCAACCACAAAAAGTAGAAAAGTATGACGTTGCTCTAAAATACCTCTAAAACCCTTCAGGCCCGAGCCGGACCCTGACAAGATTTAGCAGCGGAATGCACTGACCCTCGTCGATTACCAACTGAGCTATTTTGACTTTGAATGTGTTGGAGCAATTCAAAATTAGTTTTCGTGTGGAGAAAAGAAAACTCTGGAATATTGAGAGCAGCAGGGAGTACATAAAACTTGATATGTAATTCAAAGATGTAGAGAAATAAAAGAGCAACATATGTAAACAAGTAGTGTTAAATATCTTTGTAAAAGAGATTATAATTTCTTCAAAAGAAGGATGAAATCACGCTTTAATCATACACGTCATTATCATCAGCAACTTTGTTCTACAGCTGTAGGCCTACATATTAATCCAGCAACAATCACTTATGCTTTTGGGAAAGAAGAAACGATCATAAGGTTAGAACTAGTGTAAAATACATTAAATCAATTAGTACAAGAACTGTGACTTCTATTATGTGTGCAGAAATTGGTACTAAACATAATGCATGATCACGCGTAATTATCAAGAACACGTGTGAAATATTACGCCAGACAACATTTGTCAGTTTTTCGGATTTTCAACGGCACACAATCTTCGCCGATAAATTGCCGATCATCGGCTGCATCTCGGTCATGCTGTGAGAACCGATGATCGGCATATTATCGTATGATCATCGGCCGATCATGCCGATGAATTGCCGATCATCGGTGTATCATCGTGATCATCGGCCGATAATATGCCGATGAAACTTTATCGGCTTATTCCCGGGCCATTAACATTTTTTTGACTGGGCTCTACATCCCTACTCTATGGTCAGGAAGCCGATGCAAGATGTGCAACAGTGTGTAGTTTAGGCGACCGAAAGAAGGTCTTAATGATGATCTTTAATATTTGCCTTTGATTACGTCATTTTGGATGTATACGTGGGGTGTCCAAGAATTAGTGGCGTATTTTCTGAGAAACCAACTTCCGGTTATCCTAAATAACTTTATTGGCACTCATTTTAAAGCTGAAAGCGTGGGGAATGCAGCCCTTAAAAAAGCTAATTCCTATTTAGAATACAAAAAAAGTTATCGATTATTGAAAATCACGTAGTTACATGCTTCATACACAAATGTCATACATGACACAAACACTGCACTCGTGAATCTTTTTTACGGTGAAGCACGTCTGCTCATCGTCCCCAAGTCTATTGTTCAATGACAGCGAGATGCAGATGTCTATTGACACTACGACGAGGCTCGTGCTGTTGTCTGCACCGTTCATTGCTTAATTTCATTGCCGCACCGTTCATTGCCTCGATCGATGCCTGCTGTGCAGCATTTGACATGCAATTCGGACATTCTCACAATCCTCGACGATGGCTACGGGTGGGCAACGTCTAACGGTGTGTTCTTTTGAGGCGCAACGGGCAATGGTCTATTCATTGTGGATGACAAAGCACAGTGGAAAGTCCATTCATGCAGAACTTCAGAAAGCTGTCGGACCTGAACACGCAATGTCCTTGCGGTCTGTCCAGCGGTGGTGTCAAGAATTCCAAAGCGGACGAACGGCACTCGATCGCGAACCCGGTCAGGGGCGTAGGCCGAGTTGGAGTGCTGAAACACTTCCCTCAAAGATCAGAGAACTGCTCGACGAGGATGCCCGCATGACCATAAGAGAAATGGAAGCTCGTCTCCAAACCCCACGGTCGAGCATCTTCAACGCCATGAAGACCGAGTTGGGTCTGAGCAAGCTCTCCGCTCGATGGGTCCCTCGACTTCTCACTGATGAGCTGAAGCAACGCCGGGTGGACGCATGCCAGCAGAACCTTCAGTTAGTGAGCGATTGCGGCGGTGTGAATGACTTCCTTTCATCTCTTGTGACGTCTGATGAAACCTGGATCTGTCACTTCGAGCCAGAATCAAAGAAACAATCCAAAGTTTGGGCCCCTATCGGTTCCAACCCTCCGGTGAAGGCGATGGCAAGCGCATGGAAGAAGATTATGATGACTGCGTTTTTTGATCAACATGGCATTGTCACGCTCGACTTCCTCGAGGACAAAGCAACGATCAATTCCGATCGCTACTGCTTGTCTTTGCGGAAGATGAAATCGGATTACAGGAACAAGCGACGAGGACGATCATCAAAGAACATTTCCTTGCTGTATGACAACGCAACACCCCATGTGTCCAGAAAGACACAAGAGACTCTCGGTCACAGCAGCTCGGTCGGTTGCGCAGCTCTCGGTCACAGCAATTCCTCATCCACCGTACTCTCCAGACCTCAGTCCATGCGACTTCTTCCTCCTTGGGCTGTTGAAGCGAAAACTGCGTGGTCGTCAGTTCAGAAGCAGGGAAGAACTGGAGAAGGAAGTGAAGCAGATCTGCCACCGTGAAATCAAGACCGATGAATACGAGAAGGCAATGCGAGATCTCATTCATCGATGGGAGAAGTGCATCGCCATCAACGGTGACTATGTTGAAAAGGTCGGGAATTTGTCTGACGATTCCTTTGCCTGACATTTTTGTCTTTTTTCATTTACATGTACATGTATGTATGAAGTGAATCGGGTACTATAATTATTTCACATGTAGCTTATTATAATTATATAGTATCGATATGAAACTTGTACCACTGGATTCGTGACGTTCTCCTCTTTCAAATGAGCATCCATAGAGGGCATTAAGGTTACAGGAAGTTAGTTTCTCAGAAAATACGCCACTAATTCTTGGACACCCCACGTACCAGTGACAGGTTGCTAGTGATATGATCACCCTCCAAAAAACTCTTGAGCACAGAGCAAGTGTATAGTGGGTAGAGTGTAGACACTATATGGACCATAGACATCGAACATTAATCATTAAGGTCTAGACTGGACAGCTGGTCAAGGTCACGGCAATTAAAGCCTCACTATGTCGACCACTTTTCTTGTTTTATTACAAGAAATTTTTTGAAATTTCCATATGTTTCCACAAAAGCACGTGGTTTGTCCTTTACATTGGTGAATATCAGAGTAAGCGAAGAAACGAAATATGTGCAGTCTACTTATTATAATTTGCATTAGATTAAATTTCTTGTCGATCTGGCTTGAGAGATTCATGTCTTTAATCTACTAATTCTCATACGGATTTTTTTTTTTTTATTGGTGTCCGTGGCACAGTGGTTGCGTACTTGGACTAGCGATCTCATGGTCCAGAGGTCGAACCCGGAAAGTGTCATTGGAAGTCGGCAGGAAGGGCATCCGGACTACAAAGCACCACAACGCTCCAAACAAAGTCTGACTTAAGTCAGCACCGTCCAAGGCCCCAGTAGGGGTAAAAAGTGACGTAAAATCCGTAATTCTCATACGATGATAAAAATCATCACAGCAGCCATTTACAATATAATAAATTGTTTGCTAATCTAAATTATTAAGTGAAGTAGTCCTGATGAGAACTGATGTAGCTCTCTAATCAGCAAATGCACAAATGCAGTGATGTTGTAGCCATTGGATTAATCAGTTCTAAAAAGAACTCAATGGATCTTTCTGGTGGCAACGAATTGAAATTGATCAGCTTTGGCACAGTTACTGGTAGAAGTTGAAATCTTAAGACCTGTGACACCACTCATTTTACTGTTGGCATACTGTACCACCATGGATTCCAAATACTGCCGCATACACGCTCTAAACAGACGGCTGTACCGACTGCAGATGCTGGTATTGGAAATCGAAAAAGGACAATGATCACCATGTGTTGAGGAAATTAGAAATGGATATTATAAAACAATAGGAGACCAATAGATAAAAATTGGAAAAGTGTAGGTAGAACATAGAAATTCAATCATACTACTACATCGATTGCAAGTGGACTGATGCTACACAATAACTGATACTACACGCGGTGGTTAATGTTAGTAGTGGACAAGTGGAAAGTGGATAATGGAGGTAAGCAATATAACTCTCTAGTAAACACTACTACTCCGAGAAAAATCGAACTATACACACTCTACCTAAGACTACACATGGAAAATACAATTCATCCACTTGAATTTGTTATCGCCAGTCTCTTAATCCGCCGACAATACTTCATGGAATCAAGGATTTCTTCATTTGTCGACATCTACAATTACTTGATTAGAATTACAATGCTTCGACCACTACTTCACCTACCGATTAAGGTATATAAAGCATAATACTTCCTCCGTCAGTCATGAGCAGGTACTCGTCTAGTTGTGTTTCGACCCCTGACTTGAACACTCAAACCTAGACGAGAGGGGTACCAAACATTGTGGCTGACAAAATACTCAATGGGTAATGACATGTTTGTAAAGATATGTCAAAAACATGAGTCAGACATCATGCAAATGTTGTGTTTCCACATGTAAAGTCAGTAAGCCAGTAGATATTTCACCGGATGATCCTGTCCATTACTCTTCATTCTTCTATTGCCGCGCCTCATGTTTCGTAGCTTTAGAGGACTTCAAATAACTCAATAGGCCTATAGCAAGAAATGAGCATCCGTGTGTCTTGAGAGTTGATTTGTTTTTCTTCGTCTGCTAAGTTGTTTTGAAAAACTTAGTGACCCTTGCAGCAAGGGAAACGCATTTCCCATCTTTAAGCGATTTTTTGCAGATAATTTGTTTTTCCTGCCTGCTTATCTGCCTATGCAGCAGTCAATGTCAACGGTTCAGCTGATCTGCCGGTGCATTAGCCGCAAGACCAAAATTGCATCAGACCAGGCGTAGTAATGGCCACTCCCATTTGCAATCTGTACATAGACCGCATTTCGAATTTCCGAATTTCGAGTGCGCCAGATGTATGATGTTTTACAGCATACCTGAAAAAATTGCGCCGAATTCGAGGCAAGGCGCGCGAGGAGGTCAGAGCCGAGCGCGCCAGATACAACGTTACTTGCGCGGCAGACGTGTGATCTATTTCTAGAATTTCAGAAACCAAGCACCCGCCAGTGCACCAAAGCCGGCCAAAGTAAGTTCGGTGCACCCCTGTACAGATCACAGTTCGGTGGCGACTGCCGTTTCGAAAAGTCTAAATAGGTGCATACTCACCCTAAAGCGCGAATTGCAGATAGGATTTGTTTTTAACAACTTTCTCGCATCTCTATTCCTTTGCAAAATTATAATAGGGGACTATTCCACATTTTGTTGATCAGATGATAACAAAAGTAGTAACAGAGTGAGTAGCAAGACAGGAATTAACTACAATTATGCCTCAAAAACGACGTTGGGGCCCCGTTACCACGTTTCCTACGATTTTATTTAAAAAATGATTTTTTTCAATTCTATTTGATCTAAAATATTTGATTTAGACCTAAATTCTCCTGAGAAAACAAAGAATTCTTCAAAATCTTACTTAGCACTCCTTGGCGTACTATTCCAACAATTAGGGCTATATGAGATAATCAATTGCCATCTATCATCATCATGTCGGTCTTCATGCATCTGGAGTTCGAATCTCCAGTCTCAGTGTAACAGAGATTTTGGAAGATGCAAAAGCTGACAGACTTTGTTATCATCAAAACATGTATACATGTGTCATCAATGCTTTCATGACAAATTAAAAATCTTGAAGTTTCATTTGTAGTGGTCATACATGTTGCCAATATGTGACATTCCGTGATTTTGTTGCAGATGTGTTGTTTTACAGAAATTTGAAAGTATAGGTTGGTCTTTAAAAATATATATAACACCTTGCTTTTGAAAGACAAACGCACGCTTAAATCGTATCTTAACAACAGCTATTTGCTGCACTGATGTCCAAGTAAGCGAAAACAAAATACCACAGAAAATTCTATTCTTGCGACTTATCACTATCATACACATGTATGTATGCAGAAACAAGCTGAAATTTAAAATTGCCATTTTGGTTGGATTAATTCCCCGCTTGTCGCTGTGTCGATCCAGAGTCAGCGTTTGCATCAGAACTCCTGCATTACCGGAGTGGAGTTTTTCAACTCCGATGCAAATACACTGACCTCCATATGTAACACACAGCAAAAACAGAATCAGTATAATTTTTAATCAAATTTATTTCTAAAGCAACACATGTAAGTCACATCTACTAACAAAGTTATAAAATACCTACACGCCATGTTCAATAATCTAGGTGTAGCGTAGGCTAGTCTAGACCACCTAACAATATTTATCAATTTATTGATTAGTCGCATTCAGTTAATACAAATAGACTTGGGTAAGATATTTACACATGAACATTGAAAATACGCTTTGATGATGTAGGCTTAATTCCGTGAAATCTTATTTCATGTTTTAATGCTTGCATTGTGGGACATACATATTATTATATGTATATGGACATGAAATTTATTCAAAGTTCTGATATTTGAATCATTCCTTGCTCCAATCATTTTCAAAAACAGCAAACCCAGTCAAAATCATCTTTACAAACGACTATGTCTGTTAAGTTGAAACTTGCGTTTTAGGCATTTTTTGCTTAGCAAACTTTAGCTTTTCATGCAAAATTGAGTCAGAAAATTTACTAGATTCATAGACTAATTTACTGCCGTTTTAATTCAACTTAAAACAAGCTGAAGGACAGCAGGACCAAATTAGAGATAGTCGATCCTGAGATTTTTGCCCATTAATTGGATAGGAAGTTCGACAGCTTTCATGTGATGTATTTAGAAAGAGGAGAACCAAGCTGCTCTAGTTCATCTAACGCTTGATTTTCCAAGTAATTAAATACCTTCAGTGTTCAACTGCAGTAATGACATATTTCTTGTATTTATCGTATTTTTATGATACGTAAAGCAATACTATATATCTGAACTTAGAAGTAGACCCAATTTAGATAATTCAAGTTCATGATAGACCATTTTAGACCACGAAATCTCAATAACCGCGACTTCAGAAATTCGGAATCTTATAATGAGTACTCCGTCAATGAATACCGGTGCTCCGTACGATGATCTTGCCCATCATGCTAGGATGTATAGTAGCATCCGTGGGTCCAGAGTTCCGCCGGAGTAACATCGTAGCATCTCAGAGAGAAAAAAAGATAGAGGGAGTGGTTAGTTTTGCTTGAGAAACTCGTCATTGATGTTTTGTGGTTCCGGGTAGGGCCTTCACACATTATACATTACAATTACATTTCGGTTGTACTTAAACATATGCTTTGGTGTAACGATTTACAATTTTTAGCTTACCGAACGGTTTATCGGTGCGAGAAGGAGAGGCTAGCGCATAGCCTTAATATAAATCATTCCAAAGCAATACACCTATGTAATGGACCTATAATAGAAATAAAATTGCATGCACAATCAGCTTGGAATTTTGGTTGACAATTAAGATGAAAGCTATCTCTCTATCATGAATTGGCATCATTAATATTTATTTTATTTTATATAAGTATTTCGTTCTCCATTTTTTCATTCAGTGCGCGATTTAAGTAGCAATACTGTGAATTGTACGTGTACAATTACATGAAAGCCTGCGATTATTGTTTGTAGTAGTGGACATGATTTAGTATGACCTCGGGAAATCCAGTGTGATAGCGGAATATTTCCCGGTTCTAGATTTTTGATCTGGGTGGCAATTCTGAATTCATTTCATTTTATTCAGCTTATACTTTTTTCATTAGTATTCTGGTTACCTCTGGTCTACTTAAAAATTATCAGACCGCAACAGTGAACCTCCTGTCTAGTGTGAGGCGTTCTGCTTTTCAGAAAGCGTGAATTGCAAGCTGTGAAATTATCACGAATCCTTGACATGAATTTGCAAGCACATTGACAAGTGGGTAAGTGACCAAACAACGCCGAGTCATTTCAGATAATCACAAAAACTCAAAAATGAGTAGTCAAAAGAGTGGCAGTGGTTACATCACCGGATGGGCCGGTAAAAATAGCTCATTTTTTAGATAAAAGCGACTCCGAAACACCCAAAGTTATGAAAAATCATTTGACCGCTTCATTATTTGGTGTTGATGATTTCTATTTTATAATTACGTTTGATTTGCATGAGAAATCATTACATTTCCAAGAAGAACCAAAAGGTACGAAGCAAAACCAAGCAAAGTTTAAGCAAGAAAAAACAAGAAGTCAATATTGGCACTCAGCAATCTTTATACTCCGATATATTTATCTTGATATATATCTGATTGCAGTAGCCAAGTAAGTCACGCAATATTCGAAGGACAGTTGCACCCAAAAGAAACTTTGCAATTATGAGAGCAAGACAGAACACAAAAACCGCTGCTGTCTGATTTCATCATGCATAATCAATATATTGTGTATTATTTTGAAGAATTAAATCGCAGTTCCAAGAACTGACGAAAACTTGAGTTGGCGGACAGCTAATTTGATGACTTAAAACAAAATTCTGAATTAAAGCCTCTCTTGGTCGACCAAATGACCTTGCCACGAATTTTAATGAAGCAGATAGGAGCTGTCCGGTCTAGACCTAGTTGTTGTTGTTCGATGTCTATGATATGGACGACAAGGCGTTGTCATGATTGCGATGCCTCAAAGATGGCGTCTTCCAGTAGTTGAAAACATGAAGCCATGGCAAGTCAAGCTATGCATGAAGCCATCGGCAACATATCAGTGCAGTTTGTAAACTCACGATTTTTATATTTTCCCTATAATTTTATAAAAGAATTTTCAAGAAATATCTTAAAATAGATCGTCTGTCAGCAAGAATACACAGCTGTTGCATGTTTCACCATTTTTTTTCTGCCATAGAGTATGGCTTCTTCTAAAGATGTAGCAAACGGCGCATAACTGAGTAGCTGAAATCACCGTCAAAATAGTTACTGTCCATTCTTGTCTCACTAACTTAAACAGAGTGAAGAGTCGAATTTCTATGGCATTTAACAACAATGAAATTAAATAAACGATAGATCAAATTGCCATGCAAAAGATGTGCGGCTGGTAGGATTCAAACCTACGACCAAGGTTAACTGGACCTGTGCTCTAACCAACTGAGCTACGAGCCACTTACGCGACTCTGTCAATTGGCAGGATCAAACCCTCACCACCACACATCAGTTGTCAAGGCAATAATAATCAATGAATAAATAACACGTCACAATTGTGACCGCCGACATTAGGGCAAGTAGCGGGGATCGGTTGTCCACCAAAGCATCTTAAGCCATGTCGTGAATGCAATTAACAACCATGAAATTAAATAAACGATAGATCAAATTGCCATGCAAAAGATGTGCGGCTGGTAGGATTCGAACCTACGACCAAGGTTAACTAGACCTGTGCTCTAACCAACTGAGCTACGAGCCACTTACGCGACTCTGTCAATTGGCAGGATCAAACCCTCACCACCACACATCAGTTGTCAAGGCAATGATAATCAATGAATAAATAACACGTCACAATTGTGACCGCCGACATTAAGGCAAGTAGCGGATATCAGTTGTCCACCAAAGCATCTTAAGCCATGTCGTGAATGCAATTAACAACAATGATAGCATGGAAGGAAGAACGGGATCACAATGAACAGCATTTGTTGTTTGGATTGTGAAATGACTTTTTTATTGCATAACATAATAGGTTAAATTTGCGCAAGGAATAAGTTTCAGTGGACCTTAATCATGTTCATGACTAAGGCCCGGAATTTTATGTAGATAAAATGTCTAAAATATTTACTTTTTATGTAATTATAATTCTTACAATGTGTAGTAACAAACATCGAAATATGTGATTTTCTTTTCTAGTTTACATTCGTTTTCAATCCATTAAAAGTAGTTTTTGGTGTGTAGAAGCCTTATTACGTGTAAGCTTATATTGGCTTAGGCGATTGAATAAAATCATTCAACAGCATCATTATAGATATTTTCGGAGTAGCGGTATTAAATATATAAGACATTATAGTCGATAAATTCCAGCATATCAATGATAAATACCCATAAATGTGGTGTATTACATATATATTGTAGAATCGCTACATACTGATAATTACAAGTCTCTATCTGAAAGATCTGCAGCGATTCTTGTGTGTGTGGTCGATTCCAAAAGCACTGCGATATTATCATTTTTCTAACATTGTCAATAGAAAGACTCTGCCGTTTGTCACTTAAAAATGTTCTTGTACACAGAAAATGATCTCTCGACGTCAACACTAACAATACTGGAAAATTTGAACAGCGCAAAATCGCTTGACTGGAAATTTTCTGGAAATTGATTCACATAAGCAGGTAGTATTCCACCGATACAATTAGAAATTTTTTGAATCACCTCAAAGTCCGGATTTTTCGAGAGAATTGAATCCAACTTTAATCTGACTGCATCGCCTATCTCACCTGGAATATCCGAAATATTGCTTTTCACGGTGTGTACTATGGATACAGACTTATTCAATGGTAAACCTTTATTTTCAAGACTTGTGGAAGGCATCCAAAATGCGCTTCAATGAATATCAAGCTCGCTCTCGCCTCTGAATTTTGAACTAGTTCCTTTGCGGTTTCTACTGATTTCGAGTCTGCGGTCAATTTTTCCAGCACTTTCGATCAATCATTCAAATGATTAGAGAAGTATAATGCTGCCTCGAGCCGTTCCCCAGCGGGTTAATACAGGCTTCGGTGGTGGAGGAACAGATGGGAGAATTTCTTTCCACAAGGAAGTGCGAGCTGGAGCATTCACAAAAACATTTTTGAACGCGGAAATTAGCTTGTTGACTTTGGGGAATTGGTCACGTACCTTTTCACACAAGCGATGAATGCCATGGGCGAGGCATGTAACGTGCAGACACATGGGAAAGAAAATTTTCAATTCGCGCCCACACTCAATCATGTATGGTGCAGCGTCAGAGACCAGAAGTTTTAAACGATTGCAATGGAAATCAGGAAAAAAATATCGCAATGTGTCATTGATCACTAGGGAAATTGCATAAGAATCAGTCTTCTCTACTACAGTACAATTCACGAGATAAGGCATATGACAATTTTCACTTTCAAGTTTTCCTATCAGAACGTTTACCACAATGCCTCCCCCTAACGTCCGTCGTTTCGTCGATAACCAACCAAATAGGTGCATCTCCAATATCTGAACGAATGGCTCTGATAACGTCATCATAACAATCACGCAAGTATTCTTTTCGAAGAGTACTTTCGTCAGGTATTGTAATTCCCATGTTACTCCCAAGGCAGGCACAAAGCCTTGGTACCTGTAGCTTAGACCAGGGGATGTTCGCTGACAGAAGTGCCGAACAAAGTTCTCAGCCAATAAGATCAGATTTCGACTTTTTCTGTGGGATAGAATCCTCCAATTGTATTTGAATCGTTTCCTCTTCTTTTTCAAAGTAGCGTTCTTGATATGCTTTTCTGTCCTAACATGTTGAAGTTGAGACTTCATTGTGACAGATAACGTTTTTTCACAAGCTTTACAATACCAGCTGTTGTCGGAGATGTATTTCAGGGGATACTCTGTTTTGTCGTTTAATTCTTTCAACCATTTATAAATAAAAAGAGCCACGAAATTCATAATCTATTAGCACGAGGCCTTTCGTCCAATCTCAACGGGTGCTAACTTTGGACAGAAACTTTGGATCACCAGCTCACAGTTTGTCAAGATGGTTGGTAAGAGTTTTGAAACCAGTTGCAGATTTTTTATGGACAATTTGTAATAAAGGACACGTTTCAATTCGTTGACCTTGCTAAGGAATTTGACCTTTCTTCGGGCACAATGTTTTCGTTTGACGTCAAATCTTTATTCACAAATGTTCCAGTGACTCAAACAATTGACATGATCATCTCAACTATCTCAGAATTTCAACTATCTTGTTCAGTCCCACTGGATTTATTACGTGAGCTTCTGACAGTGTGCACAACAAACATGCAATTTCTCTTCGATGGCCAGTATTACAGGCAGATCGATGGTGTCGCAATGGGCAGTTGCTTGGGATCCATTCTCGCGAATATATTCATGGGGTTTGTTGAACTGAAGTTGCAAAACACAATTGAAGAAAAATGCAGATTTTATCGAAGATATGTTGATGATTATTTCTTGTTGGTTGGTGAAGAACATGACATCAATGACATTTTAGACCAATTCAACAGCATTTATCCAAACATAGAATTCACCATGGAGCGTGAATCTGAGGGATCTCTTGCTTTCCTTGATGTGTTGGTTACTCGTAGGACAACAAGAATTTCCAAACTCAGTATCATTCGCAAATCTACATGGCGTGGCTTATACACTAATTTCCACAGTTTCTTGCCAATGCAATATAAGATTGGTCTTGTGAAAACATTAACTCATAGAGCATGTAAGGTTTGTTCCACAGATACCCTAGAGGATGAATTAAATTCAATAAAGTCAACCCTCATCTGAAATGGATATCCACCAAGCTTTGTTGCAAAACATTCCATCACACACATTCCTGAGAAACTGAAATTTTTTGGACCTGAGAAAAAGCAGATATTCATGAGGATTCCATTTATTGGTGATAAAAGTGCCAGTTCATTTAAGAGGAGTTTTCGGCAGGCTTTCAAGTTGTTTCCAAGTGCAGAACTTAGAATAGTATTCACATCTCGCCGGATTCCGATTCGCTCTCTTAAAGATAAATTGCCATTCCTCTCAAACTCAAACGTAATTTATCAATTTGACTGTACTTGTGGATGCAGGTATATTGGGAGGACGACAAGATGTCTTGGAGAGAGAGTGTCAGAACACGTCCCAAAATGGCTTGATAAACCTCAGAAGTGTCCCCCAAGATCGACAAATATTCCATCCTGCAGTGTTACTCGACATCTCCAAATTTGTGATGCTTCCTCGACTGATGCCAGAAGAAGGTTTTCTGTGATATGCAAGTGCGCGCGGTATGACATCCTTTCAATTATAAAGGCCCTCATTATCAAACGAAGGAGTCCAAATCTTTGTGCTCAAAAGGATTTTATAGTTAGTCTTTTCCTTCAGTGGTAGATTTCTTCTTTTTTTCATTTTTTGTGCTTTCTATGAGTACTAGGTTATACATGTATAGTTTATGTCTTACAGTATTGCTATGCTTTGATCTCTATTATGTTCATGTATAAGGATATCTCTATATTTTCCTAAGTATCTGTTATGAATGATTCAAATTTTATATCTACGTTTGCATCTAAGATTTGTTTCTGTCCAAAGTTAGCACCCGTTGAGATTGGACGAAAGGCCTCGTGCTAATCGATCATTATGAATTTCGTGGCTCTTTTTATTTATAAACTATCAAAAGGGGATTCATTTTTTAAAGATCTTTCAACCATTTCAAACGAGTATTCGAAGTCGCCATGATGAGAGATGTTCCTAGAGATGCTCCACGACGGAATGCATGTATCACTCAAGTTCATTACTTCCCTTTGGCTTGGAGAAATCGATAACTAGTAGCTTCGTTTATTTGTCGCCTTGTAAAGTACTCATTCCGGTGACAACGAATGACAGTAGAAGTGATCGTGACGCCATAGACATAAGTAGCCTTAGTCTCTAAACCTATTGTATTGTGTCATTTCAACTCGCAGCCAAACCCACTGTACTGAGCATTGAGTGGTACTTAGTAACTGACGAACGGCGGAATATGAAAGGTGATTCAGCCACGGTAAAAGTGAAAAGAAACTCCTAGCGCCTGTACCTTGCGGAATTTTCGAAACTTTACAGGATATATACGTTGTAAATACATCAACAAGAAAGGAAGACTAATGAAATATGTAAAATTTATGCTTTAATGTCAAAATATGTTTTTTTCAAGAAAAATGACGTTATATGTAATAACATAAAATTTTATGTTATTACATATAACGTCATTTTTCTTGAAAAAAACATATTTTGACATTAAAGCATAAATTTTACATATTTCATTAGTCTTCCTTATTCATGACAAATCATTGATCAGTAATAGTACAGCGTTATAATTATTTTTGGGGATTGAGTTAATGTCTCGTGTTCTATGTACAAGCAATCAATATAGGGAACCGAATAGGCTATGATAATTTCCACTTGAAAGTGGTTATTGTCACGAGTTGTCGCAATCTTTGTCTCTGGCTTTGCCGTTGCAATAATCGTCTCAGAGTGCATCCCTCCTTTTACGTGAACTGTGTTGGTTACGCGTCTGCTTCATTCCCTCATGGGTTCCATTAGATTAAAAGAAATATGCGTCGTTGACGAAATGACGTTGATCATGACAGTTACAGTTGTAGCAAAAAGCAAACTCATCTCTCTTTTCAATCGAATTCGAACACCGAAGAATGCATGTACATTGTCAAAATACACTAATAAATGGAGAGACGGAGATTGCTTTTTGCCTCAACTTTGAGGCTTTTGCGGCACCGCAGTTTGTCATGCGTAGATTGAATTGAATTTGCATTGAAAGTAAGACGCCATAATGCTCTCGAAGCCGAGATCTCAATTTTCTTGATGTCACTCCCTACAAAATGAACAAACATCTTGCAGGGACTTCAGTTATGGAATAAGGACTCCTAAAACCTGCATTGCATCTTGTAAACTGCAGATTAATTTGATTTGCTGCTTTCTTTGTCGTTTATCTCAAAAATGATTTGCAATTGTTCTATTTACTTTTTGTACATCTTCAGATTTTTATTTTGATGGAGGTTCGCATCTGTGGAAAGATCAACGTATTTCTGGTGCCGCTTATAGGTAATTGCACTTGCAATGAGATATTGTTTCCAAGTTGCACTGCCGGGCAAGTGAGTTAGCTGTATCTGAAACTGCAATTTTTCATTGGTGACGTTGTATTTCTTGGTCCTAAGAGCGACAATTTTGCCTGATTGCATGCTAGCTACTGCTCATATGGAAATGAGCTTCATCAGACTTTGCATGCGACCGAAGATTTTGGAGGATTTGCCAGTCATACCTAAGAACCTTTCACTGAAGTGTAGTCCTGCAGATTCATCGTATTCTGAATGGAGTAATTTGTAGAAGTAGTCTAATCAGAATAGAGAAAAAAGGAAAACACAATTTTTTTTGATCCCAAATTGTTGAAATAATATCTAGAAGCAACGAATTGATGAATTGTAGTTTGCATTTTTCTTCTAAGAACTTGAACAAATGAATAGTTTTGCTTGGGTAGGCCTATTTCAGGTCATCGTATGTAGTTCAAAGTATTAACTGCAGCGCACGGTCTGAGAAAATCTACTCGATTTCCTCAAGATGACTTTTAGAAACGGTAAAAATAAGATGTCGAGATGGTTCCTCCTTCAGACACGAAGTACATCTTCCAATCCATACATAGGCCAATTCTACGCTGTTGAATGACTTAGGCCACTGAAATGTCGTACTTGGAAGTGGCGGACGTAAGGAAATTCAATGCGATTATCGGAACTCCCTGTCACAAGTTATTTCATGGAAACCAAGTTAACTATAGCCGTCGCATGGTGCGTAGAACATTTCCGAACTTCAAGTCAAACAGCTTGTCAGTGCGGCTACAACTTGATTATTCGTGGTGGACGACATCATCACCATTTGTTCTCAGACTTTTCTGGTTCTCATTCATTTATCTGAAGTTAAAAGGAATTCGCAGACTTACTTCAGATCGTCGGCGATATCCGATGAGTTTTGGTGGATCAATGGTTTAGAAAATAGGGTCAATCTGAGAAGATCACTGAGGTCGGTATGATATAGTGATAAAAAGGCATTCCGTTATGTTAATTTTCGCTAAGCAAATCCGAATGCACAGACATTTTTCTCTTGAGTATCAAAATCTGCAAGTTATGGTTGAAGGAATATCGGATCAGATATTTCACTGCAATCAGTTATCAAGCTGTCAACACAATTATAAACTAATCGGCTGTTGTCATGCACTGAACGATACAAACGAGCATTTTTGAAGAGAATAAAGTGTTGCTGATTGCAAAATAGGAACCACCATCATCTACTTCGTGAAATTTCCTTTCAAATGAAGTAGGTTTCAACTAAATTGGTAAAGAATTTTACGATCTGCATCATATAAACGATATGTAGCGTTTTGATGACTTCATCGTAATGCTTGAAGGAGTGGCGCAATTTCAAAGACAGATGAAAGAGACCGTCATTGTTAAAGTTATTGTTTCCAATTTGCAAGGGAAGTGCGGCCTACTTTTCAGTAATTGACATTGCAAACTAATAAAGATTGCTATAAACTACATAATTTAGCGGAAACTAATCACTTGATATCTCACATTTGTAAAGAATAGGGTTTTTAAGGACACACATGTAATCTACACATTCTCAGTCGTAGGGTGACATCAAGTCACAGGTGACAGATCATGAAACGGAATTGACGCACAGATTGACTTTGCCATAACTGAGCTCACAAAACGAGCTTTATTAACTTACGTCTTCTATTCTATAGTAATCGGGAATATCAATCTATTTAAGATTATCAGATAAGTTGAGAACAATAACAACTTTCTCATCTTCGTTTCCGATACTCGTTTTGCAGCAAATAAAATATCATTAATCTCTAAATGCATTCATTAATTCGATTTCATGGTTGACAAAGCATGAAAGTGCACTGATATGGGATTTTGATGTTCATCTGGTCAAATTGTCCGTACAGAAGGTCGGAATTGTCGTATAGCTATGTCGAAAGTCATTCACTTCTCAGTACGAACATCTGGCAATCCGTGGTGTCAGGTTTCAGTGCGGAAGGTAGAGCAAATTGCGAGGCGGCTTGGTACTGGATGGATTTTCCTATTTCGTAAGCAAACCGCACGTCATTTCATGAAATTACTTGGACGCGTGGTCCCGCGCCTCTGTGAACAGCCCGTAGGCTTGTTAAGGTTCTGAACAAAAATTCTGGACGCGTGAGACGCGCCGCGTCCGGTGGGAATGGATCTTAAGATTTTCCGCCTTTTCATTCGATGAAAGTGTGAAGTTCACACTCATGTCAGACAGATATGCCTATTCACATGTGCCTATAAGGCGCTGATATGTGTGATAAGGTGCTCGTACTTAATTCGGTCGAGGTTTTGACTTCGTTTCAACCTCAATTCTGTCTTTTCATGAGTTAAACGGGGCACTTCGCAACCTGTCAAGTAGCGTCGAAAATATAGTGCAAAATAGCCGAAAACAGAATGATGATGTCATCGGTGGCAGGCGCAGGGAAGATAGGGCATTGAGAACAGCGGCTACAGGTAGGCATTGAAATGTGCCTTAAGACCACGCGTCGGAAGTGTAAGCCACATACTCATTGTTGGTCGATATTCGACCAACACCGCGGTGGAGTGCTGTTTCTAAGCGCAATGATAATAAGTAGGACTGTGCGCGGTGCACCGGTTCTTTGGCCAGTGCACCGAGATGTGCGAATTTCGATCAAATTGATATCCTATTGTACAATCTCAATTACAGTTAATTCATTTTATTTGCTCTAGTCACAGCAAGGGGAAGAGAAAAATATTTTGAGCCTGAAGCATAATTAATCCAACCAGGAGAATACTATGAAATTCAATATGAATTCAATTCCAACTTTGAATTTCTACATCATGAAAATCACGACTATATCATAAAATAGCCGATGATATAAATGTGAAAGATAAAATAGCCGAATTCTTGATGTTGAGAACAATGTGAAAAGTGACGAAAATTAGATAATTGAAGTTCATGATATATTATTTTAGACTACGAATTCTCAATTCCCGTGACCTCAGAATTTGGGAATCTCATAGTGAATATTGCGTACTGGTACCCTGTTGTTGCTTCTCTGGCTAAGATATAGGCTAACATAACATTCCATCGGCCAGCGTTCCGTCCGAAGGATTTTTTCGGCATTCGGTAACAACAACATTATAGAGAGACTCCTTGAAGCCGAGTAATATCGAGATCTGAAATTGCTTAGCAATTTGTCGACAACGGTGGCTTTGTTTTCTACATTTTCTGATGTGTTCACGCGTTCTGAAAAGAGAATCAATTGATAACCCGACGTTTTTTGTCAACTCTCCTAGTTATCATCTCTCAACACAGACACAACTCCATATTTGAATTTGCAGCCATACGCGGGGTAAATTTGAGATGCGCAATTTGCATATTAAATGAAATCTGGGATATTCATTCAGTGCTGCTCTTAACACACAACTGACAAGTTGTCTAAGTTAGTGAACCTGCAATATTTAGTACCGATTTCTGCAAACTCGATGTTAATAGTAAAATTAAATATTGAGTTGCATCTTCCGTTGCAAAACGGGAACAGAACTGAATAGCTGCCATGTCATCCAATATCATCAGAAATCGTCATGAATATGGTAATTGCGTGTCTCAGATGTACCTCGGGTGCGCTGTAAGTTAAAATAGGGAATTATGTCGATACTATGATACAAAAATATGGTGCTCGATGCTACTCATATGAGCATAGTGTTAAAAAGTATATGCTGATAATTTGAAATAAATTGTAATGATGTTTTTAACTTACAGAATCAAACAAAAAGGACATTTGATTGCTTAAACATGCGAACCATGAAATTGCTGTTATGTAATTGAAACAATTGTACCTGTTTGTAATTTTATAAATAAAAAGCGCACAGAATGCTTTCGAAGTCATAATACAGTTTATTGAAATTAGGAAGAAAAATGTAAACCTGACATGTTTCGACTGGTCTTGTCAAAGGTAACCCAGCATGTGAAATTACATTGAAAGATAGACATTTTTTAAGAAGGAGAAAGTTGAGATACAAGTCAACACGTGATAGCAGCGGCAGACTGTGAGTCACCCGATTACCATGGCAAGCAAAGATTAATCACATGGTCCTTTTGCTTGCACAGGTTGGGATTATCACGTCTAATAAACAATGCCTCGAGGATACGTAAAATGCGGTCATTGTAAGCGTGGCATACAATCTCAAACTTGCTGATAGGGTCATTAGGAACACTACAGCAACTGAGCACATGTTCAGTAATTGCAGAGCGAGAAATTCCTAAATGACCATTTAAGAACCACCTGGGTATGTGCTCCCGCGCTCGAACTGTCAGGGGTCGCGACGTCCGTCCAATATAGGTTGATCCACAACCACAACGAAAAGAATAAATAACAGAAGACGTGGCGGCCACTGGCAGACGATCTTTAGGAGAAGCAACAGGAATACAGTTGGTCTTAAAAATAATTATGGGTTTTGCGGCAGGAGCAAACTTGGCCAGCAGTTCATCGATCGATTTGCGAATGAAAAGACTAGATTTGTCACCATAGAAAGGCAAGTTGACATAAACAGCCTTTCTTTCAGCGGTGGCAACAGAAACATTATTGAACCTTAAACCTTAAAACCTTTAACCTTAAGAAAAATCCCAACATCGTTATCTTGAAACCGGATAAGGGATCTGGTGTAGTGATCATGGATAAACATGACCATGTTGATAAAGTGAACTCAATTCTATCTGATCAGACGAAGTTCTAGTTGATCAATGCCAGAAAGACCAGTCAGCTAATATAGCCAAGAGTATTTCTGACACATTACTCAAGCTCAAGAGAAAGCAGGTGATTTCGGATTACACTTACAAGGAACTGACGACTTCATCCAATGGTATCCCACGCCTCTGCGGTCTTCCCAAGACGCACAAGTCTAATGTGCCTGTTCGTCCTATCTTATCGATGACAAAGACTGTTTATGAGAACGTCTCAAAATGGTTGGCATCTTTACTCAAACCTGCTGAGAGGTGTTTCTCGAACTTCTGTGTTAAGGATTCGTTCACTTTTGCAGAAAGCATTCGTGGTATTGATTCATCTGGTGACGTTAGTGCCCTTTTCACTAATGTTCCCGTGAGTGAGACTATCCGGCTCATTGTTGACACGGTAAGGTGTCCTAACCTCTGTGGAATCCCTGCCGACATTCTGAGTGAGCTTCTTTACAAATGTTCTAGCAATGTGCAATTTTTATTTGACGGTCAGTTTTACCGTCAGGTAGACGGTGTAGCCATGGGCAGTGCTCTCGACCCTCTCTTTGCCAACATTTTCATGGGAAACCTTGAGAGTAGTTTGTCTAGTCATATTGATTCCTTGTGTCATGTGTATTATCGTTATGTTGACGACACGTTCGCTCTTGTGAGGAGCAGGGAGGCAGGAGAATCTTTACTTGACATTTTCAATAGTTTTTATCCTCATATAAATTTTACTTATGAATGTGAAGAGCAGGGCAGACTGCCGTTTCTTGATGTTTCTATACAACGCATGCCTGACGGGAAACTGTGTACCACAGTGCACCGTAAACCAACTTTTTCAGGTGTTTACATGAGTTTTCACAGTTTCGTGCCCATTGTCTATAAAAGAGGCCTTGTCCGTTCTCTATTTATTCGTGCGCTTCGTATTTGTTCTGATGAAATGTTAGACCAAGAATTCAATACCATTCGTGCTATTTTGAAGTCTAATGCTTATCCTGAGCACTTCATCGATCAATATAAAGTCACTGAGATCAATAATGTTTCTGTTGCCACCGCTGAAAGAAAGGCTGTTTATGTCAACTTGCCTTTCTATGGTGACAAATCTAGTCTTTTCATTCGCAAATCGATCGATGAACTGCTGGCCAAGTTTGCTCCTGCCGCAAAACCCATAATTATTTTTAAGACCAACTGTATTCCTGTTGCTTCTCCTAAAGATCGTCTGCCAGTGGCCGCCACGTCTTCTGTTATTTATTCTTTTCGTTGTGGTTGTGGATCAACCTATATTGGACGGACGTCGCGACCCCTGACAGTTCGAGCGCGGGAGCACATACCCAGGTGGTTCTTAAATGGTCATTTAGGAATTTCTCGCTCTGCAATTACTGAACATGTGCTCAGTTGCTGTAGTGTTCCTAATGACCCTATCAGCAAGTTTGAGATTGTATGCCACGCTTACAATGACCGCATTTTACGTATCCTCGAGGCATTGTTTATTAGACGTGATAATCCCAACCTGTGCAAGCAAAAGGACCATGTGATTAATCTTTGCTTGCCATGGTAATCGGGTGACTCACAGTCTGCCGCTGCTATCACGTGTTGACTTGTATCTCAACTTTCTCCTTCTTAAAAAATGTCTATCTTTCAATGTAATTTCACATGCTGGGTTACCTTTGACAAGACCAGTCGAAACATGTCAGGTTTACATTTTTCTTCCTAATTTCAATAAACTTTATTATGACTTCGAAAGCATTCTGTGCGCTTTTTATTTATAAAATTGCTGTTACTTTAGAAGCTTTATAACTACTAATTTTTCCTGAACAAATCTTGAAATTTAGTCTCTAGTCTGACGATGCACATAAATTTAAGTATGCTGTGGCATGGACATATCTCCATAGCTGTGGTCAAGCAATTGTATGGGTGAGAACTTGCGCCCTCTTAACACTGAAGGAAAGAATACATTCGCGGTATTCCACATGAAACCGAAATGTCGAATCATTTGCATCCTGACGCTGCCTCTGTTATCCAAAAAACAAAGTAAAATTGTTGAAAGTTCCTTGCTGCTATATGAGGTGAACTTGGTTGAACATTAAACGAACACGACTTCATGCAAGCGTTGGGTCTTTCTCTAATCGTCGCATTATGCTGCAGCTCAGTATATAATAAGTTTCAGTCATTTTTGGTATAGACGGCGATAATTTTCCATGCGTCTACAATGTGCAGTGTATGCACCTGATGATGGTTTATATAGACGGAAGCTGGTCGACATTTATCAACTCTTACCTTTTCTTTAAATGAACTTACGCATTCTCGGACTTATCATGGGAGGCCATTTCCAATCGTGCCACAGGAGTGAAGCAGTCGAAATATTGCAGAGCCGCTGAAGAGCTCCGTGGGTCATTCACTCCTCTGATGTGTTCTACGGACGAAGTACTCCACACAGAGTATGTCACTTATTAGAAGCGATTGGCATGTCGATTAGCCAACAAACGGGACAAACCATACTCTATGACATGTCCTGGGTAGGAGTGCAAACCCAGTTTGCGATTTTCCGGGCCCTCAATCTGAGGCTCCGCGGAATTCGCCGTCGCATCGATGGTCTTGGTCTCTCTGATGGGACAGCCATCAGAGGCATTGGCATGTGAGCGAGCTGACATTTTTTACGCTTTTCTAACTGATAAGTTTTTAAGTTTATAACACTCACTTTTTCTCATATCTCTTCAATTTTTGTGTTGCTTCATGTTATTCTATTGATAAATATAATTTCAATCTTATATGCAGTCTCCGATACAATTCATGACATTCTTGAAGCAGATGCATGATGTGACTGTATCAGTATTTCATCTCGATTTTTCTCTTTTCATCCATTAGGTACATGCGATTGAATAACAATTGTCGAAGACAATTATGGGACTTGAAAATGTAAGAACTGAAGCTTTCGATGGAGTAGAAGATGAAGGCGTCAATCCAGCAGCTCATCACGGTGTCAATATTGTAAAACCGGAAGCAACTGAACAAGTGAAATCATCGGTGGCTATGAAGATGGATGGTTCGATGGAGCACATTATGAAAATAACTAACTATCAATGAAAACATTAAGGAATGTAGTAAGTGCGCAAATCATGACAATCATGAAATACGACAAGCTTCATGATTACTCTATATCAACTGTGTTTTATTTCGAAGCTTGTTCCATAATATTTCTGTGATAAATTACTGAGGAATCATAAAGAAAATATACATGCATACTTGATGGAAGGAAATTGCATGCCTACTTGATGACTCCATGATCAAAACTCATATTTCACCGATTGTACAGTAAAGGTAGAGTTCAATGATGTATCATCGCTTGTTCGATTTTCTGAAAACTCGACACAATTGTCGGATTGAAACCATCAGTGCTTCATCGAGGTGGTAATGGTTCCTTTTGTCATTGATGGGCTCCGTTTCAACACGATAAAGGTCCGTCGGTCATCGAGGTGCTCATTTCGAGTCGGCATAATTCCCTCCGCTATTCAGGGGCCAGTTTTGTCTGTCTTTGAGAAAGGGGCCTAGAAATGTTGGTCTTTATGATACAAATAGCGTCTAGAATTTGAGCCAATAATCTTTAATAAATGATATTTCATGCGTTCGGATTGATATTTAGGTTTGTAGCAAAAATTATCCATTTAAAATCGATTATTGTCGTTTTTTTTGATGAAGCAGATCCAGATACACATGTGCAGATGATTTTGATGTTTGGATTTCTATTGAAACATAACAATAGCATTCACTGAAATTTTCAAATTCGAAGTTCAAAAATCCCTATGCACTGAGGCATAAGCTTCGAGGAGAAAGGCCTTCATGTACATGTACCTTCAACAAAAACACATCGCAACATTGATATAATTCTGGCTTGCGTGTAGGAGGCATGACGAAACATAATTTTAACATTTATACTGCTTGTAGCACATGCCAACTCGTCAAATGAATTCTGCAGGTTTGTTGTGCTTCTTAACAGAATTTGGTCCGTTACTTAAATAGTGAGCGTGCTTTCTTCATTTTCACAATTTGTGTTCAAAGACCTGCCAAATCAGTTGAGTGGGGACTTATGTTGGGCAAGATGCACTCCTTCAGTCAGTGTTGATTTTGCAGTGTGAATTGAAAAAAGCGACAGGCGATATGGGAGATAGACAGGGGCTACCTGAAATACTGTGATGGGCGAGCCACTGAACAAAATAGTTGCCGCACTCGTGTAGAAGCTATTACTTGTCTTTAATATACCACCGTTGATAGCTCGCTTTAATCTGCAGACTCGCTGATAATTTCGATGATTGGTGCTCCATGCTCTGCGAATGTCTTTACCATTGTATGTCAAATGCACTAGAGAAATCTAGCTTGTGCAAGCATTTTTAGTTCTGTAAAATGTTATGATGTTGTCCACGTTAGGACAAGAAAAATGAGAGACGGCATAGAAATAGGAACGGTCGAGAGGAGAGAGGGGGAGAGGTCATTGAATGTGACCCCATGGGACACTGTCATTCTCGCTGTGATGTCTTATGGATTATAACATCCTGATGACAATGTGCTTAAAATAATAATCACTTCATTTTTGATAGCAGCGTTGCTGATCCCCATCGAACTGACATGCAATGACAATTATTAAAGGAAACTGATTCTAAAATCAAAGTGTCGAAAATCTGGAAAAATTCAGCCAGTGACCTTGTTGCAATTCCTATCTTTCCTTTCAGGTGCTGGAAATATCCCTAAGTTACAAGAATTTGAAGGTCAAGGAGGAACTGTTGGGGAACAATTGAAAAACTAAAAATCGAAGTCTTCTCATAGAGGTTTTGCGAGGATCGTCTTCGTATTGTCATGACTCTGAAATTAATGACATCGATGATGATGAAAGTATAGCTGCTTCGAAGTACTCGGAAAGTCAGCTGTGACAGGCGATGTTTGCTGATATCCGTTTGTCCAGAATGACGAATCATTAAAGCATGTTGTTAAGCGGAATGTTGAGAGACCATGCAATTTCGATTTATGCAGAAAAATATTCAACCTCAACTCCTTTTTGTCATCTCATCGAAGGATGCACAAAGTAGAGAAGTCGTCAAAGTGCGGAAGCTTGAGAAATATTTCCTTGAAGAGGAGAGTTGTCGAGGCACCCAGTGATGCTACGGTTGAAAGACCGTTTAGCTGTGATATATGTGGAAAGACAGTCACCTCGAAGTCATCCCTGTCAGTTGATCGAAGGATATATGTTATGCAGGAAAACCTTTCATTTGCGTGAACTGTGAGAAACAGTTCAATTTGAAAATTGGCATGTGCATAAACTTGCTCTTTCTGTGCGCTGTGTGCGGGGAATCTGTCGTTCAAAAAGAGACATGAACTAGTTCATCATCATGAAAGTTATCCAGAAACGTGTCGATCTGCAGGATGACTCAACTGTAGTAATTGTGGAAAGTCGTTCAGTGTAGAAGGTAAATTAGTGGCACATAAGCGAAAAGTAAGTAGAGTTTATCTCTTTTATTGTAAAGTGTGTGGAAAATCGTTCTAGAAAAATGACGCTTTGAAAAGACATAGCCAGATACATGCAGGAGAGAGGCCTTTCAATTGCCACATGTGTGGGAAGTCTTTCAATCAAAAGGCAATTTGTCAACTCATCAACTAACACATTAATGATTGAAGCCGTACAGGGCAGCAGATCGTTTTCTCGTAAACAAGCTCTATTGGTCTAATGCTCTTTCAATTAGAGATATAAACGTAGATTTTGAATTTTCATCAGAATTAATTCTGCAATCAGCATCCTCGACAAAGCAGTTGATCAAGCTGAATTATTTCATTTGGTACAGTCATCATTACTCTGAGCAGTTATTATGCTGTAACGGGTCTAACAGTCACTAGTTAGTACTCTGATCACGAAAAAATAAAAATGGAAATTCCTTAACACTGAAATAATGACGGCTTTTAAGTGACAATTTTTGAGAATTGCGATGCATTTTGAAGATTTTTGTTTGTAACAAAAACCGTTACTTAAATTCCCTTCGATTCATTATTTAGATTACAGACATGCATAAATGCATTTTTAAAAAATATATTCGATCTATATGCCTATTGACTCCCATCCCGTTCAGAATACGAATATACTCTATGGAGACACAATCTCCATTTTTCTGTGTAAATACATATCAGAACAACAAAAATGTGACATTGCTGATGATTGGCTTGATAGATCGCATTTATCATGATAGGATAATGAAGCTAATCAACAATGGTAGGTCTGTCAAAAATCGAAGCGGACTTTTTCTTCCATGTCGGTGATTGAATAATGGCCAAAATATTTAATTTATTATTGTAATAAATTTCTAGGTCGATGAAAGAACCAAATGTCACAATTTTACGCTCTGTCTATTGCAGCCAGTGAGTTCATGCAACCAAGAATATGTCTGAAACAATGAAATATGGAATCAGATATACCACTCCCAACTGGAAAATGAACCAACTGTGCTTAATAGATTCCTTTAAGGAGGTTTTCAGGTTGTTTTTTTGGCGATGGTACCTTTTAAATTACGATACGTGAATTTATAAATGTGACACATGCAGTGATAATTCAGACAATGATAGATGAACGATAGTAGAGACTGAAGAGCGGTGTTCCTGCATCCCACTGGTCCAAATGTGGATATGCTTCCCCACCTTGCACCTCAGGAAAGAAGCAAAACACTGACATTGAGTCTGTTAAGCGGCAGTCCGTTAGCCCTCTCCATAGAAGTGCATCCCGAGGTCATAGCATTCGTGAATATTTACAAAGTACACTGATAAGCTATGGCCATTTTCCGATTGTCAACCACTTGAAGCGCCATCGCGTAGGTTTTACTTATACTTTTATGTCATGACAACTCATGTCCACGACGATCTATTGTTTCAATGTCTATGGCCGTTCTAGCCCTTTATTGTTATAGAGTGTCGGATTTCTATGGGTCGAACATTCAAAATAGCAGTTAAATTTTGGAATTAAGTAACCCAAGCGTTAGATTCCCTGCCGACGTTATTTTTCATGCATTAACAGTATATAATGAGTTTTGTGGTATTCAACATTCTGCAACTTCAGTTGATGCTAGAGTGGCTATGAGATACAGGTAGTATTTACGTAACATTGGCACAAAAAATCGATAAATACATCTGCTGTTTATCGTGTCATCTACCGTATTGTAGTAAGTATCCCAAAATGAAATTTCTTGTTCATTCAATGGTCAAGAGTGTATTGTTGGCCAGAAGCTATGTTATATGCATAATAAATACACAGATCGTTAAAAAATGATCTAAAATGAAACAAAGATGTGTATGATTGTACATTTACATTTATGATAGAAGACATCCGTGCAAGTTTTTAGCCCTGCATTCTGCAACCAATAAAATTCCTTACGTGATTAAAAATATCAAGCAGATTCAGATGAGTTTATTACTCACAAATGTCATCAAGTGACAGGATATGGAACTGGAAATTTTTATACAAATGCAATCACTGTAGAGAATTAACAAACAAGAAGCGCAGACATACTTTTATATGCATGAGATATACAAATAGAGGTACTTTGAAATTGAATATATTGTACGAGCCACTGTTGAATTGTTTCTGCAGGCAGCAGGAGCCCAGTCCTGCTGAGAGAAGCCCGAAAATCAATTCACAATTCACCCAGACGACGGACATGCTACAAGAAGAGTGGGATGTTTATAATAAGAACCATGTAGTGTCAAAGCTAATTTATGCAGAGTTCAGGAGGTACGGTATATCAAGATATTCAATTCTAGCATGATATGCAATTTAAGATATCAAGCAATAGGGATGCCACTTGTGTATTATGTAAGACAATTTGAAAGTTTTGCGGGTATTCCACTCAGTGAATACATCTGCAACCTTTTGTCAGCATTTTGTTCCTACTGACTTTTATGACATATTTCGGTAATGTTCATGCAGGCAGTCTACTCTGTGGCACCGGAAAAGTCACTTTCTTTGACATACGTTAGTTCTGCAAACTGGCATAGTTAAGTTGCTGATATGTCTATCTATGCTTGCTCCATCAAATCAGTATTTACAAATACTTTTCAAAGAAAACGGCAGTCAATCATTTTCATATTTCAACTTGTAACAGAGGTTAAGAATCGTATAATGGTGAACGTGAATCACTCCCAGAATTTCGTGATTTTTCATATAGAGATCATCTCCTGAAGATGGCATTTATTATTCTCTTTTGCACTTTCTCCCATTTCTCATGTTTATAGATGAAACGAAATACCGGTGCTTTTTAAAAAACGTGCATGTTTATTGACCGCGCGACATGTTGCGGCCAGCTTTCATTCAGGCAAAACGCTGGACTGAATTGCACACATAGAATCACGAAGCGAACACTTATCCGACACTTATCTGACAATGACATGACACAAGACTGAAGACATTCTAAAATGGCATTGTAGAAATCACAAACAGCAGCACAATAGATAATGGAAAAAATGTCTGCTTAATACTGTGGCTACGCTAATGTCTACAAATAAAAATGACTCCGAATCTAGACCAAGAAAAAATTTGAAGTAGTACCATTTAAGTAAGGACGGACGATGTCGAAACAAAGTAAATACTAGAAATACAAAATTATATAACACTAAGATTATAGATTTGTAGAATTGAAAAAAAGTTATAATACAAAGCTATAAAGTTAAGGTATACTAAAGAAAAAAAAGAAGTTATTGGTTAAATAGAAGTAAGGACAAACACAAAAGCAAACAAAGAGAAAAAATTGACAGAGCATTATGGATATCACTAAGGTAAAACCAAATCAATCACAAATTACTTTTGAACACATAGATCAGGGGTAGATCTTTTGATAGACAGGGACTCAATAATACGGTAAGTATGACGCCACCGAGAAGTAAATAAACTTTGAAGCGATTACAAGCATCACTACACGAACAGTCCATCTACAATACCGATATCTACAAGTTTGCGACTTGAACGTTCACAATGGGATAATATTAAGAATATAATTTGAATGAAAAGAAATCTGACATATAGCGGAAAACATTGTTTGTTGCTTATATTCATGCTGTTATTCCATTATCATCATTTTATAGAGAAAACAAGTGGCAAAAATTATTTTGCTCTTTCTTTTTGGCTCCAGTCTTGCCGTTTGTTCTACCTGCCACCCCCTGTGCGGCATCAATGAATGCTTCCTTGAACATTTTCCACTCTTCCTCGATCTCCGTTGGATTTTCACTCACGTTATCAAAGGCTTTCTGGATTAAACTTTCAAATTCATCCACCTTCTTCCCTGTGCATTTCCACTATCTTATGATTCTTCCTCCTCGCCGTTCCATTTCTGGTCTCTCCGAGTACCTTAACGTCCATACTTGTGGTTTGTGTTGAGTGGTTACATGTTTCCCAGCAATCACCTTGCAGTTTTTAACCCTCCATTTCTGATTTTGTTTCATGACCAGCCAATCTATCTCCGTCTTATGTCCTCCACTCCTGAATGTCATCTCGTGAGCTTCTCTCTTCAAGAAAAAGTCTGCACTATGACCAAGCCGTTTCGTTCCACCAAATGCACCCATTCCTTCCCTTGTGAATTTCTCTCTCCGCTTCCTAACTTGTCAACGATACTCTCTTCTCCCAACATCTGCTTCCCAATGCGTGCGTTGAAATCACCTGTCAAACATAGAACTACGTTTTCTTCCCCACGTGCAACATTTCCTCCACCTTCTATCTGAATTCTCTCTTTGACTCGGTCTATCTGAATTCTCTCTTTGACTCGGTTCAATCTGTGGAGCGTATGCCGACATCACGCAGAATTTCTTTTTGCCAATCAGCAATCAAAAAACCATCAAAATCCTTCCGTTCCACCTCACAGTTCGATACACAAGCTCGCCCTCGAGAACAACATCAACACCATCAGACTTCCCATCGCCTCCAGCTCGTAAAAGTTTGAACCCATCCCCAAGCATCCTTGCTCAGTTAGTCTTCCATTTTGTCTCTTGCACGTACACAGAATACTATACTTTCCGATTCTCATGAAGTCCACCACTTCCACACTCTTTCATGACATTGTCTCATCATTCAACGTTGCCATTCTAATTAATTTCCTTATTTCTTCGGGTCTTCGCTTAATCTTCGTGGCTTCCCGGACTTGCGGCGCGTCCGACTATTCGATTTTGCATTGCTCAACATGACTTCATAATAGAAACGGGTCTACCTGAGGCCTGTCTACAAGAGGCTCTTCATCCATCGATCCACCATCACTCGCCACGTTGGCGCCCATGTCACATTTGAACTCCACTTCGTCATCACCTACAGTGACAGGAAACATATCGCTATGATTCGTAGCTATAGGGCGAAGTGGTTGGGTCTCCAAATACCTTTCCCAGGCGGTATCAAGGTAGTTTTAGTGAACATGATAGTCAATGTATCTCTGCTTGCTGACTGTTTGGGATGCCACACTGTCTGGTAATATGTCAGAAGTGGATCCATTATTCCATTCATTGGAGGATAAAGTATTTTGATTGATGGCATTAGTCAAGCCAATTGCACGCTACAAAGAAGAGTAGCTCCCATTTTCAAAGTCTGACTCTGTCTCATGTGCTAGAGACCCAGAGCAAGCGTTTTGGACGCAACACCATCTACCAATGTGTGATGACTTCTTTGATTTAGGCATGACTTAAGCCAATTTAGAATGCATTGTCATACTCCCAAATGTTCTCATCTTTTTAGGCGTATATCGTATCTTATTTCTTCAAAATCTATTTGGAAATCTGTTGATATCATCATTGCAATGCTATTGCTTTGTATATTTTATTCTTTTCAGATAGAAAGAACAATGCAGCTCAGCGATTTTCTCTAAAACCGAATTGATTCTCGTGAAAAAGTTCATTTTATCCAAGTGATAATACTTGTATAATCTTGAGTGTATAGTCTTTTAAATGATTTTCTCTATGTAGCTAAGGTAAGAAATCGGTCTATAGTTATTTATTTGTGATCTTGACCCCTTTTTGTGGGCAGGGATTATCCTGCTTATTAATTGGTTCACACTGATCAATCATATCCTTTTAAAACTTTCTTTTTTACGTTTAATAAGTGACTTGCAATACTTGCTGCATTTGTCATACTCTTCTTTGTCACTTTGAGTTTGACTATTCTTGTAATCTTTATACAAAGCTTACTTTTTATTGCGTGTTTTCCAGCATTCAGTATCAGTATCGATCTAGTTATTATTTTTTGCTCTCTTTCGTGAAAGTTGAATTTGGGGAAAAGTCGATTGGCATGCACTCCAAATTTTAAGCAGGAAATTTTCGTATAATGTTGAAGCCCTTATCCCAGTTCCAATGCTATCTAATTATTTTTGATTTGAAGAAATTAATAAATTTGACTCTGTCTGTTAGCTTCAGCGGACATTCCCAGTAGGGTTCTGTCTTTCTTTATTGGTTTGCGACACCCGGTGTGTATGAACATGTATTGGAATCGGTGATCAGTGGTATTTACCTCAATGTTTCAGTGTGGACGTAGCTCTCTAGTAACATTTTCTAGTTAGTGAATATTTGATCTATCAAGCTATTTTAGGATCCAGATATTGGGTTTATAGTAGGCTAGAAAAATTGAAAAGTTGCTCTGAAGCTCTTGTCAAAGCATAGACGAAATATAATTTGCTTTGCGTTCTAAATTGTCGTGTGATAGTCAGTTAAAACTTGAAAAATCTTGAAGGCATGGTCTCTTATCTTTCATAATAAATGTCCATACCATATCTTCTAGAATTCAATGGAAATTGTATAGAATAGTGGGAAAATTGTAATAGTGCCAAAGAATTTGAAACGGACTTACATAGACTTCTTTTCATTTTATCTTGCCAACACTTGCAAGTAACTCATCATGCTTAATCCGTGCGCTTCTATGCTTCTATGATAGTCTAATGGAATTCTTTAAAGCTAGATGAAAATATACCGTGTATTATGTGGATATGCAACAAAAGTGGCAAGAAGTTCCAATGACTAAGTTACTAAGTCATTGGCGAACGAAACGTCGGGTTTTTAATTGAATTTTTTAAAAATATAAATAACAAAGGAAGAGTTTACTTTTGCTTTTTTTCAACATGCGTGAACACATCAGGAAATATAGAGAGATTCTAAGCAATGTCACCGTAATCTTCAAATCACTATGCAAGAAGGACCTTACTTCCTTATTTCTTCGGTTCTTCGCATACTCTTCGTCGCTGCCCAGACTTGCGGCGCGTCGGTTGTCCCGAACGCGTAGCACTCTTCAATTTTGCATTGCTCAACATGACTTCATAATAGAAACGGGTCTACCTGAGGCCTGTCTACAAGAGGCTCTTCATCCATCGATCCACCATCACTCGCCACGTTGGCGCCCATGTCACATCTGAACTCCACTTCGTCATCACCTACAGTGACAGGAAACATATCGCTATGATTCGTAGCTATAGGGACGAAGTGGTTGGGTCTCCAAATACCTTTCCCAGGCGGTATCAAGGTAGTTTTAGTGAACATGATAGTCAATGTATCTCTGCTTGCTGACTGTTTGGGATGCCACACTGTCTGGTAATATGTCAGAAGTGGATCCATTATTCCATTCATTGGAGGATAAAGTATTTTGATTGATGGCATTAGTCAAGCCAATTGTACGCTACAAAGAAGAGTAGCTCCCATTTTCAAAGTCTGACTCTGTCTCATGTGCTAGAGACCCAGAGCAAGCGTTTTGGACGCAACACCATCTACCAATGTGTGATGACTTCTTTGATTTAGGCATGACTTAAGCCAATTTAGAATGCATTGTCATACTCCCAAATGTTCTCATCTTTTTAGGCGTATATCGTATCTTATTTCTTCAAAATCTATTTGGAAATCTGTTGATATCATCATTGCAATGCTATTGCTTTGTATATTTTATTCTTTTCAGATAGAAAGAACAATTCAGCTCAGCGATTTTCTCTAAAACCGAATTGATTGTCGTAAAAAAGTTCATTTTATCCAAGTGATAATACTTGTATAATCTTGAGTGTATAGTCTTTTAAATGATTTTCTCTATGTAGCTAAGGTAAGAAATCGGTCTATAGTTATTTATTTGTGATCTTGACCCCTTTTTGTGGGCAGGGATTATCCTGCTTATTAATTGGTTCACACTGATCAATCATATCCTTTTAAAACTTTCTTTTTTACGTTTAATAAGTGACTTGCAATACTTGCTGCATTTGTCATACTCTTCTTTGTCACTTTGAGTTTGACTATTCTTGTAATCTTTATACAAAGCTTACTTTTTATTGCGTGTTTTCCAGCATTCAGTATCAGTATCGATCTAGTTATTATTTTTTGCTCTCTTTCGTGAAAGTTGAATTTGGGGAAAAGTCGATTGGCATGCACTCCAAATTTTAAGCAGGAAATTTTCGTATAATGTTGAAGCCCTTATCCCAGTTCCAATGCTATCTAATTATTTTTGATTTGAAGAAATCAATAAATTTGACTCTGTTAGCTTCAGCGGACATTCCCAGTAGGGTTCTGTCTTTCTTTATTGGTTTGCGACACCCGGTGTGTATGAACATGTATTGGAATCGGTGATCAGTGGTATTTACCTCAATGTTTCCAGTGTGAACGTAGCTCTCTAGTAACATTTTCTAGTTAGTGAATATTTGATCTATCAAGCTATTTTAGGATCCAGATATTGGGTTTATAGTAGGCTAGAAAAATTGAAAAGTTGCTCTGAAGCTCTTGTCAAAGCATAGACGAAATATAATTTGCTTTGCGTTCTAAATTGTCGTGTGATAGTCAGTTAAAACTTGAAAAATCTTGAAGGCATGGTCTCTTATCTTTCATAATAAATGTCCATACCATATCTTCTAGAATTCAATGGAAATTGTATAGAATAGTGGGAAAATTGTAATAGTGCCAAAGAATTTGAAACGGACTTACATAGACTTCTTTTCATTTTATCTTGCCAACACTTGCAAGTAACTCATCATGCTTAATCCGTGCGCTTCTATGCTTCTATGATAGTTCTAATGGAATTCTTTAAAGCTAGATGAAAATATACCGTGTATTATGTGGATATGCAACAAAAGTGGCAAGAAGTTCCAATGACTAAGTTACTAAGTCATTGGCGAACGAAACGTCGGGTTTTTAATTGAATTTTTTAAAAATATAAATAACAAAGGAAGAGTTTACTTTTGCTTTTTTTCAACATGCGTGAACACATCAGGAAATATAGAGAGATTCTAAGCAATGTCACCGTAATCTTCAAATCACTATGCAAGAAGGACCTTACTTCCTTATTTCTTCGGTTCTTCGCATACTCTTCGTCGCTGCCCAGACTTGCGGCGCGTCGGTTGTCCCGAACGCGTAGCACTCTTCAATTTTGCATTGCTCAACATGACTTCATAATAGAAACGGGTCTACCTGAGGCCTGTCTACAAGAGGCTCTTCATCCATCGATCCACCATCACTCGCCACGTTGGCGCCCATGTCACATCTGAACTCCACTTCGTCATCACCTACAGTGACAGGAAACATATCGCTATGATTCGTAGCTATAGGGACGAAGTGGTTGGGTCTCCAAATACCTTTCCCAGGCGGTATCAAGGTAGTTTTAGTGAACATGATAGTCAATGTATCTCTGCTTGCTGACTGTTTGGGATGCCACACTGTCTGGTAATATGTCAGAAGTGGATCCATTATTCCATTCATTGGAGGATAAAGTATTTTGATTGATGGCATTAGTCAAGCCAATTGTACGCTACAAAGAAGAGTAGCTCCCATTTTCAAAGTCTGACTCTGTCTCATGTGCTAGAGACCCAGAGCAAGCGTTTTGGACGCAACACCATCTACCAATGTGTGATGACTTCTTTGATTTAGGCATGACTTAAGCCAATTTAGAATGCATTGTCATACTCCCAAATGTTCTCATCTTTTTAGGCGTATATCGTATCTTATTTCTTCAAAATCTATTTGGAAATCTGTTGATATCATCATTGCAATGCTATTGCTTTGTATATTTTATTCTTTTCAGATAGAAAGAACAATTCAGCTCAGCGATTTTCTCTAAAACCGAATTGATTCTCGTGAAAAAGTTCATTTTATCCAAGTGATAATACTTGTATAATCTTGAGTGTATAGTCTTTTAAATGATTTTCTCTATGTAGCTAAGGTAAGAAATCGGTCTACAGTTATTTATTTGTGATCTTGACCCTTTTTGTGGGCAGGGATTATCCTGCTTATTAATTGGTTCACACTGATCAATCATATCCTTCTAAAACTTTCTTTTTTACGTTTAATAAGTGACTTGCAGTACTTGCTGTATTTGTCATACTCTTCTTTGTCACTTTGAGTTTGACTATTCTTGTAATCTTTATACAAAGCTTACTTTTTATTGCGTGTTTTCCAGCATTCAGTATCAGTATCGATCTAGTTATTATTTTTTGCTCTCTTTCGTGAAAGTTGAATTTGGGGAAAAGTCGATTGGCATGCACTCCAAATTTTAAGCAGGAAATTTTCGTATAATGTTGAAGCCCTTATCCCAGTACCAATGCTATCTAATTATTTTTGATTTGAAGAAATTAATAAATTTGACTCTGTCTGTTAGCTTCAGCGGACATTCCCAGTAGGGTTCTGTCTTTCTTTATTGGTTTGCGACACCCGGTGTGTATGAACATGTATTGGAATCGGTGATCAGTCGTATTTACCTCAATGTTTCAGTGTGGACGTAGCTCTCTAGTAACATTTTTCTAGTTAGTGAATATTTGATCTATCAAGCTATTTTAGGATCCAGATATTGGGTTTATAGTAGGCTAGAAAAATTGAAAAGTTGCTCTGAAGCTCTTGTCAAAGCATAGACGAAATATAATTTGCTTTGCGTTCTAAATTGTCGTGTGATAGTCAGTTAAAACTTGAAAAATCTTGAAGGCATGGTCTCTTATCTTTCATAATAAATGTCCATACCATATCTTCTAGAATTCAATGGAAATTGTATAGAATAGTGGGAAAATTGTAATAGTGCCAAAGAATTTGAAACGGACTTACATAGACTTCTTTTCATTTTATCTTGCCAACACTTGCAAGTAACTCATCATGCTTAATCCGTGCGCTTCTATGCTTCTATGATAGTCTAATGGAATTCTTTAAAGCTAGATGAAAATATACCGTGTATTATGTGGATATGCAACAAAAGTGGCAAGAAGTTCCAATGACTAAGTTACTAAGTCATTGGCGAACGAAACGTCGGGTTTTTAATTGAATTTTTTAAAAATATAAATAACAAAGGAAGAGTTTACTTTTGCTTTTTTTCAACATGCGTGAACACATCAGGAAATATAGAGAGATTCTAAGCAATGTCACCGTAATCTTCAAATCACTATGCAAGAAGGACCTTACTTCCTTATTTCTTCGGTTCTTCGCATACTCTTCGTCGCTGCCCAGACTTGCGGCGCGTCGGTTGTCCGAACGCGTAGCACTCTTCAATTTTGCATTGCTCAACATGACTTCATAATAGAAACGGGTCTACCTGAGGCCTGTCTACAAGAGGCTCTTCATCCATCGATCCACCATCACTCGCCACGTTGGCGCCCATGTCACATCTGAACTCCACTTCGTCATCACCTACAGTGACAGGAAACATATCGCTATGATTCGTAGCTATAGGGACGAAGTGGTTGGGTCTCCAAATACCTTTCCCAGGCGGTATCAAGGTAGTTTTAGTGAACATGATAGTCAATGTATCTCTGCTTGCTGACTGTTTGGGATGCCACACTGTCTGGTAATATGTCAGAAGTGGATCCATTATTCCATTCATTGGAGGATAAAGTATTTTGATTGATGGCATTAGTCAAGCCAATTGTACGCTACAAAGAAGAGTAGCTCCCATTTTCAAAGTCTGACTCTGTCTCATGTGCTAGAGACCCAGAGCAAGCGTTTTGGACGCAACACCATCTACCAATGTGTGATGACTTATTTGATTTAGGCATGACTTAAGCCAATTTAGAATGCATTGTCATACTCCCAAATGTTCTCATCTTTTTAGGCGTATATCGTATCTTATTACTTCAAAATCTATTTGGAAATCTGTTGATATCATCATTGCAATGCTATTGCTTTGTATATTTTATTCTTTTCAGATAGAAAGAACAATTCAGCTCAGCGATTTTCTCTAAAACCGAATTGATTGTCGTAAAAAAGTTCATTTTATCCAAGTGATAATACTTGTATAATCTTGAGTGTATAGTCTTTTAAATGATTTTCTCTATGTAGCTAAGGTAAGAAATCGGTCTATAGTTATTTATTTGTGATCTTGACCCCTTTTTGTGGGCAGGGATTATCCTGCTTATTAATTGGTTCACACTGATCAATCATATCCTTTTAAAACTTTCTTTTTTACGTTTAATAAGTGACTTGCAATACTTGCTGCATTTTTCATACTCTTCTTTGTCACTTTGAGTTTGACTATTCTTGTAATCTTTATACAAAGCTTACTTTTTATTGCGTGTTTTCCAGCATTCAGTATCAGTATCGATCTAGTTATTATTTTTTGCTCTCTTTCGTGAAAGTTGAATTTGGGGAAAAGTCGATTGGCATGCACTCCAAATTTTAAGCAGGAAATTTTCGTATAATGTTGAAGCCCTTATCCCAGTTCCAATGCTATCTAATTATTTTTGATTTGAAGAAATTAATAAATTTGACTCTGTCTGTTAGCTTCAGCGGACATTCCCAGTAGGGTTCTGTCTTTCTTTATTGGTTTGCGACACCCGGTGTGTATGAACATGTATTGGAATCGGTGATCAGTGGTATTTACCTCAATGTTTCCAGTGTGAACGTAGCTCTCTAGTAACATTTTCTAGTTAGTGAATATTTGATCTATCAAGCTATTTTAGGATCCAGATATTGGGTTTATAGTAGGCTAGAAAAATTGAAAAGTTGCTCTGAAGCTCTTGTCAAAGCATAGACGAAATATAATTTGCTTTGCGTTCTAAATTGTCGTGTGATAGTCAGTTAAAACTTGAAAAATCTTGAAGGCATGGTCTCTTATCTTTCATAATAAATGTCCATACCATATCTTCTAGAATTCAATGGAAATTGTATAGAATAGTGGGAAAATTGTAATAGTGCCAAAGAATTTGAAACGGACTTACATAGACTTCTTTTCATTTTATCTTGCCAACACTTGCAAGTAACTCATCATGCTTAATCCGTGCGCTTCTATGCTTCTATGATAGTCTAATGGAATTCTTTAAAGCTAGATGAAAATATACCGTGTATTATGTGGATATGCAACAAAAGTGGCAAGAAGTTCCAATGACTAAGTTACTAAGTCATTGGCGAACGAAACGTCGGGTTTTTAATTGAATTTTTTTAAAAATATAAATAACAAAGGAAGAGTTTACTTTTGCTTTTTTTCAACATGCGTGAACACATCAGGAAATATAGAGAGATTCTAAGCAATGTCACCGTAATCTTCAAATCACTATGCAAGAAGGACCTTACTTCCTTATTTCTTCGGTTCTTCGCATACTCTTCGTCGCTGCCCAGACTTGCGGCGCGTCGGTTGTCCCGAACGCGTAGCACTCTTCAATTTTGCATTGCTCAACATGACTTCATAATAGAAACGGGTCTACCTGAGGCCTGTCTACAAGAGGCTCTTCATCCATCGATCCACCATCACTCGCCACGTTGGCGCCCATGTCACATCTGAACTCCACTTCGTCATCACCTACAGTGACAGGAAACATATCGCTATGATTCGTAGCTATAGGGACGAAGTGGTTGGGTCTCCAAATACCTTTCCCAGGCGGTATCAAGGTAGTTTTAGTGAACATGATAGTCAATGTATCTCTGCTTGCTGACTGTTTGGGATGCCACACTGTCTGGTAATATGTCAGAAGTGGATCCATTATTCCATTCATTGGAGGATAAAGTATTTTGATTGATGGCATTAGTCAAGCCAATTGTACGCTACAAAGAAGAGTAGCTCCCATTTTCAAAGTCTGACTCTGTCTCATGTGCTAGAGACCCAGAGCAAGCGTTTTGGACGGAACACCATCTACCAATGTGTGATGACTTCTTTGATTTAGGCATGACTTAAGCCAATTTAGAATGCATTGTCATACTCCCAAATGTTCTCATCTTTTTAGGCGTATATCGTATCTTATTACTTCAAAATCTATTTGGAAATCTGTTGATATCATCATTGCAATGCTATTGCTTTGTATATTTTATTCTTTTCAGATAGAAAGAACAATGCAGCTCAGCGATTTTCTCTAAAACCGAATTGATTGTCGTAAAAAAGTTCATTTTATCCAAGTGATAATACTTGTATAATCTTGAGTGTATAGTCTTTTAAATGATTTTCTCTATGTAGCTAAGGTAAGAAATCGGTCTATAGTTATTTATTTGTGATCTTGACCCCTTTTTGTGGGCAGGGATTATCCTGCTTATTAATTGGTTCACACTGATCAATCATATCCTTTTAAAACTTTCTTTTTTACGTTTAATAAGTGACTTGCAATACTTGCTGCATTTGTCATACTCTTCTTTGTCACTTTGAGTTTGACTATTCTTGTAATCTTTATACAAAGCTTACTTTTTATTGCGTGTTTTCCAGCATTCAGTATCAGTATCGATCTAGTTATTATTTTTTGCTCTCTTTCGTGAAAGTTGAATTTGGGGAAAAGTCGATTGGCATGCACTCCAAATTTTAAGCAGGAAATTTTCGTATAATGTTGAAGCCCTTATCCCAGTTCCAATGCTATCTAATTATTTTTGATTTGAAGAAATTAATAAATTTGACTCTGTCTGTTAGCTTCAGCGGACATTCCCAGTAGGGTTCTGTCTTTCTTTATTGGTTTGCGACACCCGGTGTGTATGAACATGTATTGGAATCGGTGATCAGTGGTATTTACCTCAATGTTTCCAGTGTGAACGTAGCTCTCTAGTAACATTTTCTAGTTAGTGAATATTTGATCTATCAAGCTATTTTAGGATCCAGATATTGGGTTTATAGTAGGCTAGAAAAATTGAAAAGTTGCTCTGAAGCTCTTGTCAAAGCATAGACGAAATATAATTTGCTTTGCGTTCTAAATTGTCGTGTGATAGTCAGTTAAAACTTGAAAAATCTTGAAGGCATGGTCTCTTATCTTTCATAATAAATGTCCATACCATATCTTCTAGAATTCAATGGAAATTGTATAGAATAGTGGGAAAATTGTAATAGTGCCAAAGAATTTGAAACGGACTTACATAGACTTCTTTTCATTTTATCTTGCCAACACTTGCAAGTAACTCATCATGCTTAATCCGTGCGCTTCTATGCTTCTATGATAGTTCTAATGGAATTCTTTAAAGCTAGATGAAAATATACCGTGTATTATGTGGATATGCAACAAAAGTGGCAAGAAGTTCCAATGACTAAGTTACTAAGTCATTGGCGAACGAAACGTCGGGTTTTTAATTGAATTTTTTAAAAATATAAATAACAAAGGAAGAGTTTACTTTTGCTTTTTTTCAACATGCGTGAACACATCAGGAAATATAGAGAGATTCTAAGCAATGTCACCGTAATCTTCAAATCACTATGCAAGAAGGACCTTACTTCCTTATTTCTTCGGTTCTTCGCATACTCTTCGTCGCTGCCCAGACTTGCGGCGCGTCGGTTGTCCCGAACGCGTAGCACTCTTCAATTTTGCATTGCTCAACATGACTTCATAATAGAAACGGGTCTACCTGAGGCCTGTCTACAAGAGGCTCTTCATCCATCGATCCACCATCACTCGCCACGTTGGCGCCCATGTCACATCTGAACTCCACTTCGTCATCACCTACAGTGACAGGAAACATATCGCTATGATTCGTAGCTATAGGGACGAAGTGGTTGGGTCTCCAAATACCTTTCCCAGGCGGTATCAAGGTAGTTTTAGTGAACATGATAGTCAATGTATCTCTGCTTGCTGACTGTTTGGGATGCCACACTGTCTGGTAATATGTCAGAAGTGGATCCATTATTCCATTCATTGGAGGATAAAGTATTTTGATTGATGGCATTAGTCAAGCCAATTGTACGCTACAAAGAAGAGTAGCTCCCATTTTCAAAGTCTGACTCTGTCTCATGTGCTAGAGACCCAGAGCAAGCGTTTTGGACGCAACACCATCTACCAATGTGTGATGACTTCTTTGATTTAGGCATGACTTAAGCCAATTTAGAATGCATTGTCATACTCCCAAATGTTCTCATCTTTTTAGGCGTATATCGTATCTTATTTCTTCAAAATCTATTTGGAAATCTGTTGATATCATCATTGCAATGCTATTGCTTTGTATATTTTATTCTTTTCAGATAGAAAGAACAATGCAGCTCAGCGATTTTCTCTAAAACCGAATTGATTCTCGTGAAAAAGTTCATTTTATCCAAGTGATAATACTTGTATAATCTTGAGTGTATAGTCTTTTAAATGATTTTCTCTATGTAGCTAAGGTAAGAAATCGGTCTATAGTTATTTATTTGTGATCTTGACCCTTTTTGTGGGCAGGGATTATCCTGCTTATTAATTGGTTCACACTGATCAATCATATCCTTCTAAAACTTTCTTTTTTACGTTTAATAAGTGACTTGCAGTACTTGCTGTATTTGTCATACTCTTCTTTGTCACTTTGAGTTTGACTATTCTTGTAATCTTTATACAAAGCTTACTTTTTATTGCGTGTTTTCCAGCATTCAGTATCAGTATCGATCTAGTTATTATTTTTTGCTCTCTTTCGTGAAAGTTGAATTTGGGGAAAAGTCGATTGGCATGCACTCCAAATTTTAAGCAGGAAATTTTCGTATAATGTTGAAGCCCTTATCCCAGTACCAATGCTATCTAATTATTTTTGATTTGAAGAAATTAATAAATTTGACTCTGTCTGTTAGCTTCAGCGGACATTCCCACTAGGGTTCTGTCTTTCTTTATTGGTTTGCGACACCCGGTGTGTATGAACATGTATTGGAATCGGTGATCAGTCGTATTTACCTCAATGTTTCAGTGTGGACGTAGCTCTCTAGTAACATTTTCTAGTTAGTGAATATTTGATCTATCAAGCTATTTTAGGATCCAGATATTGGGTTTATAGTAGGCTAGAAAAATTGAAAAGTTGCTCTGAAGCTCTTGTCAAAGCATAGACGAAATATAATTTGCTTTGCGTTCTAAATTGTCGTGTGATAGTCAGTTAAAACTTGAAAAATCTTGAAGGCATGGTCTCTTATCTTTCATAATAAATGTCCATACCATATCTTCTAGAATTCAATGGAAATTGTATAGAATAGTGGGAAAATTGTAATAGTGCCAAAGAATTTGAAACGGACTTACATAGACTTCTTTTCATTTTATCTTGCCAACACTTGCAAGTAACTCATCATGCTTAATCCGTGCGCTTCTATGCTTCTATGATAGTCTAATGGAATTCTTTAAAGCTAGATGAAAATATACCGTGTATTATGTGGATATGCAACAAAAGTGGCAAGAAGTTCCAATGACTAAGTTACTAAGTCATTGGCGAACGAAACGTCGGGTTTTTAATTGAATTTTTTAAAAATATAAATAACAAAGGAAGAGTTTACTTTTGCTTTTTTTCAACATGCGTGAACACATCAGGAAATATAGAGAGATTCTAAGCAATGTCACCGTAATCTTCAAATCACTATGCAAGAAGGACCTTACTTCCTTATTTCTTCGGTTCTTCGCATACTCTTCGTCGCTGCCCAGACTTGCGGCGCGTCGGTTGTCCCGAACGCGTAGCACTCTTCAATTTTGCATTGCTCAACATGACTTCATAATAGAAACGGGTCTACCTGAGGCCTGTCTACAAGAGGCTCTTCATCCATCGATCCACCATCACTCGCCACGTTGGCGCCCATGTCACATCTGAACTCCACTTCGTCATCACCTACAGTGACAGGAAACATATCGCTATGATTCGTAGCTATAGGGACGAAGTGGTTGGGTCTCCAAATACCTTTCCCAGGCGGTATCAAGGTAGTTTTAGTGAACATGATAGTCAATGTATCTCTGCTTGCTGACTGTTTGGGATGCCACACTGTCTGGTAATATGTCAGAAGTGGATCCATTATTCCATTCATTGGAGGATAAAGTATTTTGATTGATGGCATTAGTAAAGCCAATTGTACGCTACAAAGAAGAGTAGCTCCCATTTTCAAAGTCTGACTCTGTCTCATGTGCTAGAGACCCAGAGCAAGCGTTTTGGACGCAACACCATCTACCAATGTGTGATGACTTCTTTGATTTAGGCATGACTTAAGCCAATTTAGAATGCATTGTCATACTCCCAAATGTTCTCATCTTTTTAGGCGTATATCGTATCTTATTACTTCAAAATCTATTTGGAAATCTGTTGATATCATCATTGCAATGCTATTGCTTTGTATATTTTATTCTTTTCAGATAGAAAGAACAATGCAGCTCAGCGATTTTCTCTAAAACCGAATTGATTGTCGTAAAAAAGTTCATTTTATCCAAGTGATAATACTTGTATAATCTTGAGTGTATAGTCTTTTAAATGATTTTCTCTATGTAGCTAAGGTAAGAAATCGGTCTATAGTTATTTATTTGTGATCTTGACCCCTTTTTGTGGGCAGGGATTATCCTGCTTATTAATTGGTTCACACTGATCAATCATATCCTTTTAAAACTTTCTTTTTCACGTTTAATAAGTGACTTGCAATACTTGCTGCATTTGTCATACTCTTCTTTGTCACTTTGAGTTTGACTATTCTTGTAATCTTTATACAAAGCTTACTTTTTATTGCGTGTTTTCCAGCATTCAGTATCAGTATCGATCTAGTTATTATTTTTTGCTCTCTTTCGTGAAAGTTGAATTTGGGGAAAAGTCGATTGGCATGCACTCCAAATTTTAAGCAGGAAATTTTCGTATAATGTTGAAGCCCTTATCCCAGTTCCAATGCTATCTAATTATTTTTGATTTGAAGAAATCAATAAATTTGACTCTGTTAGCTTCAGCGGACATTCCCAGTAGGGTTCTGTCTTTCTTTATTGGTTTGCGACACCCGGTGTGTATGAACATGTATTGGAATCGATGATCAGTGGTATTTACCTCAATATTTCCAGTGTGAACGTAGCTCTCTAGTAACATTTTCTAGTTAGTGAATATTTGATCTATCAAGCTATTTTAGGATCCAGATATTGGGTTTGTAGTAGGCTAGAAAAATTGAAAAGTTGCTCTGAAGCTCTTGTCAAAGCATAGACGAAATATAATTTGCTTTGCGTTCTAAATTGTCGTGTGATAGTCAGTTAAAACTTGAAAAATCTTGAAGGCATGGTCGCTTATCTTTCATAATAAATGTCCATACCATATCTTCTAGAATTCAATGGAAATTGTATAGAATAGTGGGAAAATTGTAATAGTGCCAAAGAATTTGAAACGGACTTACATAGACTTCTTTTCATTTTATCTTGCCAACACTTGCAAGTAACTCATCATGCTTAATCCGTGCGCTTCTATGCTTCTATGATAGTCTAATGGAATTCTTTAAAGCTAGATGAAAATATACCGTGTATTATGTGGATATGCAACAAAAGTGGCAAGAAGTTCCAATGACTAAGTTACTAAGTCATTGGCGAACGAAACGTCGGGTTTTTAATTGAATTTTTTAAAAATATAAATAACAAAGGAAGAGTTTACTTTTGCTTTTTTTCAACATGCGTGAACACATCAGGAAATATAGAGAGATTCTAAGCAATGTCACCGTAATCTTCAAATCACTATGCAAGAAGGACCTTACTTCCTTATTTCTTCGGTTCTTCGCATACTCTTCGTCGCTGCCCAGACTTGCGGCGCGTCGGTTGTCCCGAACGCGTAGCACTCTTCAATTTTGCATTGCTCAACATGACTTCATAATAGAAACGGGTCTACCTGAGGCCTGTCTACAAGAGGCTCTTCATCCATCGATCCACCATCACTCGCCACGTTGGCGCCCATGTCACATCTGAACTCCACTTCGTCATCACCTACAGTGACAGGAAACATATCGCTATGATTCGTAGCTATAGGGACGAAGTGGTTGGGTCTCCAAATACCTTTCCCAGGCGGTATCAAGGTAGTTTTAGTGAACATGATAGTCAATGTATCTCTGCTTGCTGACTGTTTGGGATGCCACACTGTCTGGTAATATGTCAGAAGTGGATCCATTATTCCATTCATTGGAGGATAAAGTATTTTGATTGATGGCATTAGTAAAGCCAATTGTACGCTACAAAGAAGAGTAGCTCCCATTTTCAAAGTCTGACTCTGTCTCATGTGCTAGAGACCCAGAGCAAGCGTTTTGGACGCAACACCATCTACCAATGTGTGATGACTTCTTTGATTTAGGCATGACTTAAGCCAATTTAGAATGCATTGTCATACTCCCAAATGTTCTCATCTTTTTAGGCGTATATCGTATCTTATTACTTCAAAATCTATTTGGAAATCTGTTGATATCATCATTGCAATGCTATTGCTTTGTATATTTTATTCTTTTCAGATAGAAAGAACAATTCAGCTCAGCGATTTTCTCTAAAACCGAATTGATTGTCGTAAAAAAGTTCATTTTATCCAAGTGATAATACTTGTATAATCTTGAGTGTATAGTCTTTTAAATGATTTTCTCTATGTAGCTAAGGTAAGAAATCGGTCTATAGTTATTTATTTGTGATCTTGACCCCTTTTTGTGGGCAGGGATTATCCTGCTTATTAATTGGTTCACACTGATCAATCATATCCTTTTAAAACTTTCTTTTTCACGTTTAATAAGTGACTTGCAATACTTGCTGCATTTGTCATACTCTTCTTTGTCACTTTGAGTTTGACTATTCTTGTAATCTTTATACAAAGCTTACTTTTTATTGCGTGTTTTCCAGCATTCAGTATCAGTATCGATCTAGTTATTATTTTTTGCTCTCTTTCGTGAAAGTTGAATTTGGGGAAAAGTCGATTGGCATGCACTCCAAATTTTAAGCAGGAAATTTTCGTATAATGTTGAAGCCCTTATCCCAGTTCCAATGCTATCTAATTATTTTTGATTTGAAGAAATCAATAAATTTGACTCTGTTAGCTTCAGCGGACATTCCCAGTAGGGTTCTGTCTTTCTTTATTGGTTTGCGACACCCGGTGTGTATGAACATGTATTGGAATCGATGATCAGTGGTATTTACCTCAATATTTCCAGTGTGAACGTAGCTCTCTAGTAACATTTTCTAGTTAGTGAATATTTGATCTATCAAGCTATTTTAGGATCCAGATATTGGGTTTATAGTAGGCTAGAAAAATTGAAAAGTTGCTCTGAAGATCTTGTCAAAGCATAGACGAAATATAATTTGCTTTGCGTTCTAAATTGTCGTGTGATAGTCAGTTAAAACTTGAAAAATCTTGAAGGCATGGTCTCTTATCTTTCATAATAAATGTCCATACCATATCTTCTAGAATTCAATGGAAATTGTATAGAATAGTGGGAAAATTGTAATAGTGCCAAAGAATTTGAAACGGACTTACATAGACTTCTTTTCATTTTATCTTGCCAACACTTGCAAGTAACTCATCATGCTTAATCCGTGCGCTTCTATGCTTCTATGATAGTCTAATGGAATTCTTTAAAGCTAGATGAAAATATACCGTGTATTATGTGGATATGCAACAAAAGTGGCAAGAAGTTCCAATGACTAAGTTACTAAGTCATTGGCGAACGAAACGTCGGGTTTTTAATTGAATTTTTTAAAAATATAAATAACAAAGGAAGAGTTTACTTTTGCTTTTTTTCAACATGCGTGAACACATCAGGAAATATAGAGAGATTCTAAGCAATGTCACCGTAATCTTCAAATCACTATGCAAGAAGGACCTTACTTCCTTATTTCTTCGGTTCTTCGCATACTCTTCGTCGCTGCCCAGACTTGCGGCGCGTCGGTTGTCCCGAACGCGTAGCACTCTTCAATTTTGCATTGCTCAACATGACTTCATAATAGAAACGGGTCTACCTGAGGCCTGTCTACAAGAGGCTCTTCATCCATCGATCCACCATCACTCGCCACGTTGGCGCCCATGTCACATCTGAACTCCACTTCGTCATCACCTACAGTGACAGGAAACATATCGCTATGATTCGTAGCTATAGGGACGAAGTGGTTGGGTCTCCAAATACCTTTCCCAGGCGGTATCAAGGTAGTTTTAGTGAACATGATAGTCAATGTATCTCTGCTTGCTGACTGTTTGGGATGCCACACTGTCTGGTAATATGTCAGAAGTGGATCCATTATTCCATTCATTGGAGGATAAAGTATTTTGATTGATGGCATTAGTAAAGCCAATTGTACGCTACAAAGAAGAGTAGCTCCCATTTTCAAAGTCTGACTCTGTCTCATGTGCTAGAGACCCAGAGCAAGCGTTTTGGACGCAACACCATCTACCAATGTGTGATGACTTCTTTGATTTAGGCATGACTTAAGCCAATTTAGAATGCATTGTCATACTCCCAAATGTTCTCATCTTTTTAGGCGTATATCGTATCTTATTACTTCAAAATCTATTTGGAAATCTGTTGATATCATCATTGCAATGCTATTGCTTTGTATATTTTATTCTTTTCAGATAGAAAGAACAATTCAGCTCAGCGATTTTCTCTAAAACCGAATTGATTGTCGTAAAAAAGTTCATTTTATCCAAGTGATAATACTTGTATAATCTTGAGTGTATAGTCTTTTAAATGATTTTCTCTATGTAGCTAAGGTAAGAAATCGGTCTATAGTTATTTATTTGTGATCTTGACCCCTTTTTGTGGGCAGGGATTATCCTGCTTATTAATTGGTTCACACTGATCAATCATATCCTTTTAAAACTTTCTTTTTTCACGTTTAATAAGTGACTTGCAATACTTGCTGCATTTGTCATACTCTTCTTTGTCACTTTGAGTTTGACTATTCTTGTAATCTTTATACAAAGCTTACTTTTTATTGCGTGTTTTCCAGCATTCAGTATCAGTATCGATCTAGTTATTATTTTTTGCTCTCTTTCGTGAAAGTTGAATTTGGGGAAAAGTCGATTGGCATGCACTCCAAATTTTAAGCAGGAAATTTTCGTATAATGTTGAAGCCCTTATCCCAGTTCCAATGCTATCTAATTATTTTTGATTTGAAGAAATCAATAAATTTGACTCTGTTAGCTTCAGCGGACATTCCCAGTAGGGTTCTGTCTTTCTTTATTGGTTTGCGACACCCGGTGTGTATGAACATGTATTGGAATCGATGATCAGTGGTATTTACCTCAATATTTCCAGTGTGAACGTAGCTCTCTAGTAACATTTTCTAGTTAGTGAATATTTGATCTATCAAGCTATTTTAGGATCCAGATATTGGGTTTATAGTAGGCTAGAAAAATTGAAAAGTTGCTCTGAAGCTCTTGTCAAAGCATAGACGAAATATAATTTGCTTTGCGTTCTAAATTGTCGTGTGATAGTCAGTTAAAACTTGAAAAATCTTGAAGGCATGGTCTCTTATCTTTCATAATAAATGTCCATACCATATCTTCTAGAATTCAATGGAAATTGTATAGAATAGTGGGAAAATTGTAATAGTGCCAAAGAATTTGAAACGGACTTACATAGACTTCTTTTCATTTTATCTTGCCAACACTTGCAAGTAACTCATCATGCTTAATCCGTGCGCTTCTATGCTTCTATGATAGTTCTAATGGAATTCTTTAAAGCTAGATGAAAATATACCGTGTATTATGTGGATATGCAACAAAAGTGGCAAGAAGTTCCAATGACTAAGTTACTAAGTCATTGGCGGACGAAACGTCGGGTTTTTAATTGAATTTTTTAAAAATATAAATAACAAAGGAAGAGTTTACTTTTGCTTTTTTTTCAACATGCGTGAACACATCAGGAAATATAGAGAGATTCTAAGCAATGTCACCGTAATCTTCAAATCACTATGCAAGAAGGACCTTACTTCCTTATTTCTTCGGTTCTTCGCATACTCTTCGTCGCTGCCCAGACTTGCGGCGCGTCGGTTGTCCCGAACGCGTAGCACTCTTCAATTTTGCATTGCTCAACATGACTTCATAATAGAAACGGGTCTACCTGAGGCCTGTCTACAAGAGGCTCTTCATCCATCGATCCACCATCACTCGCCACGTTGGCGCCCATGTCACATTTGAACTCCACTTCGTCATCACCTACAGTGACAGGAAACATATCGCTATGATTCGTAGCTATAGGGACGAAGTGGTTGGGTCTCCAAATACCTTTCCCAGGCGGTATCAAGGTAGTTTTAGTGAACATGATAGTCAATGTATCTCTGCTTGCTGACTGTTTGGGATGCCACACTGTCTGGTAATATGTCAGAAGTGGATCCATTATTCCATTCATTGGAGGATAAAGTATTTTGATTGATGGCATTAGTCAAGCCAGTTGCACGTTACAAAGAAGAGTAGCTCCCATTTTCAAAGTCTGACTCTGTCTCATGTGCTAGAGACCCAGAGCAAGCGTTTTGGACGCAACACCATCTACCAATGTGTGATGACTTCTTTGATTTAGGCATGACTTAAGCCAATTTAGAATGCATTGTCATACTCCCAAATGTTCTCATCTTTTTAGGCGTATATCGTATCTTATTACTTCAAATCTATTTGGAAATCTGATGATATCATCATTGCAATGCTATTGCTTTGTATATTTTATTCTTTTCAGATAGAAAGAACAATTCAGCTCAGCGATTTTCTCTAAAACCGAATTGATTCTCGTGAAAAAGTTCATTTTATCCAAGTGATAATACTTGTATAATCTTGAGTGTATAGTCTTTTAAATGATTTTCTCTATGTAGCTAAGGTAAGAAATCGGTCTATAGTTATTTATTTGTGATCTTGACCCCTTTTTGTGGGCAGGGATTATCCTGCTTATTAATTGGTTCACACTGATCAATCATATCCTTTTAAAATTTTCTTTTTTACGTTTAATAAGTGACTTGCAATACTTGCTGCATTTGTCATACTCTTCTTTGTCACTTTGAGTTTGACTATTCTTGTAATCTTTATACAAAGCTTACTTTTTATTGCGTGTTTTCCAGCATTCAGTATCAGTATCGATCTAGTTATTATTTTTTGCTCTCTTTCGTGAAAGTTGAATTTGGGGAAAAGTCGATTGGCATGCACTCCAAATTTTAAGCAGGAAATTTTCGTATAATGTTGAAGCCCTTATCCCAGTTCCAATGCTATCTAATTATTTTTGATTTGAAGAAATCAATAAATTTGACTCTGTTAGCTTCAGCGGACATTCCCAGTAGGGTTCTGTCTTTCTTTATTGGTTTGCGACACCCGGTGTGTATGAACATGTATTGGAATCGATGATCAGTGGTATTTACCTCAATATTTCCAGTGTGAACGTAGCTCTCTAGTAACATTTTCTAGTTAGTGAATATTTGATCTATCAAGCTATTTTAGGATCCAGATATTGGGTTTATAGTAGGCTAGAAAAATTGAAAAGTTGCTCTGAAGCTCTTGTCAAAGCATAGACGAAATATAATTTGCTTTGCGTTCTAAATTGTCGTGTGATAGTCAGTTAAAACTTGAAAAATCTTGAAGGCATGGTCTCTTATCTTTCATAATAAATGTCCATACCATATCTTCTAGAATTCAATGGAAATTGTATAGAATAGTGGGAAAATTGTAATAGTGCCAAAGAATTTGAAACGGACTTACATAGACTTCTTTTCATTTTATCTTGCCAACACTTGCAAGTAACTCATCATGCTTAATCCGTGCGCTTCTATGCTTCTATGATAGTTCTAATGGAATTCTTTAAAGCTAGATGAAAATATACCGTGTATTATGTGGATATGCAACAAAAGTGGCAAGAAGTTCCAATGACTAAGTTACTAAGTCATTGGCGAACGAAACGTCGGGTTTTTAATTGGATTTTTTTAAAAATATAAATAACAAAGGAAGAGTTTACTTTTGCTTTTTTTCAACATGCGTGAACACATCAGGAAATATAGAGAGATTCTAAGCAATGTCACCGTAATCTTCAAATCACTATGCAAGAAGGACCTTACTTCCTTATTTCTTCGGTTCTTCGCATACTCTTCGTCGCTGCCCAGACTTGCGGCGCGTCGGTTGTCCCGAACGCGTAGCACTCTTCAATTTTGCATTGCTCAACATGACTTCATAATAGAAACTGGTCTACCTGAGGCCTGTCTACAAGAGGCTCTTCATCCATCGATCCACCATCACTCGCCACGTTGGCGCCCATGTCACATCTGAACTCCACTTCGTCATCACCTACAGCGACAGGAAACATATCGCTATGATTCGTAGCTATAGGGACGAAGTGGTTGGGTCTCCAAATACCTTTCCCAGGCGGTATCAAGGTAGTTTTAGTGAACATGATAGTCAATGTATCTCTGCTTGCTGACTGTTTGGGATGCCCCACTGTCTGGTAATATGTCAGAAGTGGATCCATTATTCCATTCATTGGAGGATAAAGTATTTTGATTGATGGCATTAGTCAAGCCAATTGTACGCTACAAAGAAGAGTAGCTCCCATTTTCAAAGTCTGACTCTGTCTCATGTGCTAGAGACCCAGAGCAAGCGTTTTGGACGCAACACCATCTACCAATGTGTGATGACTTCTTTGATTTAGGCATGACTTAAGCCAATTTAGAATGCATTGTCGTACTCCCAAATGTTCTCATCTTTTTAGGCGTATATCGTATCTTATTACTTCAAAATCTATTTGGAAATCTGTTGATATCATCATTGCAATGCTATTGCTTTGTATATTTTATTCTTTTCAGATAGAAAGAACAATGCAGCTCAGCGATTTTCTCTAAAACCGAATTGATTTTCGTAAAAAAGTTCATTTTATCCAAGTGATAATACTTGTATAATCTTGAGTGTATAGTCTTTTAAATGATTTTCTCTATGTAGCTAAGGTAAGAAATCGGTCTATAGTTATTTATTTGTGATCTTGACCCCTTTTTGTGGGCAGGGATTATCCTGCTTATTAATTGGTTCACACTGATCAATCATATCCTTTTAAAACTTTCTTTTTTACGTTTAATAAGTGACTTGCAATACTTGCTGCATTTGTCATACTCTTCTTTGTCACTTTGAGTTTGACTATTCTTGTAATCTTTATACAAAGCTTACTTTTTATTGCGTGTTTTCCAGCATTCAGTATCAGTATCGATCTAGTTATTATTTTTTGCTCTCTTTCGTGAAAGTTGAATTTGGGGAAAAGTCGATTGGCATGCACTCCAAATTTTAAGCAGGAAATTTTCGTATAATGTTGAAGCCCTTATCCCAGTTCCAATGCTATCTAATTATTTTTGATTTGAAGAAATCAATAAATTTGACTCTGTTAGCTTCAGCGGACATTCCCAGTAGGGTTCTGTCTTTCTTTATTGGTTTGCGACACCCGGTGTGTATGAACATGTATTGGAATCGGTGATCAGTCGTATTTACCTCAATGTTTCCAGTGTGAACGTAGCTCTCTAGTAACATTTTCTAGTTAGTGAATATTTGATCTATCAAGCTATTTTAGGATCCAGATATTGGGTTTATAGTAGGCTAGAAAAATTGAAAAGTTGCTCTGAAGCTCTTGTCAAAGCATAGACGAAATATAATTTGCTTTGCGTTCTAAATTGTCGTGTGATAGTCAGTTAAAACTTGAAAAATCTTGAAGGCATGGTCTCTTATCTTTCATAATAAATGTCCATACCATATCTTCTAGAATTCAATGGAAATTGTATAGAATAGTGGGAAAATTGTAATAGTGCCAAAGAATTTGAAACGGACTTACATAGACTTCTTTTCATTTTATCTTGCCAACACTTGCAAGTAACTCATCATGCTTAATCCGTGCGCTTCTATGCTTCTATGATAGTTCTAATGGAATTCTTTAAAGCTAGATGAAAATATACCGTGTATTATGTGGATATGCAACAAAAGTGGCAAGAAGTTCCAATGACTAAGTTACTAAGTCATTGGCGAACGAAACGTCGGGTTTTTAATTGGATTTTTTTAAAAATATAAATAACAAAGGAAGAGTTTACTTTTGCTTTTTTTCAACATGCGTGAACACATCAGGAAATATAGAGAGATTCTAAGCAATGTCACCGTAATCTTCAAATCACTATGCAAGAAGGACCTTACTTCCTTATTTCTTCGGTTCTTCGCATACTCTTCGTCACTGCCCAGACTTGCGGCGCGTCGGTTGTCCCGAACGCGTAGCACTCTTCAATTTTGCATTGCTCAACATGACTTCATAATAGAAACGGGTCTACCTGAGGCCTGTCTACAAGAGGCTCTTCATCCATCGATCCACCATCACTCGCCACGTTGGCGCCCATGTCACATCTGAACTCCACTTCGTCATCACCTACAGTGACAGGAAACATATCGCTATGATTCGTAGCTATAGGGACGAAGTGGTTGGGTCTCCAAATACCTTTCCCAGGCGGTATCAAGGTAGTTTTAGTGAACATGATAGTCAATGTATCTCTGCTTGCTGACTGTTTGGGATGCCACACTGTCTGGTAATATGTCAGAAGTGGATCCATTATTCCATTCATTGGAGGATAAAGTATTTTGATTGATGGCATTAGTCAAGCCAATTGCACGCTACAAAGAAGAGTAGCTCCCATTTTCAAAGTCTGACTCTGTCTCATGTGCTAGAGACCCAGAGCAAGCGTTTTGGACGCAACACCATCTACCAATGTGTGATGACTTCTTTGATTTAGGCATGACTTAAGCCAATTTAGAATGCATTGTCGTACTCCCAAATGTTCTCATCTTTTCAGGCGTATATCGTATCTTATTACTTCAAAATCTATTTGGAAATCTGTTGATATCATCATTGCAATGCTATTGCTTTGTATATTTTATTCTTTTCAGATAGAAAGATCAATGCAGCTCAGCGATTTTCTCTAAAACCGAATTGATTCTCGTGAAAAAGTTCATTTTATCCAAGTGATAATACTTGTATAATCTTGAGTGTATAGTCTTTTAAATGATTTTCTCTATGTAGCTAAGGTAAGAAATCGGTCTATAGTTATTTATTTGTGATCTTGACCCCTTTTTGTGGGCAGGGATTATCCTGCTTATTAATTGGTTCACACTGATCAATCATATCCTTTTAAAACTTTCTTTTTTACGTTTAATAAGTGACTTGCAATACTTGCTGCATTTGTCATACTCTTCTTTGTCACTTTGAGTTTGACTATTCTTGTAATCTTTATACAAAGCTTACTTTTTATTGCGTGTTTTCCAGCATTCAGTATCAGTATCGATCTAGTTATTATTTTTTGCTCTCTTTCGTGAAAGTTGAATTTGGGGAAAAGTCGATTGGCATGCACTCCAAATTTTAAGCAGGAAATTTTCGTATAATGTTGAAGCCCTTATCCCAGTTCCAATGCTATCTAATTATTTTTGATTTGAAGAAATCAATAAATTTGACTCTGTTAGCTTCAGCGGACATTCCCAGTAGGGTTCTGTCTTTCTTTATTGGTTTGCGACACCCGGTGTGTATGAACATGTATTGGAATCGGTGATCAGTGGTATTTACCTCAATGTTTCCAGTGTGAACGTAGCTCTCTAGTAACATTTTCTAGTTAGTGAATATTTGATCTATCAAGCTATTTTAGGATCCAGATATTGGGTTTATAGTAGGCTAGAAAAATTGAAAAGTTGCTCTGAAGCTCTTGTCAAAGCATAGACGAAATATAATTTGCTTTGCGTTCTAAATTGTCGTGTGATAGTCAGTTAAAACTTGAAAAATCTTGAAGGCATGGTCTCTTATCTTTCATAATAAATGTCCATACCATATCTTCTAGAATTCAATGGAAATTGTATAGAATAGTGGGAAAATTGTAATAGTGCCAAAGAATTTGAAACGGACTTACATAGACTTCTTTTCATTTTATCTTGCCAACACTTGCAAGTAACTCATCATGCTTAATCCGTGCGCTTCTATGCTTCTATGATAGTTCTAATGGAATTCTTTAAAGCTAGATGAAAATATACCGTGTATTATGTGGATATGCAACAAAAAGTGGCAAGAAGTTCCAATGACTAAGTTACTAAGTCATTGGCGAACGAAACGTCGGGTTTTTAATTGGATTTTTTTAAAAATATAAATAACAAAGGAAGAGTTTACTTTTGCTTTTTTTCAACATGCGTGAACACATCAGGAAATATAGAGAGATTCTAAGCAATGTCACCGTAATCTTCAAATCACTATGCAAGAAGGACCTTACTTCCTTATTTCTTCGGTTCTTCGCATACTCTTCGTCACTGCCCAGACTTGCGGCGCGTCGGTTGTCCCGAACGCGTAGCACTCTTCAATTTTGCATTGCTCAACATGACTTCATAATAGAAACGGGTCTACCTGAGGCCTGTCTACAAGAGGCTCTTCATCCATCGATCCACCATCACTCGCCACGTTGGCGCCCATGTCACATCTGAACTCCACTTCGTCATCACCTACAGTGACAGGAAACATATCGCTATGATTCGTAGCTATAGGGACGAAGTGGTTGGGTCTCCAAATACCTTTCCCAGGCGGTATCAAGGTAGTTTTAGTGAACATGATAGTCAATGTATCTCTGCTTGCTGACTGTTTGGGATGCCACACTGTCTGGTAATATGTCAGAAGTGGATCCATTATTCCATTCATTGGAGGATAAAGTATTTTGATTGATGGCATTAGTCAAGCCAATTGCACGCTACAAAGAAGAGTAGCTCCCATTTTCAAAGTCTGACTCTGTCTCATGTGCTAGAGACCCAGAGCAAGCGTTTTGGACGCAACACCATCTACCAATGTGTGATGACTTCTTTGATTTAGGCATGACTTAAGCCAATTTAGAATGCATTGTCGTACTCCCAAATGTTCTCATCTTTTCAGGCGTATATCGTATCTTATTACTTCAAAATCTATTTGGAAATCTGTTGATATCATCATTGCAATGCTATTGCTTTGTATATTTTATTCTTTTCAGATAGAAAGATCAATGCAGCTCAGCGATTTTCTCTAAAACCGAATTGATTCTCGTGAAAAAGTTCATTTTATCCAAGTGATAATACTTGTATAATCTTGAGTGTATAGTCTTTTAAATGATTTTCTCTATGTAGCTAAGGTAAGAAATCGGTCTATAGTTATTTATTTGTGATCTTGACCCCTTTTTGTGGGCAGGGATTATCCTGCTTATTAATTGGTTCACACTGATCAATCATATCCTTTTAAAACTTTCTTTTTTACGTTTAATAAGTGACTTGCAATACTTGCTGCATTTGTCATACTCTTCTTTGTCACTTTGAGTTTGACTATTCTTGTAATCTTTATACAAAGCTTACTTTTTATTGCGTGTTTTCCAGCATTCAGTATCAGTATCGATCTAGTTATTATTTTTTGCTCTCTTTCGTGAAAGTTGAATTTGGGGAAAAGTCGATTGGCATGCACTCCAAATTTTAAGCAGGAAATTTTCGTATAATGTTGAAGCCCTTATCCCAGTTCCAATGCTATCTAATTATTTTTGATTTGAAGAAATCAATAAATTTGACTCTGTTAGCTTCAGCGGACATTCCCAGTAGGGTTCTGTCTTTCTTTATTGGTTTGCGACACCCGGTGTGTATGAACATGTATTGGAATCGGTGATCAGTGGTATTTACCTCAATGTTTCCAGTGTGAACGTAGCTCTCTAGTAACATTTTCTAGTTAGTGAATATTTGATCTATCAAGCTATTTTAGGATCCAGATATTGGGTTTATAGTAGGCTAGAAAAATTGAAAAGTTGCTCTGAAGCTCTTGTCAAAGCATAGACGAAATATAATTTGCTTTGCGTTCTAAATTGTCGTGTGATAGTCAGTTAAAACTTGAAAAATGTTGAAGGCATGGTCTCTTATCTTTCATAATAAATGTCCATACCATATCTTCTAGAATTCAATGGAAATTGTATAGAATAGTGGGAAAATTGTAATACAGTATAGTCGCGCTATAACGTACACTCACGGGAATAAAAAAAATGTCCGTTATATCCGATGTACGTTATATCCAGGGTAAGGCATTTTCCCATATTTTGTTATCTAGACTGCCTCTATACACTTACTTTTTTGATGTGGCATGATCAGAACAAGTAATTTGACACAAAAAACACTTAAATAATCATGATTAGAGACATGCATATAAATCATAATCTTAAAGCATAAGTCATTGCAAATCACTGGCAGCACAAATTGCAAATAGGTCTACAAATTACAGGTGTCATAATCAAATTCATATGCAAACTTTGGCTAGGCTTTAGCCTCTTATAGCTAAATATTCACAGTGGTTTAAAGAAGGAAGTTACAAGAGTCTGCTTTTTGTGTGGCAAATGATGTACGTAGCTGTCTACTTTGCTTAATGATAGGAATAATTCGTCACTAGCTCCAGCGAACTCAAGGTAGCGCTGAAGAGTAGAAATTGCTTCCTTCGCTTCAGTCGAAGTCGGTGGTGGCAAAGATGCACTTACTTCGTCTTCATCACTGCTGGACTCACACATATCCTGATCGTTTCTTATACTTCGCGCTATCTCTCTGTCAGACAGCGCTTGAGTCGTGTAGACAATGTCATCAGCACTGGCGAAGCTTCGGCGGAGCCAGAAACCACAAAGTCAAAGCTACGCATGCGTTCGAAAATGTTTCCAAGATCTCTTAAAGCATCCTCAGCTTCAGGAGGGTCTACATTGATTTCTTCAACTTCCTTCTCCCTAGTGAATCCAGCTTTGTGGAAGCAGTTAGCTATCGTTGTCTGACTTACTTCATTTTCCCACACAGTTCGGATCCACCGCAAACACTGAAGAATGTCCACATGGAAATTGTCCGCTCCATTGTTTTCGATGGCCTCCAATAGTTTCCGTGAAAGACGACGTCGGTAATGAACTTTCAGATTTTTTATGATGCCAAGGTCACATGGCTGGAGGTGACTTGTGCAATTTGGGGGTAGAAATTTGAGATCAATGTTCTTCAGGGAAGTAGAAAGAGCAGGATCATGCGAGGAACAATTGTCAACGATGAGTAGAATGCGCCGCTTTTTCTTGCCGAAGTAATTGTCAAGATTCTCAATCCATTCTCGGAATAACGTGCTCGTCATCCATGCCTTCTTATTGTTTCGGTAAGTCACTGGCAGCTTTTTGACGTTTTGAAAACAACGAGGCTTGGCTGACTTTCCTATAGCCAAAATGGGGAGTTTCTCAGATCCATCCATGTTTGTGCCAATCATCAGAGTCAAACGTTGCTTGCTATTTTTCCCTCCATGGCATGGATCACCTTTGTAGGTAAAAGTTTTACTTGGAAGCAGTTGAAAGAAAAGGGCCGTTTCGTCTGCGTTGAAAACATCGCATGGATCAAAGCCAGCCAGGATCGCAGGCAATTTCTTCTGCCAGTCATCAATAGCAGCTTGTGGAGCATCGTTTGATTCTCCACTGACGATTCGAAAAGTCACGTCATGTCGGGCCTTGAATCTGTCAAACCACCCGTCACTGCATTTGAAGTCAGTTTGTCCGAGTTGTGCAGCTAATTGATTGGCCTTCTCCTTGAGCAGCGGTCCCGTTACCGGTGCACCCAAAGATCGTGCTTGTACAAGCCATGTCATTAGCGCCTGTTCAACATCTTCATAGATTCCTTTCCGCATTTTCTTCGTTTTATCACTGAAACAGCTCGTTTTGTACTTTTCCCGTTGCGACCATATCGTGTTTATTGTTGTTCTCGACAAGCCGTAGCATCGGGCTAGCTCCGCTTGAGTCTTCGACTTTTTTTCTATCTGCTCACAGATGGACCTTTTCATTTCAAAAGAGAGTGATTGACGCTTGCGAGACATGCTTGAACGCTGAGATATAAAAGTTTGCTCTGATATCAACATGGCGAATCTCTCGATAATTTCAAATTTTCTGGCGAGAATTTCATTGGTTGGTTGTACTTCTAACACTTCTACAAAGAAATATTGCTGAGAAAATCTACTACTGTCAGGAACTATGAGATAAGTACAAGCGGACTTGTACGTTAAATTTCCATCGGAGTGAAATTTGTGTCCGTTATATCCAATTGTACGTTATAGCCATGTACGCTATAACCAGTGTGTTTTAATATGGGTCAGATAGGAAATTTTGCCGGGAATATTTTATGTGTCCGTTATAACCGAGTGTACGTTATATCCGGTGTACGTTATAACGGGATTATACTGTAGTGCCAAAGAATTTGAAACGGACTTACATAGACTTCTTTTCATTTTATCTTGCCAACACTTGCAAGTAACTCATCATGCTTAATCCGTGCGCTTCTATGCTTCTATGATAGTTCTAATGGAATTCTTTAAAGCTAGATGAAAATATACCGTGTATTATGTGGATATGCAACAAAAGTGGCAAGAAGTTCCAATGACTAAGTTACTAAGTCATTGGCGAACGAAACGTCGGGTTTTTAATTGGATTTTTTTAAAAATATAAATAACAAAGGAAGAGTTTACTTTTGCTTTTTTTCAACATGCGTGAACACATCAGGAAATATAGAGAGATTCTAAGCAATGTCACCGTAATCTTCAAATCACTATGCAAGAAGGACCTTACTTCCTTATTTCTTCGGTTCTTCGCATACTCTTCGTCGCTGCCCAGACTTGCGGCGCGTCGGTTGTCCCGAACGCGTAGCACTCTTCAATTTTGCATTGCTCAACATGACTTCATAATAGAAACGGGTCTACCTGAGACTGTCTACAAGAGGCTCTTCATCCATCGATCCACCATCACTCGCCACGTTGGCGCCCATGTCACATCTGAACTCCACTTCGTCATCACCTACAGTGACAGGAAACATATCGCTATGATTCGTAGCTATAGGGCGAAGTGGTTGGGTCTCCAAATACCTTTCCCAGGCGGTATCAAGGTAGTTTTAGTGAACATGATAGTCAATGTATCTCTGCTTGCTGACTGTTTGGGATGCCACACTGTCTGGTAATATGTCAGAAGTGGATCCATTATTCCATTCATTGGAGGATAAAGTATTTTGATTGATGGCATTAGTCAAGCCAGTTGCACGTTACAAAGAAGAGTAGCTCCCATTTTCAAAGTCTGACTCTGTCTCATCTGCTAGAGACCCAGAGCAAGCGTTTTGGACGCAACACCATCTACCAATGTGTGATGACTTCTTTGATTTAGGCATGACTTAAGCCAATTTAGAATGCATTGTCATACTCCCAAATGTTCTCATCTTTTTAGGCGTATATCGTATCTTATTACTTCAAAATCTATTTGGAAATCTGTTGATATCATCATTGCAATGCTATTGCTTTGTATATTATATTCTTTTCAGATAGAAAGAACAATTCAGCTCAGCGATTTTCTCTAAAACCGAATTGATTGTCGTAAAAAAGTTCATTTTATCCAAGTGATAATACTTGTATAATCTTGAGTGTATAGTCTTTTAAATGATTTTCTCTATGTAGCTAAGGTAAGAAATCGGTCTATAGTTATTTATTTGTGATCTTGACCCCTTTTTGTGGGCAGGGATTATCCTGCCTATTATTTGGTTCACACTGATCAATCATATCCTTTTAAAACTTTCTTTTTCACGTTTAATAAGTGACTTGCAATACTTGCTGCATTTGTCATACTCTTCTTTGTCACTTTGAGTTTGACTATTCTTGTAATCTTTATACAAAGCTTACTTTTTATTGCGTTTTTTCCAGCATTCAGTATCAGTATCGATCTAGTTATTATTTTTTGCTCTCTTTCGTGAAAGTTGAATTTGGGGAAAAGTCGATTGGCATGCACTCCAAATTTTAAGCAGGAAATTTTCGTATAATGTTGAAGCCCTTATCCCAGTTCCAATGCTATCTAATTATTTTTGATTTGAAGAAATCAATAAATTTGACTCTGTTAGCTTCAGCGGACATTCCCAGTAGGGTTCTGTCTTTCTTTATTGGTTTGCGACACCCGGTGTGTATGAACATGTATTGGAATCGGTGATCAGTGGTATTTACCTCAATGTTTCCAGTGTGAACGTAGCTCTCTAGTAACATTTTCTAGTTAGTGAATATTTGATCTATCAAGCTATTTTAGGATCCAGATATTGGGTTTTATAGTAGGCTAGAAAAATTGAAAAGTTGCTCTGAAGCTCTTGTCAAGCATAGACGAAATATAATTTTCTTTGCGTTCTAAATTGTCGTGTGATAGTCAGTTAAAACTTGAAAAATCTTGAAGGCATGGTCTCTTATCTTTCATAATAAATGTCCATACCATATCTTCTAGAATTCAATGGAAATTGTATAGAATAGTGGGAAAATTGTAATACAGTATAATCCCGCTATAACGTACACTCACGGGAATAAAAAAAATGTCCGTTATATCCGATGTACGTTATATCCAGGGTAAGGCATTTTCCCATATTTTGTTATCTAGACTGCCTCTATACACTTACTTTTTTGATGTGGCATGATCAGAACAAGTAATTTGACACAAAAACACTTAAATAATCATGATTAGAGACATGCATATAAATCATAATCTTAAAGCATAAGTCATTGCAAATCACTGGCAGCACAAATTGCAAATAGGTCTACAAATTACAGGTGTCATAATCAAATTCATATGCAAACTTTGGCTAGGCTTTAGCCTCTTATAGCTAAATATTCACAGTGGTTTAAAGAAGGAAGTTACAAGAGTCTGCTTTTTGTGTGGCAAATGATGTACGTAGCTGTCTACTTTGCTTAATGATAGGAATAATTCGTCACTAGCTCCAGCGAACTCAAGGTAGCGCTGAAGAGTAGAAATTGCTTCCTTCGCTTCAGTCGAAGTCGGTGGTGGCAAAGATGCACTTACTTCGTCTTCATCACTGCTGGACTCACACATATCCTGATCGTTTCTTATACTTCGCGCTATCTCTCTGTCAGACAGCGCTTGAGTCGTGTAGACAATGTCATCAGCACTGGCGAAGTCTTCGGCGGAGCCAGAAACCACAAAGTCAAAGCTACGCATGCGTTCGAAAATGTTTCCAAGATCTCTTAAAGCATCCTCAGCTTCAGGAGGGTCTACATTGATTTCTTCAACTTCCTTCTCCCTAGTGAATCCAGCTTTGTGGAAGCAGTTAGCTATCGTTGTCCTGACTTACTTCATTTTCCCACACAGTTCGGATCCACCGCAAACACTGAAGAATGTCCACATGGAAATTGTCCGCTCCATTGTTTTCGATGGCCTCCAATAGTTTCCGTGAAAGACGACGTCGGTAATGAACTTTCAGATTTTTTATGATGCCAAGGTCACATGGCTGGAGGTGACTTGTGCAATTTGGGGGTAGAAATTTGAGATCAATGTTCTTCAGGGAAGTAGAAAGAGCAGGATCATGCGAGGAACAATTGTCAACGATGAGTAGAATGCGCCGCTTTTTCTTGCCGAAGTAATTGTCAAGATTCTCAATCCATTCTCGGAATAACGTGCTCGTCATCCATGCCTTCTTATTGTTTCGGTAAGTTACTGGCAGCTTTTTGACGTTTTGAAAACAACGAGGCTTGGCTGACTTTCCTATAGCCAAAATGGGGAGTTTCTCAGATCCATCCATGTTTGTGCCAATCATCAGAGTCAAACGTTGCTTGCTATTTTTCCCTCCATGGCGTGGATCACCTTTGTAGGTAAAAGTTTTACTTGGAAGCAGTTGAAAGAAAAGGGCCGTTTCGTCTGCGTTGAAAACATCGCATGGATCAAAGCCAGCCAGGATCGCAGGCAATTTCTTCTGCCAGTCATCAATAGCAGCTTGTGGAGCATCGTTTGATTCTCCACTGACGATTCGAAAAGTCACATCATGTCGGGCCTTGAATCTGTCAAACCACCCGTCACTGCATTTGAAGTCAGTTTGTCCGAGTTGTGCAGCTAATTGATTGGCCTTCTCCTTGAGCAGCGGTCCCGTTACCGGTGCACCCAAAGATCGTGCTTGTACAAGCCATGTCATTAGCGCCTGTTCAACATCTTCATAGATTCCTTTCCGCATTTTCTTCGTTTTATCACTGAAACAGCTCGTTTTGTACTTTTCCCGTTGCGACCATATCGTGTTTATTGTTGTTCTCGACAAGCCGTAGCATCGGGCTAGCTCCGCTTGAGTCTTCGACTTTTTTTCTATCTGCTCACAGATGGACCTTTTCATTTCAAAAGAGAGTGATTGACGCTTGCGAGACATGCTTGAACGCTGAGATATAAAAGTTTGCTCTGATATCAACATGGCGAATCTCTCGATAATTTCAAATTTTCTGGCGAGAATTTCATTGGTTGGTTGTACTTCTAACACTTCTACAAAGAAATATTGCTGAGAAAATCTACTACTGTCAGGAACTATGAGATAAGTACAAGCGGACTTGTACGTTAAATTTCCATCGGAGTGAAATTTGTGTCCGTTATATCCAATTGTACGTTATAGCCATGTACGCTATAACCAGTGTGTTTTAATATGGGTCAGATAGGAAATTTTGCCGGGAATATTTTATGTGTCCGTTATAACCGAGTGTACGTTATATCCGGTGTACGTTATAACGGGATTATACTGTAGTGCCAAAGAATTTGAAACGGACTTACATAGACTTCTTTTCATTTTATCTTGCCAACACTTGCAAGTAACTCATCATGCTTAATCCGTGCGCTTCTATGCTTCTATGATAGTTCTAATGGAATTCTTTAAAGCTAGATGAAAATATACCGTGTATTATGTGGATATGCAACAAAAGTGGCAAGAAGTTCCAATGACTAAGTTACTAAGTCATTGGCGAACGAAACGTCGGGTTTTTAATTGGATTTTTTTAAAAATATAAATAACAAAGGAAGAGTTTACTTTTGCTTTTTTTCAACATGCGTGAACACATCAGGAAATATAGAGAGATTCTAAGCAATGTCACCGTAATCTTCAAATCACTATGCAAGAAGGACCTTACTTCCTTATTTCTTCGGTTCTTCGCATACTCTTCGTCACTGCCCAGACTTGCGGCGCGTCGGTTGTCCTGAACGCGTAGCACTCTTCAATTTTGCATTGCTCAACATGACTTCATAATAGAAACGGGTCTACCTGAGGCCTGTCTACAAGACGCTCTTCATCCATCGATCCACCATCACTCGCCACGTTGGCGCCCATGTCACATCTGAACTCCACTTCGTCATCACCTACAGTGACAGGAAACATATCGCTATGATTCGTAGCTATAGGGACGAAGTGGTTGGGTCTCCAAATACCTTTCCCAGGCGGTATCAAGGTAGTTTTAGTGAACATGATAGTCAATGTATCTCTGCTTGCTGACTGTTTGGGATGCCACACTGTCTGGTAATATGTCAGAAGTGGATCCATTATTCCATTCATTGGAGGATAAAGTATTTTGATTGATGGCATTAGTCAAGCCAGTTGCACGTTACAAAGAAGAGTAGCTCCCATTTTCAAAGTCTGACTCTGTCTCATGTGCTAGAGACCCAGAGCAAGCGTTTTGGACGCAACACCATCTACCAATGTGTGATGACTTCTTTGATTTAGGCATGACTTAAGCCAATTTAGAATGCATTGTCGTACTCCCAAATGTTCTCATCTTTTCAGGCGTATATCGTATCTTATTACATCAAAATCTATTTGGAAATCTGTTGATATCATCATTGCAATGCTATTGCTTTGTATATTTTATTCTTTTCAGATAGAAAGAACAATTCAGCTCAGCGATTTTCTCTAAAACCGAATTGATTGTCGTAAAAAAGTTCATTTTATCCAAGTGATAATACTTGTATAATCTTGAGTGTATAGTCTTTTAAATGATTTTCTCTATGTAGCTAAGGTAAGAAATCGGTCTATAGTTATTTATTTGTGATCTTGACCCCTTTTTGTGGGCAGGGATTATCCTGCCTATTAATTGGTTCACACTGATCAATCATATCCTTTTAAAACTTTCTTTTTTACGTTTAATAAGTGACTTGCAATACTTGCTGCATTTGTCATACTCTTTTTTGTCACTTTGAGTTTGACTATTCTTGTAATCTTTATACAAAGCTTACTTTTTATTGCGTGTTTTCCAGCATTCAGTATCAGTATCGATCTAGTTATTATTTTTTGCTCTCTTTCATGAAAGTTGAATTTGGGGAAAAGTCGATTGGCATGCACTCCAAATTTTAAGCAGGAAATTTTCGTATAATGTTGAAGCCCTTATCCCAGTTCCAATGCTATCTAATTATTTTTGATTTGAAGAAATCAATAAATTTGACTCTGTTAGCTTCAGCGGACATTCCCAGTAGGGTTCTGTCTTTCTTTATTGGTTTGCGACACCCGGTGTGTATGAACATGTATTGGAATCGGTGATCAGTGGTATTTACCTCAATGTTTCCAGTGTGAACGTAGCTCTCTAGTAACATTTTCTAGTTAGTGAATATTTGATCTATCAAGCTATTTTAGGATCCAGATATTGGGTTTATAGTAGGCTAGAAAAATTGAAAAGTTGCTCTGAAGCTCTTGTCAAAGCATAGACGAAATATAATTTGCTTTGCGTTCTAAATTGTCGTGTGATAGTCAGTTAAAACTTGAAAAATCTTGAAGGCATGGTCTCTTATCTTTCATAATAAATGTCCATACCATATCTTCTAGAATTCAATGGAAATTGTATAGAATAGTGGGAAAATTGTAATAGTGCCAAAGAATTTGAAACGGACTTACATAGACTTCTTTTCATTTTATCTTGCCAACACTTGCAAGTAACTCATCATGCTTAATCCGTGCGCTTCTATGCTTCTATGATAGTTCTAATGGAATTCTTTAAAGCTAGATGAAAATATACCGTGTATTATGTGGATATGCAACAAAAGTGGCAAGAAGTTCCAATGACTAAGTTACTAAGTCATTGGCGAACGAAACGTCGGGTTTTTAATTGGATTTTTTTAAAAATATAAATAACAAAGGAAGAGTTTACTTTTGCTTTTTTTCAACATGCGTGAACACATCAGGAAATATAGAGCGATTCTAAGCAATGTCACCGTAATCTTCAAATCACTATGCAAGAAGGACCTTACTTCCTTATTTCTTCGGTTCTTCGCATACTCTTCGTCACTGCCCAGACTTGCGGCGCGTCGGTTGTCCCGAACGCGTAGCACTCTTCAATTTTGCATTGCTCAACATGACTTCATAATAGAAACGGGTCTACCTGAGGCCTGTCTACAAGAGGCTCTTCATCCATCGATCCACCATCACTCGCCACGTTGGCGCCCATGTCACATCTGAACTCCACTTCGTCATCACCTACAGTGACAGGAAGCATATCGCTATGATTCGTAGCTATAGGGACGAAGTGGTTGGGTCTCCAAATACCTTTCCCAGGCGGTATCAAGGTAGTTTTAGTGAACATGATAGTCAATGTATCTCTGCTTGCTGACTGTTTGGGATGCCACACTGTCTGGTAATATGTCAGAAGTGGATCCATTATTCCATTCATTGGAGGATAAAGTATTTTGATTGATGGCATTAGTCAAGCCAGTTGCACGTTACAAAGAAGAGTAGCTCCCATTTTCAAAGTCTGACTCTGTCTCATCTGCTAGAGACCCAGAGCAAGCGTTTTGGACGCAACACCATCTACCAATGTGTGATGACTTCTTTGATTTAGGCATGACTTAAGCCAATTTAGAATGCATTGTCGTACTCCCAAATGTTCTCATCTTTTTAGGCGTATATCGTATCTTATTACTTCAAAATCTATTTGGAAATCTGTTGATATCATCATTGCAATGCTATTGCTTTGTATATTTTATTCTTTTCAGATAGAAAGAACAATTCAGCTCAACGATTTTCTCTAAAACCGAATTGATTGTCGTAAAAAAGTTCATTTTATCCAAGTGATAATACTTGTATAATCTTGAGTGTATAGTCTTTTAAATGATTTTCTCTATGTAGCTAAGGTAAGAAATCGGTCTATAGTTATTTATTTGTGATCTTGACCCCTTTTTGTGGGCAGGGATTATCCTGCCTATTATTTGGTTCACACTGATCAATCATATCCTTTTAAAACTTTCTTTTTCACGTTTAATAAGTGACTTGCAATACTTGCTGCATTTGTCATACTCTTCTTTGTCACTTTGAGTTTGACTATTCTTGTAATCTTTATACAAAGCTTACTTTTTATTGCGTGTTTTCCAGCATTCAGTATCAGTATCGATCTAGTTATTATTTTTTGCTCTCTTTCGTGAAAGTTGAATTTGGGGAAAAGTCGATTGGCATGCACTCCAAATTTTAAGCAGGAAATTTTCGTATAATGTTGAAGCCCTTATCCCAGTTCCAATGCTATCTAATTATTTTTGATTTGAAGAAATCAATAAATTTGACTCTGTTAGCTTCAGCGGACATTCCCAGTAGGGTTCTGTCTTTCTTTATTGGTTTGCGACACCCGGTGTGTATGAACATGTATTGGAATCGGTGATCAGTGGTATTTACCTCAATGTTTCCAGTGTGAACGTAGCTCTCTAGTAACATTTTCTAGTTAGTGAATATTTGATCTATCAAGCTATTTTAGGATCCAGATATTGGGTTTATAGTAGGCTAGAAAAATTGAAAAGTTGCTCTGAAGCTCTTGTCAAAGCATAGACGAAATATAATTTGCTTTGCGTTCTAAATTGTCGTGTGATAGTCAGTTAAAACTTGAAAAATCTTGAAGGCATGGTCTCTTATCTTTCATAATAAATGTCCATACCATATCTTCTAGAATTCAATGGAAATTGTATAGAATAGTGGGAAAATTGTAATAGTGCCAAAGAATTTGAAACGGACTTACATAGACTTCTTTTCATTTTATCTTGCCAACACTTGCAAGTAACTCATCATGCTTAATCCGTGCGCTTCTATGCTTCTATGATAGTTCTAATGGAATTCTTTAAAGCTAGATGAAAATATACCGTGTATTATGTGGATATGCAACAAAAGTGGCAAGAAGATCCAATGACTAAGTTACTAAGTCATTGGCGAACGAAACGTCGGGTTTTTAATTGGATTTTTTTAAAAATATAAATAACAAAGGAAGAGTTTACTTTTGCTTTTTTTCAACATGCGTGAACACATCAGGAAATATAGAGAGATTCTAAGCAATGTCACCGTAATCTTCAAATCACTATGCAAGAAGGACCTTACTTCCTTATTTCTTCGGTTCTTCGCATACTCTTCGTCGCTGCCCAGACTTGCGGCGCGTCGGTTGTCCCGAACGCGTAGCACTCTTCAATTTTGCATTGCTCAACATGACTTCATAATAGAAACTGGTCTACCTGAGGCCTGTCTACAAGAGGCTCTTCATCCATCGATCCACCATCACTCGCCACGTTGGCGCCCATGTCACATCTGAACTCCACTTCGTCATCACCTACAGTGACAGGAAACATATCGCTATGATTCGTAGCTATAGGGCGAAGTGGTTGGGTCTCCAAATACCTTTCCCAGGCGGTATCAAGGTAGTTTTAGTGAACATGATAGTCAATGTATCTCTGCTTGCTGACTGTTTGGGATGCCACACTGTCTGGTAATATGTCAGAAGTGGATCCATTATTCCATTCATTGGAGGATAAAGTATTTTGATTGATGGCATTAGTCAAGCCAGTTGCACGTTACAAAGAAGAGTAGCTCCCATTTTCAAAGTCTGACTCTGTCTCATGTGCTAGAGACCCAGAGCAAGCGTTTTGGACGCAACACCATCTACCAATGTGTGATGACTTCTTTGATTTAGGCATGACTTAAGCCAATTTAGAATGCATTGTCGTACTCCCAAATGTTCTCATCTTTTTAGGCGTATATCGTATCTTATTACTTCAAAATCTATTTGGAAATCTGTTGATATCATCATTGCAATGCTATTGCTTTGTATATTTTATTCTTTTCAGATAGAAAGAACAATTCAGCTCAGCGATTTTCTCTAAAACCGAATTGATTGTCGTAAAAAAGTTCATTTTATCCAAGTGATAATACTTGTATAATCTTGAGTGTATAGTCTTTTAAATGATTTTCTCTATGTAGCTAAGGTAAGAAATCGGTCTATAGTTATTTATTTGTGATCTTGACCCCTTTTTGTGGGCAGGGATTATCCTGCCTATTATTTGGTTCACACTGATCAATCATATCCTTTTAAAACTTTCTTTTTTACGTTTAATAAGTGACTTGCAATACTTGCTGCATTTGTCATACTCTTCTTTGTCACTTTGAGTTTGACTATTCTTGTAATCTTTATACAAAGCTTACTTTTTATTGCGTGTTTTCCAGCATTCAGTATCAGTATCGATCTAGTTATTATTTTTTGCTCTCTTTCGTGAAAGTTGAATTTGGGGAAAAGTCGATTGGCATGCACTCCAAATTTTAAGCAGGAAATTTTCGTATAATGTTGAAGCCCTTATCCCAGTTCCAATGCTATCTAATTATTTTTGATTTGAAGAAATCAATAAATTTGACTCTGTTAGCTTCAGCGGACATTCCCAGTAGGGTTCTGTCTTTCTTTATTGGTTTGCGACACCCGGTGTGTATGAACATGTATTGGAATCGGTGATCAGTCGTATTTACCTCAATGTTTCCAGTGTGAACGTAGCTCTCTAGTAACATTTTCTAGTTAGTGAATATTTGATCTATCAAGCTATTTTAGGATCCAGATATTGGGTTTATAGTAGGCTAGAAAAATTGAAAAGTTGCTCTGAAGCTCTTGTCAAAGCATAGACGAAATATAATTTGCTTTGCGTTCTAAATTGTCGTGTGATAGTCAGTTAAAACTTGAAAAATCTTGAAGGCATGGTCTCTTATCTTTCATAATAAATGTCCATACCATATCTTCTAGAATTCAATGGAAATTGTATAGAATAGTGGGAAAATTGTAATAGTGCCAAAGAATTTGAAACGGACTTACATAGACTTCTTTTCATTTTATCTTGCCAACACTTGCAAGTAACTCATCATGCTTAATCCGTGCGCTTCTATGCTTCTATGATAGTTCTAATGGAATTCTTTAAAGCTAGATGAAAATATACCGTGTATTATGTGGATATGCAACAAAAGTGGCAAGAAGATCCAATGACTAAGTTACTAAGTCATTGGCGAACGAAACGTCGGGTTTTTAATTGGATTTTTTTAAAAATATAAATAACAAAGGAAGAGTTTACTTTTGCTTTTTTTCAACATGCGTGAACACATCAGGAAATATAGAGAGATTCTAAGCAATGTCACCGTAATCTTCAAATCACTATGCAAGAAGGACCTTACTTCCTTATTTCTTCGGTTCTTCGCATACTCTTCGTCGCTGCCCAGACTTGCGGCGCGTCGGTTGTCCCGAACGCGTAGCACTCTTCAATTTTGCATTGCTCAACATGAATTCATAATAGAAACTGGTCTACCTGAGGCCTGTCTACAAGAGGCTCTTCATCCATCGATCCACCATCACTCGCCACGTTGGCGCCCATGTCACATCTGAACTCCACTTCGTCATCACCTACAGTGACAGGAAACATATCGCTATGATTCGTAGCTATAGGGCGAAGTGGTTGGGTCTCCAAATACCTTTCCCAGGCGGTATCAAGGTAGTTTTAGTGAACATGATAGTCAATGTATCTCTGCTTGCTGACTGTTTGGGATGCCACACTGTCTGGTAATATGTCAGAAGTGGATCCATTATTCCATTCATTGGAGGATAAAGTATTTTGATTGATGGCATTAGTCAAGCCAGTTGCACGTTACAAAGAAGAGTAGCTCCCATTTTCAAAGTCTGACTCTGTCTCATGTGCTAGAGACCCAGAGCAAGCGTTTTGGACGCAACACCATCTACCAATGTGTGATGACTTCTTTGATTTAGGCATGACTTAAGCCAATTTAGAATGCATTGTCGTACTCCCAAATGTTCTCATCTTTTTAGGCGTATATCGTATCTTATTACTTCAAAATCTATTTGGAAATCTGTTGATATCATCATTGCAATGCTATTGCTTTGTATATTTTATTCTTTTCAGATAGAAAGAACAATTCAGCTCAGCGATTTTCTCTAAAACCGAATTGATTGTCGTAAAAAAGTTCATTTTATCCAAGTGATAATACTTGTATAATCTTGAGTGTATAGTCTTTTAAATGATTTTCTCTATGTAGCTAAGGTAAGAAATCGGTCTATAGTTATTTATTTGTGATCTTGACCCCTTTTTGTGGGCAGGGATTATCCTGCCTATTATTTGGTTCACACTGATCAATCATATCCTTTTAAAACTTTCTTTTTTACGTTTAATAAGTGACTTGCAATACTTGCTGCATTTGTCATACTCTTCTTTGTCACTTTGAGTTTGACTATTCTTGTAATCTTTATACAAAGCTTACTTTTTATTGCGTGTTTTCCAGCATTCAGTATCAGTATCGATCTAGTTATTATTTTTTGCTCTCTTTCGTGAAAGTTGAATTTGGGGAAAAGTCGATTGGCATGCACTCCAAATTTTAAGCAGGAAATTTTCGTATAATGTTGAAGCCCTTATCCCAGTTCCAATGCTATCTAATTATTTTTGATTTGAAGAAATCAATAAATTTGACTCTGTTAGCTTCAGCGGACATTCCCAGTAGGGTTCTGTCTTTCTTTATTGGTTTGCGACACCCGGTGTGTATGAACATGTATTGGAATCGGTGATCAGTCGTATTTACCTCAATGTTTCCAGTGTGAACGTAGCTCTCTAGTAACATTTTCTAGTTAGTGAATATTTGATCTATCAAGCTATTTTAGGATCCAGATATTGGGTTTATAGTAGGCTAGAAAAATTGAAAAGTTGCTCTGAAGCTCTTGTCAAAGCATAGACGAAATATAATTTGCTTTGCGTTCTAAATTGTCGTGTGATAGTCAGTTAAAACTTGAAAAATCTTGAAGGCATGGTCTCTTATCTTTCATAATAAATGTCCATACCATATCTTCTAGAATTCAATGGAAATTGTATAGAATAGTGGGAAAATTGTAATAGTGCCAAAGAATTTGAAACGGACTTACATAGACTTCTTTTCATTTTATCTTGCCAACACTTGCAAGTAACTCATCATGCTTAATCCGTGCGCTTCTATGCTTCTATGATAGTTCTAATGGAATTCTTTAAAGCTAGATGAAAATATACCGTGTATTATGTGGATATGCAACAAAAGTGGCAAGAAGATCCAATGACTAAGTTACTAAGTCATTGGCGAACGAAACGTCGGGTTTTTAATTGGATTTTTTTAAAAATATAAATAACAAAGGAAGAGTTTACTTTTGCTTTTTTTCAACATGCGTGAACACATCAGGAAATATAGAGAGATTCTAAGCAATGTCACCGTAATCTTCAAATCACTATGCAAGAAGGACCTTACTTCCTTATTTCTTCGGTTCTTCGCATACTCTTCGTCGCTGCCAGACTTGCGGCGCGTCGGTTGTCCCGAACGCGTAGCACTCTTCAATTTTGCATTGCTCAACATGACTTCATAATAGAAACTGGTCTACCTGAGGCCTGTCTACAAGAGGCTCTTCATCCATCGATCCACCATCACTCGCCACGTTGGCGCCCATGTCACATCTGAACTCCACTTCGTCATCACCTACAGTGACAGGAAACATATCGCTATGATTCGTAGCTATAGGGCGAAGTGGTTGGGTCTCCAAATACCTTTCCCAGGCGGTATCAAGGTAGTTTTAGTGAACATGATAGTCAATGTATCTCTGCTTGCTGACTGTTTGGGATGCCACACTGTCTGGTAATATGTCAGAAGTGGATCCATTATTCCATTCATTGGAGGATAAAGTATTTTGATTGATGGCATTAGTCAAGCCAGTTGCACGTTACAAAGAAGAGTAGCTCCCATTTTCAAAGTCTGACTCTGTCTCATGTGCTAGAGACCCAGAGCAAGCGTTTTGGACGCAACACCATCTACCAATGTGTGATGACTTCTTTGATTTAGGCATGACTTAAGCCAATTTAGAATGCATTGTCGTACTCCCAAATGTTCTCATCTTTTTAGGCGTATATCGTATCTTATTACTTCAAAATCTATTTGGAAATCTGTTGATATCATCATTGCAATGCTATTGCTTTGTATATTTTATTCTTTTCAGATAGAAAGAACAATTCAGCTCAGCGATTTTCTCTAAAACCGAATTGATTGTCGTAAAAAAGTTCATTTTATCCAAGTGATAATACTTGTATAATCTTGAGTGTATAGTCTTTTAAATGATTTTCTCTATGTAGCTAAGGTAAGAAATCGGTCTATAGTTATTTATTTGTGATCTTGACCCCTTTTTGTGGGCAGGGATTATCCTGCCTATTATTTGGTTCACACTGATCAATCATATCCTTTTAAAACTTTCTTTTTTACGTTTAATAAGTGACTTGCAATACTTGCTGCATTTGTCATACTCTTCTTTGTCACTTTGAGTTTGACTATTCTTGTAATCTTTATACAAAGCTTACTTTTTATTGCGTGTTTTCCAGCATTCAGTATCAGTATCGATCTAGTTATTATTTTTTGCTCTCTTTCGTGAAAGTTGAATTTGGGGAAAAGTCGATTGGCATGCACTCCAAATTTTAAGCAGGAAATTTTCGTATAATGTTGAAGCCCTTATCCCAGTTCCAATGCTATCTAATTATTTTTGATTTGAAGAAATCAATAAATTTGACTCTGTTAGCTTCAGCGGACATTCCCAGTAGGGTTCTGTCTTTCTTTATTGGTTTGCGACACCCGGTGTGTATGAACATGTATTGGAATCGGTGATCAGTGGTATTTACCTCAATGTTTCCAGTGTGAACGTAGCTCTCTAGTAACATTTTCTAGTTAGTGAATATTTGATCTATCAAGCTATTTTAGGATCCAGATATTGGGTTTATAGTAGGCTAGAAAAATTGAAAAGTTGCTCTGAAGCTCTTGTCAAAGCATAGACGAAATATAATTTGCTTTGCGTTCTAAATTGTCGTGTGATAGTCAGTTAAAACTTGAAAAATCTTGAAGGCATGGTCTCTTATCTTTCATAATAAATGTCCATACCATATCTTCTAGAATTCAATGGAAATTGTATAGAATAGTGGGAAAATTGTAATAGTGCCAAAGAATTTGAAACGGACTTACATAGACTTCTTTTCATTTTATCTTGCCAACACTTGCAAGTAACTCATCATGCTTAATCCGTGCGCTTCTATGCTTCTATGATAGTTCTAATGGAATTCTTTAAAGCTAGATGAAAATATACCGTGTATTATGTGGATATGCAACAAAAGTGGCAAGAAGATCCAATGACTAAGTTACTAAGTCATTGGCGAACGAAACGTCGGGTTTTTAATTGGATTTTTTTAAAAATATAAATAACAAAGGAAGAGTTTACTTTTGCTTTTTTTCAACATGCGTGAACACATCAGGAAATATAGAGAGATTCTAAGCAATGTCACCGTAATCTTCAAATCACTATGCAAGAAGGACCTTACTTCCTTATTTCTTCGGTTCTTCGCATACTCTTCGTCGCTGCCCAGACTTGCGGCGCGTCGGTTGTCCCGAACGCGTAGCACTCTTCAATTTTGCATTGCTCAACATGACTTCATAATAGAAACTGGTCTACCTGAGGCCTGTCTACAAGAGGCTCTTCATCCATCGATCCACCATCACTCGCCACGTTGGCGCCCATGTCACATCTGAACTCCACTTCGTCATCACCTACAGTGACAGGAAACATATCGCTATGATTCGTAGCTATAGGGACGAAGTGGTTGGGTCTCCAAATACCTTTCCCAGGCGGTATCAAGGTAGTTTTAGTGAACATGATAGTCAATGTATCTCTGCTTGCTGACTGTTTGGGATGCCACACTGTCTGGTAATATGTCAGAAGTGGATCCATTATTCCATTCATTGGAGGATAAAGTATTTTGATTGATGGCATTAGTCAAGCCAATTGCACGCTACAAAGAAGAGTAGCTCCCATTTTCAAAGTCTGACTCTGTCTCATGTGCTAGAGACCCAGAGCAAGCGTTTTGGACGCAACACCATCTACCAATGTGTGATGACTTCTTTGATTTAGGCATGACTTAAGCCAATTTAGAATGCATTGTCGTACTCCCAAATGTTCTCATCTTTTTAGGCGTATATCGTATCTTATTACTTCAAAATCTATTTGGAAATCTGTTGATATCATCATTGCAATGCTATTGCTTTGTATATTTTATTCTTTTCAGATAGAAAGAACAATTCAGCTCAGCGATTTTCTCTAAAACCGAATTGATTTTCGTAAAAAAGTTCATTTTATCCAAGTGATAATACTTGTATAATCTTGAGTGTATAGTCTTTTAAATGATTTTCTCTATGTAGCTAAGGTAAGAAATCGGTCTATAGTTATTTATTTGTGATCTTGACCCCTTTTTGTGGGCAGGGATTATCCTGCTTATTAATTGGTTCACACTGATCAATCATATCCTTTTAAAACTTTCTTTTTTACGTTTAATAAGTGACTTGCAATACTTGCTGCATTTGTCATACTCTTCTTTGTCACTTTGAGTTTGACTATTCTTGTAATCTTTATACAAAGCTTACTTTTTATTGCGTGTTTTCCAGCATTCAGTATCAGTATCGATCTAGTTATTATTTTTTGCTCTCTTTCGTGAAAGTTGAATTTGGGGAAAAGTCGATTGGCATGCACTCCAAATTTTAAGCAGGAAATTTTCGTATAATGTTGAAGCCCTTATCCCAGTTCCAATGCTATCTAATTATTTTTGATTTGAAGAAATCAATAAATTTGACTCTGTTAGCTTCAGCGGACATTCCCAGTAGGGTTCTGTCTTTCTTTATTGGTTTGCGACACCCGGTGTGTATGAACATGTATTGGAATCGGTGATCAGTGGTATTTACCTCAATGTTTCCAGTGTGAACGTAGCTCTCTAGTAACATTTTCTAGTTAGTGAATATTTGATCTATCAAGCTATTTTAGGATCCAGATATTGGGTTTATAGTAGGCTAGAAAAATTGAAAAGTTGCTCTGAAGCTCTTGTCAAAGCATAGACGAAATATAATTTGCTTTGCGTTCTAAATTGTCGTGTGATAGTCAGTTAAAACTTGAAAAATCTTGAAGGCATGGTCTCTTATCTTTCATAATAAATGTCCATACCATATCTTCTAGAATTCAATGGAAATTGTATAGAATAGTGGGAAAATTGTAATAGTGCCAAAGAATTTGAAACGGACTTACATAGACTTCTTTTCATTTTATCTTGCCAACACTTGCAAGTAACTCATCATGCTTAATCCGTGCGCTTCTATGCTTCTATGATAGTTCTAATGGAATTCTTTAAAGCTAGATGAAAATATACCGTGTATTATGTGGATATGCAACAAAAGTGGCAAGAAGTTCCAATGACTAAGTTACTAAGTCATTGGCGAACGAAACGTCGGGTTTTTAATTGGATTTTTTTAAAAATATAAATAACAAAGGAAGAGTTTACTTTTGCTTTTTTTCAACATGCGTGAACACATCAGGAAATATAGAGAGATTCTAAGCAATGTCACCGTAATCTTCAAATCACTATGCAAGAAGGACCTTACTTCCTTATTTCTTCGGTTCTTCGCATACTCTTCGTCGCTGCCCGGACTTGCGGCGCGTCGGTTGTCCCGAACGCGTAGCACTCTTCAATTTTGCATTGCTCAACATGACTTCATAATAGAAACGGGTCTACCTGAGGCCTGTCTACAAGAGGCTCTTCATCCATCGATCCACCATCACTCGCCACGTTGGCGCCCATGTCACATCTGAACTCCACTTCGTCATCACCTACAGTGACAGGAAACATATCGCTATGATTCGTAGCTATAGGGACGAAGTGGTTGGGTCTCCAAATACCTTTCCCAGGCGGTATCAAGGTAGTTTTAGTGAACATGATAGTCAATGTATCTCTGCTTGCTGACTGTTTGGGATGCCACACTGTCTGGTAATATGTCAGAAGTGGATCCATTATTCCATTCATTGGAGGATAAAGTATTTTGATTGATGGCATTAGTCAAGCCAGTTGCACGATACAAAGAAGAGTAGCTCCCATTTTCAAAGTCTGACTCTGTCTCATGTGCTAGAGACCCAGAGCAAGCGTTTTGGACGCAACACCATCTACCAATGTGTGATGACTTCTTTGATTTAGGCATGACTTAAGCCAATTTATAATGCATTGTCATACTCCCAAATGTTCTCATCTTTTTAGGCGTATATCGTATCTTATTACTTCAAAATCTATTTGGAAATCTGTTGATATCATCATTGCAATGCTATTGCTTTGTATATTTTATTCTTTTCAGATAGAAAGAACAATGCAGCTCAGCGATTTTCTCTAAAACCGAATTGATTTTCGTAAAAAAGTTCATTTTATCCAAGTGATAATACTTGTATAATCTTGAGTGTATAGTCTTTTAAATGATTTTCTCTATGTAGCTAAGGTAAGAAATCGGTCTATAGTTATTTATTTGTGATCTTGACCCCTTTTTGTGGGCAGGGATTATCCTGCCTATTATTTGGTTCACACTGATCAATCATATCCTTTTAAAACTTTCTTTTTTACGTTTAATAAGTGACTTGCAATACTTGCTGCATTTGTCATACTCTTCTTTGTCACTTTGAGTTTGACTATTCTTGTAATCTTTATACAAAGCTTACTTTTTATTGCGTGTTTTCCAGCATTCAGTATCAGTATCGATCTAGTTATTATTTTTTGCTCTCTTTCGTGAAAGTTGAATTTGGGGAAAAGTCGATTGGCATGCACTCCAAATTTTAAGCAGGAAATTTTCGTATAATGTTGAAGCCCTTATCCCAGTTCCAATGCTATCTAATTATTTTTGATTTGAAGAAATCAATAAATTTGACTCTGTTAGCTTCAGCGGACATTCCCAGTAGGGTTCTGTCTTTCTTTATTGGTTTGCGACACCCGGTGTGTATGAACATGTATTGGAATCGGTGATCAATGGTATTTACCTCAATGTTTCCAGTGTGAACGTAGCTCTCTAGTAACATTTTCTAGTTAGTGAATATTTGATCTATCAAGCTATTTTAGGATCCAGATATTGGGTTTATAGTAGGCTAGAAAAATTGAAAAGTTGCTCTGAAGCTCTTGTCAAAGCATAGACGAAATATAATTTGCTTTGCGTTCTAAATTGTCGTGTGATAGTCAGTTAAAACTTGAAAAATCTTGAAGGCATGGTCTCTTATCTTTCATAAAAAATGTCCATACCATATCTTCTAGAATTCAATGGAAATTGTATAGAATAGTGGGAAAATTGTAATAGTGCCAAAGAATTTGAAACGGACTTACATAGACTTCTTTTCATTTTATCTTGCCAACACTTGCAAGTAACTCATCATGCTTAATCCGTGCGCTTCTATGCTTCTATGATAGTTCTAATGGAATTCTTTAAAGCTAGATGAAAATATACCGTGTATTATGTGGATATGCAACAAAAGTGGCAAGAAGTTCCAATGACTAAGTTACTAAGTCATTGGCGAACGAAACGTCGGGTTTTTAATTGGATTTTTTTAAAAATATAAATAACAAAGGAAGAGTTTACTTTTGCTTTTTTTCAACATGCGTGAACACATCAGGAAATATAGAGAGATTCTAAGCAATGTCACCGTAATCTTCAAATCACTATGCAAGAAGGACCTTACTTCCTTATTTCTTCGGTTCTTCGCATACTCTTCGTCGCTGCCCAGACTTGCGGCGCGTCGGTTGTCCCGAACGCGTAGCACTCTTCAATTTTGCATTGCTCAACATGACTTCATAATAGAAACGGGTCTACCTGAGGCCTGTCTACAAGAGGCTCTTCATCCATCGATCCACCATCACTCGCCACGTTGGCGCCCATGTCACATCTGAACTCCACTTCGTCATCACCTACAGTGACAGGAAACATATCGCTATGATTCGTAGCTATAGGGACGAAGTGGTTGGGTCTCCAAATACCTTTCCCAGGCGGTATCAAGGTAGTTTTAGTGAACATGATAGTCAATGTATCTCTGCTTGCTGACTGTTTGGGATGCCACACTGTCTGGTAATATGTCAGAAGTGGATCCATTATTCCATTCATTGGAGGATAAAGTATTTTGATTGATGGCATTAGTCAAGCCAGTTGCACGTTACAAAGAAGAGTAGCTCCCATTTTCAAAGTCTGACTCTGTCTCATGTGCTAGAGACCCAGAGCAAGCGTTTTGGACGCAACACCATCTACCAATGTGTGATGACTTCTTTGATTTAGGCATGACTTAAGCCAATTTATAATGCATTGTCATACTCCCAAATGTTCTCATCTTTTTAGGCGTATATCGTATCTTATTACTTCAAAATCTATTTGGAAATCTGTTGATATCATCATTGCAATGCTATTGCTTTGTATATTTTATTCTTTTCAGATAGAAAGAACAATTCAGCTCAGCGATTTTCTCTAAAACCGAATTGATTTTCGTGAAAAAGTTCATTTTATCCAAGTGATAATACTTGTATAATCTTGAGTGTATAGTCTTTTAAATGATTTTCTCTATGTAGCTAAGGTAAGAAATCGGTCTATAGTTATTTATTTGTGATCTTGACCCCTTTTTGTGGGCAGGGATTATCCTGCTTATTAATTGGTTCACACTGATCAATCATATCCTTTTAAAACTTTCTTTTTTACGTTTAATAAGTGACTTGCAATACTTGCTGCATTTGTCATACTCTTCTTTGTCACTTTGAGTTTGACTATTCTTGTAATCTTTATACAAAGCTTACTTTTTATTGCGTGTTTTCCAGCATTCAGTATCAGTATCGATCTAGTTATTATTTTTTGCTCTCTTTCGTGAAAGTTGAATTTGGGGAAAAGTCGATTGGCATGCACTCCAAATTTTAAGCAGGAAATTTTCGTATAATGTTGAAGCCCTTATCCCAGTTCCAATGCTATCTAATTATTTTTGATTTGAAGAAATCAATAAATTTGACTCTGTTAGCTTCAGCGGACATTCCCAGTAGGGTTCTGTCTTTCTTTATTGGTTTGCGACACCCGGTGTGTATGAACATGTATTGGAATCGGTGATCAATGGTATTTACCTCAATGTTTCCAGTGTGAACGTAGCTCTCTAGTAACATTTTCTAGTTAGTGAATATTTGATCTATCAAGCTATTTTAGGATCCAGATATTGGGTTTATAGTAGGCTAGAAAAATTGAAAAGTTGCTCTGAAGCTCTTGTCAAAGCATAGACGAAATATAATTTGCTTTGCGTTCTAAATTGTCGTGTGATAGTCAGTTAAAACTTGAAAAATCTTGAAGGCATGGTCTCTTATCTTTCATAATAAATGTCCATACCATATCTTCTAGAATTCAATGGAAATTGTATAGAATAGTGGGAAAATTGTAATAGTGCCAAAGAATTTGAAACGGACTTACATAGACTTCTTTTCATTTTATCTTGCCAACACTTGCAAGTAACTCATCATGCTTAATCCGTGCGCTTCTATGCTTCTATGATAGTTCTAATGGAATTCTTTAAAGCTAGATGAAAATATACCGTGTATTATGTGGATATGCAACAAAAGTGGCAAGAAGTTCCAATGACTAAGTTACTAAGTCATTGGCGAACGAAACGTCGGGTTTTTAATTGGATTTTTTTAAAAATATAAATAACAAAGGAAGAGTTTACTTTTGCTTTTTTTCAACATGCGTGAACACATCAGGAAATATAGAGAGATTCTAAGCAATGTCACCGTAATCTTCAAATCACTATGCAAGAAGGACCTTACTTCCTTATTTCTTCGGTTCTTCGCATACTCTTCGTCGCTGCCCAGACTTGCGGCGCGTCGGTTGTCCCGAACGCGTAGCACTCTTCAATTTTGCATTGCTCAACATGACTTCATAATAGAAACGGGTCTACCTGAGGCCTGTCTACAAGAGGCTCTTCATCCATCGATCCACCATCACTCGCCACGTTGGCGCCCATGTCACATCTGAACTCCACTTCGTCATCACCTACAGTGACAGGAAACATATCGCTATGATTCGTAGCTATAGGGACGAAGTGGTTGGGTCTCCAAATACCTTTCCCAGGCGGTATCAAGGTAGTTTTAGTGAACATGATAGTCAATGTATCTCTGCTTGCTGACTGTTTGGGATGCCACACTGTCTGGTAATATGTCAGAAGTGGATCCATTATTCCATTCATTGGAGGATAAAGTATTTTGATTGATGGCATTAGTCAAGCCAATTGCACGCTACAAAGAAGAGTAGCTCCCATTTTCAAAGTCTGACTCTGTCTCATGTGCTAGAGACCCAGAGCAAGCGTTTTGGACGCAACACCATCTACCAATGTGTGATGACTTCTTTGATTTAGGCATGACTTAAGCCAATTTATAATGCATTGTCATACTCCCAAATGTTCTCATCTTTTTAGGCGTATATCGTATCTTATTACTTCAAAATCTATTTGGAAATCTGTTGATATCATCATTGCAATGCTATTGCTTTGTATATTTTATTCTTTTCAGATAGAAAGAACAATTCAGCTCAGCGATTTTCTCTAAAACCGAATTGATTCTCGTGAAAAAGTTCATTTTATCCAAGTGATAATACTTGTATAATCTTGAGTGTATAGTCTTTTAAATGATTTTCTCTATGTAGCTAAGGTAAGAAATCGGTCTATAGTTATTTATTTGTGATCTTGACCCCTTTTTGTGGGCAGGGATTATCCTGCTTATTAATTGGTTCACACTGATCAATCATATCCTTTTAAAACTTTCTTTTTTACGTTTAATAAGTGACTTGCAATACTTGCTGCATTTGTCATACTCTTCTTTGTCACTTTGAGTTTGACTATTCTTGTAATCTTTATACAAAGCTTACTTTTTATTGCGTGTTTTCCAGCATTCAGTATCAGTATCGATCTAGTTATTATTTTTTGCTCTCTTTCGTGAAAGTTGAATTTGGGGAAAAGTCGATTGGCATGCACTCCAAATTTTAAGCAGGAAATTTTCGTATAATGTTGAAGCCCTTATCCCAGTTCCAATGCTATCTAATTATTTTTGATTTGAAGAAATCAATAAACTTGACTCTGTTAGCTTCAGCGGACATTCCCAGTAGGGTTCTGTCTTTCTTTATTGGTTTGCGACACCCGGTGTGTATGAACATGTATTGGAATCGGTGATCAGTGGTATTTACCTCAATGTTTCCAGTGTGAACGTAGCTCTCTAGTAACATTTTCTAGTTAGTGAATATTTGATCTATCAAGCTATTTTAGGATCCAGATATTGGGTTTATAGTAGGCTAGAAAAATTGAAAAGTTGCTCTGAAGCTCTTGTCAAAGCATAGACGAAATATAATTTGCTTTGCGTTCTAAATTGTCGTGTGATAGTCAGTTAAAACTTGAAAAATCTTGAAGGCATGGTCTCTTATCTTTCATAATAAATGTCCATACCATATCTTCTAGAATTCAATGGAAATTGTATAGAATAGTGGGAAAATTGTAATAGTGCCAAAGAATTTGAAACGGACTTACATAGACTTCTTTTCATTTTATCTTGCCAACACTTGCAAGTAACTCATCATGCTTAATCCGTGCGCTTCTAATGGAATTCTTTAAAGCTAGATGAAAATATACCGTGTATTATGTGGATATGCAACAAAAGTGGCAAGAAGTTCCAATGACTAAGTTACTAAGTCATTGGCGAACGAAACGTCGGGTTTTTAATTGGATTTTTTTAAAAATATAAATAACAAAGGAAGAGTTTACTTTTGCTTTTTTTCAACATGCGTGAACACATCAGGAAATATAGAGAGATTCTAAGCAATGTCACCGTAATCTTCAAATCACTATGCAAGAAGGACCTTACTTCCTTATTTCTTCGGTTCTTCGCATACTCTTCGTCGCTGCCCAGACTTGCGGCGCGTCGGTTGTCCCGAACGCGTAGCACTCTTCAATTTTGCATTGCTCAACATGACTTCATAATAGAAACTGGTCTACCTGAGGCCTGTCTACAAGAGGCTCTTCATCCATCGATCCACCATCACTCGCCACGTTGGCGCCCATGTCACATCTGAACTCCACTTCGTCATCACCTACAGTGACAGGAAACATATCGCTATGATTCGTAGCTATAGGGACGAAGTGGTTGGGTCTCCAAATACCTTTCCCAGGCGGTATCAAGGTAGTTTTAGTGAACATGATAGTCAATGTATCTCTGCTTGCTGACTGTTTGGGATGCCACACTGTCTGGTAATATGTCAGAAGTGGATCCATTATTCCATTCATTGGAGGATAAAGTATTTTGATTGATGGCATTAGTCAAGCCAATTGCACGCTACAAAGAAGAGTAGCTCCCATTTTCAAAGTCTGACTCTGTCTCATGTGCTAGAGACCCAGAGCAAGCGTTTTGGACGCAACACCATCTACCAATGTGTGATGACTTCTTTGATTTAGGCATGAATTAAGCCAATTTATAATGCATTGTCATACTCCCAAATGTTCTCATCTTTTTAGGCGTATATCGTATCTTATTACTTCAAAATCTATTTGGAAATCTGTTGATATCATCATTGCAATGCTATTGCTTTGTATATTTTATTCTTTTCAGATAGAAAGAACAATGCAGCTCAGCGATTTTCTCTAAAACCGAATTGATTTTCGTGAAAAAGTTCATTTTATCCAAGTGATAATACTTGTATAATCTTGAGTGTATAGTCTTTTAAATGATTTTCTCTATGTAGCTAAGGTAAGAAATCGGTCTATAGTTATTTATTTGTGATCTTGACCCCTTTTTGTGGGCAGGGATTATCCTGCTTATTAATTGGTTCACACTGATCAATCATATCCTTTTAAAACTTTCTTTTTTACGTTTAATAAGTGACTTGCAATACTTGCTGCATTTGTCATACTCTTCTTTGTCACTTTGAGTTTGACTATTCTTGTAATCTTTATACAAAGCTTACTTTTTATTGCGTGTTTTCCAGCATTCAGTATCAGTATCGATCTAGTTATTATTTTTTGCTCTCTTTCGTGAAAGTTGAATTTGGGGAAAAGTCGATTGGCATGCACTCCAAATTTTAAGCAGGAAATTTTCGTATAATGTTGAAGCCCTTATCCCAGTTCCAATGCTATCTAATTATTTTTGATTTGAAGAAATCAATAAATTTGACTCTGTTAGCTTCAGCGGACATTCCCAGTAGGGTTCTGTCTTTCTTTATTGGTTTGCGACACCCGGTGTGTATGAACATGTATTGGAATCGGTGATCAGTCGTATTTACCTCAATGTTTCCAGTGTGAACGTAGCTCTCTAGTAACATTTTCTAGTTAGTGAATATTTGATCTATCAAGCTATTTTAGGATCCAGATATTGGGTTTATAGTAGGCTAGAAAAATTGAAAAGTTGCTCTGAAGCTCTTGTCAAAGCATAGACGAAATATAATTTGCTTTGCGTTCTAAATTGTCGTGTGATAGTCAGTTAAAACTTGAAAAATCTTGAAGGCATGGTCTCTTATCTTTCATAATAAATGTCCATACCATATCTTCTAGAATTCAATGGAAATTGTATAGAATAGTGGGAAAATTGTAATAGTGCCAAAGAATTTGAAACGGACTTACATAGACTTCTTTTCATTTTATCTTGCCAACACTTGCAAGTAACTCATCATGCTTAATCCGTGCGCTTCTATGCTTCTATGATAGTTCTAATGGAATTCTTTAAAGCTAGATGAAAATATACCGTGTATTATGTGGATATGCAACAAAAGTGGCAAGAAGTTCCAATGACTAAGTTACTAAGTCATTGGCGAACGAAACGTCGGGTTTTTAATTGGATTTTTTTAAAAATATAAATAACAAAGGAAGAGTTTACTTTTGCTTTTTTTCAACATGCGTGAACACATCAGGAAATATAGAGAGATTCTAAGCAATGTCACCGTAATCTTCAAATCACTATGCAAGAAGGACCTTACTTCCTTATTTCTTCGGTTCTTCGCATACTCTTCGTCGCTGCCCAGACTTGCGGCGCGTCGGTTGTCCCGAACGCGTAGCACTCTTCAATTTTGCATTGCTCAACATGACTTCATAATAGAAACGGGTCTACCTGAGACCTGTCTACAAGAGGCTCTTCATCCATCGATCCACCATCACTCGCCACGTTGGCGCCCATGTCACATCTGAACTCCACTTCGTCATCACCTACAGTGACAGGAAACATATCGCTATGATTCGTAGCTATAGGGCGAAGTGGTTGGGTCTCCAAATACCTTTCCCAGGCGGTATCAAGGTAGTTTTAGTGAACATGATAGTCAATGTATCTCTGCTTGCTGACTGTTTGGGATGCCACACTGTCTGGTAATATGTCAGAAGTGGATCCATTATTCCATTCATTGGAGGATAAAGTATTTTGATTGATGGCATTAGTCAAGCCAATTGTACGCTACAAAGAAGAGTATCTCCCATTTTCAAAGTCTGACTCTGTCTCATGTGCTAGAGACCCAGAGCAAGCGTTTTGGACGCAACACCATCTACCAATGTGTGATGACTTCTTTGATTTAGGCATGACTTAAGCCAATTTAGAATGCATTGTCATACTCCCAAATGTTCTCATCTTTTTAGGCGTATATCGTATCTTATTACTTCAAAATCTATTTGGAAATCTGTTGATATCATCATTGCAATGCTATTGCTTTGTATATTTTATTCTTTTCAGATAGAAAGAACAATTCAGCTCAGCGATTTTCTCTAAAACCGAATTGATTGTCGTAAAAAAGTTCATTTTATCCAAGTGATAATACTTGTATAATCTTGAGTGTATAGTCTTTTAAATGATTTTCTCTATGTAGCTAAGGTAAGAAATCGGTCTATAGTTATTTATTTGTGATCTTGACCCCTTTTTGTGGGCAGGGATTATCCTGCTTATTAATTGGTTCACACTGATCAATCATATCCTTTTAAAACTTTCTTTTTTACGTTTAATAAGTGACTTGCAATACTTGCTGCATTTGTCATACTCTTCTTTGTCACTTTGAGTTTGACTATTCTTGTAATCTTTATACAAAGCTTACTTTTTATTGCGTGTTTTCCAGCATTCAGTATCAGTATCGATCTAGTTATTATTTTTTGCTCTCTTTCGTGAAAGTTGAATTTGGGGAAAAGTCGATTGGCATGCACTCCAAATTTTAAGCAGGAAATTTTCGTATAATGTTGAAGCCCTTATCCCAGTTCCAATGCTATCTAATTATTTTTGATTTGAAGAAATCAATAAATTTGACTCTGTTAGCTTCAGCGGACATTCCAGTAGGGTTCTGTCTTTCTTTATTGGTTTGCGACACCCGGTGTGTATGAACATGTATTGGAATCGGTGATCAGTCGTATTTACCTCAATGTTTCCAGTGTGAACGTAGCTCTCTAGTAACATTTTCTAGTTAGTGAATATTTGATCTATCAAGCTATTTTAGGATCCAGATATTGGGTTTATAGTAGGCTAGAAAAATTGAAAAGTTGCTCTGAAGCTCTTGTCAAAGCATAGACGAAATATAATTTGCTTTGCGTTCTAAATTGTCGTGTGATAGTCAGTTAAAACTTGAAAAATCTTGAAGGCATGGTCTCTTATCTTTCATAATAAATGTCCATTCCATATCTTCTAGAATTCAATGGAAATTGTATAGAATAGTGGGAAAATTGTAATAGTGCCAAAGAATTTGAAACGGACTTACATAGACTTCTTTTCATTTTATCTTGCCAACACTTGCAAGTAACTCATCATGCTTAATCCGTGCGCTTCTATGCTTCTATGATAGTTCTAATGGAATTCTTTAAAGCTAGATGAAAATATACCGTGTATTATGTGGATATGCAACAAAAGTGGCAAGAAGTTCCAATGACTAAGTTACTAAGTCATTGGCGAACGAAACGTCGGGTTTTTAATTGGATTTTTTTAAAAATATAAATAACAAAGGAAGAGTTTACTTTTGCTTTTTTTCAACATGCGTGAACACATCAGGAAATATAGAGAGATTCTAAGCAATGTCACCGTAATCTTCAAATCACTATGCAAGAAGGACCTTACTTCCTTATTTCTTCGGTTCTTCGCATACTCTTCGTCGCTGCCCAGACTTGCGGCGCGTCGGTTGTCCCGAACGCGTAGCACTCTTCAATTTTGCATTGCTCAACATGACTTCATAATAGAAACGGGTCTACCTGAGACCTGTCTACAAGAGGCTCTTCATCCATCGATCCACCATCACTCGCCACGTTGGCGCCCATGTCACATTTGAACTCCACTTCGTCATCACCTACAGTGACAGGAAACATATCGCTATGATTCGTAGCTATAGGGCGAAGTGGTTGGGTCTCCAAATACCTTTCCCAGGCGGTATCAAGGTAGTTTTAGTGAACATGATAGTCAATGTATCTCTGCTTGCTGACTGTTTGGGATGCCACACTGTCTGGTAATATGTCAGAAGTGGATCCATTATTCCATTCATTGGAGGATAAAGTATTTTGATTGATGGCATTAGTCAAGCCAATTGTACGCTACAAAGAAGAGTATCTCCCATTTTCAAAGTCTGACTCTGTCTCATGTGCTAGAGACCCAGAGCAAGCGTTTTGGACGCAACACCATCTACCAATGTGTGATGACTTCTTTGATTTAGGCATGATTTAAGCCAATTTAGAATGCATTGTCATACTCCCAAATGTTCTCATCTTTTTAGGCGTATATCGTATCTTATTACTTCAAAATCTATTTGGAAATCTGTTGATATCATCATTGCAATGCTATTGCTTTGTATATTTTATTCTTTTCAGATAGAAAGAACAATTCAGCTCAGCGATTTTCTCTAAAACCGAATTGATTGTCGTAAAAAAGTTCATTTTATCCAAGTGATAATACTTGTATAATCTTGAGTGTATAGTCTTTTAAATGATTTTCTCTATGTAGCTAAGGTAAGAAATCGGTCTATAGTTATTTATTTGTGATCTTGACCCCTTTTTGTGGGCAGGGATTATCCTGCTTATTAATTGGTTCACACTGATCAATCATATCCTTTTAAAACTTTCTTTTTTACGTTTAATAAGTGACTTGCAATACTTGCTGCATTTGTCATACTCTTCTTTGTCACTTTGAGTTTGACTATTCTTGTAATCTTTATACAAAGCTTACTTTTTATTGCGTGTTTTCCAGCATTCAGTATCAGTATCGATCTAGTTATTATTTTTTGCTCTCTTTCGTGAAAGTTGAATTTGGGGAAAAGTCGATTGGCATGCACTCCAAATTTTAAGCAGGAAATTTTCGTATAATGTTGAAGCCCTTATCCCAGTTCCAATGCTATCTAATTATTTTTGATTTGAAGAAATCAATAAATTTGACTCTGTTAGCTTCAGCGGACATTCCCAGTAGGGTTCTGTCTTTCTTTATTGGTTTGCGACACCCGGTGTGTATGAACATGTATTGGAATCGGTGATCAGTGGTATTTACCTCAATGTTTCCAGTGTGAACGTAGCTCTCTAGTAACATTTTCTAGTTAGTGAATATTTGATCTATCAAGCTATTTTAGGATCCAGATATTGGGTTTATAGTAGGCTAGAAAAATTGAAAAGTTGCTCTGAAGCTCTTGTCAAAGCATAGACGAAATATAATTTGCTTTGCGTTCTAAATTGTCGTGTGATAGTCAGTTAAAACTTGAAAAATCTTGAAGGCATGGTCTCTTATCTTTCATAATAAATGTCCATACCATATCTTCTAGAATTCAATGGAAATTGTATAGAATAGTGGGAAAATTGTAATAGTGCCAAAGAATTTGAAACGGACTTACATAGACTTCTTTTCATTTTATCTTGCCAACACTTGCAAGTAACTCATCATGCTTAATCCGTGCGCTTCTATGCTTCTATGATAGTTCTAATGGAATTCTTTAAAGCTAGATGAAAATATACCGTGTATTATGTGGATATGCAACAAAAGTGGCAAGAAGTTCCAATGACTAAGTTACTAAGTCATTGGCGAACGAAACGTCGGGTTTTTAATTGGATTTTTTTAAAAATATAAATAACAAAGGAAGAGTTTACTTTTGCTTTTTTTCAACATGCGTGAACACATCAGGAAATATAGAGAGATTCTAAGCAATGTCACCGTAATCTTCAAATCACTATGCAAGAAGGACCTTACTTCCTTATTTCTTCGGTTCTTCGCATACTCTTCGTCGCTGCCCAGACTTGCGGCGCGTCGGTTGTCCCGAACGCGTAGCACTCTTCAATTTTGCATTGCTCAACATGACTTCATAATAGAAACGGGTCTACCTGAGACCTGTCTACAAGAGGCTCTTCATCCATCGATCCACCATCACTCGCCACGTTGGCGCCCATGTCACATTTGAACTCCACTTCGTCATCACCTACAGTGACAGGAAACATATCGCTATGATTCGTAGCTATAGGGCGAAGTGGTTGGGTCTCCAAATACCTTTCCCAGGCGGTATCAAGGTAGTTTTAGTGAACATGATAGTCAATGTATCTCTGCTTGCTGACTGTTTGGGATGCCACACTGTCTGGTAATATGTCAGAAGTGGATCCATTATTCCATTCATTGGAGGATAAAGTATTTTGATTGATGGCATTAGTCAAGCCAATTGTACGCTACAAAGAAGAGTATCTCCCATTTTCAAAGTCTGACTCTGTCTCATGTGCTAGAGACCCAGAGCAAGCGTTTTGGACGCAACACCATCTACCAATGTGTGATGACTTCTTTGATTTAGGCATGACTTAAGCCAATTTAGAATGCATTGTCATACTCCCAAATGTTCTCATCTTTTCAGGCGTATATCGTATCTTATTACTTCAAAATCTATTTGGAAATCTGTTGATATCATCATTGCAATGCTATTGCTTTGTATATTTTATTCTTTTCAGATAGAAAGAACAATTCAGCTCAGCGATTTTCTCTAAAACCGAATTGATTGTCGTAAAAAAGTTCATTTTATCCAAGTGATAATACTTGTATAATCTTGAGTGTATAGTCTTTTAAATGATTTTCTCTATGTAGCTAAGGTAAGAAATCGGTCTATAGTTATTTATTTGTGATCTTGACCCCTTTTTGTGGGCAGGGATTATCCTGCTTATTAATTGGTTCACACTGATCAATCATATCCTTTTAAAACTTTCTTTTTTACGTTTAATAAGTGACTTGCAATACTTGCTGCATTTGTCATACTCTTCTTTGTCACTTTGAGTTTGACTATTCTTGTAATCTTTATACAAAGCTTACTTTTTATTGCGTGTTTTCCAGCATTCAGTATCAGTATCGATCTAGTTATTATTTTTTGCTCTCTTTCGTGAAAGTTGAATTTGGGGAAAAGTCGATTGGCATGCACTCCAAATTTTAAGCAGGAAATTTTCGTATAATGTTGAAGCCCTTATCCCAGTTCCAATGCTATCTAATTATTTTTGATTTGAAGAAATCAATAAATTTGACTCTGTTAGCTTCAGCGGACATTCCCAGTAGGGTTCTGTCTTTCTTTATTGGTTTGCGACACCCGGTGTGTATGAACATGTATTGGAATCGGTGATCAGTCGTATTTACCTCAATGTTTCCAGTGTGAACGTAGCTCTCTAGTAACATTTTCTAGTTAGTGAATATTTGATCTATCAAGCTATTTTAGGATCCAGATATTGGGTTTATAGTAGGCTAGAAAAATTGAAAAGTTGCTCTGAAGCTCTTGTCAAAGCATAGACGAAATATAATTTGCTTTGCGTTCTAAATTGTCGTGTGATAGTCAGTTAAAACTTGAAAAATCTTGAAGGCATGGTCTCTTATCTTTCATAATAAATGTCCATTCCATATCTTCTAGAATTCAATGGAAATTGTATAGAATAGTGGGAAAATTGTAATAGTGCCAAAGAATTTGAAACGGACTTACATAGACTTCTTTTCATTTTATCTTGCCAACACTTGCAAGTAACTCATCATGCTTAATCCGTGCGCTTCTATGCTTCTATGATAGTTCTAATGGAATTCTTTAAAGCTAGATGAAAATATACCGTGTATTATGTGGATATGCAACAAAAGTGGCAAGAAGTTCCAATGACTAAGTTACTAAGTCATTGGCGAACGAAACGTCGGGTTTTTAATTGGATTTTTTTAAAAATATAAATAACAAAGGAAGAGTTTACTTTTGCTTTTTTTCAACATGCGTGAACACATCAGGAAATATAGAGAGATTCTAAGCAATGTCACCGTAATCTTCAAATCACTATGCAAGAAGGACCTTACTTCCTTATTTCTTCGGTTCTTCGCATACTCTTCGTCGCTGCCCAGACTTGCGGCGCGTCGGTTGTCCCGAACGCGTAGCACTCTTCAATTTTGCATTGCTCAACATGACTTCATAATAGAAACGGGTCTACCTGAGACCTGTCTACAAGAGGCTCTTCATCCATCGATCCACCATCACTCGCCACGTTGGCGCCCATGTCACATTTGAACTCCACTTCGTCATCACCTACAGTGACAGGAAACATATCGCTATGATTCGTAGCTATAGGGCGAAGTGGTTGGGTCTCCAAATACCTTTCCCAGGCGGTATCAAGGTAGTTTTAGTGAACATGATAGTCAATGTATCTCTGCTTGCTGACTGTTTGGGATGCCACACTGTCTGGTAATATGTCAGAAGTGGATCCATTATTCCATTCATTGGAGGATAAAGTATTTTGATTGATGGCATTAGTCAAGCCAATTGTACGCTACAAAGAAGAGTATCTCCCATTTTCAAAGTCTGACTCTGTCTCATGTGCTAGAGACCCAGAGCAAGCGTTTTGGACGCAACACCATCTACCAATGTGTGATGACTTCTTTGATTTAGGCATGACTTAAGCCAATTTAGAATGCATTGTCATACTCCCAAATGTTCTCATCTTTTTAGGCGTATATCGTATCTTATTACTTCAAAATCTATTTGGAAATCTGTTGATATCATCATTGCAATGCTATTGCTTTGTATATTTTATTCTTTTCAGATAGAAAGAACAATTCAGCTCAGCGATTTTCTCTAAAACCGAATTGATTGTCGTAAAAAAGTTCATTTTATCCAAGTGATAATACTTGTATAATCTTGAGTGTATAGTCTTTTAAATGATTTTCTCTATGTAGCTAAGGTAAGAAATCGGTCTATAGTTATTTATTTGTGATCTTGACCCCTTTTTGTGGGCAGGGATTATCCTGCTTATTAATTGGTTCACACTGATCAATCATATCCTTTTAAAACTTTCTTTTTTACGTTTAATAAGTGACTTGCAATACTTGCTGCATTTGTCATACTCTTCTTTGTCACTTTGAGTTTGACTATTCTTGTAATCTTTATACAAAGCTTACTTTTTATTGCGTGTTTTCCAGCATTCAGTATCAGTATCGATCTAGTTATTATTTTTTGCTCTCTTTCGTGAAAGTTGAATTTGGGGAAAAGTCGATTGGCATGCACTCCAAATTTTAAGCAGGAAATTTTCGTATAATGTTGAAGCCCTTATCCCAGTTCCAATGCTATCTAATTATTTTTGATTTGAAGAAATCAATAAATTTGACTCTGTTAGCTTCAGCGGACATTCCCAGTAGGGTTCTGTCTTTCTTTATTGGTTTGCGACACCCGGTGTGTATGAACATGTATTGGAATCGGTGATCAATGGTATTTACCTCAATGTTTCCAGTGTGAACGTAGCTCTCTAGTAACATTTTCTAGTTAGTGAATATTTGATCTATCAAGCTATTTTAGGATCCAGATATTGGGTTTATAGTAGGCTAGAAAAATTGAAAAGTTGCTCTGAAGCTCTTGTCAAAGCATAGACGAAATATAATTTGCTTTGCGTTCTAAATTGTCGTGTGATAGTCAGTTAAAACTTGAAAAATCTTGAAGGCATGGTCTCTTATCTTTCATAATAAATGTCCATACCATATCTTCTAGAATTCAATGGAAATTGTATAGAATAGTGGGAAAATTGTAATAGTGCCAAAGAATTTGAAACGGACTTACATAGACTTCTTTTCATTTTATCTTGCCAACACTTGCAAGTAACTCATCATGCTTAATCCGTGCGCTTCTATGCTTCTATGATAGTTCTAATGGAATTCTTTAAAGCTAGATGAAAATATACCGTGTATTATGTGGATATGCAACAAAAGTGGCAAGAAGTTCCAATGACTAAGTTACTAAGTCATTGGCGAACGAAACGTCGGGTTTTTAATTGGATTTTTTTAAAAATATAAATAACAAAGGAAGAGTTTACTTTTGCTTTTTTTCAACATGCGTGAACACATCAGGAAATATAGAGAGATTCTAAGCAATGTCACCGTAATCTTCAAATCACTATGCAAGAAGGACCTTACTTCCTTATTTCTTCGGTTCTTCGCATACTCTTCGTCGCTGCCCGGACTTGCGGCGCGTCGGTTGTCCCGAACGCGTAGCACTCTTCAATTTTGCATTGCTCAACATGACTTCATAACAGAAACGGGTCTACCTGAGACCTGTCTACAAGAGGCTCTTCATCCATCGAACCACCATCACTCGCCACGTTGGCGCCCATGTCACATCTGAACTCCACTTCGTCATCACCTACAGTGACAGGAAACATATCGCTATGATTCGTAGCTATAGGGCGAAGTGGTTGGGTCTCCAAATACCTTTCCCAGGCGGTATCAAGGTAGTTTTAGTGAACATGATAGTCAATGTATCTCTGCTTGCTGACTGTTTGGGATGCCACACTGTCTGGTAATATGTCAGAAGTGGATCCATTATTCCATTCATTGGAGGATAAAGTATTTTGATTGATGGCATTAGTCAAGCCAATTGTACGCTACAAAGAAGAGTATTTCCCATTTTCAAAGTCTGACTCTGTCTCATGTGCTAGAGACCCAGAGCAAGCGTTTTGGACGCAACACCATCTACCAATGTGTGATGACTTCTTTGATTTAGGCATGACTTAAGCCAATTTAGAATGCATTGTCATACTCCCAAATGTTCTCATCTTTTTAGGCGTATATCGTATCTTATTACTTCAAAATCTATTTGGAAATCTGTTGATATCATCATTGCAATGCTATTGCTTTGTATATTTTATTCTTTTCAGATAGAAAGAACAATTCAGCTCAGCGATTTTCTCTAAAACCGAATTGATTGTCGTAAAAAAGTTCATTTTATCCAAGTGATAATACTTGTATAATCTTGAGTGTATAGTCTTTTAAATGATTTTCTCTATGTAGCTAAGGTAAGAAATCGGTCTATAGTTATTTATTTGTGATCTTGACCCCTTTTTGTGGGCAGGGATTATCCTGCTTATTAATTGGTTCACACTGATCAATCATATCCTTTTAAAACTTTCTTTTTTACGTTTAATAAGTGACTTGCAATACTTGCTGCATTTGTCATACTCTTCTTTGTCACTTTGAGTTTGACTATTCTTGTAATCTTTATACAAAGCTTACTTTTTATTGCGTGTTTTCCAGCATTCAGTATCAGTATCGATCTAGTTATTATTTTTTGCTCTCTTTCGTGAAAGTTGAATTTGGGGAAAAGTCGATTGGCATGCACTCCAAATTTTAAGCAGGAAATTTTCGTATAATGTTGAAGCCCTTATCCCAGTTCCAATGCTATCTAATTATTTTTGATTTGAAGAAATCAATAAATTTGACTCTGTTAGCTTCAGCGGACATTCCCAGTAGGGTTCTGTCTTTCTTTATTGGTTTGCGACACCCGGTGTGTATGAACATGTATTGGAATCGGTGATCAGTCGTATTTACCTCAATGTTTCCAGTGTGAACGTAGCTCTCTAGTAACATTTTCTAGTTAGTGAATATTTGATCTATCAAGCTATTTTAGGATCCAGATATTGGGTTTATAGTAGGCTAGAAAAATTGAAAAGTTGCTCTGAAGCTCTTGTCAAAGCATAGACGAAATATAATTTGCTTTGCGTTCTAAATTGTCGTGTGATAGTCAGTTAAAACTTGAAAAATCTTGAAGGCATGGTCTCTTATCTTTCATAATAAATGTCCATACCATATCTTCTAGAATTCAATGGAAATTGTATAGAATAGTGGGAAAATTGTAATAGTGCCAAAGAATTTGAAACGGACTTACATAGACTTCTTTTCATTTTATCTTGCCAACACTTGCAAGTAACTCATCATGCTTAATCCGTGCGCTTCTATGCTTCTATGATAGTTCTAATGGAATTCTTTAAAGCTAGATGAAAATATACCGTGTATTATGTGGATATGCAACAAAAGTGGCAAGAAGTTCCAATGACTAAGTTACTAAGTCATTGGGGAACGAAACGTCGGGTTTTTAATTGAATTTTTTAAAAATATAAATAACAAAGGAAGAGTTTACTTTTGCTTTTTTTCAACATGCGTGAACACATCAGGAAATATAGAGAGATTCTAAGCAATGTCACCGTAATCTTCAAATCACTATGCAAGAAGGACCTTACTTCCTTATTTCTTCGGTTCTTCGCATACTCTTCGTCGCTGCCCAGACTTGCGGCGCGTCGGTTGTCCCGAACGCGTAGCACTCTTCAATTTTGCATTGCTCAACATGACTTCATAATAGAAACTGGTCTACCTGAGGCCTGTCTACAAGAGGCTCTTCATCCATCGATCCACCATCACTCGCCACGTTGGCGCCCATGTCACATCTGAACTCCACTTCGTCATCACCTACAGTGACAGGAAACATATCGCTATGATTCGTAGCTATAGGGACGAAGTGGTTGGGTCTCCAAATACCTTTCCCAGGCGGTATCAAGGTAGTTTTAGTGAACATGATAGTCAATGTATCTCTGCTTGCTGACTGTTTGGGATGCCACACTGTCTGGTAATATGTCAGAAGTGGATCCATTATTCCATTCAAGTGTGGAGGATAAAGTATTTTGATTGATGGCATTAGTCAAGCCAGTTGCACGTTACAAAGAAGAGTAGCTCCCATTTTCAAAGTCTGACTCTGTCTCATGTGCTAGAGACCCAGAGCAAGCGTTTTGGACGCAACACCATCTACCAATGTGTGATGACTTCTTTGATTTAGGCATGACTTAAGCCAATTTAGAATGCATTGTCATACTCCCAAATGTTCTCATCTTTTTAGGCGTATATCGTATCTTATTACTTCAAAATCTATTTGGAAATCTGTTGATATCATCATTGCAATGCTATTGCTTTGTATATTTTATTCTTTTCAGATAGAAAGAACAATTCAGCTCAGCGATTTTCTCTAAAACCGAATTGATTGTCGTAAAAAAGTTCATTTTATCCAAGTGATAATACTTGTATAATCTTGAGTGTATAGTCTTTTAAATGATTTTCTCTATGTAGCTAAGGTAAGAAATCGGTCTATAGTTATTTATTTGTGATCTTGACCCCTTTTTGTGGGCAGGGATTATCCTGCTTATTAATTGGTTCACACTGATCAATCATATCCTTTTAAAACTTTCTTTTTTACGTTTAATAAGTGACTTGCAATACTTGCTGCATTTGTCATACTCTTCTTTGTCACTTTGAGTTTGACTATTCTTGTAATCTTTATACAAAGCTTACTTTTTATTGCGTGTTTTCCAGCATTCAGTATCAGTATCGATCTAGTTATTATTTTTTGCTCTCTTTCGTGAAAGTTGAATTTGGGGAAAAGTCGATTGGCATGCACTCCAAATTTTAAGCAGGAAATTTTCGTATAATGTTGAAGCCCTTATCCCAGTTCCAATGCTATCTAATTATTTTTGATTTGAAGAAATCAATAAATTTGACTCTGTTAGCTTCAGCGGACATTCCCAGTAGGGTTCTGTCTTTCTTTATTGGTTTGCGACACCCGGTGTGTATGAACATGTATTGGAATCGGTGATCAGTCGTATTTACCTCAATGTTTCCAGTGTGAACGTAGCTCTCTAGTAACATTTTCTAGTTAGTGAATATTTGATCTATCAAGCTATTTTAGGATCCAGATATTGGTTTTATAGTAGGCTAGAAAAATTGAAAAGTTGCTCTGAAGCTCTTGTCAAAGCATAGACGAAATATAATTTGCTTTGCGTTCTAAATTGTCGTGTGATAGTCAGTTAAAACTTGAAAAATCTTGAAGGCATGGTCTCTTATCTTTCATAATAAATGTCCATACCATATCTTCTAGAATTCAATGGAAATTGTATAGAATAGTGGGAAAATTGTAATAGTGCCAAAGAATTTGAAACGGACTTACATAGACTTCTTTTCATTTTATCTTGCCAACACTTGCAAGTAACTCATCATGCTTAATCCGTGCGCTTCTATGCTTCTATGATAGTTCTAATGGAATTCTTTAAAGCTAGATGAAAATATACCGTGTATTATGTGGATATGCAACAAAAGTGGCAAGAAGTTCCAATGACTAAGTTACTAAGTCATTGGGGAACGAAACGTCGGGTTTTTAATTGAATTTTTTAAAAATATAAATAACAAAGGAAGAGTTTACTTTTGCTTTTTTTCAACATGCGTGAACACATCAGGAAATATAGAGAGATTCTAAGCAATGTCACCGTAATCTTCAAATCACTATGCAAGAAGGACCTTACTTCCTTATTTCTTCGGTTCTTCGCATACTCTTCGTCGCTGCCCAGACTTGCGGCGCGTCGGTTGTCCCGAACGCGTAGCACTCTTCAATTTTGCATTGCTCAACATGACTTCATAATAGAAACTGGTCTACCTGAGGCCTGTCTACAAGAGGCTCTTCATCCATCGATCCACCATCACTCGCCACGTTGGCGCCCATGTCACATCTGAACTCCACTTCGTCATCACCTACAGTGACAGGAAACATATCGCTATGATTCGTAGCTATAGGGACGAAGTGGTTGGGTCTCCAAATACCTTTCCCAGGCGGTATCAAGGTAGTTTTAGTGAACATGATAGTCAATGTATCTCTGCTTGCTGACTGTTTGGGATGCCACACTGTCTGGTAATATGTCAGAAGTGGATCCATTATTCCATTCAAGTGTGGAGGATAAAGTATTTTGATTGATGGCATTAGTCAAGCCAGTTGCACGTTACAAAGAAGAGTAGCTCCCATTTTCAAAGTCTGACTCTGTCTCATCTGCTAGAGACCCAGAGCAAGCGTTTTGGACGCAACACCATCTACCAATGTGTGATGACTTCTTTGATTTAGGCATGACTTAAGCCAATTTAGAATGCATTGTCATACTCCCAAATGTTCTCATCTTTTTAGGCGTATATCGTATCTTATTTCTTCAAAATCTATTTGGAAATCTGTTGATATCATCATTGCAATGCTATTGCTTTGTATATTATATTCTTTTCAGATAGAAAGAACAATTCAGCTCAGCGATTTTCTCTAAAACCGAATTGATTGTCGTAAAAAAGTTCATTTTATCCAAGTGATAATACTTGTATAATCTTGAGTGTATAGTCTTTTAAATGATTTTCTCTATGTAGCTAAGGTAAGAAATCGGTCTATAGTTATTTATTTGTGATCTTGACCCCTTTTTGTGGGCAGGGATTATCCTGCTTATTAATTGGTTCACACTGATCAATCATATCCTTTTAAAACTTTCTTTTTTACGTTTAATAAGTGACTTGCAATACTTGCTGTATTTGTCATGCTCTTCTTTGTCACTTTGAGTTTGACTATTCTTGTAATCTTTATACAAAGCTTACTTTTTATTGCGTGTTTTCCAGCATTCAGTATCAGTATCGATCTAGTTATTATTTTTTGCTCTCTTTCGTGAAAGTTGAATTTGGGGAAAAGTCGATTGGCATGCACTCCAAATTTTAAGCAGGAAATTTTCGTATAATGTTGAAGCCCTTATCCCAGTTCCAATGCTATCTAATTATTTTTGATTTGAAGAAATTAATAAATTTGACTCTGTTAGCTTCAGCGGACATTCCCAGTAGGGTTCTGTCTTTCTTTATTGGTTTGCGACACCCGGTGTGTATGAACATGTATTGGAATCGGTGATCAGTGGTATTTACCTCAATGTTTCCAGTGTGAACGTAGCTCTCTAGTAACATTTTCTAGTTAGTGAATATTTGATCTATCAAGCTATTTTAGGATCCAGATATTGGGTTTATAGTAGGCTAGAAAAATTGAAAAGTTGCTCTGAAGCTCTTGTCAAAGCATAGACGAAATATAATTTGCTTTGCGTTCTAAATTGTCGTGTGATAGTCAGTTAAAACTTGAAAAATCTTGAAGGCATGGTCTCTTATCTTTCATAATAAATGTCCATACCATATCTTCTAGAATTCAATGGAAATTGTATAGAATAGTGGGAAAATTGTAATAGTGCCAAAGAATTTGAAACGGACTTACATAGACTTCTTTTCATTTTATCTTGCCAACACTTGCAAGTAACTCATCATGCTTAATCCGTGCGCTTCTATGCTTCTATGATAGTTCTAATGGAATTCTTTAAAGCTAGATGAAAATATACCGTGTATTATGTGGATATGCAACAAAAGTGGCAAGAAGTTCCAATGACTAAGTTACTAAGTCATTGGGGAACGAAACGTCGGGTTTTTAATTGAATTTTTTAAAAATATAAATAACAAAGGAAGAGTTTACTTTTGCTTTTTTTCAACATGCGTGAACACATCAGGAAATATAGAGAGATTCTAAGCAATGTCACCATAATCTTCAAATCACTATGCAAGAAGGACCTTACTTCCTAATTTCTTCGGTTCTTCGCATACTCTTCGTCGCTGCCCGGACTTGCGGCGCATCGGTTGTCCCGTACGCGTAGCACTCTTCAATTTTGCATTGCTCAACATGACTTCATAACAGAAACGGGTCTACCTGAGGCCTGTCTACAAGAGGCTCTTTATCCATCGAACCACCATCACTCGCCACGTTGGCGCCCATGTCACATTTGAACTCCACTTCGTCATCACCTACAGTGACAGGAAACATATCGCTATGATTCGTAGCTATAGGGCGAAGTGGTTGGGTCTCCAAATACCTTTCCCAGGCGGTATCAAGGTAGTTTTAGTGAACATGATAGTCAATGTATCTCTGCTTGCTGACTGTTTGGGATGCCACACTGTCTGGTAATATGTCAGAAGTGGATCCATTATTCCATTCATTGGAGGATAAAGTATTTTGATTGATGGCATTAGTCAAGCCAATTGTACGCTACAAAGAAGAGTATTTCCCATTTTCAAAGTCTGACTCTGTCTCATGTGCTAGAGACCCAGAGCAAGCGTTTTGGACGCAACACCATCTACCAATGTGTGATGACTTCTTTGATTTAGGCATGACTTAAGCCAATTTAGAATGCATTGTCATACTCCCAAATGTTCTCATCTTTTTAGGCGTATATCGTATCTTATTACTTCAAAATCTATTTGGAAATCTGTTGATATCATCATTGCAATGCTATTGCTTTGTATATTTTATTCTTTTCAGATAGAAAGAACAATGCAGCTCAGCGATTTTCTCTAAAACCGAATTGATTGTCGTAAAAAAGTTCATTTTATCCAAGTGATAATACTTGTATAATCTTGAGTGTATAGTCTTTTAAATGATTTTCTCTATGTAGCTAAGGTAAGAAATCGGTCTATAGTTATTTATTTGTGATCTTGACCCCTTTTTGTGGGCAGGGATTATCCTGCTTATTAATTGGTTCACACTGATCAATCATATCCTTTTAAAACTTTCTTTTTTACGTTTAATAAGTGACTTGCAATACTTGCTGTATTTGTCATACTCTTCTTTGTCACTTTGAGTTTGACTATTCTTGTAATCTTTATACAAAGCTTACTTTTTATTGCGTGTTTTCCAGCATTCAGTATCAGTATCGATCTAGTTATTATTTTTTGCTCTCTTTCGTGAAAGTTGAATTTGGGGAAAAGTCGATTGGCATGCACTCCAAATTTTAAGCAGGAAATTTTCGTATAATGTTGAAGCCCTTATCCCAGTTCCAATGCTATCTAATTATTTTTGATTTGAAGAAATTAATAAATTTGACTCTGTTAGCTTCAGCGGACATTCCCAGTAGGGTTCTGTCTTTCTTTATTGGTTTGCGACACCCGGTGTGTATGAACATGTATTGGAATCGGTGATCAGTGGTATTTACCTCAATGTTTCCAGTGTGAACGTAGCTCTCTAGTAACATTTTCTAGTTAGTGAATATTTGATCTATCAAGCTATTTTAGGATCCAGATATTGGGTTTATAGTAGGCTAGAAAAATTGAAAAGTTGCTCTGAAGCTCTTGTCAAAGCATAGACGAAATATAATTTGCTTTGCGTTCTAAATTGTCGTGTGATAGTCAGTTAAAACTTGAAAAATCTTGAAGGCATGGTCTCTTATCTTTCATAATAAATGTCCATACCATATCTTCTAGAATTCAATGGAAATTGTATAGAATAGTGGGAAAATTGTAATAGTGCCAAAGAATTTGAAACGGACTTACATAGACTTCTTTTCATTTTATCTTGCCAACACTTGCAAGTAACTCATCATGCTTAATCCGTGCGCTTCTATGCTTCTATGATAGTTCTAATGGAATTCTTTAAAGCTAGATGAAAATATACCGTGTATTATGTGGATATGCAACAAAAGTGGCAAGAAGTTCCAATGACTAAGTTACTAAGTCATTGGGGAACGAAACGTCGGGTTTTTAATTGAATTTTTTAAAAATATAAATAACAAAGGAAGAGTTTACTTTTGCTTTTTTTCAACATGCGTGAACACATCAGGAAATATAGAGAGATTCTAAGCAATGTCACCATAATCTTCAAATCACTATGCAAGAAGGACCTTACTTCCTAATTTCTTCGGTTCTTCGCATACTCTTCGTCGCTGCCCGGACTTGCGGCGCATCGGTTGTCCCGTACGCGTAGCACTCTTCAATTTTGCATTGCTCAACATGACTTCATAACAGAAACGGGTCTACCTGAGGCCTGTCTACAAGAGGCTCTTTATCCATCGAACCACCATCACTCGCCACGTTGGCGCCCATGTCACATTTGAACTCCACTTCGTCATCACCTACAGTGACAGGAAACATATCGCTATGATTCGTAGCTATAGGGCGAAGTGGTTGGGTCTCCAAATACCTTTCCCAGGCGGTATCAAGGTAGTTTTAGTGAACATGATAGTCAATGTATCTCTGCTTGCTGACTGTTTGGGATGCCACACTGTCTGGTAATATGTCAGAAGTGGATCCATTATTCCATTCATTGGAGGATAAAGTATTTTGATTGATGGCATTAGTCAAGCCAATTGTACGCTACAAAGAAGAGTATTTCCCATTTTCAAAGTCTGACTCTGTCTCATGTGCTAGAGACCCAGAGCAAGCGTTTTGGACGCAACACCATCTACCAATGTGTGATGACTTCTTTGATTTAGGCATGACTTAAGCCAATTTAGAATGCATTGTCATACTCCCAAATGTTCTCATCTTTTTAGGCGTATATCGTATCTTATTACTTCAAAATCTATTTGGAAATCTGTTGATATCATCATTGCAATGCTATTGCTTTGTATATTTTATTCTTTTCAGATAGAAAGAACAATTCAGCTCAGCGATTTTCTCTAAAACCGAATTGATTCTCGTGAAAAAGTTCATTTTATCCAAGTGATAATACTTGTATAATCTTGAGTGTATAGTCTTTTAAATGATTTTCTCTATGTAGCTAAGGTAAGAAATCGGTCTATAGTTATTTATTTGTGATCTTGACCCCTTTTTGTGGGCAGGGATTATCCTGCTTATTAATTGGTTCACACTGATCAATCATATCCTTTTAAAACTTTCTTTTTTACGTTTAATAAGTGACTTGCAATACTTGCTGTATTTGTCATACTCTTCTTTGTCACTTTGAGTTTGACTATTCTTGTAATCTTTATACAAAGCTTACTTTTTATTGCGTGTTTTCCAGCATTCAGTATCAGTATCGATCTAGTTATTATTTTTTGCTCTCTTTCGTGAAAGTTGAATTTGGGGAAAAGTCGATTGGCATGCACTCCAAATTTTAAGCAGGAAATTTTCGTATAATGTTGAAGCCCTTATCCCAGTTCCAATGCTATCTAATTATTTTTGATTTGAAGAAATTAATAAATTTGACTCTGTTAGCTTCAGCGGACATTCCCAGTAGGGTTCTGTCTTTCTTTATTTTTTTTGCGACACCCGGTGTGTATGAACATGTATTGGAATCGGTGATCAGTGGTATTTACCTCAATGTTTCCAGTGTGAACGTAGCTCTCTAGTAACATTTTCTAGTTAGTGAATATTTGATCTATCAAGCTATTTTAGGATCCAGATATTGGGTTTATAGTAGGCTAGAAAAATTGAAAAGTTGCTCTGAAGCTCTTGTCAAAGCATAGACGAAATATAATTTGCTTTGCGTTCTAAATTGTCGTGTGATAGTCAGTTAAAACTTGAAAAATCTTGAAGGCATGGTCTCTTATCTTTCATAATAAATGTCCATACCATATCTTCTAGAATTCAATGGAAATTGTATAGAATAGTGGGAAAATTGTAATAGTGCCAAAGAATTTGAAACGGACTTACATAGACTTCTTTTCATTTTATCTTGCCAACACTTGCAAGTAACTCATCATGCTTAATCCGTGCGCTTCTATGCTTCTATGATAGTTCTAATGGAATTCTTTAAAGCTAGATGAAAATATACCGTGTATTATGTGGATATGCAACAAAAGTGGCAAGAAGTTCCAATGACTAAGTTACTAACACATCAGGAAATATAGAGAGATTCTAAGCAATGTCACCATAATCTTCAAATCACTATGCAAGAAGGACCTTACTTCCTAATTTCTTCGGTTCTTCGCATACTCTTCGTCGCTGCCCGGACTTGCGGCGCGTCGGTTGTCCCGAACGCGTAGCACTCTTCAATTTTGCATTGCTCAACATGACTTCATAACAGAAACGGTTCTACCTGAGGCCTGTCTACAAGAGGCTCTTTATCCATCGAACCACCATCACTCGCCACGTTGGCGCCCATGTCACATTTGAACTCCACTTCGTCATCACCTACAGTGACAGGAAACATATCGCTATGATTCGTAGCTATAGGGACGAAGTGGTTGGGTCTCCAAATACCTTTCCCAGGCGGTATCAAGGTAGTTTTAGTGAACATGATAGTCAATGTATCTCTGCTTGCTGACTGTTTGGGATGCCACACTGTCTGGTAATATGTCAGAAGTGGATCCATTATTCCATTCAAGTGTGGAGTATGCAAGCTGCTGTTCCTGAAGTGAAATTCTTCTTTTCGAAAGCTCCAGCTTCTCCTTTGCTATTGAAACTTTCTATGACTTCTGATCCAGCTAACCCGCCATAACATGCAATTTCTTTTTAAATTTAAGGAATACGTCGCTGTAGGTTCGGCGACATTTCCTTTTCTTCCTGGCCATCATTCCTATCAGACGTCGGAATAATTGTCGTGTTATGGGATTCCGAAACAGTGCTGTTGTCATCATCTGTCTCTTCACTAATTGGATGGTTCATCTTGCACTTGCTCGACAGCAGGATTCGACGGAGCACCTCCTTGCGATGAAGTAGGCCTACACGCAGGCGCATTCACTCCATCATCGGCAGTGTTCTCAACTCCTTTGTAGTTGGAAGGGGGATAAGGAGTGCGATTTTCTTTCCACGGTTGCTCAACTGCTCAAAGTCGATATCAAAAAAAAGACACGCTGAAATACAGTCCGTTTCATAAAAAGTGGATCATCCTAAAATTTGACTAAATAAAACATAAGTATGATACAGAAAGCATTTTTCATGTTATTTCATGTCCCATATATATTTAAATGTCCTTATATAATCTGATAAGCTATGATACAGTAACGGTTCTTAAGAAGCTAATAATTTGTGGCCCTACCCTTATTGTCAATGACATTACCAAGTCGTCTAGGCATTGATTCGATGATATCGTTGATTTTTGACTGATCTAACTTTCTCCACTCTCTTTTTAACAGTGACGTAAGTTGTGATACGCCATCTGTAGGTAGCAGTGAACGACGAACGTTACGTTTTAGAATACTCCATACATTTTTTATGGGATTCAGATCAGGAGAACGAGCTGGCCAAGATAATGCCCTAAGCCCTAATTGAGACTTGCATAAGTTGACTCTACTACTCCTGTGACACGTAGCATTATCATCCATAAATAACCAAGTCGATGGATCACCAAGTTGATTTGGCCAGTGTTCATTCGTAAAACATTCACATAGCTTTCAGAATTCGTGGTTCCTTGCTGTATGTGAAGTTCAAAGCGGCCATTGGTCCAAATGCCAGCTGACACTTTGCCTTTTGTGAATGCGATCTCGTTATTGTTCATTTGTGCTTTGTATTGTTTTTAACCGGTGAGAGATAGATTTCTAGCTGAAAGCAATCAGGAGTGCTGCCAACACCACCGCAACGAAGTCAGGAAGCTATGGAACATGAAGTCCAGTTAATCACATGTAGCTTGTAGCAGTTACATTATTGTTGATGAATAATGGTGCTATACTGGCTCTGATTGACCGATTTTCTTTATTTTTGTTTTGCTTGATAGCTTTTGGCTTGTAGAACAACATATTGCATAACAAAGGAAACAAATGTAATTTTATAAGAGTGAGGTATGATTTTGTGTAACATTGCTTAATGAAGATCAAATTATCTACTACTTTTTCATCTATAACAGGAAAACAACTCAATATTCATGCTTGAAATTTCCAACAATGATATTAGTAAGCACAACTGACATATCTTCCAAATTTCAGAGAAATTCGTTCAAGTTTGGCGGAGTTAGACAAAGTTGAAGTTAAGGCGATGTTTAAGGGTGATCCATTTTTTATGAAACAATCTGTATAATTCACGTGACACTTGCTACTTTTAATGAAAGTGTAACATCATGCCAATAAATGGAAGCTCTTAATGATAGTTGAATGGAGATCTTCCAAATGACAGTTAAATGAATGTTTCTGTGAAAACCGAAAAAGAAGTTTCATTAGACTATCACTAAGAGGGTTCCACTTAGCTGTCATTCCACTAAATGACAGTTGATAGGACAGGCCCATTATGTTTCCTGTCGAAAATACAAGCTATTAATTATAAGTTACTCTGTTCGTGAGCCAGACGTCTCTCTTTTTGATAGAAAATGTTCATCGTAATAGTTACTTATCGAATGCATTCTTTAATAATCCGCTACTTATTTGTTATTATTCGATAACTAAAGGATATCTAATTGTTTGGGATGGAGTAGGAATTTTTACTAGACGTGTGCAGGAGATGGATCGTCCTTCCGAATGTAGATGTTGACATCTTATGCCCATAGGTATTTGTAGTTGTAGTTTCGGGATAAGTCTTTGGTTTCTTCAGTAGATTGCTCCTGAATGAGGCAGTGGAGGACGCGATTCTGAATATTTTTGGATTCAGTGATAGGAATTTCACAATTAGTCTAGCTTGGATAATTTTTAATTTTTAGTCCATTTTTATTTCAAAGTATGATAATTCCATTAAAATTGAGAGTATGAGACACTGCAGTCTATTGCGACTAAAATTATAACTACGTTATTAATTTATGCGATGCTCTACTTGTAAATATTTGGGAATACATCAAAATAAATAAAAAGTCACACGTAGAGCAAGAAAGTCTTGATAATTAATCTATTTTCTTGCAATGTGCTATCATAGAATTATCGCAAGTGCGCTACATGCACCTACAATGAAGTATATTGTCAATATTTTCATTTCCCACTTTGTTTTTTCGGGTCTTCATCAATCACATTTTATCGAATATGGTGGCAGGTATTTGCCGTTTATTTTATCATTCATGAAATGTGGATAATTATACGTCAATTAAATCAAACCATTAGATTTAGAACGTTTGCAAAACATAAGCAAATCTAATAAAAAATGTCATCAGACGTGTAAAATTTAAGCACAAAAATTCTTTACACTCTCCGTTTCACCTTACAAGGACTCATCAGCATAGCTATGAATGGTCCAAACTGGCTTCAGATATCTAGCCGCACTACAAAGCCAGGATGAATAAACACCCCTGTGTAAAAAAATGCATCGGTCCATTAATGGCCGACTGCCGTCGCATTGGGTGAGTGTCGATGGTGGACGTCACTGCCGGCTGACAGATGGCAAGGAGATGGTAAAATTTTCTCTCTCCCTCTCCTAATTGAAAGACTTACCCTACGGTTACACTATACGATGTTGTCGTGCGATACTGTCGTGCGATGTAAATCGTGAGAGTGGTTACATTTGACAGCAGCTGTGCGAAGAAGATCGTTATCAATGACGTGGCATTCAAATAGCAGCCCGTGTTTAAAGCTCTCACTTGAATTTTTCTTCTGTTTTTATCATGACTACAAGTGAGGAGGTTTCTAGCCTAGAACTAATATGTTTGTCTGTTGTAGCAAGTGTTTCGGCTGTTGATACCGTTACGACTAACAAAGCTAAAAGGTCTTGTGGAACCAAACCCTTCAACCTCATGCGTAATGAGGAAAGTCATGTCTTCAAACTTCTGATTCGATTGGATGATTTTCAGGGATTTCGCAGTTATTTACGCATTGACGCTAGACAATTTGAATACATCCTCAGCATGGTAGAGCATCATTTCTTTAAACAAGATACTGTTCTTCGTACAGCAATTCCTACGGATACTCGCCTAGCGATTACACTTCGCTTCTTAGCATCCGGTGAGAGTTTCCGTAGCCTTGCGTTTCAATTCAAAGTTAGCCATTCGACTATTAGTCAAATGATACCAGAAGTTATGCAAGGTCTAATCTCAAGCTTGAAAGATATTTACCTTAACGTTCCTGGATCAACAGATGAATGGCTTCTGATTTCAAATGAGTTTTTTGACAAATGGCAATATCCCAATGTGATAGGCACCCTTGATGGAAAACATATCCAACTAGTATCCCCATCAAACAGTGGCTCATATTTTTATAATTATAAAGGAACATTTTCTATTGTTTTGATGGCTATTGTTGACGCACATGGAAAGTTTCTTATGGTAGATATTGGATGCAACGGAAGAGTGTCAGATGGTGGCATTTGGCAAAATACTCTTGCTCATTATTTCGAAACTAATATCCTTCAGATACCACCTCCACGAATCTTACCAAATTCATCAACGGAGAATAATTTTGTGTTACTTGCTGATGAAGCGTTTCCACTAAAGGAGTATCTGATGAAACCTTTTCCAGCCAGAACTCTTGATGCTGCAAAAAGGTATTACAACTACAGACATTCGAGATGCAGAATGACTGTTGAATGTGCATTTGGTAGCTTGGCAGGAAGATGGCGAGTTTTCCGATCTCCATTGAATCTTGAACCAGAAAAGGCTGAGCTGGTAGTGTGGACTGCAATTATATTGCACAATTTTTTAATTGATAATTCGAGCGTTGATGTTGTTGAAAATACTGAGGAAATGCGCGAAGAATTGTTGAACAGCTCTTTTTTGGCTTTAGAAAGCACATCCAATAGGCATGGCAATACTCGTGCTTATGAAGTTCGTGAAATTTTCTGTAACTTCTTCAATGAGCAGTCAACTTGATGACCCTCTGAACCGCATTTCTTAAATTCTCTTCTATTTTCCTGATTTCTATATTAGGCCTATTTGTCATCCAATTAAAAAACTATGTATAATGAATATGCTAATACTACAGACCCATTTGTGTGGTATGAAAGAAAACGAATGTTATTTAATTATCCAGAATAGATGTATTGTACTCGTAAAATATACGCTTACTGTTTGAATGACTTCATTCATCATCATCAGTAATATTCTCCACACTTCTGAGGAAGGAACCGTGGTTAGGAATTTGAGGATTGGGGTTAGGGACAGGAGTGGACACTTGCACTGGAATAGGCCTGTACGAATACGGAGCCTGAACAACTGTGGAATTCATCATTCCAGGCGAAACAACTTGTACTGGTTGGTTACCAGTAGGTCTACCTTGAATGACGAAACCTTGTCCACTTTCTCCAACTAAAGGTGTTTGCATCATTGATACAGGATTAATGTGATTGGTGGATACCGTGCAATTAGTAGACATTTGTTGTAAAGCAGATTCTTGATACGCTTGATTTAAAATGTCATGAAATCGCATTTTTGTGATTTGAGCGACATGAGGTGGCAGCGATCTAAGTTCTGATGCTAAGTATGACCCAAATACATCAAAATTGTCCTTCTCTCTCGAAATGGATCCTGCTGCCTCCCGAACGTAGTTTAATGTGCTAACTGCAGACCTAATGACATCTTTGCCTAACTTCCGCTTTTTGACAATTGGTTCGCGGTCTTCTTCGGTGAAATTCTCTTCGTCCATGTTATTCTTGGATGTCCTCGGAACCACATAGTCCTTCACAAAAGACATTAAGTCTAAATAGGGCCAATTGGACCCTGTGTCGTCATTAGCTTCCGATCCGCTCCGATTCAATGATCGTATATTGGTAAGTATTTTACCATACGTTGTGCGCAAATTATACCAGTGTTTCTGTGCTCTGTCCCCAGATACGATTGATAGTTCCGAGGCGAGGCTATTCCATGCATCTTTTCGCTTATTCCTGTCCTTGTATAGTGGACTCCGCGTATTCCAGAGGCATTCTTCTCCATGAACCGCTTCTATCAATTTTACTAGCAATGGGTCTGCTGATCTTGGCATATTTCATTAGACTGTTTTTTTTCTTCTCCGAACAACGGATATGAATCCAAGTTTATTCTTTAACCAACTCTTATTGGCTGGTAAGTTGCTGATCTCATACCACGCGTCGCAAGCGTGGTTATACTAGACTGTTGACTCATGTCAGCATCGACAAAATCTGACAAGTCTGATTCCCTACGACGTTATCGTAAGACGTATCGCAGGTGTGGTTATACGCTACGATTTCGACTTAGTGTACGCGGAAAGGCAATATCGTGCGACGAAATTGTGTAGTATAACCGCAGCCTAAGATCTGTACATCAGTCACAATTACGTAAGAATCCTCTTCACATCTGTGTTCACACACCTCTCCTCTAGAGTAAATAACTTCATCAATCGCTTGCCAAACTAATGATACAACCGGCCTTCATTCAATGAGTCACATAACAGAGGATGGGAGCGGAGAGAAACTGTATACTGCATCCAGGCGTCATTCATTTGCTCCCGGTCTATCGTGCGTGTTTTCACTTTCATCAGTCAGCTCAGCACCAGCGTTAATACATGTAGCCACATCGTTCTGTGGTCCTAAGCATGAATTTTCAAAGCTTTTAACGACACCTCCAGTTATTCATTCGTGTTTTGGAGATTTAGAGGATCCTGTCGTATTTCGACGTTCACAACCAATTTTCGTATTATACCGGCGCTTTTTTTCATTTTGGAAATAGTTCTCCATCTTCATCGCTACATGTTTTGATTCACATCTTTCCGACTCATCGACCTATAGTCTCTCCATCTTCGCTGAAAACAATTAAGTTGATGTGATTGATATTATTGCCGAAAAGTCATTTGAAGTGATTTCAAAATGTGATCAAACATTAGAACTACATACATACCGCTGCAGTCGAATAATCGAATAAAGCAAGGTGAATCTCCGAAGGAGGATTGGAAAACATGGAAATTATAATGTGAGTTTTTTAAGGACATGTTCACTGGTCAATTGCGTCATACTACAATTAGATCTGCGTAATTTTAAAAATCAGACAACTACAATTTATGATATTCACTTTTTATACATTTATACATTAATAGAATTTGTGTACAGTATGTTAAGAAAAATCTTAAATAATAAATTTTAGCGATAAATGTAAAAATACTTCGGAAGATAGGTACAATAGATGGACAGAAATGTTTTTTCCGATTTCTGCATTTGCAAACTATATCGATAAAATATAGACGTAAAATATAAAAAACTTTTTCGAATGTTGGATTTGAACGTAAATGTCGTGTTTCAAACTCCAAAAGTCAGTATACTTAAATCTAAAAGATAAAACACCAAACTTGTTGAAATCATGTCTTTTGTATCAATTCACATGTCTGGTTGATCCTGATGCTCAATAGGCAAAAAGACGATTTCACCAACGAATAAGTGAATACATAAAAGGTAACACGGCAGTAAGCACTCACTTAAGTAGATGTACTGCATGTAGCAATAGAATACACAACTGCTTTGAAGTTGAATATCAAGGTAGAATAGAGCATTAGTATATAGCGGAAAATCAGTGTCTCTAAAAATCTTTTACTAAAATTACAGTAGAATACATGAATTACACGTTGCATGTATGAGAAGTGAATATCATAAATTGCTATTGTTTGATTGTTAAAATTATATGCATACAATTGTAGTATGACGCAATTGAACAGTGAACAGTATTTAAGTACAGTATTTTTTAATGAAAGCAATTCACTTTACATGTATAATATGAGTTTCATTGATTCTCTCATTTTTAAGTACTGTTCAAAACCTTAAATTCGGTAGCTTTGAATCCTGATGGATGCTTTGATACATCCACCGGACTCAAAATTACACTTGCTTGAGGTTCGATCGGCATTTCCATTATTTCTCATTGGTTGTAAAATATCATGAAAATTAGTGCTCGTCTGAGTGCATTGAAAGTTCGAGACCATCACTCTCTCGTCCTCTGGTGGAATTTAAAAGAACGCTACTTGAATGCATCCGTAATAATTATTATACCTGATGTTACTATTTGTATATTATGTATTTATTAACTATTCTATATAATAAAATACAATTATTATAACATGGATATTATTGACTTGTCTCAATGCTGCAAGGGCAGGTTTTCATGCAGGATTTGTCGTTGGCATATTAATGGGATTTAGGGCGACAGTTTGATGGCGCTATGTCGATGCAACGTCATTGGCCCGACATCGACGAATCAGGAACCATAACTGTGTCGACCCAATGTCGACGCGACGCTGCTGGCCCGGCAACGTTTTTTTCACAGGGACAAAACAACACGTGTGTGAAGTTAGCGGAACCACTCAGCGGAACCATTTTTTATTATAGCTTAATTCTATTCGAAACAGCTGCTAGTTTGTCAATTTCAGTCTCCTGATTACGAATCTGAGCTCAGATTTCACAAATTCACAGTCGCTTTTGAGAAATTCAAGTTTAAAGATAAAAGTGGTCCCGCTGTGAAGTTAGCGGAACCATACAGCAGAACCAATTGCTGAGTCTCGCTGATTGACGCAGTAAATCAATTTCTTTTGGTCACTACCCGATCAATTTTGTTGTGCTGATCACGAATATGTGCCTAATCTTTCAAAACAGTGCAGATTTCACCCGTAAATCTGAATTTCACTTTTCTGCAAGCTGATTGTGAAGTTAGCGGAACCATTTTTCAATACAAAGAATTTCTCAGCGAAATCCATCCTCTCCAACTAATTTGAAGCTCCTAATCAGAAATCTGTAATCAGATTTGCAAAACTCGCCCGCATTGCAGAGATATTCCTCTATCTGGGTCCGCTGTGAAGTGCCCGGAACCACCTACTGGCATTAAAATTTCAAATTCTAATTTTTGCACAGAATCACTGCAATAGACATACCAAGAGAATGGAATTGCTTCACTGATCACGGTTTGCCGACCGATTTCACGGGAGAATAAGTACTTGCCGAGAAAAATTGATTTTACGGTTTTCATGGACTTTTCTGCAAGCTGATTGTGAAGTTAGCGGAACCATTTTTCAATACAAAGAATTTCACAGCAAAATCCATCCTCTCCTACTAATTTGAAGCTCCTAATCACAAATCTGTAATCAGATTTGCAAAACTCGCCCGCATTGCAAAGATATTCCTCTATCTGGGTCCGCTGTGAAGTGCCCGGAACCACCTACTGGCATTAAAATTTCAAATTCTAATTTTTGCACAGAATCACTGCAATAGACATACCAAAAGAATGGAATTGCTTCACTGATCACGGTTTGCCGTCCGATTTCACGGGAGAATAAGTACTTGCCGAGAAAAATTGATTCTACGGTTTTCATGCACTTTTCTGCAAGCTGATTGTGAAGTTAGCGGAAGCATTTTTCAATACAAAGAATTTCTCAGCGAAATCCATCCTCTCCTACTAATTTGAAGCTCCTAATCACAAATCTGTAATCAGATTTGCAAAACTCGCCCGCATTGCAAAGATATTCCTCTATCTGGGTCCGCTGTGAAGTTAGCAGAACCAATTGCTGAGTCTCGCTGATTGACGCAGTAAATCAATTTCTTTTGGTCACTACCCGATCAATTTTGTTGTGCTGATCACGAATATGTGCCTCATCTATCAAAACAATGCAGATTTCACACGGAAATCTGAATTTCACTTTTTCTGCAAGCCGATTGTGAAGTTAGCGGAACCATTTTTCAATACAAAGAATTTCACAGCAAAATCCATCCTCTCCTACTAATTTGAAGCTCCTAATCACAAATCTGTAATCAGATTTGCAAAACTCGCCCGCATTGCAAAGATATTCCTCTATCTGGGTCCGCTGTGAAGTGCCCGGAACCACCTACTGGCATTAAAATTTCAAATTCTAATTTTTGCACAGAATCACTGCAATAGACATACCAAGAGAATGGAATTGCTTCACTGATCACGGTTTGCCGTCCGATTTCACGGGAGAATAAGTACTTGCCGAAAAAAATTGATTTTACAGTTTTCAAGGATTTCATCGGAATCTCAGAAAAAATCCAACCCTCTCCAGATCAGCCGAACCATCATTTATTACAGCACAATTCTATTGCACCATCACAATGTTTAATTACCTCTTGTGCGCTTTCCTTCTCGGTGCATGCTGTTGTGCCTCTGAAGTCATTAGATGTTTGAAGAAGACGGTTTACAAGTGTTCGTCCATCGGAACGCTGGTATCGCTAATTTCTCCATGTTTGTTGTTTGTAATTACGAGGTTAGTTAAAGAAAAACTTTCATGTTGTCCTAAAAAGGATTCAGAATCGCTTCATTGTTGAAAGGTTGCAATGCTTTGTAGCTATTGTGCATATTAATTCATTTCGTATCAAAAAACATAAAGTCTTAGTAGGATAACATTTTTCGGTTCCATGCTGTCAAATCTCTGCAGCGGATTGGTAATTCATTAGTTGCATAATATCCTGAGGTGATAAAAGATAAGAAACTTGCTAATAAGTGCGATTCTTGCATTATGAAAAAATCACGTGTGTGAAGTTGGCGCAACCACTCAGCGCAACCATTTTTTTTTACTGTGCCACTCCCAAAAATCACATAAACCACACAATTCGAGGTCGCTGATTATGTGCCACTACTCGGTTTCACGAAATTCAGCCTCCTTTGGCCAGAAAACGCAATTCAAACAACTCATAAGCAACTCATAACAAACGATGAAACATCCATGCCTAATTATGTGCCACGCAAAAAATTACTAAAAATAATCGATCTTCATGGAGAAATCAAGTTTCAAAATTTTATTTCACCGAAGTGTGAAGTTGGCGAAACCAAATTTGAAATCAAAATTACTCAGCACACAGGCAGTTATGCTTCACATAAATAGTACCAGCGGATGTGCCAGGTCAACATTCATCAGAATCAATCAAACAAAAGCAGTCTTTCACCCGCTCTAAAAGAAAACATTAAACATCAAATCACATGACAAAGCTTATAATAAAATATTGCACAACCCGCGCAACCATTTTTCATTTCGAGTGTGCCACTCTTGAAATGCATGTTTCTAGTACAATTTGGGGTCGCTGACTATGTGCCACGCATCAGTTTTACTAAATTCGGCCTCCTTCACTCGGAAAACTCAATTCAAAGTTCAACTACATCACACAATAATTCCAGCGCAACCACTTTTCAAGTTGAAATTACTCTGCTCAAACGCCGTTTCACATCAAATAAATAGCACCATCGTGTGTGCCAGGTCAATATTCATCAGAATCGACCAAACATTCGTACCTATTCACTCGCTAAATCAGAAAATATCATCCTTCAAAAACACATGATTTCCTGCCATGTATAGGCCTAGACATGAGGTGAAGTTCAGATCAATTCGAGTCAGCGCAACCATTTTTCATTTCGAGTGTTTGGTGCTATACGATGGTGCTATTTATTTGATGTGAAACGGCGTTTGAGCAGAGTAATTTCAACTTGAAAAGTGGTTGCGCTGGAATTATTGTGTGATGTAGTTGAACTTTGAATTGAGTTTTCCGAGTGAAGGAGGCCGAATTTAGTAAAACTGATGCGTGGCACATAGTCAGCGACCCCAAATTGTACTAGAAACATGCATTTCAAGAGTGGCACACTCGAAATGAAAAATGGTTGCGCGGGTTGTGCAATATTTTATTATAAGCTTTGTCATGTGATTTGATGTTTAATGTTTTCTTTTAGAGCGGGTGAAAGACTGCTTTTGTTTGATTGATTCTGATGTATGTTGACCTGGCACATCCGCTGGTACTATTTATGTGAAGCATAACTGCCTGTGTGCTGAGTAATTTTGATTTCAAATTTGGTTGCGCCAACTTCACACTTCGGTGAAATAAAATTTTGAAACTTGATTTCTCCATGAAGATCGATTATTTTTAGTAATTTTTTGCGTGGCACATAATTAGGCATGGATGTTTCATCGTTTGTTATGAGTTTTGTTGCTTGATGCGCTAAATTTATGAAAGTCAGAAAAATTGGTTGCGCCAACTTCACAGCGCAACCAATTTGAAATTTGAATTGCGTTTTCTGGCCAAAGGAGGCTGAATTTCGTGAAACCGAGTAGTGGCACATAATCAGCGACCTCGAATTGTGTGGTTTATGTGATTTTTGGGAGTGGCACAGTAAAAAAAATGGTTGCGCTGAGTGGTTGCGCCAACTTCACACACGTGATTTTTTCATAATGCAAGAATCGCACTTATTAGCAAGTTTCTTATCTTTTATCACCTCAGGATATTATGCAACTAATGAATTACCAATCCGCTGCAGAGATTTGACAGCATGGAACCGAAAAATGTTATCCTACTAAGACTTTATGTTTTTTGATACGAAATGAATTAATATGCACAATAGCTACAAAGCATTGCAACCTTTCAACAATGAAGCGATTCTGAATCCTTTTTAGGACAACATGAAAGTTTTTCTTTAACTAACCTCGTAATCACAAACAACAAACATGGAGAAATTAGCGTTACCAGCGTTCCGATGGACGAACACTTGTAAACCGTCTTCTTCAAACATCTAATGACTTCAGAGGCACAACAGCATGCACCGAGAAGGAAAGCGCACAAGAGGTAATTAAACATTGTGATGGTGCAATAGAATTGTGCTGTAATAAATGATGGTTCGGCTGATCTGGAGAGGGTTGGATTTTTTCTGAGATTCCGATGAAATCCTTGAAAACTGTAAAATCAATTTTTTTCGGCAAGTACTTATTCTCCCGTGAAATCGGACGGCAAACCGTGATCAGTGAAGCAATTCCATTCTCTTGGTATGTCTATTGCAGTGATTCTGTGCAAAAATTAGAATTTGAAATTTTAATGCCAGTAGGTGGTTCCGGGCACTTCACAGCGGACCCAGATAGAGGAATATCTTTGCAATGCGGGCGAGTTTTGCAAATCTGATTACAGATTTGTGATCAGGAGCTTCAAATTAGTAGGAGAGGATGGATTTTGCTGTGAAATTCTTTGTATTGAAAAATGGTTCCGCTAACTTCACAATCAGCTTGCAGAAAAGTCCATGAAAACCGTAAAATCAATTTTTCTCGGCAAGTACTTATTCTCCCATGAAATCGGACGGCAAACCGTGATCAGTGAAGCAATTCCATTCTCTTGGTATGTCTATTGCAGTGATTCTGTGCAAAAATTAGAATTTGAAATTTTAATGCCAGTAGGTGGTTCCGGGCACTTCACAGCGGACCCAGATAGAGGAATATCTTTGCAATGCGGGCGAGTTTTGCAAATCTGATTACAGATTTGTGATTAGGAGCTTCAAATTAGTAGGAGAGGATGGATTTCGCTGAGAAATTCTTTGTATTGAAAAATGGTTCCGCTAACTTCACAATCGGCTTGCAGAAAAAGTGAAATTCAGATTTCCGTGTGAAATCTGCATTGTTTTGATAGATGAGGCACATATTCGTGATCAGCACAACAAAATTGATCGGGTAGTGACCAAAAGAAATTGATTTACTGCGTCAATCAGCGAGACTCAGCAATTGGTTCCGCTGTATGGTTCCGCTAACTTCACAGCGGGACCACTTTTATCTTTAAACTTGAATTTCTCAAAAGCGACTGTGAATTTGTGAAATCTGAGCTCAGATTCGTAATCAGGACACTGAAATTGACAAACTAGCAGCTGTTTCGAATAGAATTAAGCTATAATAAAAAATGGTTCCGCTGAGTGGTTCCGCTAACTTCACACACGTCAAAACAACCCGCTGTGCAGTCCTTCAGCTTTTTTAATCATTCCAGATATTTTAACCCTTATCCTTATACACTTTCTGACCCACTTCATCCTTATATGCGTTACATTTTGTAACAATCGTCACATGTAGTGCTGTTATGAGATTCGGATAGTTCAGTTCAACAAAATCGCTTTGAACACAGTTTCCTTATTCATTTGCTGTTTTTCTCAATATCTCTAATTGCTTGGGCCTAATATTGCTTTAATATATCTTTTGATTGTTGCTACAATGTCCATTATTCCCCAACTGCTGAACTAAGTGTTAGTTTTTCTTAATAGCCAAAACTCAAGATTTCCATTAAATTGTCTTCCCAAAAACATAATGCAGAAAATTGTCACTCAAAATGTCACTGAATCACTGACATGATGAACATCGGCATTCTTTGATTATAGTCCTGTGATTTGGGCAAACAAAGCGGGAGCAGGTCATGCACTTTGACCTTGTCGTCTTGGAACATTGAATGCACTTTCCCACTGCCTGACCAATCCTGACAGGATCGACTGCAAAAGAAAAGTAGCTGACAGGCTGGCATGCAGTTGATGTAACGATTAGCAGTCACTATTATTATGAAAGTTAGGCCTACATTATTTTGAAAAAAGTGAAAGGATAATCACGTTATTGGTCTCTATTTCAATTTGTCGTATTTGTGTGTGACATTGGTAATTATCGTGACAGTTCTCAATTTTGAACTGTAGATAAATACGTGAGCAAATAATTCTAACACTTCATTTGCAACTAATACTGAAATCTGTTCATATATTTATATCTAGACTGTCAAGCAATTGGTCTTACCATTTATTGGTTGTACGTATCCGAACAGCTCTCCGGCATTCCTTGTCAGTCTCGGCAGATTGCGGTTTTGGGAGAATCTCTTGCAGGCGTAACGATGAACAAGTTGTTTGCTCAAGTCCCTCAAAAATTATTTCCTAGGCTGTGTACAGCCGTCACTTTTGAAAATCAAATATCCGTCAAACGTAGCAATGTCAATCATGTTGTAGAATACAACCATCAGCCAGCGGACAGTTTTTCGTCGTGAGGTAAACTCTTCCACATTTTGATCGAATTGATTGACGCCCTTCTTTCCATAATTGTAATCAAGTATCAAATCTGGCTTATTCTTTTTATCTGAGTCAGTATGATTCCCTGCATGGGAGGAGCTCAGCAAGATTACGTTCTTGTTTGGCTTTGGGATGTACGAGTGATATTCGAGTGATCATACGCAAACATAGTTGACTCAACCGGCCGTTTCTTGTTCTTGAGTTCAACAGGAATTTCTCTGCGTTGATTTCTGATTGTGCCAATTAAAGTTAAACGCTTCTCCAACAGTGCCAAAGCTAATCCGTGGCTGGTGAAATAGTTCTCAGTTACTATTTCTCTGCCTGATTTGTAGAAAGGAATGCAAAGCTCCATTACGATATCTTTCGCTAGGCCATGATGCACCACACCATCTTCCTTTCCTGTGTAAATTTTCCCATTCAAGGCATACCCACTGTCAGCCTCGCACAGCCAGAAAATTTTTATTCCATATTTTCTGGGTTTGGATGGCATGTACATCCGTCCTGGAGCTTTCCCTCTAAACCCAACGAGCTGCTCATCGACTGTCAAGATGTCAGCAGGACAGTAGAATTTCCTCAAATTTTCCATCAATAAACTCCAAATCTCACTCACTGCGGATAATCGATCGGTCCTATCACGAGACCGAAAATTATCAAAGCGAGCACAACGTAAGAAGGTAAATCGCATTTGTGACATGAAGGCCTTGTAGAAAGGTTTTGCTTCTTTGTCCCATAAATCATCCAGCGCTGTATAATTGTCTCTGTCGGAACCTGCATGAATGATGATGCCCAAGCAAGCATTTATCTCATCTATGGAGAACATAGACATCCAGCCATAGATTCGCCTTACATTGCAACGGATATCATTGACCTTTCTATTTGTATAACGCTGAATAATGTGAAGAATATCGTCGGAGAAGAACAGTTTGAAAGCCTCCATTATCGATTGTGGATGCGCCAAGCTCCGAGGCTGGAAACTGACGGTATTCCTGTCTCTTCTCCTGTTTAGATAGGGCTCAGATGAATAGCTAACGTCGCGACAATGAAAATCTACCACATCTGAAACCTCGTCATAGTCGTTATCACTTTCCGAAGCGTCTTGTACAATTTCTATGTCGCCATCGTCTGAAATTTCATCGCCAGACGAGTTTTCTACTGCAGGATCGTCAACATCATCGTATTCCTCATCCTGTTCTTCAACAATATCTTCGAATAATAACTCGTCAGGCTGATCTAATATTCGTCGTGAGGCTTGTTCAGCTGTAATACGTCTAGGTCGCGCTGCCATCTCTAACAAAATAAACCTCGTAATTACTGTAGTAGACACGGAACAAGTGAATTCGCTTCGATATCATTCATCTGACTCATCATCGGGACGTTGAATTGACCTTGACACTTCATAAATGGACAACAATAAGTTCCCTCGCACGCATTTTAAGTTTGCTACATCTGTCAGCCACTGCATGAACCACAGAATTAGACAATCAGCGCCATGTACAGATTGTTTCATAAAAAATGGATCACCCTTAAACATCGCCTTAACTTCAACTTTGTCTAACTCCGCCAAACTTGAACGAATTTCTCTGAAATTTGGAAGATATGTCAGTTGTGCTTACTAATATCATTGTTGGAAATTTCAAGCATGAATATTGAGTTGTTTTCCTGTTATAGATAAAAAAAGTAGTAGATAATTTGATCTTCATTTAGCAATGTTACACAAAATCATACGTCACTCTTATAAAATTACATATGTTTCCTTTGTTATGCAATATGTTGTTCTAAAAGCTAAAAGCTATCAAGCAAAACAAAAATAAAGAAAATCGGTCAATCAGAGCCAGTATAGCACCATTATTCATCAACAATAATGTAACTGCTACAAGCTACATGTGATTAACTGGACTTCATGTTCCATAGCTTCCTGACTTCGTTGCGGTGGTGTTGGCAGCACTCCTGATTGCTTTCAGCTAGAAATCTATCTCTTACCGGTTGAAAACAATACAAAGCACAAATGAACAATAACGAGATCGCATTCACAAAAGGCAAAGTGTCAGCCTTGCTAGAACTAGGGTCATGACTAGGAGACTATGAGTCATTGTCACTGGCGAAATCAATAGGATCGGGTTGTCTGGTCTGATGAGGCATCAGTCCGTCTGAAGGATAGTGATGGTCGATCGAGATTATGGATAAAATCTGATCAGGAAATTCCGAGACATTTACATCGTCCCCGGGTACAAGGTGGTGCGACTCTACTGATTTGGGCTGGCATTTGGACCAATGGCCGCTCTGAACTTCACACACAGCAAGGAACCATGAATTCTGAACGCTATGTGAATGTTTTACGAATGAACATTGGCCAAATGACATATCAACTTGGTGATCCATCGACTTGGTAATGATAATGCTACGTGTCACAGGAGTAGTAGAGTCAACTTATGCAAGTCTCAATTAGGGCTTAGGACATTATCTTGGCCAGCTCGTTCTCATGATAGAGAATCCTATAGAAAATGTATGGAGTATTCTAAAACGCAACGTTCGTCGTTCACTGCTACCTACAGATGGCGTATCACAACTTACGTCACTGTTAAAAAGAGAGTGGAGAAAGTTAGATCAGTCAAAAATCAACGATATCATCGAATCCATGCCTAGACAAATTGGTCATGTCATTGACAATAAGGGTAGGGCCACAAAATATTAGCTTCTTAAGAACCGTTACTGTATCATAGCTTATCAGATTATATAAGGACATTTAAATATATATGGGACATGAAATAACATGAAAAATGCTTTCTGTATCATACTTATGTTTTATTTAGTCAAATTTTAGGATGATCCACTTTTTATGAAACGGACTGTAGTTCGCGCACGATCTAATTCTGTGGCATGAGCAGCTTGCTACCGGTCACACGCATTTTGCTTCTCCCGACAGTGCCGCGACCCTAACTTTAGTGTGTCCATTTATATGTACATAGACAATCCTTTCCAGTGATTTATGCATCCATTATCACTGTTGCAAATTGTAACGCATATAGGGATGAGGTAGTAAAAAATACAAAATTGTACTATAATCATTTGACTATCACGTCTGCATCACATTATTGGAAATATACTTTCAAACATCGTCATGGCGTTACGTAACGAAAAATAAAAAACTCGTTTAGAAATAAGAATGTTAAGTTCTGTTGTTACAAAATGTAACGTCATATAAGGATAAGTTTGAGCCATTCTAAGTGATGTTGATGAGCACTTGGTGGAAGAAAAACGCAGCATCCACTGCTGCCAAAATGTGTGCCTAAATTAATAAAGTCTGAGGACATCTTTTTATTCTATTCCCAGGCGAACTAGCACTCTGCAGTCTTTATGATTAGCAAATCTGCACATATGCTGTACATAAAAATGAAATAGGGGTCTACTAAGCTTGACAGAAGTATATATATAATTCGTATAAATCGTATCTATGTGGCATTTGCGTGCTATTGTTTGAAATAAAGCATTCCTGCGGTGTGGAGAAACTCCCATAGAGATTTACTGTTGCATGGAAATGAACAATCGCGAGACAATGCAACTCTGTCTAGTTCTACATGATCGCATGTACGGTCATCCCGCATTGCAATGATCCCAAATGTTAAAAGACTGAATAAGAAACACTATCTTTACCTCATCAAGCAAATTTCGTTGAGAAGTATAACAATTGGTTATGCATGAGAAGTCACATTGCAAAATAATCGCGAGATTCCTTGTCATTCAAGAATTGCGCCAGGGGCGAATCCAGAATTTTCGAAGGGGAGGGGTCCAAACATCGGGGGGCTCACACATATATCCATAGAGGCGCATCGGCCAGTACCGCAAGGCAAGACTTTGCTGTAATGAACACATCACTTAAACAAGGTGACAGATTTAAAAAGGTTTGTGGTAAATTTTTGTATTTATTTTTCCGTAATTTTTATTTTGTATTTGATATTTTCGTAATTTAGTTTTCGCAAATTTAGAATTTTCGTATTCACATATTTCTAATAAACCTTTCGTACCAGAGAGTAAGGAGAAGCTCTCTGTTTCGTAGGCCTACTTTTGAGTAAATAATAATAGCTTAATTATTCAAAATATGGGACACATTGATTCTCTATCAATAATCTGAAAATAAAACACATAGTGTCAGTTTTTTTATAAAATTATAAAAATATTTTAAAAATATACACTTTTCGTTGGTGTAACTGCAAATTTTAACATAGAAATTTCAGGAAAATTGTTGATATACTTTAACGAAAAGTGTCTGTTTGTACACTTTACTTCATCCTCTGTCACTGAATGATAACTCATTTGAAAGATCATGATCTGTAGATGATTTCTATAATAACCAGTTCAACAAAATACCAATTTGTGTAACTTTTATGAGCAAAAATTCGAAAAAATGGAGTCAACACCTTAAATGTCACAATTTTACCATTGGAAATACATAGGATTGTGCTATCCTCTCTATTTCTGAAAAGCAAATGATCTGATCCGGCAGACGCGAAGTTTTGCAGTAGGTTAGAGGTGTACTATGCTATGTGAAAGTTTTATGTACTACCTCGTTCCCTGCACAACTTCACGCTAGCTCCCGGACTAAGAGCACTGAAGGATCGTTCTGCTTCAGCACTGCCAATTGGTAGCGTCTATCCGATGATTAACAATTTCCTGATGTTGGGGAACTGATCACCATCAGTAGCATGGAGTGCAGCTAGAAGATTTTCTGGTTTACTTGGGTCATTTTGCCACCTAGACAACCAATCTTTCAATTTGGAAAAGAGCGCAGTTGGTGTAGGCAGATCACTTTCCCAAAACAACAGCGTTTGACGCAGTTCATATAGATTCTCTTCAAGTACGATATTATTCGGGAGGAGTTTCAAGAGTGATGAACCAACATGATCTCCAAACCTGGTCTCCATTTCCATTATAAGGTGATCAAGAAATGGAATGGCCACCGACTTCCTAAAGTAATCTTCAGGCGAATTGCTGGGTGGATTTGCACGGTTCATCTGTCGGCCGGCAAGCCGAGGCATGTTTAGCTCCACACTTAAGGTCTTCGCCAGATCTTCAGCTTCACTGTACCAATCAGCAAACTCAACGTCAATTTCAATTCTGACATTTCTTAACTTGCTGATAGTGCCATCGATCATCATGTACGCCTGGTAAATATCCATATCTCGCTTCTGCAACTTCGACGCAATGCTTTTTAAGAAATTGGATAACGTTCTTGGTGATACAGAATGTTACCATAATTTCTGTAGACTTCATGGATGCGAGAAGGCCCTGCCCTCGAGTACGTGCATCTTGATCCCAGGCCCATTCCTCCTCAACTTCGTCAATGCCATTCCCTTCATCCATTTCCTCGCTGTTGGGCAACGTGTAAACGTCACAATACTCATTTGGGTAGAGCAGTGAAATGACGATCACTCGATACATTTCGGCGAATGTTTCAAATCACGTGTGTCGCTCCACCCATTGTGTCTTGCAGAGTCCTTTCAGTTTATTCACTTTCCCCGTTCCGTAGATTCTTATGACACGCTCAAGCAAACGCTGACGCTTAGGGGACAGGTCGAAGAAGAGAAAGATTGAATTTAGAAGGTCGACCGTGTTACGGATTGCTGGTAGACTACATGATTTCATTATAGCGAGATTTAGCAAATGGCTGCTGCAGTGCATGTACAAAACTTGAGGAACGGTTTGCTTTATGAGTGCTTGAGCCCCCTTCACTTTTCCTGACATGTTGCTTCCTCCATCGTAGGCTTGTCCTCGGGCCTTCTTGATGTCGATGCCATGTTGTGCTAAGCAATTCTTGATCGCCTGAGACACCTTCTCACCAGTGGTGCGTTCAAGGTAAACGAAGTCTACGAAGACCTCTTTAATTGTTGGCGATGATGGATCACTTTCTGAATCAACGAATCGCAAGCAAACACTGAGGATCTCCTGGTTAGCATATTTATCCGTAACCTCGTCGGCGATTATGGTGCATTTCTGGCAGCTTCTTGGAGATGTTGCTTGAGCTTCTCATCGTACTCGGAGATCAGATCCAATATTGCAAGAAAATTGCCTTTGTTCGAAGAGGTGCTGGAGGAGTCATCGCGATGACCTCTTAGAGGAAGATTCTGCTTTCCACACAGAATAATTGATCGTACGATGCACCCAAGCGCATGGAAGTTTCTGTCGTAAAGTTGCTTCTTCGTCTCTGAAATCAGATATGGTATTGTCTCTGTGGGATTGGTGATTGCTCTCACGCAAGCAGCACCTTTACTCATGGCATCCTTATGGTATTGGAGCTTGCTATGATTCTCTAAGTGCCCATTTTTCCCATGGCCTTCGACAATTGTATGACTGTAGACTAACCATGGATAGTGCTTACACCAGGATATTTGGAACTTCAGTACTTTGTTCTGTTTGTCATTGCCTTTGCAAACAGACTGAGTTAGCAAGGGTGTTGATGAGTCTGGAACAAAATGATTCCTCAACAAATTCACTTTGTCAGAAATTGTCAAGTCTTTCAACAGAATCTTCTGACTATACTATGTCTCCTTAACATCAAATGGAGGACACAAGTTTTCAGGATCCACAGAAGTGCCGACTGGAGACGCAGAGGTGTCGACTGGAGACGCAGAGGTGTCGACTGGAGGCACACAGGTGTCGACTGGATCCACAGAAGTGCCGACTGGAGACGCAGAGGTGTCGACTGGAGGCACACAGGTGTCGACTGGAGTCGCAGAGGTGTCGACTGGAGGCACACAGGTGTCGACTGGAGTCGCAGAGGTGTCGACTGGATGCACAGAGGTGTCGACTGGAGACGCAGAGGTGTCGACTGGAGGCGCAGAGGTGTCGACTGGAGGCACACAGGTGTCGACTGGAGTCGCAGAGGTGTCGACTGGAGGCACACAGGTGTCGACTGGAGGCACACAGGTGTCGACTGGAGTCGCAGAGGTGTCGACTGGAGGCACACAGGTGTCGACTGGAGTCGCAGAGGTGTCGACTGGAGGCACACAGGTGTCGACTGGAGTCGCAGAGGTGTCGACTGGATGCACAGAGGTGTCGACTGGAGACGCAGAAGTGCTAAAAAAGTGGTCCAACTTTCCACAGCTTTTAGCACTCTCAGCAAGCAGTTTTCTCGTCTTTGCATTTCTATTCTCGTAACCACTTAACTTCCGCTTCTTGGGAGGCATCTAAAATTTAAAAAAACATTTCAGTTGCATTCTTTCAACATCTTGTAAACAGAAAAACGAACGGATATTCTGATGCACATAGTAAATTAAATAATAATTATTTATACGATATTTGTGAAATAATACGCTGGTCGTTCCTGTTCACGCGCACTTTACTAAATACACGCTCGGGGCCAGCGTTCGAGTGTGGTATAATTAGCACTTATCTCGCAATCTGACTCAACTTGGCTCAATAGAATAATCTGATTAATAAAAATTCATTTAACAACTCTTCAGTACATATTTACACTATATACTAGCCTAATTAATCAATAATAATGATTAAATAATTAAAATTAAAGTGGCCCGGTTTTTATCAACAGCACTGTACATGTACAATAAAACTAATGCTTAATTACTTCGTTTTGTTTCTTGACGTAGTTGAAATACTGTATGAGTTGGTACATTGATAAAGAAAAAACATAAACATTATAAAAAAGTCTTCTATTTCACAAAACTTGCGCATAGAATGCTGATACAATGAATGGTAACACGATTATAGAGACTATAGCATAAAATTGACCGTTTTCACGCATATGTACGTCAGCGTGTAAGCATATGTAGCTTGCATTCACATCTTAACTTTTAAGATCTTGAGAAATCAATGACTAAAATATATTTTGACATCTATTACGCCATTTATCAAGAGATGAATTTGACATAAAAAATCTATACAATTGTGGCCATTTTTACACGACAATTTTTAAATATACATGTATATGTAAAACTCTTAGCCGTAATAGTAACACAGCTGTATCAACACACTTATTTTTCATAGCACGGCATGCCATGTAGGCTTATAGGCTTACTTTTACCCGTTGTAAGTCTACGTTGAATAGGCTTGGCAGCTATTCCATAGTTACATTTTAATCGTCTGAAGAAACGTATAAAGGTCCTGGATGTTTAAAGTTGCTCAAAATGTAATTTCTTCCGAAGCTCTCAATTCCTTCATAAGCTGCTTACAAGTATAAAATGGAATAGTAACGTAGAAATATAGTTCAAGAAATATAACGTTCAAGTTATTTGCCGTTGCTGTAACTTCATAGATCTGCTTCAAAAATCCACACTGACCAAGACGATAGCAAGTGAATGATAACCACTTTATGGCAACTGTCCCAGAATTTCGACGAAAATGAAAACGAAGATAGAATGACACTGAGGGTGCGATTAAGTCAAAATGCTTTATAGATTAGCACATATAATTTCGACGGCTGCTGTACACGACGCCACGATCTTCACGCTCACAGAAATGAAAATCGCTTTCCGTTCACGTCAACTTTATTCAATCTGAACTACTGAGTCATAGTAAGTTCGTTCTCTACTGTAACGTCACATCGATTCCTTCATTGTTGACTACTTCAATAAGAATCGGCAAATAGAGAGATCGATGTGTAAATGCGACATTTAAGCTCTATTCAAATGAAAATGTCTCTAAGGAAATTCAGTAGACTGAAATCACTTTTGCAGGGCCAAACTTAAAACAAATATCGCTGAAAATTAATGACAATTTCGTGTGTAATTGAAGTAAAGGGGAGTTGCCGTGTGTATTGTTAGTTTCATTCGTGTGACCGTGTGCAGCAGGGCCAAACCGTGTGACACACGAGTAAACTGTGTGAGTTGGCAACCCTGCGAAACAGCAACTGGGGCGCCCTAGAGAGGGTGGATGAAACAGTAGCTGGGGCGCCCTAGAGAGATGAAACAGTAGCTGGGGCGCCCGAGAGAGAGTAGATGAAACAGTAACTGGAGCGCTCTGGAGAGAGTAGATGAAACAGTAACTAGGGCGGCCTAGGGAGAGAGAGTGACTGAAACAGAAACTGGGGTGCCCTAGAGAGGGTGGATTAAACAGTAACTGGGGCGCTAGAAACGCCAGAATGTCCAAGTGGGGAATTGCAAGGCACTTATAATCTTTCTTAGCCACAAACACATAATATAAAAAAACAAGGCGCCTATCCTATGAAAAGGGCGCCAGTACATACCAAACGGGGGGGTCCGGACCCCCAGGACCCCCCTCTGGATCCGCTACTGGCGCGATTGATTCCGTCGCACGATTAATCGAGCGGAATCGATTAACTGCTCCCGTCACTGGCATGAGGTCAAATTTTCCTTGAACTTCTAAATTCAATCGAACTAACCCAACTATCGACTGGTTCGATGATGTACCTATCACTCAATTTGTTCAAAGTTTTCTCTATTTTCTTGATAGCACTGGTCTACATTTCTAAGCTACTGGAGCAATCGATTGATCAATGTGTAATTTCAATTGAAAATTCTTCGAAGAATTTTGTTTCAATAGAATTGACTTTGAACTCCATGAACTTCGGTTCCCGACATGAGACTGAACTTAATATTGATTTGTCCGCTGCTTCGAAAACCACGAAAGTTGCCTTAACGTGTCTTTCTCCTTGGATGACTTCTGTTACGAATTTTCCAATGATTGGGAAGCCGGTTTGATGATCATCTGTTGACTTTCCACGGCTTGAATATTTTGCTTTTTCAAATGCTCTAACGAACATTTGTCAACTACGCTGCAAGGAGCCCCTGATTCTAAAAGCATTTCGAGATTTACTCTTCCTGTATGATCGGTGCCTCTTGACTGAGCAAACGCGAACTGCTGCTCCGAGTCTTCGACTTACTCTTTCACATGGTTGATATTGTTTTTGTTTGCAACACTGCGTAGTGACCTTTGTTCTTGTATTTCTTGCTGGGAATGAAATGCTGTCGACAAAATGATCTGTTTCGTACCAGCGATAGCATTTCCCTGGATTCTGCTACGTTTTACCTTAATTCTGTATCTGGTTTACCTTCGATTACGGAGTACGCATAGTCCTTACCGGACTTCGACTGCGACTTGACACTCCGAAACGGTGGCCTTCCTCTCGATTGAAACTAATTTGACGGTTTTATTCTTCCAGAACTTCTCTGACCGCGTTGGTCTTGCCTATGTTGACTGGAATTCAGTTTGTGCTAGTATTGAACAGTTCCTCAGCTCAACCTGTTTCGATGGCTTGCCATCTGGATCACTTATTCCAAATCCGTATCATCACCTTTTTCCAAGATTCTCCGCCTCTACTCCTCATCCTTATATCCATGGATAAATTGCTCTCCAACATTTTCCCCCGCTTCACTGTCAAAATCACACTTGTTTGCTCGGATTCTCAATTTCGTCAGAAATGTTGGATATCCACTGATTCGCTATCCTAGTTTCAATTTTAATACACTATATTTGTATGAGATGGAAAAAGTACAAATGATGCTGAAGCGTCAGATCTTGCTCAGATCTGATTTATATGGAGCACGATAGTGTTGCGTTTCAGAGTTGGAACCGGTACCGGCTTGCTTGACCGGTTTTTTGTAAAAAACTTCAATGATAAACAATGCACTCAAATACAAATACATAAATCACTATCAAGGATCAAAGTTTCCCACTATGATTGAATTTATGCTTTTTTTATTATCATATTTACTTTTTAACAGTAAAATATTTTATGACGTAGGGTAAACTCGGCTAATATGAACAGTACTTGGGGTAATATGGACATCAGTTTAAACCTCAATAATGGATACAATTCGATGCATTTAGACATCTTATGTGTTTTTACATACACAGTTTGATGAAATAAATGATCAAAAATATACAGTATATTTCCAATAACTTGATATTAAGAATAATGAACTACAAATATCAAAGCAATCACTTGTTCCACGTGAATACACAAATGAAAAACAATCTATAACTTCGATGAAGCATTTATGAAATCGATGAATAAGCAATAAACATTTGTGTTACAACAGAGTCAAATATTATCATGAGTTCAAGAGTCCAATCACGCGATCCATACAGGTCATGCAGAAAAATACACCGGCTGTGCATTTTCCACAATCTTCATGGGTCCACGCTCTGCACTCCATGCATTGAAGCCATTCACGATTTTTGCTTTCAGAATAAGTGACACCACACTCCCTGCACAACCATTGTCTTTTCACCGCTACTGATTTTGAATTCAACGGTTTGCTATTTTGGTGATACTTGTTCGAACCTAATAGGCTAAGTTTTGGTTTATTCATCCGCTCAAAGGCAGCTAATGCTGCCTTCCTATTGTAGTTTATGCTAGGCACTAGTTCACCGAATGAGACACTTGATGATTTTGGAAATCTATCAGTAGGATTACTACTACTACAGGGAATATTTGTGCAGTCACCCACGCCACTAGATGACTCACCAATACATAAGTAAGAACTCCCATTTTCAAACACGATGCTATCATTGGGGTCTACCGATGATCTCCTTTTTTCGCTAGCCTCCTCATTATTTTCAATCACCTCACTAATGACTGAGGTTTCAATCAAAGGAACCGGGACATTTTCCAGTTCTTCATCAGATTGATCAAACCTCTCACTATTAGATATGGTATCTGAAGTTTCTTGAATAGAGCCATTGTTTCTGTTCGTGTCTTCCAACAGTGATGTGGATATCAAGAATACATTTTCTGAAATCACGCCCATGTCAAGTGGACACAGTCCCGATTTCTTGAATCCAGTCAATGCATTTTTTGGAGTAACAGCTACTTTCCATGCATCCGAAAAAAGCTTCCCGAACTCTGGCCTGGAAATGACTGCTCCTGGATTTGAAATCATAAATTGACGGCATCTTTCACGCCATGATATTTTAAATGTGCCAAAGACGCCAACGTCGAGGGGTTGAAGGTAATGTGATGTATGGGAGGGAAACGCAATGAGTTCTACGTTATGAGAGACTGCCTCTTTGAACAATTCTACGCTTTCATGGCTTCTATGGCCATCCATGAACAAAATGACTTTTTCCTCGCAGCTTCTTACAGATTTTAAGAACTGCAGAAAGTACCTGAACCAAAGAAGAAAAATGTCCTCGTCAATCCAACCTGACTTGGACATAGCAACAATAGTCCCAGTTGGTAGAGACCCTAGTGCCTCTGGATTCGGCTTTCTCTTGCCTTTAAGTATTACCATTGGTGGTACAAAACTGCCATCTGCACTGCAGCATGCTACAATCGTATTATTTGATCCTCTCTCTGCTGTAGTTAGTGCCTGTACTGATCTAGTGCCTTTCATTGTAATAACTTTCCCTCCCTGAGGAACAATTTTCACGCCAGTTTCATCTACATTAAAAAGCCTACTCGGAACATCCTTCAAATTGTTAAAAGAGAGTAGTTCATCTACTCGTGAGAAGAATTCCTGAATTCTCGATTTTTCCATTCCAAGAGCCCTGGCTCGACTTAAGTTCTCTGGTATTCTTAAACACAGTTCGGGATGGCGGCGTCGGAAGGAGCACCACCAATCCCAACCAGCCCTCTGTGTATCATCATCGAAATTATTTGGAATTTGATTAATTCTGCATTAGCTGTAAACAATTTGTCTCGCGTTCTCAACACTAAGAGGAAAACCTCGCTTCTGCCTATCTATCATCATATCAGATTTTTGTGAATCGCTGAGAGTAGTTGGCCGTCCCAATTTTTGTCTTTGCTGTAGAACCATTCAGCCACAGGCGACGGAGAGTTGATCGGGGTACTGCATGCCGCTTAGCGATTTTCAACAAATGTATTTTTCTAGGCGTACCAACGTGTGATTTTGAAAATCACACTTTTAGTTTTCTTCGTCCAGATTTGTCTGCAAGACCGCTGCATAAACTCTGTTCACTGACTTGGATTCTGACGTTATATCAGGCATCATGAAGCTTGCTGCGATTAGTTTGGTTGAAATCTTGTTTCATACGATGCCGCCAAAGAGACTAACTGCCGAAGTTGCACTGTCAACAATTTTGGAAAAAGAGAGCGGAGGAGACAATGGTAGTGGTGAAGACATGTCAGATGAAAATGAACCACCAGTGCTTATAGATCCTGTTCAAGACGAGGAGAGCGAAGACGCTAGCGATGAAGAACCAAGTGATGAAGATGGATTAAAAGACAAAGATGGTCAAATATGGAGTGCAAACCCATCACATTCAAGTCGTCGTGGGTCAGAAAACATATTTCGAGGTCGAGTCGGTCCTACGCCTTCTGCCTTCAAAACCACAATTCTTGAGACGTGGCAATTGTTCTTTCCAGAGTCTCTGTTACAAAAAATATTGGATTTTACTCAAGAAAAGGCTGATAAACTTGGAAAGGACGTGACATTCAGACTATCAGAGTTGAAGGTATTCATCGGAGTTATGTACTACCGTGGCTTACAGAAGGACTGCAAAATACCCATTACAGATTTATGGCAACGGAGTTCAAATGCCTTCTATCGTGCATCAATGCCGAGAAATAGATTCTCAATGTGGTTGGAATTGATTTCCTTTGATAATAAAGAAGACCGCAAAGACAGAGCTGTATACGATACCTACGCTGCATTCCGAGAAGTCTGGGAGGAATTCAATTGCAACTTGTCCGCACATTATGATCCAAGTCCTTTTATCGTTATCGATGAGCAGCTGGTCACCAATCGTTGTCGTTCTCCACACCGTACTTATAATCCAATGAAACCTGGTCAGATGGTGCGTGGCTGCAGAGAATCGATACTTCTGCAATGACAGTCCTTTGACCAAGAGGCCAAGAGACCCAACAAGTGCAGTTGAACACAAACAGGCGAATACAGTGCGACAATTGACGATGGCCCTATTACGTCCATACCTTGGTACTGGCAGGAATGTAACTGGAGATCGCTATTTCTCAAGTTACAAAGTCGTCAAAGAGCTACTCCAAGAGCATTCAACTACGTATGTTGGAACTCTAATGGCCAATAAGAGAGAAATACCTCCCAAATTGAAGAAGAAGATGAATCCTGAAGACTCAGAGTTTGTTTTTGGAGCACCTAATGTGCTCCACGCTTTGTGTTTTGGAGCACGCTTTGTGCGTATTAAGCCAAACCATCAAAGTCTATATTCATTATCTCATCTCAACATCATGACAAAGTTATTTCGGGAGAAGAACTCAAGCGGAAACCTGAAATAATCCTTGAATACAATCGGACGGAAGGTGGTGTCGATACGTTGGACCAAATGTGTCGAAATTACTCTACACGAATTATGACTCGCAGATGGACACTTGTACATTTCCAGAATCTGTTGGACATTGCAGCAATCAATACTTTGACTATTTTTGAGGCGTTTCACCCCGGATGGTCAGGAAAGCGTGGCAACCACTTTCGCCGATTCTTCCTTCAAAAATTGTCGCTGGAGCTTGTTTCCGAATACATAACTTATCGGCTAGCAAATTCAAATGGAATACACAGTGATGTCATCTCTGCCATGAGATTATTCGTAACCGATGTCCCTTCATATTCAACTCTGCCAGACGGACGCTTTGTCAATCGGTGTGCTCTTTGCAGGTCATCAGGGAAATTGCAGCGGCAGTGTAATTCGACCAAGGTCCAGTGTCAACTATGTGATCGCCCAGTTTGTGGCAAGCATAGTCAATCTGTTGGCTATGTTCGTGATGATTGCTGCGCTGACTGAAGCAAAATTATTTACATGTATATTTATACAACGAATAAAAGCTGTATGACTTTCTGAAATAAAAAATATATTCACCTATTAAACAATAGCTTTTGGTCTTACATTGAAATATATTCATCGAAATAAGATGTTTTCATTGAACATGCAAAATATTGAACATAGTAATTTTTGACAATTTGTCTAAAAGATAAATGAATAAATAGAACATAATAATTAGCAAAAACGTATTTCTTACTTTGCTGAACAATTTTATTTGTTTCTATGACAAAACGAGTAAAATAAAGGTGTGATTTTAAAAATCACACCTTGGTATGCCTAAGGTTGGTTGGGAGCTTGGTACGCCTAGGGTTAACGAAAGAAAGAAGATTAGATAGTGACTATGGTCAAAAGTTGTAGTTATGTGTGCTTACCCAGAGCAGTGATTTTTGTGTCACATTTATAGTTGCGGAATTCCACATTAGCGTCCATCATAGCACTTTTCATACTAGATTCATACCAGGTCTGTCGTTTTCGACCCATCTAAAATAGAATATATTGGGTAGATCAATATGACTCTGTCCGGACCAGAAAAAAAGTGGCGGATTGCACGAACTGGCGGATTAGGCGAAGGCGGATTAGGCAAATCCTACTATGACTTTTCATTACAAACAAAATAAAGAATGCAATCAGAAACTCTGAGTACTTCATTTTCTACATGTGTAGCCTATGACACTGATAACTCTTAATTAGACATGATACAATAGGAATATGTACATGTGGCATGTGCAGGTTATGATCCTACATAGGCCTGGTTGTATATTGATTCTTTTCCGTAATAGGCCTAATTGTAATATAGACCAAATTACGAGTCTATCATACATTATATGATTATGTGGTATGATACTATTTAGCCAAGAATACTGGAAGTTATCATAGTTATTCTTTCAAGAAGAGAATTACTTTCACTTGTTCAGGTTGCTCATATTGAACTACGTAGCTATATCGAACTATGCTCAACTGCAATCAAGGCGCGTAACGCACTATTCTGTATTTCTTTCATGACTGCAATGTCTACTTGCTTGTTTACAAGCGTGATTTATTACTGTTCATATTATCCTGATATAGTGTCCATATTTCCCAAGTACTGTGTTCTTATTACCCTGGTGAACTGTTCATATTACCCAGTGAACGTATTTTGTGTTTACAAGAGAATAAGATCAAATTTTCTACAGATCTATCACAGGGACGTAGCCAGAATTTTCAAAGGGGGGGAGCGGTGGAACTCTGGAATGTAGGCTAGGTCTGGTGAATCGGTTTTAACAGTAGCTATCTGGGGTACAGGCTATCTGGGGGGGGGGGCTGGAGTAGGCCTATGCCTGCTGAGATAGTGCGTGAACTTCATAAGCTGCAATCCTATAAATGTATTAGCAATAGACTACAACAAGTAAATAATTTGAATATCTTTTGAAAGCTACGGTCTGATGAAGTCAAAAGCAAACAATAATAGAAGATGTGCAAGAATAGCTGAAGAAAAAAGCAAATTAGTTAGTTCCTTTTACCCTGAAAAACTCCTTCTATGCATGTACAGAGTTATTTTATCGGATGGCCTCTTCCATATAAAAAGTAAAATTGAATATTATTTCAGCTACTTGTATACCTTGATGTAGCCTGAGTAGTCTGATTGATCTGTTTAAATTCTGACATGTCATATAAATATATTTCCTATATTATCTCTAACCAGATCTGCTTGAATTCAGAACAATCTTGTTATGATAAACAACAATTCTATTTAGTTGACAAAGATAATTAACAAAGACACTCATGATGTAGACGCGAACATTTTAGTAGTGCCTTGACCAAGCATAAAAGAAGATCAATGCTTCAGGGAAGTTGATTAAGAATCATATAAATATCTTATCAGTTTACCGAACATCATAGAGCGTTTTAGTTTAAATCAGGGTCTAGGCAGGTTTAAATAGGGTTTAGACAGGTTTCGACATGAAGCGTGATTCGATCGTACAAAATGTAATTCGTTCGATCGATAATTAATCGATTGTTGTATGAAATACGCACTATTTGTGTTTCTTATTATCATTTTCGTGATCAGCATCAAAAACTGACCTAGAAAAGTGGCTTTGGAACTTAATATTGTTAAACTTTTTGTTTCCCATCGAAATCGTAACCTTTATAATGGAAACGCCCAAATGTCTATCTGATAGTTTGTTTAATTATCATTTATTTGATAAAATCTACTTAATTATCATTTGACGCGCCCGCCTGTCTTCAATTAAAAATTAACCGTGATTTTATTTCAGGATAATATTTCGCCGATCCGGCCGCTTCATGCGACATTTAATTAGCTTTTCAAACCATGCCTTGATTACCTATTATGATTCCTTGTGAATTTAATCCATTAAACTAGATGTAATGCATATTGTGTTAGACAGAATTTTGTATACCGACTATATAATTTTGCGTATAAATATAACAAAATGAAAAAATAAATAGCATAAAACCTTATATTAACCATATTAACTATATATATTAAACCATATATATAGCCTTGAAAGTTTAAAACTTCGGCCTAAATTGTTCATTCTACTATTAGGCTACATGTATTAGAAATATAAAGATATCGGAATCATATTATGCATAAGCATTATTTAATGATTGCTTCTTACGATCGTTGTATCTACATTTTATTATCATCTTATGTGAGATTGTCGATTCCATTTATGTTTAGGAATTAGGACACATTGAAATAACTATTCATCGTGGTTGTAGTCTTTTTGTACAGTGTTTTGGAACACCATTAATCATTTACTGTAAGTTCATTGCTAGAGTCAGGGATAGTTTAATTATATTTTGAGTACTTTTATTAAGTCAATGATTGCCTATTGATTCAGTCAATGATGCAAGCAATTCAATGTTTTCATTGCAACCCAAGTTTAGTTGAATGACCGACAAAAAATTGTTGAACATTCCAATTCATAAGAGACCCAAGATTAGACACAACCTTGATGTCGGTCTAAAACCACTTTAAATATATTGGTTCTTGGTGATGGATGATAAAGGACAGAGCTATGAGAAATTATAATTTCAACTAAAGGGGCAGTTGAAAAATTGTCATATTTCTGATATGAATGATTACTCTGTAGTGTCGCTAAGAAACAGAGGACTAATTAGATGACATATGAAGATGTCAAGGAAATGGCTCCCCTCAGCATCCAAGACATTCTTGGTGCTTCCTTGACTTTTAGAAGTTTCATGCAAATTTGAGAGCGTGAGAACTATGGACATTAACCTTTTAAGTACGGTACCAGACATTTGTAAGTATGTATAGCTGTGTCTTATCTGATCCTAAAGATGTAATGAACGTTGTGCAACTATTTATGGCAGGCTATAATATGGGCCATACTACTGAATCGTCGATACCTATTGCGATGCATCACGTAGTAAGCAAACGACGCAAGACAAGAGCACATCATCACAGGAGTCAACGACTCGGACTGACGCTGCAATGCCGGTTGCCGTTGAACGCCAGTGAATCGATTAGTCTCATTCATCTTTATTATTCGAGATGTGTGAATGAATAGTATGTGTCGATGAACAGAAGCAATGTCAATGCTGCAGTCAGCCAGACGCATCGAAAACTTCACGGCTTGTCTTTTTGTCGTATCGTAGAGTCAGAACTCAGAGACACGAGTGCTACAGACGACCTCAAGTTCATATTTCTGGTGATTTGTACTGCTTGCTAAGCTGCTATAAGTTTGACTGTGATGGTGTAGTTGATAGAGGTCCCTCTCAAAGCCTCTTGGCCAAGGCTCTGTATCCACTGACAATATTCATGTGCATCAAGAAGAAGTTGTTTGAGTACTTCGGCTTGAAAAATGCAATTGTAAAGTAAAAGAAAACTCGTAAAGGGATGTTCCTTCACCCTTTGAATGGAGCGCTCCCAACCAAAGAATAAAATTGAGCAGAGCGCCTCTGACCCACAAATGGAGAAAAAAGGTGTGCTTTCAATCCAATGAATACAATGGGTCACCATTACTCGACAAGTATGCACTCTAGAAAGGGAGGAGGAGAAACGGTCTCTTGGAATTGAAACTTCTACAATGGCTTCTGTCATAAAGAATTCATAAATTTGAATTTCATGATTGATAATTTCGCTCCGTTATACTTGCATTTGATTTGCATTAAGATGTTCCAATCCTCATCCTTTTTTCACTACTCGACCAAAGGGGGGCAACGCCGCTCCCACCGCTCCCCCCTGGCTGCGTCCCTGATATATCATGACATACAATATAGAAACAATTTGCATTCTTTTGATATGATTTGCAAGATAAATCTGACTCACCTTCACTTCTGAACCGTCAGATGAAAATACGCTTTCAGTCACATTGTTAACGCGATTTTGCTGACACAGCAGGTTGGCAATCAAAGTTTTCGTGGAAACGCCCAATAGCCAATCAAAAGTGAGATTGAGATGGCCAATGTGTGAACTGACGTCATCTCTAATATCCAACGAAGATAAATTGAGTAAGACCTGGGTTTTTTTAAAGTTTTCAGACCACATGCACACTGGCATGTTGGGCTCAAAATCAACATGCCAATTCATAAATTAACATGCCATTGCCAGCACAAAGTATTGCAATTTCTCTTATACGCACGTAAAAGTACAAACTTGGCTTCTTTTACTTACGCAATAAGTACGCTCTTAACTCAAATCGGCTTATAGAAGAGGCCGGACGAATATGAGTATCAGAGCAATATGAGCAGTTTTCACTATCAAATACACATTTCTGAAGCATGCAAAAGACGAAAACTGGCGCAGTACGGTGGCGAAATTACTGAGCCGTGCAGAGGAGTACCCAATATTTCGATTATCGGAAACGCAGTATTGCTATTTTGCGCTGAAAATGCGACTGTTGAGCGCGGCTTTTCGCTTATGACGCGCCTGAAAACGAAAGTGCGCAACAAATTATCGGTCGTGACCGTAGACACATTGATGCGTTTGCGATTGAACACTAAAGAGTGGAATCAATGCAACTATCAAAGTGCATTTGAAGAATGGTCAAGAGGTAAAAAACAGCGCCGATCCTTTTCGCAAGCTTCCACCCGCATCAGCTCACTTGCGGATGTCGGCGACGAAGAAGGAGCGCGCTTAATGTAGGAACAAAAAGTTTGACTTGTTTTTTTATAAGTGTGTTTTTGATGAATAAAATATGTGATTTTGATGTTTTTCGGAACTTGTTCTTTTTGGAGTTTTTGATGAATAATAAATGTTAAGCAAATTTTTTTCAAAGGCAAGAAAGTTCAGCACAGAAAACTATTCTCTAAAACATGTGAAAAACTGATATGCTAGCTGGCATGTAAATCTCAAAATCGACATGCCAATTTCATAACCGACATGCCATGGCATGGGTATGGCATGAAAAAAAAACAGTTATAGACCTTTTCATCTGATCGCAAATTGCAGCTAAATTAAGAACTGTCCATATTGCCCTAATGTCCATATTATCTGAGTTTACCCTACGTCAATGCAAATATAAAGGTCGCAATATAAAGGCGTGTCGAATAAAGTTGGATTTTCTATATCTTTCCATATTCAATCCAGTTTCACCTCCCTCTAACTCTCTCCATACCAATATATGTGTTAGTTTTGGACATGCATCACTGTTACATTTCATACTCGTATTCGTAAAAATACAGTTCCATAACAAATGAGATATGTAGCCTACATGTATATACACACGTATGCAGTACATAGTGTTCATTCATGAGTTGCGCACCTAAATTCAATCTTCTTTGCACAAAATGTTTTTTTGTGTTAAAAAAGTAAATATCTAGCATGCAAACAAAACCGGTGCTGAGGTCTGACCGGTAGCGGCATACCGGTAACCGGTTCCAACTCTGTTGTGCTTCTTGGTCCTCAGCGCCACCCGACGAATCCGAATTGTTAATTACGTTTCGTCCATTCAACTTGATCGACTAGGCTCATGTCTCATTTGCGATCGAATATTGCGCAAACGAAGTAATTCCTTTCGTGCGTAGGTGAACGTGATGACAAATTGAACGCCGTGAAGGTCACGGCTCTGTCAGGATCACTTTCAATGCATGCGTCATGGGCTGTCCATAAAACACTGATTCTTTGTACCGAATCTAGCTTCATCTTAGATCAAGTCTTTTCTTCACAAAGGTATTGCGATACAAACAATGAATTCGCTCAGTAAATGTTTCTCGCAGCTGAAAATCAGCACCCTTGCCAATTACGCAGTGCCAATGACGCAGCTGCATTCACAAGATTCACCCCATTTTTTTTACCGAAGATTCGAACTTCATTTATAAAAATTCACCATTGTTCAACATAATTAACACATAATTCATGTCCCCTATATCACTAAAACAAATTCACGAGAAATAGAAGAAGCTGAAGTCTTGAAAGTAACACACAAATTGTTCACAATACATCATGAAGTATGTGCTCAAATCTTAAATATCGAGACTGCTATTTTTATGGCAGAATTAGACAGAGGTACCGGTCACTATACTGAAATGAGAATCACTGAATCCATGCATAAAGAAGAAAAGCAAATCAATTAAGAATTTTCACCTTTCATGAATCAAATAGTAGTCCGATCAAATCGTCATAACACATTAATGTTTTCAATGTTCATTAAGACATGTATCGACAACAGCCACAAATTAAGTTACACCGGTATAATAAATTACCATCAAGTAATACCATTATATAAACATGTAAATTTATGTAGACATGGGATCACAAGACACAGTAGCATTAGTTTCAAGTTGGATTAGGAATTTGGTCGGCCTAGCAGAACTCCATCCATCGGCAATACGAAAAATAGCGGATTTTGTGTCTTTATCTCGTCCTCGTGTGCAAGTTCCAATTCGTCCGATCTTCCACTGGAGTCTTAGCTTCTCTTCATTTATTATAACAACGTCACCGACAGCTGGAATCACGTTGGAAGCTCTTGAATTCTCGATGCTTGTTTCCCTCAACGAAGCAGGGTACCTTTCGTACCAAACTCGCCAAAATTGTCAAGGAATCTTCTGCATGCTTTGAGTCTAGTCAGCAGATTTGATTCAACTATTAGACTTCCGGAATTACTTGTACTTGGCTCTGAGGCATGTCGTTTGAGAATAAAAAAAAATGAGAGGAGTGATAACTTGTTCAACTTCGTCTGCCACATAACATAACGGCATTGAGTTCAATACAGCATCTATTTCTATAAGCACCGTCTACAGCTCATTGCGTTCTGACATTGAAAGCGTAAGAACTTTCTTGAGTGTAGTTTTCAGATCTCCAACTAATCGCTCGTGAAACCCACCTTGCCAGGGTCTGTCTTCTGTTATGAATTGCCAGTAAAAGCGCTTTGATGTAGTATGTCTTAGAAGAATACGAAGATCTTCATAAACCGCTGTCAACTCGAAACGCTCGTTTGAAGGACGAAAAGTTGTCGCTGATGACAGACGGGATGCCTCTTCTGTAATAGAATCTTCGAAACGTTTTTGTGCTCAAATCCGATACCAGTTCAAGGTGTACAACATATGGTCAATTACTACAACCTATGGTTCGCCTTTTAAGACAGGACAGTGGACAACTTTTTGGAAAAATTTGTCTTTAGTGTTATTTTGTCCAATCTCTTCGAACCGTTACCAAAATTTGCGAATAATACAAGTTTCCAACATATTCTACAAATGCCTTCCGTTGTATGTTCGTGCAGCAGCAAGAAGTTCTATGGTAAAATTCGGATTAGCAGTGTCTCTCACTTTGTAATTTTGCCAAAAGGAATCGAAATTTGAATGCAATGTCTCGCTCACCTGTTCACTGTAAATCCACAGTCCATGTTGCCTGGACATTAAAAATTCGGGCGCATGATGAAATATGCAATGGAGTTTGGGTGTAATTAAAAAATTCAGAGCTAAAATGTCATAGCGAAATGTCAATATATTCACAGAACTTCTCGTTTAGATCTTTACAAAAACATGCGGTGACTGCATGATCCAAACGTTGGAAAGGCGATACAAACGGAAAAATTTCGATTGTTGCAATCGAGCGCAATTTGCCAGAATTTGTAAGGAGGTTGCGCGCACTATTGCCATTAAACGTTCTTGCAAAATATTTGTTTGTATTTTGGCCTTTAAATAAAAACCATTTTTTCAGCAATTCCGTGATCACAATACTGTAATTTTCTTAACATAACTGCAGCAAAAATATGGGGATAAATATATGAAAAACATTTAGCGCAGGAAATTAAGGATAAAAATTAGTATATTAAGTAAAGTTTCAAGGTCCGCCATTTTGAAAATTCAACTTTTTCTCTAAAAGCCCTCGATGCATGATTTTCGCAATCTAATAGTCTAATTACATAGGAATCCGAGGAAAAATCTTTATGGAAATTTTTTGGTAAGTACGCGCAGTGCAGTTTCGGTTTCAAGGTCCGCCATCTTGAATATTTTAATTTTTTTCGAAACGCCCTTGATGGATGATTTTTTTAACCATCACATTCGCAATCCAGAGGTCAAATTACATCGGATTGTGAAGAAAAATCATAAAGCAAATTTCAAAAATGATATTTTGCATAACCAGTGAAATATATGTTTGTGAGTTTTTTGGCAACACGAGAAAAAAATAAAAAATTGTACAGTGCCTGATGAATTAATTCGAGCTTTCGGAAAAATGGATGCATGCACGGTTTGTGAGAATAATAAAGAACTTTATTGGTTCACTTGCACATGCATGCACATTCCGTAAGCGCATGACAATTCAAAAGAAAACAGACAATATAAAGATGCAATGGATCACATAAAACTCCTACTTATGAAAGAATCTTTAAATCGTTTCAAAAGGTGGTCGCAAAGGGCATGCATTTCTTGGTGTGATGTCTCGTTGTTCAAACATGTAGCGCCGGGGATGATTCGATTTATGCATTATTTGTCTGAAGAGTTTGCAACTTATTGATTTAGAAATTTCCTTGACCGTGAGAGAACGTCCCTCACCAATAATTCGTAGTATCCGCTTTTCAACCCGAATTGATATACAGTATATTCTGGTAGTTTGGAGCATTACAAAGAGCGGGATAGGTTTGCAGTAGTAATGGGCGAATTAGAGAAACATAGACATTGAACAGAAGCTGTGGTGGGCATCCTGCTCGAGACTACACAAAATGAATAATCGTTTCGAGGATTTGCGAAACACTTCGTCAACATGTCTGAAGGGTAGTCGCCGCCTTTCAATCCATGGTGTGACCGGTCTCCATTACGTGTGCAGCTATCTCCGAGCATTCATTATTAGCAACCCTTTACGTACCGCCATTTCCTCAAAGTGAAACATGTACGAGTATACTATATTGACCACCACAACACTAAGACTGCTCCCCATTGCTGTTCCGTCATTCTGGATGTAGCCTATATACCGCTCTCGAAGACACCTCTTGTGGCAAAACTCGACCAACTTAACCAGTTCCTCCACTCGCAACTTGGATCTTTCTGTAACAGAGGGATCCTCCAATAATCGGTGTCGAATGACTTCAAAACTCTCACCAACTGGTATGCTAGTGAGTAGACTGTCCACATCATAACTGACCAATTGCCCATCCACGAAATTTTCAATTCTTTGTATCTTGTTCACGGCGTCGACTGAATATAGGCTACTGCATATGAACTCCCATTCTTACCATAAGGTGCAAGAATATCGGCCAAATATCTACTGATCGTATACAATGTTTTCCACGTTAGAAGGATTGTAACCTGACGATTGCGTATTATCGAAAGATAGGAAAAATAATGACACATGAAATGTACAACATACATTCCACTGCACGTCGACGAGTCTCCTGATAGAAGAATTTGCAATTCTCAGGAAGCCTGTCATTTTCTTCAAGAGTATCCCATTTATCAGGAAGTGTTGAACGGTGTTCAGATAATGCTCTGAGTGTCGTCCTGGACTTTGTTGGATGCGTGAGACGACAACAGTTTTTGGAGAAGTACCGGGTATTGAAAAAGAGGTGGTTGTTCCATAGGTACTTCTTTACCATGGGATAAAATCAATTTCGCATCATCGGGCCAATGCTTGGAACAAATGCCCATTTAAAGTGTTCCACTCTCTTCATTAATCACTTTTTCCAAAACTGCCAACCATTTTCTAAGTTTTTCTTTGTCCGATAAAGGAAAACCATACACGACTACTTTTTTCTTCAGCACTAACATAATTATGTCGACAATTTGCTGCACTATGCTTCCGTGGCATACTTTCAAATCAATTATCTGATACTAAATGCGTGCGGGATAACAAATTAATCCAGTATAATTTCAATTCCAACATAGAAATTTGCTCTACATGTGTGAAACATTTCAGCCTTGTCATTTCACCACTAGACCAGACACCCAGGGGGCTTAACTTAGGTCACCAATTTTAATGCATGCAGTCTGGTAGGCCATAAATGTGTGAGAAATGAATCGAAGGTCTTTTGAAGATATGTCGGAGTGGAATGATTAGGTTCGTCATCACCACATCTTATACAACGATGTGAGGATCTACAGGCGGTAGCGACGTGGCCGAATCGTTGACAGTTATAGCATCGAATAGGGCGGCGGACGAAAGGTGATCGGCAGTGGCGAACATCTGCACATAATCCAAAATGAAGGAGATGTGTGTATTGATTTTGGTCCTGAACAGACAATTTAAGAAGAAATCGATCGGACCTTCATTCTCGACAGGAGGAGAGAGGAAAGTTTTCGGTATCAGTATACTCTCGATGGATTTGGGTACAAAGGTGTTCGACATCGGCATCATGATCAAAACAGTTAACTGTAACCCACTTTTTGAATCCCATGTGATTATGTTTCATAGGATGAGTTTGAGCTTTCGGTCCGCTATCTTTTGGCCAGTCAATTAAAAGCTGATTCATGTCCTCTGGAGTGTTGGCTTCGATTAGAAGGTGGCTACTTCTTTGCAGAATTCGAGCATGGTTGATCCTTGTAAATCGTAACGTTTGGCGAAAATGTAGAGTTGACCACGGACGTTGGGTTGAAAGTCAGGTACTGATACCACCTAAATGTGACAACACTATCGGTTTGAGGGATTTCTCTTCTTGATAAATCGCGACTTGCTAGCATTAGTGATGAGGTCTTGGCGCGCGCCCGGAGCACTGACAGGTTATGTAAAAAATGCCTTTACCGTGCATTATAAAAGAATTATAAAATCTGGGGATAGGCCAAGTGTTTATTTTGATAGAAAATATAATGAATTTATTTTTTTCTAATTCGTACATTTTTATATTTTCTATCAAAATACTGACAGGTCAGAAGACACACGCACACAAGTCGCTCACCCCCAAAACATGGGATGTGATTGGGAAGCCTGAGGAGTTGCTGAAGATAGCGATTGTGAGGGGCAAAGTCGATGTAGAATCACTGCACTGAAGGGCTGAGGAAGCGGGCTCGGAGCATCAATGGCTCGGAGATGGAAACACGGCCAGAAAAGGAATAGGATTCTCCCCAGGGGGTCACCAGCACAGATGTATACAGTTACGTGTGGGGAGATACTGCAGTATGTGAAGATGCTTTGGTGAACCATCCTTTTTCAGTCGGTCTGAGGAGGAGAGAAGAAGCGACTTTTTCTTTGGAACATTTTGAAGACGATGGATTGTTCTCTGTAGATTCTTGTAGCTGGCTTCCACATCTCTTCAAAACGTGAGTCATCTTTTTTCCGTCGGTGTTGGGAGGAAAGAAAAAGCGGTTTATTTCTTCGGAATGTTTTGTTGACGATAGAGTGTTATCTGTAGATCCTTGTGGCTGGCTTCCTCATCTCTTCACAAGATGATCCATTTTTCCGTTGTTCTTAGGAGGATTTTAGGACGTGAGGAAGCGTCAAAACAGCACGAGTTCTACCGATGTTATGATTGTATTGTTGACAGCGCTTAGCTTTGTGCAAGCAAATCGGACATACGAGTTAAAGGAACAACCAATCAGATAACAATCACATAACAATGCATTTCAGATAGCATTACAAGGATAGACGAAGCGGCTTTTTTCTTTGGAACATTTTGCAGACGATGAATTGTCCTCTGTAGATTCTTGTAGCTGGCCTCCACATACCTTCAAAAGGTGAGTCATCTTTTTCCGTCGGTGTTAGAAGGATAGAAGAAGCGACTTTTTTCTTTGGAACATTTTGCAGACGATGAATTGTCCTCTGTAGATTCTTGTAGCCGGCCTCCACATACCTTCAAAAGCTGAGTCATCTTTTTCCGTCGGTGTTAGAAGGATAGACGAAGCGGCTTTTTTCTTTGGAACATTTTGCAAACGATTGATTGTCCTCTGTAGATTCTTGTAGCTGGCCTCCACATACCTTCAAAAGGTGAGTCATCTTTTTCCATCGGTGTTAGAAGGATAGACGAAGTGACTTTTTTCTTTGGAACATTTTGCAGACGATTGATTGTCCTCTGTAGATCCTTGTAGCTAGCCTCCACATCTCTTCACAAGATGATCCATTTTTCCGTTGTTCTTAGAAGGATAGACGAAGCGGCTTTTTTCTTTGGAACATTTTGCAGACGATTGATTGTCCTCTGTAGATCCTTGTAGCTGGCCTCCACATCTCTTCAAAAGATGAACCCATAGAGTGAGTATGTTAGGTTGAGTATCAACTCATCATTTATTAATCCCCAATGTGTGCACATTTTCGATTTTATTAACTGAACTCGAGGTGAACACAGTTGGAATTGTTATCAAATGTGAGATTCTATGCTGCATACAGATACTTTTTTTGAGTCGACACTCTACCTGCTACATACTTACTCCTCTCTATGCTTCCTGCAGTTCAAAAAAGTATTTGAGCAGTTTTTAATAAGCTAAAGTTTTGCAAATTTATATACTACCGACATGAAGTCACTTTATAAGTAGCATGAAACAAGTTGGATATCAAGAGGAATGAATATTTGTTAATAAGCATCTGATCCATAGAGTAAGCATAATGGGTAGAGTAGCAACTCAACATTTATTAAATCCCCTTTGTGCATACAGTTTCGATTTTATTAAATGAACTCGAATGAAACCCAGCATCACATGTGAGATATGCAAATTTGTACACTTTTGGAGAACTTTTGGATTGACTGATTGGGATAGCAAAACAGAAGGAATAATAGCAATTTTATAAATCCATTTATAAATTCGTGCATGTCAACCTATGTGGAGAGATAATATATTTTGTTAAATTAGCAATCCGATGGGAGACTATCACTTTAATGTATAGCCTGATCAATAAGAGCACTTTCTTGATCGTGATCACATCACAAGCTATACCCTGCCACTGGAAGAGCAAAATAAAATAACTACTGACAGTGATCACACTTAACTTGTAAATGGTTCCGCATTACTTTTCAGACTTGAGTAAATCATGAAATGAATTATACCGATGAAAATGGAATTAAAAACTTGAAATTTCAGCCAAGAAAGCACAATAAGATGTCGACGTACAGTATTTATGAAGACTTGCATTGTAATACAGCTCGTGAATTTCTTTTGTTAATCATCTTGATTTCCGCTTAATTAAGATGCTTGTTAGCAAATGTTCATTCTTTTTGATATCCAACTTGTTTCATACTACTCATGAAGGGGCTTCATCTCGGTAGTGTATAGAGACAGGAATAATTTCAAAAAAATGAGCCTTTCAAAAACTGCTCAAATAATTTTATTGGACCGCAGTAACGTAGTCAAAAGAACTGAATCTTTTCATATAAAATTTTTCGCTATATACAGATACTTGTTTGAGTATACGTTTAACATATCTACTTGGTTTAGATGTCGAAGGATATTAGAGGCTCAAGCAACTTTCGTTGCATTGAAATACGAATGAGATAATTCCATATTTTATTCCGAATCTCCAACGCCATCCAAGACTGCTCGCTCGCTAGTTTGAGAAGACGAATCTCCAACACCATCCAAGACTGCTCGCTCGCTAGTTTGAGAAGACGAATTTCCACCACTAGCCACCACTGCTTGCTCGTCAGTTTGAGAAGACGAATCTTCACCACTAGCCACGTCTGCTCGCTCGTCCATTTGAGAAGTGATATCTGCACCACCAGTCATGACTGTTCGCTCGTCAGTTTGAGAAGACGAATCTGCAATAGAAAGCCTCGTGTTTTTTCTATCAAAGGAAAACCCATTAGGATTATTGAGAAAACTACATGTATAATTGAGTTAGTTATAATGATCAAATTATAAATTGCAAATCTAAATCAAAATGTTATGTTAAGATTTAAGATGAATATAATATTTGATTTCTTACCAGGGATATCCAAATTGATAATTTCGATTTCAATAGGCCTTTCAGTTGCCTGGGATGGGGCAAATTCTTCTGGCCCAAACACCTGGGAATTGAAAGGCCAAATACCAGTAGTTTCGAATCCTCGCATGGTATTTTGTATAGTTGCCGCCCTAGCATAAGCGATCCTGAATCTTTCCGCAACCTCCCACTCTGATATGACTTTGCCTGGATTGACTGACATCCAGTCGTCACATGCCTGATTATAACATGCTTTAAGAGGCCCATAAACTGATCTATGAAGAGGTTGCAGCTTATGACTGCAATGTGGGGGAAGCTTAACATTTCAACATAATTTTCTTTGGCGAATGTCAGTGTTTCAACTTGCAGGTGGCTGCTATGATTATCCAAAAGCAATAAAACTGGTGAGGTTTCTGTGGGCCGTACAAATCCAACAAAATGCTTGAGCCATTGAAGAAATATATCAGCAGTCATCCATTCGTTCGGTTGGTAAGCTGCTATTGAATCTGGAGGGGCGTGAGCAATAAGATTTGGTCTTGCACGAACACGTGGGAAAATAAACATTGGAGGCACATATTGACCAGCGGCTCCCGCACAGCATACAGCAGTAGCATTTTTGCCACGTTCCTGGCTGACCACTTTGCCCACTTGTTTCTGACCTTTGGCAGCATAAACCTTTCCTGGATTTTGAGTAGTCGAAATTCCGGTCTCGTCAACATATATTTGGCTTGAAGTAAAATTTAAGCGGCTGTATAATTCCCTAAGTAAATCAAAAAATTTCCTAACAACAACTGCTGCCTTTGCTATACTCGTTGCCTCTGGCTGACGCAATGAAATATTCGGGCTACGTGAAATGAATCCACTTAACCAGTCCTTTCCTGCAGCTTTATCTCTATCCCATGACTCCGGGTGTGGGCACTGTAATATGTGTGTTGTTAGCTTTAATAATAGCTGTAGGAGACGGAGCTCGTCCGCTCACGAGGGAGAACACGTGTATCGATACTGGAAACGATTTATCTATTATCCGTATTTAAAAGGAGATGACAACCAGTTGTTACGAAGTCAGTTCATATAAACAAATAATATTCAGTTCTAAATAATTACAATTAGATGCATAGAACACAGAACATTACATCCCTCCCCACCTTAGAGTCAAAAGTCATTTTCACGGAGCGAGGGAGTTCAAAAGAAGATAGCACAACTAAAAGTTTCCGCTTAAGCATGGTACATCAGTAGTTTTCAGTGTTTTTGCTGTTGTGTGAATGTTTTATGTGCTAGTGTAGTTCGGTCTTACAAAGAAGTCTGGCTCTTTTCGGGCGCGGTTCGACCTTCTTATCATCATATCGTTTTGGCCTGATGTTGAGCATTCTTCATCTGTGTTGTAGTCAGGTATGATACTATCTTTTGGATTTATGCTGTCGTCATCGTTGTTATCATCGACGTTGCTCGAAGCTGTGTTGCTTGATGTTGTGACTGGCCACCTCACCTTTTTAAAGTGGGATACATTTCTCGTTATTTTGTGGCCATTAGCGCTTTCTGCTGTTATCATGGACCCTTTTCTTGCAGTGACCGTTAATATTTCGGGTTTATAATATGGCGTTGTTTTGTTCTCTTTCGGTTGGTGTACCAAGACTGTGTTGCCTACACATATGTCAGATGGTTTCGCGTTTCTTCTTCCATCGGCGTACTGCTTCATCTTTTCCTTTTGTCTCGAGTCGTTGGATCTTATTCTCAGGTCATTTGAGACGCGCGTTTCTTGCAAGGATGAATTGATTTCTGGAAGTTTCGTTCTCATGGGACCGTTAAATATTGCTTCTGCAGGGCTGATTCCAGTTGTGCAATGTGGCGTTGCTCGATAGTTTCGTAAAAATTTGTTGAGTTCTTGTCTCCATGACTTTCCTTCGATTTGCGATGTTTGCATTACCTTTTTCAGTGGAGCCATAAATCTTTCTGCAAATGCATTGGCCTGTGGCCACAGCGGTGTTATTTTCCTGTGCTTGAAACCAAGATTGTCTGCGAACAGTCGGAATTCTCTCGAGTTAAAAGGGGGACCATTATCTGTCTTGACTGTGCAAGGGATTCCATATCTCGCGAAAATTGTATCAAGAATTGGTATAACTGTGTTTGAACTAGTAGAATTGCAGGCTTCTACTTCGATGAATCTTGAGTACGAATCAATGACCACGATAAGATATTTGCCACATGGGAAAGGTCCTGAAAAATCTATGCTGACTTCATGCCATGGTCTGTCGGGAATTCTAGACATTATGAGTGGTTCCGAGGCGTGTTGAGGAACTGTAGATAGACAAGCTAGGCATGAGTTTATTGTCTTTTCTACTTCTCGATCAATGTGAGGGAACCATATTTTTTCACGTATAAGTTTCTTGGTCTTAACTAACCCTTGATGACCTTCATGTGCTATGTTTATGGTTTGTCCTTGCAATTTACGTGGAATTACCAATTTCGTGCCTTTGAGCAAAACTTGATTGTCTTCGTCGAATGAAATCTCTGATCGGATGTTTTTGAAGATTTGGAATTCCGCTGAATCGATCATTTCGTTTGGATGCCATGATTTTGTTTTAAGAGCGTTGATCACAAATTGAAGAGTTTGATCATTCTTCGTCTCTCTGCTTATATCTTCAATTGACATAGATTTAGGAACGGTATGATTTATTAAGAACTGTACATATTCATCTGCAATTTTGGCTTCATGTGGGGTTCGAGAGTTGTGTGCGTCTATCGGATGTCGACTGAGGTAATCTGCTGGGTTTTCTTCGCCAGGCTTATATTTCAATGTGAAGTCATATCCTTGTAATCGGATGTTCCATCTTTCAATGCGTGCGTTAGTTCTCGACGTAGGGTTATTGTAGATGCCTTCTAGAGGTCTATGGTCCGAGATTACCGTGAAGTGTTTCCCAGTCAGATATAAGTGAAATCGTTCGCATGCATAAACAACGCTTAGTGCCTCGCGTTCTGTTTGGGAGTATCTTGACTCAGTGTCGCTGAGGGCCCGACTTGCATATGCGATTGTCTGAACTTCATTTTTCTCGTTTCGTTGGGTCAGGGTTGCACCAACTCCAAAAGGACTGGCATCAACAACAACTTCAGTATGTAGATCAGGATTGAAATATTTCATAACGTTATTGTCGGTTATGCGGTTTTTTAGAGTTTCGAACGCATCTTGATGAGTATCAGTCCACTGCCACTGATTACCTTTCCGAGTAAGGTCGCGAAGTGGTTTGGTTAAGGTAGCATAGTTGCGTATAAATCTAGAGACGTAGTTAGTCATACCTAGAAAACTTCGGATCTCTTTTACATTGTTTGGGGCAGGCACTTTTTGAACTGCAGTAACTTTTTCTGTATGTGGACTTACACCATTTTTTCCGAATTGAATCCCATAAAAGGTAATAGTATCCTTGTTAAATTCGCATTTACCACGATTGAGCGTCAAATTTTTTTCTTTCAACCGTTTGAAGACTTTTCTGAGAGTCTCATCGTGCTCTGCTTGCGACTTTCCATAAATCAGAATGTCGTCGCTGGTATTAAGGCAGTTTGGAATATCCGTGAAAATTTCAGCTATTTGGTTTTGGAATAATTCTGCTGCGCTATTAATACCGAAGCTGAGACGTTTATATCGGCGTAGTCCGATGTGGGTTGAAAAAGTAGTTATATTTCGGGATTCTTCGCTGAGTTCGATCTGGTGATATCCAGAATTTAAGTCCAACTTGCTAAAAACAGTTGTGCGGTTTAGACTAATCAGAATGTCGTCGATTGTTGGCATCGGATGCCTCGTCCGTTTTATGGCCTGATTTGGGGCTCGCATGTCGACACATATGCGAATTTCATTAGGTGCCCTAGGTTTTGGTACTACCACGATCGGCGATACCCAGGGAGTAGGTCCGTCTACCTTTTCTATAATGTCTAGCTTTTCGAGTCGTGACAATTCATCCTCAACCTTTTTTCGCAAGTGAAATGGTATGCGTCTGTGTCGCTGTGTGTGTGTCGGTACAGATGGATCGATGTGTAGTTTAACTTTTACGTTACTCAATTTGCCTATGCCTTGAAACAGACAGTCAAATTCTTTACACAACTGATCACATGAATTTTTTGATTCAGAACTTTCCGAAACATCGTTAAAAAATGTAAATTTTACAATCTCTAACTGCTCAGATGCGTCACTACTCAGAATATTTTCAAATTTGGCATCTGGATGAGACTTTACAACATGTATCCATACATCAACAGAATTACCATTGTACGAAATCGTTGAGAAAAATTTTCCAATTATTGTTAGAGGCGTACTACACCCATATCTGTATATGATAGCAGTAGCAGGGGTTAAAGAAACATTAAACGATTCGTACAAGGTATCAGAGATAAGATTCACGGAAGCACCTGTATCAACATAAAATGGCACAGATTTGCCAAGAAGCAAAGCTTTTACGATAGGAGTTCTTTTCCTATCTGATTTCACACCGAACACATATTCATTATCAGATGAATCACCTTTTGGCTGATTTTCAGGAATCACTTCTTGGATTTGTCTCACTTTAGCTTGAAATCGTGGAGTAGATTTACGAGATAAACACACACTGTCGAAATGTCCAATTTTGTGACAATAGCGGCACTCCTTATTGTTTGCGGGACACAGATTTCTCCGATGAATATTTCCTCCGCACCACTTACAGGATTGATTCGCCCTTGGAATTGTCGGTTTGCGACAGTTTTGCTTGAAAGTTGATTGAGATCTCGTTGGTTTCTTCGCATGCGATTCTTGCTTGTGATGAACAAAGTTAACAGTTTCAGTCCTTTCTATTTGCTTAGCTTGCGAATCGGATATCTCCATGGCTTGAGCACTTTTGATTAGATCCTCCAACTTCATATCATCGCGAAGGCCTTGACGTCGTAGACGTTGACTTGAGCACCCTTGAAGGATTTGCATTTTTAGTTCATTTTCCAGATCAGAGAAGTTGCAGGTAGATGCGAGCTGTCTTAGTCTGACAGAAAACGTATCAAAAGATTCGTTGGCTTCTTGTTTAGCCTGTCGAAATTTATACACCTCGTAGGCGTCGTTTCGTTTCGGTTCAAAGTGAGTACACAAAGAGTCACAGAGAGTTTTGTAGCCGGCTTCGTCATCGCCACCTTTCTGCGTTTTCGTAAACGTGCTGTAGATGTCGTAGACTTCTTCTCCTGCGTAATGTATCAGCAGAGCTTTCTTCCGCGCAAAGTCAGTTATATTGGCGGCTACCATGAAATGGTTGAATCGATCAAGCCATTTGCGCCAACGATGTGCTGCGTTGTTTTCACCGTGCACGATAAAGCTATTAATAGGCGGTAGATTCATTGTTCACTCGTCGCCAGTGTAATATGTGTGTTGTTAGCTTTAATAATAGCTGTAGGAGACGGAGCTCGTCCGCTCACGAGGGAGAACACGTGTATCGATACTGGAAACGATTTATCTATTGTCCGTATTTAAAAGGAGATGACAACCAGTTGTTACGAAGTCAGTTCATATAAACAAATAATATTCAGTTCTAAATAATTACAATTAGATGCATAGAACACAGAACATTACAGGCACTTATTGACGACAGCAAGATCATACGAAAATTTTCTAAGAGCAATAGTACCAAACCCAAGGAATCTGTCATTCAGTTCTAAAATATATTTTCTTAAAAGAGTTTCTAAATCGTCTCCGAGTACTATGGAAAATCTCTCTGAATTTATTGGAATGCGATTTTGTGAAACAAAGCGACTTAGAGTAGTTTTAGGTATGCCATAAGTAGATGCAGTAGATCTAAGCGACATTTGTTTGTTTTTGATGGCTTCCACGGCAATCGAAATATTATCAGGATCCTTCCATTCCTTATGCTTTGTTTTCCGAGCATAATTTCTAACCATATTTGATCTACAAAATAATAATGTACCGAATTAAGTACCGAACAATAAAAACTGAATAATATATCCTACGTTAAAGTCATTCAACTTATTGCTGCATATTCGTTGGTTTAGTATATAACGAACTTTTATATATATATTAATGCATATGCAGTATATACATATGTACAATTATCTATAAATAGATTGCTGAAATAGCACAAACCTGAAGCTGATTTTTCAGAGTACCGTAAGGTGGGGCAAGTTCGGACACCAACGTCGTCTGTCCCAACTTGCCCCATTTCATTTAACTGTTCTCTATTGTATTTCTATGTCTGATAAAGTGAATATATTTTCCGCCCAACTTCTAATCGTAACTTAAAACATGAATAGTTCGGTTAACTCACTTGTCACGCACAGGAAGACGGCTTGAGGGACTGTAGATGCACTCGAAGCAAGCGTAGTATTATAAAAAACAGCGCAGCTGTGACGGTTTGTCTAGTTCATCTGGTTGGATTGATGGAGTCACATCGAATAACCAATCAGAGAATAGTATGACTGTGAGAAATTCCTGACATAAATTTCAGATATCAAATATCATTAGAGCCAGAGAAAATCGTAGTGCCCCACCTTGCCCCGTGTCCCAACTTGCCGCACTCTCCCCTATATACTTACTCTATGCGTGAACCATCTCTTTTCCGTCAGTGTGAGGATAGAAGAAGCGGTTTTTTTCTTCGGAATGTTTTGTTGACGATGGAGTGTTCTTTGAAGCTTCTTTTAGCTGGCTTTCATATCTCTTCAAAAGGTGAACCATCTTTTTTCCGTCGGTCTTCAGGCTGGTTCTCACTGTAGTCCCTAGCGACTCTGTAGTATGTCGTTAGTTGATATAAAAAGTGGTTTGTAGTCAGCTACAGACGCATGAGTAGCTGTAGTTGGTAGTTTCTCTTTCTGTAGCTTAAAGTGAAGAGAAACATTCACACTGCAGAGAGTCGCTTGTGAATATTGACGAGGCTCCGAGTAAATGCAATAGTCCATCATCACCAGTGCTGCCTTTTAGATCAGATATTTCTGAATCACATGTATCCTGTTGAATTTTCATTTTAGTTGATGATTTAGTGAGGGGCTTAAGCTATCGGCATGCAATTTCCAAAATTGCTCATCCTCATCATTTTCATTGTTGAGCAGTTTTAAAATGGCAGCATCAAGATTGGATGCCTCGTTTTGCGTACGCTTTCTTCGAAGTCCTGATGAACGAGACGCAGGAAATTCGAGGGATGTGTCCGGCGGTTGTTTTTCTGTATCAGCATCCACACTGAAAGACGTTTCCGTATTATCCTCATGATACAGAGATTTCTAGAATCCATATCAGCATCCGCTACGTTCAACTCTTTCGGTGCATCATCTGAGGTATTGCTATATCGGCTTCTGGACTTACAAAAGGCATCAAGCCATTTCAGGCAATGATAAAATTCTCAAATCTTGATCTATTTGGCTGCTGATTCTGAAGTCTCTGATTTTTTGGCTTCTCCTTACAGCGACGATATTGATCACGTAAATTTTTCCATCTTTTCATAGCATCATCGATTGCCATTCCGGACTCAGATGAAACTTCTCTCCAACAGTTTTGCTTGAAAACTTTATTACTATAGTCTTTGAATGATACATCATGTATTGCAGGATACTTTCGCACTATTTCAATGAAAACCTCAGTTGACATTTCGGCGACAGTCGCTGTTGATTCAACGTGAGTGAAATGGTCAACTACGCGTAGTTTAATCGCTATGTATCTCATCGCTAGTGGCTGTTCCCACCGCGATTGGTTGACGTCAAACTGTCTGCGACAGATCGATTTGTAGCTGGCGACAGTCAATTTGGTTACCGGCTACAAACTACAACAAACGCAGTCGTTGATTACTAAACTACAGCCAGTGGGAACCAGCCTTTCGGAGGAGAGAAGAAGCGACTTTTTTCTTTGGAATATTCTGCAGACGATGGAGTGTTCTCTGAAGATTCCTGTAGCTGGCCTCCACATACCTTCAAAAGGTGAGTCATCTTTTTCCGTCGGTGTTAGAAGGATAGACGAAGCGGCTTTTTTCTTTGGAACATTTTGCAGACGATTGATTGTCCTCTGTAGATCCTTGTAGCTGGCCTCCACATCTCTTCACAAGATGATCCATTTTTCCGTCGGTGTTAGAAGGATAGACGAAGCGGCTTTTTTCTTTGGAACATTTTGCAGACGATTGATTGTCCTCTGTAGATCCTTGTAGCTGGCCTCCACATCTCTTCACAAGATGATCCATTTTTCCGTTGTTCTTAGAAGGATAGACGAAGCGGCTTTTTTCTTTGGAACATTTTGCAGACGATTGATTGTCCTCTGTAGATCCTTGTAGCTGGCCTCCACATCTCTTCAAAAGATGAACCCATAGAGTGAGTATGTTAGGTTGATTATCAACTCATCATTTATTAATCCCCAATGTGTGCACATTTTCGATTTTATTAACTGAACTCGAGGTGAACACAGTTGGAATTGTTATCAAATGTGAGATTCTATGCTGCATACAGATACTTTTTTTGAGTCGACACTCTACCTGCTACATACTTACTCCTCTCTATGCTTCCTGCAGTTCAAAAAAGTATTTGAGCAGTTTTTAATAAGCTAAAGTTTTGCAAATTTATATACTACCGACATGAAGTCACTTTATAAGTAGCATGAAACAAGTTGGATATCAAGAGGAATGAATATTTGTTAATAAGCATCTGATCCATAGAGTAAGCATAATGGGTAGAGTAGCAACTCAACATTTATTAAATCCCCTTTGTGCATACAGTTTCGATTTTATTAAATGAACTCGAATGAAACCCAGCATCACATGTGAGATATGCAAATTTGTACACTTTTGGAGAACTTTTGGATTGACTGATTGGGATAGCAAAACAGAAGGAATAATAGCAATTTTATAAATCCATTTATAAATTCGTGCATGTCAACCTATGTGGAGAGATAATATATTTTGTTAAATTAGCAATCCGATGGGAGACTATCACTTTAATGTATAGCCTGATCAATAAGAGCACTTTCTTGATCGTGATCACATCACAAGCTATACCCTGCCACTGGAAGAGCAAAATAAAATAACTACTGACAGTGATCACACTTAACTTGTAAATGGTTCCGCATTACTTTTCAGACTTGAGTAAATCATGAAATGAATTATACCGATGAAAATGGAATTAAAAACTTGAAATTTCAGCCAAGAAAGCACAATAAGATGTCGACGTACAGTATTTATGAAGACTTGCATTGTAATACAGCTCGTGAATTTCTTTTGTTAATCATCTTAATTTCCGCTTAATTAAGATGCTTGTTAGCAAATGTTCATTCTTTTTGATATCCAACTTGTTTCATACTACTCATGAAGGGGCTTCATCTCGGTAGTGTATAGAGACAGGAATAATTTCAAAAAAATGAGCCTTTCAAAAACTGCTCAAATAATTTTATTGGACCGCAGTAACGTAGTCAAAAGAACTGAATCTTTTCATATAAAATTTTTCGCTATATACAGAGACTTGTTTGAGTCAACACTCTACGTACTATATACTTACTCTACACGTGAACCATCTCTTTTCCGTCAGTGTTCGGAGGATAGAAAAAGCGGTTTCTTTCCTCGGAATGTTTTGTTGACGATGGAGTGTTCTCTGTAGATTCTTGTAGCTGGCTTCCACATCTCTTCAAAACGTGAGTCATCTTTTTTCCGTCAGTGTTAGGAGGATAGAAAAAGCGGTTTCTTTCCTCGGAATGTTTTGTTGACGATGGAGTGTTCTCTGTAGATTCTTGTAGCTGGCTTCCACATCTCTTCAAAACGTGAGTCATCTTTTTTCCGTCAGTGTTAGGAGGATAGAAAAAGCGGTTTCTTTCCTCGGAATGTTTTGTTGACGATGGAGTGTTCTCTGTAGATTCCTGTAGCTGGCTTCCACATCTCTTCAAAAGGTGAACCATCTGATGTTCAAGTGTTGCTGTTTTCTGATAATTAAGACCATCAACCGCTGACCTTTGTAATTGATGCTCTTGCGCCTTGATGTGGTCTTCCGTTTCCTGATTCTAGGAGAATTCAGCAAGTCTTAGAAGCCTTTGTTTGCAGATTCAAATGAAGTTTTTGATGACGTGGACTGATCTGTAGAATGCTCATCCAAATTCACGCTTGACGTCGTTGGGTCATCCTCATGAATTGGTTCTTCATTCTCCATGTCGTCGTCGACAAGGGAATATTACGCAACTCAAAAAACACTATTTTGAGAAAATCGAAGAAAACTGATTTATTTCTTTGATAAGCGGAATTCGAGGGTAAAATTATGATCAATCAAAGAGAAATATACCCCCTGTTATGAAGATAACGTCATGCGAGTAAAATTTGGATGTCGTTTTTGCAGAAATCAAAAAATATTAGTGACGCAATTTTCATTTTGCAAAAATCGTCACGTAGTATGCGACTTGCACAATTTTCTCATATGGTAACAATTAAAGCGATCGATAAGCCAATCTTTAATAAATCATTAAGTGGTGTTTTTGTGACGTCTATTAAAATAGGTCTACATTTCTATTGAACGTTTTCAAAATACAGTACTGTAAGTCTTCACTATAAGGCCCTACTGTAAAATTTTATGTTTATATAAAGCCGACATAAAATGCCGTGCGGAAACAAATGATAGCAAAAATTGAATGAAAAACTGTGTGCATGTTTATTATGATTGTATAACTTCAATTGTGAGACAAATTATTGTAAAACTGGTGATAGTCACTGTGAAGAACTTTCTTAATAATTTGTAGATCGTCATATTTCTTCAGTGGAATTGGGGTTTGCGCTTTGTATAGTGGATCCACACTCAAACTGTTTGTTGAATTTTTTTCTCGGCAACAATTGAAAGCTCTCATTGGAATCATGGGACAGCTGGTATAGGATGTCTCCGTCTTCGCTGCATTTAAATTGTTCCACATCTTTGATGCATGGATCGCATTTTCCTTGGTCTGGTCTTATCGATGAAACTACCTGAACAGCTTTATAATCTTTAAAAAAATTGAAATCAAGGTATTTGTAGCGGTATGGAAAAGGCAACTTCTTTGCTTGTTGGATCACAGTGCAATAATCGGCAGGGACGTTGAGATCGAGATTTTTTTGATAGGTTTCAATTTTGGAATGAACCGAATCGACTTCCATTTCGGTAAGGCCCTTTTCTAGATACTTGAAGGAGACGATAACTTTGCGCTCCTTTGAACAGGTAACTAATGAAGAAATCAATGTACTATTCCTGTTCTGGGCTCCACAACCATCACTCCGTATTGTCACAGTTTTGATGTTTGCATTCTGATTCACTTGTTCGTCTCAGTAGTCAATCAGACAGCTAGTGAATACATTTGCAGTAAGGCCCCATAGACCTCAGTCCGAACGTAGCAAACTGCATGCTGTAACTCTCGTAATTTAATACCCAAATTGTGTTGGATTAGCTCAGACAAAACACGTGCGTAGTCATAGCGTAAGCGATTCGTATGTATTTATAGAATGTATCACTTAAACAAATGTTCACAATGTATAAACAAATGTTCGTAAAATGTAACGCAGAATATAAAATAAAGCGCAGATATCACATCACTTCCCCCTTTTTAAGATTTCACAAACCAATCAGGATTTCGTCTTGCACGGGTAGGATATCTGGACTGCTGAGAATTCTCGGTCCCACCATCCCTCTTGTCCGGTAAGAGAGTGGGTGATTCGTCTGACGGTGATGACTCCACACTTGAGGGTAATTCGTGCCTCAACTGTTCCGCTACCTGTATTTCCGGCTCAAGATTGTTATCATTCACCACACGGTTCGCATCTGCATTCTGAATTTGATTCACATCAGGCAGTGATAATTGCAAAGCTGAGGGTAAATCGTGCCTCAACTGCTCCGTTACTTGGGCTTCCGGTTCAAGGTTGTTATTCACCAAACGATTCGCATCTGCGCTCTGAATTTGGTCCACATGACGTCGCCATATCTGATCACCGACCTGGACGAGGTATGACAAAGGACCTGTGCATTTAACAACTGTACTAGATGCCCATTTATTTGGAAAATTAGCGCGATAATCTCTAACATAGACTCTCTCACCTATGTGGTACATACGATTCTCATGACATTTCTTAGTACTATCACTCTGACGTAACTGCTTAGCAAGGGTTCTATACTCAGGTGAAGGATGGATCAAGTGCATGGTTGTACGAGGACGCATCTTAAACAAGATTTCGGCTGGAGTCGATCCTGTAGTAGCGTGCGGGGTATTTCTGTACGATAAAAGCATATTTGAAACAGCATTAAAAATCTCTACCTTAGTCGGAGCTTCTTTCTTAATCATAGTTTTAAAAGTACGTACCATACGCTCGGCTTCTCCGTTAGATCTAGGGTGAAAAGGAGCAGAAAACAATTGCTTAATGCCGTTCCGGGCACAAAATAGTTTGAATTCACCTGATGTGAAAACTGAACCATTATCCGAAAATATCTGGACGGGTACACCAAATCTTGCAAACACTGATTGAAGAGCACAGATAGTTGATCGTGCATTAGCATCTTTCAAAGGAATTATCTCTGGCCATTTACTCGTAGCGTCTACTACTATGAGCCAATAGCAATCGTAAAATGGACCGGCAAAATCAATATGGAGTCTGTACCAGGGTATCTCAGGCCAAACTAAAGGATGAACTGTAGCTGCCTCTGGATTTGGTTGCTGCATCTGACAATTATTGCAGTTCCTTACAACATAGTCTATATCAGAATCTAAATTGGGCCACCACACATGTGTGCGCGCAATTTCCTTCATTCTACATATTCCTGGATGCGTCTCATGAAGTTGATCTAACACTCGGTCTCGTAAAGATTCGGGTACCACCACTCTACATCCCCTCAATTTGACATCTTGTTCAATGGTAAGTTCGTGCCTCTTCTGGTAATAAGGTCGTAGCCTGTCTGTAATGTCATCGGACCATGACCCTGAACGTAAACTGTTTGCTACCGAAGACAAAATCGGATCATTTCTAGTGGCTTTAGCTACTTCAGAAGCTCGGACCGGTAAGGAAGTAACTCGCATATTCTGTATTCTACAACCTTCCGTCTCTAGATTGTTTGTAACTGGCAATGGTAACCTAGACAACATATCTGCATTGGCGTGTAATTCTCCTTTCCTGTAAACCATGGTGTAATTGTACGCTGACAGTTTTAAAGCCCATCGCTGCAGTCGACTGGCAGCGATCGAAGGAATACCTGTCTTATTTCCAAAAATTTTAACTAACGGCTGATGGTCAGTCTCTATGATGAAATGATTACCGAGATATTCGTAAAATTTAGTTATGCCAAAAATAATTGACAAACTTTCTTTTTCCAACTGTGAGTAATTTGCTTCAGCCTTGCTTAGGGTTCGGCTTGCAAAGCAAACTGGACGTTCAGTACCATTGGAATCTATTTGACTCAAAACGGCGCCAACACCGTAACCACTGGCATCGCATGCCAATTTGATCTGCTTGTCAGAGTCGAAGTGCGTAAGTAGTTGATTAGAAGTAATGATTCGTTTCAGTTTGAGAAATGCATGCTCACATTCCGTATTCCATTCGAAACTAGCACCTTTTTTGTAAGTCGGTACAATGGATGTAGGATTTGGGAACAACCAGGTATGAAGCTTGAATAATAATTCACAAATCCGCAAAAAGTTCTAACTTCGTTCACATCTGTGGGCTGTCTAGCATCTAAGACTGCAGCTACCCTTGACGGATCTGGTTTTATTCCCTCTGAAGAAATTACGTGGCCAAGATAAGTAATCGATTTTTGTAGGAAAATGCATTTATCTTGCCTAACTTTCAAGTTCGCATCACTTAGACGCTTAAAAACTGTACCAAGTAATTGAATGTGTTTTTCTCTATCTGCTGATGCGACTAATATGTCGTCTACACGACAGATGACGCCGGGGATTCCTTGTAGTACCATGTCTATGCATCTCTGGAATATTGCGGGTGAACTTGCAATACCAAAATACAGTCGAGTATACTTGTATAGACCCCAAGGTGTGGTTATAGTAGTCAGTATCTGAGAGTCTGCGTCTAAGCCAATTTGGTTGAAAGCTTGACTAAGGTCAATTTTTGAAAAGTAATTACAACCATTAAGACTTGCAAAAATATCACGAGTATTCGGTAAAGGGTGCTGATCTACCCTCAGACAAGGATTCAATGTAATTTTGTAGTCTCCACATATACGTATGCTGTTATCAGATTTCAAAACCGGTACAATTGGCATACTCCAGTCACTGAACTCAACCTTCTCTAACGTCCCTTCATTTTCAAGGCGTTTTATCTCGGTTTCTACCTGAGCTCGAATTCCGTAGGGTATTGTGCGGGGTTTGCAGAATTTCGGACTGGTTCCCTCTCGCACACGCAAGGTAGCTTCATAACCTTTCAATAATCCAAGTTTCTTTTCAAAGACATCGGGATATTTTCCCATAACCTGCGTGACCGGATCGTAATTATCTACTTTGCACACATTGCTTCTAGGAACGAACTGTGACCAATCCAGTCTTACTTTGTTAAGTACATCTCTACCAAGTAAATTTGGTCGCGTAACTGAGTCTACTACTGTAGGTCGAATTTCACAGACCTGATTCGATAATTCGACTTCCATACTTTCCGTGGAACTGCCAAGAGTGGGAATAAGTGGAAACTCATCACCCATGTATGTAGATAAAATTGGAGCTGACACCTTATCAAGTGGAAACTTCCTACAACGTTGCCATGCGTCCTTATTGATAAGGGTAATTGCAGCACCTGTATCTATCTCAAAAGTAATTGGCACCCCCGCTATCTTCGCGTTAATGTAATACGGATCACTATCTTTCCTCGAAGAAACATTATGTATATCGACATTATCAAGTGAGTTACATTCGTTATCACAAAGAGGATTATCGACAGAGTCACGTACATCAAAACAAGCATTTATTCTAGCCTCAGGACTTGGTTCAGGCCTACTGTTCCGTAACTTATTCTGATTCTGACTATGCTTAATTTTCTTCAGACAAGCTCTCTCAATATGACCTTTCCGCTTGCAGAAACGGCAAACGGCGTCTTTATAATTACACGTATAAGCTTTATGGTGGGCATCTAGACAGCGGTAGCACTTACCAGGTTCAAGTTGAACTCTGCGCTCTGATGTTGCATTTGGCGGTCGGGTCGTGCTTGATCGGATCGAGGTTGTCCTCACTGGCTGAACTTTGGATATGATTGTTTCACTCGGTGTATCCACACTGCTGGCTGTCATATTACTCACTTCATGTTGCTCGCCCTCCATCGAAGTTGCTATACTGTAAGCTTTTCCCAGAGTAAGACCGGGCTCGTTTAGGCATTTTCGAAGAATTTCTTTGCTGTATAAACCACAAACAAATTGATCACGTAAGGCTTCATCCATAAAAATACCAAATCTGCACGTAGATGCTAACTGGCGCAGTGAATTCATGTACTGATTGATCGGTTCCTTCGGCTCTCGTACACGCTTGTGAAATTTGTAACGCTGAGCGACGACGTTGACTCTTGGTTTAAAGTAATCAGTCAATTGGTCAACTAACTGAATGTAAGTCAATTCACACGGTAATCGTGGGGTTGCTAAGTTCCTGGCAATTCTGTAAGCTTCGTTGCCTATACAAGATAACAATGTCGCAGCCTTCTTGTCTTCATCGGTTTCCCGAGAGACAAATAAACAATTTAGCCGTTCGATGTACAAGTAAAAGTCACCGGGTTTATTAACGTCGAATTCCTCGAACTCAAAATTTGCCATGGTGTATCAGGAAAAACGTCTTGTAGAAATAATTTCTCTCCAGTGGCTCCAATTGCTGTAACTCTCGTAATTTAATACCCAAATTGTGTTGGATTAGCTCAGACAAAACACGTGCGTAGTCATAGCGTAAGCGATTCGTATGTATTTATAGAATGTATCACTTAAACAAATGTTCACAATGTATAAACAAATGTTCACAATGTAAATTTATTGTTCACAAAATGTAACGCAGAATATAAAATAAAGCACAGATATCACACTGCATCATGAGACACATTGTTGAAAACGGTATAGTTGTGTAGATTCAGTTTCGTTAACTAGTTATAGACAACTAGTTTTAGTCTTTGGCACAGTTTGTACATCCTGGACATCGACTGTGATCAATATCATCTCACCGTTGGAATTAGTTGCTTGTTCTTTGTCTTTTTCTTTCTCGCGTCTTGCGCTTTTTTTCGAATCTTGATGAATTATATACTCTTCCACAGACAAATTACCTTGTTTGTAAGCTTAACACACATCACATTGATCTTTCCTTGGTTGAAAGATGCCGATAGGCGATTCTTCTTCTTGAATAGAGTTTTGAAGCTCGTGAGTGATAGGGGAGTTTTCATGCTATCTTCTGAATTGCTTTGATTTTCGATCCATTTGATATATTTTCCGTGAATTTCATTTGCGCTTTTGAAGTCATTCGGCCAGAGGTGCAATTTTTGAGTCGAGGATCTGCATTAATGTGACGGGACCTCGACTAGCTTATCGATGAATTCACTGGCAAGGTTCGTTCTTTGTATGTTGAGTGCGCATTGTCCATTTGTACGTTTAGACGGATCAAATTGGCGTTGAACCCCAAAAAAATTGATACAAAAGGTTTCTCAATTGTTTTTGGTACCTTTAGGCATGCTAAATAACATACTAAAAATCTAGTAGAACCTGACATCCGGAAAAAGGTAATTTTCAAGATGGCGTCCAAGATGGCCGCCAAGAGCGTAAAATCGCTATATCTCAATTACTATTCAACCTAGGAAGAAGGTTTTGGTGTCTAACCCTAGGTTTTAGGGGTCAAGGAATTCAAAGAAAGCAATTAAATTACCAGCAGTTAATTATTTATTCACAAATCCAAGATGGCGTCCCAATAGGACTGCCAATTTACTCAAACGGTTATAATATAATATAAAAAATAGTATAATATACAATATGCCTTTTTAGATGACATTTTCATACAGTATACACTTAGTCACTGTTCATCCTCATCATCTGACTCCTCTGGAAGGAACTTGTTATGTGGATTGTCACATCCTTCAAGTTGGCACGGTCCACAGACAGTAGTACATGGCAGTCCATATCTTCTACATGAGCAGCGGAGGGTCTTGCAGGCAGTAGAGCAGTTACAGTGAATGACCTGCAAGAGACTGTCTGGAGCAGCATTCATTCTTGACATCAGTGGGACGAACCGATTATCTAGTAGCTTCCACCCCCACTTCATGGCATCCATACCCTCCTCCATTCCCATCCAAACCATGATCTGGTAGTACACTCTGCGACAGTGAAGTTTGGTAGCAGATTCAGTTGGAGGCAGACGTTCCGGGGTTACAAACGACGAAGAAGAGACAACCTTCTTGCTGAAGATGTTATATCGCATTGTATCAAGAGAATGTGCGTGCTTGCCACCAAAGAGGAAAGACATCACTTGGCACCCAAGGTCTTCGATAATCTGTGTGGTCTGGTTTGGGATGGTGAAAGCATTGGCACAAGACTGAAGGACAGGGTCTCCTTTTACAAGCTTCTGGAAAGCACTCTTTTTGCCAACACCGAAAATCCGAGAAGTTGTGTCGCAACCAGTCATGGCATGGATGAACAGCAACTGAGAACACAGGTCATGTCCGAGGATGTCTTTTAGACGGTTGATGTCATACACTTTAAAACTTCCATCAGGTTTGGTTCTGTCTGATTTGAAATAAAGAGCCATAGTGTCTCCCTGTGCATAGTAAAGGAGCAAGACAAGGAGATCTGTATCTTCTCCAATCAGCGTAGTGGTGTGTAGACGAGATGCCTCCACTGCTGCCTTTACTATATCTACATCAGCATCTCCGAGTGCATTGACCACAGTGCAATCCCTTTTTCTCAGTTCATCACTTATCATCTGGATCAGTCTCTGTTTATTGACATCTCTTGACAGGAACTCCTCCTTCTTGCCTGTGAACTCTGTTGCGGCTGTGAAGCCGACAATGGGATGAATATTTTGTCCTCTTCTCTCATGTGTGTTGTCTTTAATGGATGGCCCTTCATCATAGCCATCAAAGACAACGGTCGTAGCTGAACCATAATGTCGGATGGTAAAGTCAGCATATGACTGCGCTATGTCACCATAGCTTTCTCCATTTTTCCATGGTATTCGGTGCAGCAAGGAACCCCCATCAAGGACATGATACTCTGTTTCTGGTACAGAATCTTGGATTGCATCCTGTGCATGATCACAGATTGCCTTTGCAAGTTGTGGCTTATCAGCCTTTCGGAAGACGTTTCTGGCTTCAAAGAGGGCAGGAGGGAAAGGAGTGAGCTCATAACGCATAACTTCCTCCAATGATAGCTCTCCAGTTTGGGAGACCACCAGGAAACGTTGAAATAGGAGTGCAGAATCAATGGTTCGATCAGGAGCAACATTGATAGCTGATGTTTGTCCAAGGGTTATGGCCTTATCCTTTCTACTGAACGAGAATGTGAATGCAGGCTGTCCAATCATTTTCTGCATGATTTTGCATCCAACAGACTTATATTCGTGCACGTTCACACCTTCATCAGCCACAACACCAGTAACAACATTCCTTAACGAAGAGTCTGGCGAGAAAGGTGACCATGCAACAAGTTTTGCACTGATCTCCTCCAGGTCAGTAGCATCCCTTTTCATCCTTGCCTCCGTCAGGTCTTTGTGCTGTTCAGATGTCGAGTAGGACAGGTTCGTGAACTCCTGCATTGCGATGTTGTACTCCGATGTTATGGGCCTTGACATGGTCCAGATGGCTCTCTGTTCTTCAGACATTCCCCCTCCGTGTGTCATACCTCCAGTGGTCTTCAACGACCTCATCAATGTCGTCTCGATGACAAGATCTGAGCTAAGGCCTGCCCACAACTGGTTGCTCCGACGGATGACATGAAAGCCCTTTTCGAACTTTCTGAAAAGGTCTGGGTGTTTGATGTCAAGCTGGCCCATCTCTTGGACATAGAAGTATGCTGATTTCAAGTAGTTGTAATGCCCAGCTGCGGCGAATATCGGCAAGCAGTCGGAAACAGCGCGTAGGTGCATCAGCCAAGAACCTGTTCGATCTGCCTTCATCAGTGACCTAGCAACTTTTACCATGTTTTGATAATTCAGCCACAACTGACTTGTTTTTGACCTAGCACTCAGTTCTGTCTTCCTTTTCTCCAGCTCTTCGTCTATTCGACTCAGGTTTTCTGATGTTAACACAGTTTCTAATGTTGCCTCACCATTCAACAGCGCTTTATACATCCCTTCAGACTCTTCAACCACTGCTGCGAATTCGGGACTACCATCTGCCATCTCTGACACCATCATACGGTTAAGACATCTGTCTACAAGAAGATGACCACGGAAGGCTCTCTGAACCGATTTGCCGGTCAGCATATGGGCTACAGAATTGTCACCATAAACTGTCCTTAGAATCTCCTTGAGTCCCGTGCCTTCCATCAGTGTACCAATCGCTCCTAGCAGGTTCATGAAGGTGTGGAAGCCTCCTAGCAGCAGAACAATGGATTTGAGATGGCTTCCTGGCGGTGAATCTAGGACTATCTCTTGTGCCTTCCAATATAGGGGCTGGTCGAATGTGACTACTGGGTCAAGATGGTGCTTGTAAGCAAGACGACAAAGGAACTCCAATGTTGACAGAATACATGTCTTGTCGCCGGAGTACATGTCTATCATCGGTAGGTACCTGATTGAAGACTGGCCTGGGTGATCGTTTCCCTGGTAAATAATGTGCATCATCCCCTGCCAACCTGGAGTGGCCTGTTTGAAGTTGAACGACAACTCCCAAAGCACATCAACCCTGGTGTCGCATTTGGTGAGATCAGGAAGTTCATTGAAAGTGATTTCTCGACGAACGTGTCTGGCAAAGCGATGATCTATTATCGCAACCTTTGACTTCTCTACAATGTTCAGTTCCGTTGTTCTGTGCCTAGGGATGCAAAGGTCTGTCCTCTGTCCTGGCGTCAAGGCAGCAATCATGCCCATCCCGTGAAATGTCCCTTTCCCATCAATTGTGAGAATGTTATGATCCACATTGTCTGCTGCGAATAACAAGGCCATGTTCAACGCATCAATATCCTGGCCAAGCATATTTGGTGCAGCACAATTTGCGGCATTCTTTTCAAATCTCTGCATTTCGCTATAGGAAGAGCAGAACCCCATCTGACACAAGGTATCCACAAGAAACCTAGACCGATTTAAGTGGTGCATTTGCACTGAAAGGCCAATCTGCAAAGGGGCAAGGACAGCCCTTGGTCGGACTGCCTGTATGATTGCATGACCTATGCTAGCAACTTTCTTTTGTGTGTCTTTACCAACAAACAAGGCCGTTAAAACAGAGCGGAGTGATTCTGGAATGTAATCAAGGGCGGCCTGGAGTTTTAGTTCTTCTGTAGTCGGGTACTGATCCTTAACGGTTGGCACATTTGTCTTTATGTCACTTTTTATTAGCCTTGCCGCGGCCTCAAGTACTGCTCTCTTCTGTGACTCTTCATCACCTTTTTCCTTCGTACTGTTGAAGTATGATCTGAGGATGTGTGACGCTTTCTCTCTCATTGTCACTATGTCATCTAAACCTTCTCCTTCTGCAATATATATGCAATTTCCATACCGTTCCTTCAGCTGGATTTTTAGGTACTGATTACCATAGGGGAGGGAATCGGCCATAGATAGATACTCTTTCATTTTACACCTAAGGTCAGAAACAGTCAACTGTTCTTCATCATTCATTTCAAGGTATGCACACATCCTTGAGAAGGCCTGTTCTTGGTCCTCATCCTTTGGCCTTCCAGATTTCCTCCGCTTTGGATCAGGCTGAGTCAAAAACTGCAGGGGTACATCACGACCACACCTGAAATGGCTGCTGCAAACGTTATGATACACACAGTCTGCAGCGTGAAGATCACCATGATAGTATTCAATTCTACCTTTCACTTTGAAAGACCACTCGTCGAAACGGCTTTCACAGCATTGCAATATTGTCTTTGCAAAGATTTCAGTTTTCACATGACTATAGTCGGCACTTCCTTTCTGAACATTAGTGCCACAGAAAAGACAGTCGGTTTGGCTATTGAATGCACCTTCAGACACCCTAGCACTCCTTTTCGTAGTAGTGGTACTTGATTCACCGCCCTGTTTCCTCTTTAAATGAAGATCAATTTCAACACTGTTTGTGTACAATTTGCGACATTTTGTATGCACTATACAGCCTGCGGTCACAGCAAGGGTGTCACCTCTCCGAACACTAGCTTCATTGATCCCATCAGCACCCTTTTGGCGAATCTTGACTACATCACCTCCATCTTCCACTCTGCAAATGGGACAGATCTGGTCACTGTCGGATGCACTCATCTTGTACCTGGAAAAGAAAAAAAGAAATTAATAATTATAATAATTAATTAATTAATAATAATTAATAATTAATTATCTTAGACATGGTAATTTAATTGCTTTCTTTGAATTCCTTGACCCCTAAAACCTAGGGTTAGACACCAAAACCACCTTCCTAGGTTGAATAGTAATTGAGATATAGCGATTTTACGCTCTTGGCGGCCATCTTGGACGCCATCTTGAAAATTACCTTTTTCCGGATGTCAGATTCTACTAGATTTTTAGTATGTTATTTACCATGCCTAAAGGTACCAAAAACAACTGAGAAACCTTTTGTATCAATTTTTTTGAGGTTTGAGGGAATTTTTTCATATATTGACCCGTCTAGTTGTTGCTCTTGCTTTTGAGTTTTTGGGGGAAGCCCATGGGTCGATTTTGATATCCAACTTAATATTGTTCGATGGGATACTGCCAATGTGTTTTCAAACATTGTTGCGCATACACGAACTCGGTCATCGGGTTCTTCTCCAATCCTCAAGAAATATCTCAGAGAGCATGATCGTCGACTTCCTTCCGTTATCATCTTTCTTGGCACGACGTCAACCAATGAGTACACATACGTTTGGCGCTGACTCCAATCTGTATTACTCCAAAAGTAACTGAATATAATGTTCCGTTTTTCTTCAGCTTCAACGGAACAGCAAAATGCCGAGTTTTCTTTATTAGAACCAGGGCCAGGCGCGGTTGAGCGCTTTGTTAACCGGATCCGCGCGGTTTGACAAAGTAGTATCATATTACTGAATTATGTAGAGAAAGAAAGTATTATCCATTCAACTACCAGGGGGAGATATTTACATCACATGTCTGTCTTTTTCGACAGCGAAGACGGCACAAAATACCATAATGACTTTCAAATGGTGCGGTATTAATATTCGCTTTTCGTGTTAATACATTTTCACGTTGCATTGTATGTCGTATGTAGTGTGATGAATGCTAAAGTCAACTAAAGTTCTTAATAATTTTTCAATAAGTGTGATGTAGTGATGTACTTTTCTAGGATGTACGACAAAAGTCCCCCTCCCCCCGACAAGAGCCACCCCGACAAAAGCCACTCCAACAAAATCCTTCTGGATGATCATATGTAATGTGATGCCAACCCGCTTATGTACTGCATACAAGTAAATTGTATAAGTACGTCCTGTACATAGAAGTACACACATGTAAGTGTACTACAATATATGCCGCATGTTGTCCCAACGAATGCCGCTTCGATGATCCTTCTTTTTCACATACATGTAATTTTCAAAAACAATTTTCTTGTGACCTTTGTGGGTTTGAATAACTTCCATGCTGATGATTTCACTTAATAATTATTTGAAATCACAAGGCTTCAAGTTTTGACATCAAAATTTGGTTCGCGATTCATTTGAGCTGTCAAATCCTAAGCCACTTGACATGTTGGTTTACGTAATCGTAATCCGATCTGACACAGACCGGTATGCAGCAGGTGAGCAAATTGTCCAGAAAAAAGCCGTGTGTGCAAATTTATAGAATCATCCAGATGTCATCAATCTACAATTATCAAGCAAGTTCTGACAAAGTCTTACGTTTAAGCAGAAGTAATTGATTCATATCAGAATGAAAGTGCCAGCATGTAAAAGAAGCATGTATTCCATATGGAGACAGATCTACATACAGTACATTATACATCAATTTGTCGGGGGGGGGGGGGCTTTTGTCGCTGCTCCACTTTTCTAGGATAACGGACCTACTTATATTCCTATAATTTCTTTCTTAATAATTTTCATCTAAATAGCATGATATAGACAAGGCGTCTTCGCGCCATTAGAAACATGATAAACCCGTATCATGCACCCGGATGTTATGAGAGAAATATGCATTTGACAATAAATGACAGTCTTTAAGTTAGGACTTACAGACTGTCATATGCACGTATTGTCAATTACATTGCACACAGCAACTACCCAGTGAAAAAAATATGTCGGCCCGACAACGAAATATCGTTACTTTTCGCTGTCGGCAAAAAGGTGGACGGTTCCTGATTTACTGCTTAATTGCCGACAGGCATCATTACGTTACTGTGCCGACACGTCATATCGCTCATTTGCCGACAATTTCTTACGACCGATTTAGCTTCCCATTTACCTTAAAATTCATTAATAATCATAACATTAATTGTTTTTTTGAACAGATACACTATAAGATAGTCCCCTTTAAATACCTATACTCAAACGCAGTCCCTCAGACTCAGAAAACTCGAGAAAGCTACAACATATGAAGTAATTTATTCTGCAAGAAATTGGCAGTCCATTCCAGTCATTAACAATTCAGTCAAATTTCAAAAGTTCTTTGACACTAGCGGTCCATCTTGCGCTTTGGTGCCTCTCCAGACTCGCGTCTGCGACGGCCTCCCTCTTTGTCGCTGGCATCCTTCAGGATTCGTCGGATTGCGTCCTCGATGGTCTTTTCATCCGACCCTTCGATATTCATTCGAGAAACTGCAGCTGTAAACCGAAAAATTCTATCATTATGATTTAATCAATTAAGAAACTGCTGTGGTTTAATTGAGAACATGATACAACTTGAGAACAACAGAAAAACAGCAAATACGTCGTATGATCTAAATAGTAAGATCTACAATTACAATGTTTTATTGAATTAAAGGTCAAAAACTACATCGTACGGGCGAAAAAACCGGCCAATTATTTATCCGATTCAAGCCCCTGATAGTTGAAGATTCCAGTATGTCCGCAACATGTAGGAAAATTAATTCTTAGATAAAAAATTCGTTGCAGCAACAGTGAATATCATTTATTTAAAGAAGCAATTATCTGATTTATGAAGCTAATTCGTTTAGCACCATAATAACAATCACTCCACTTAAAATACTAAAGCTAAACTGAATTATGAGATCATAACGCGTAAGAAACTGCTAATCATTAAACTAAACGGATGAACTTAGTATCGTTTAAGTCCTTGAGCTTCTTCAGTTTATGAAAGCTTTTAAAGATGAGTAAGTAATAACTCAAGAAGTAACTCAAGAGTAAGTAATGAGCCGAGACCCCGAAGGGAAAAGATTAATAAGATGATAACAATATTTAATTAAATCAGAGGAGCTACAAACGTTTCTGGCTCATTAGCAGTCATCAGTGCATCATACTTTATTGATAAGAATTCAGAATCAGAGCGAACTTCATCAGAACAGAATCAACTTCACTTTGATTCTGAATTCTTAACATCTATAATAAATTATGATGACGGCTAATGAGCCAGAAACGTTCATAGCTTCATTGATTTAATCAAGTATCATTATCATTCTACGAAAGCTTCGTCTTAATCTTATTATATCTATGCACCGCAATCGGGTGCGTAGATTGGTTTAAACAATCACTGATTTTACTTTACAAAACGCCTATGACGTCGGGCTTGATGCCACTATCGGTATGTCTATACTTTCTGCATCAGTTCATCGTCAAGTTCATCTTATTGAACCCTCTTTTGGATGGAACCAATCAGATACCTTCAAACCCAACAAATGATTTCATCTCATGGCGTTTCAAAACGTTTCTTTTTTTCTCTCTTATGAGTAGGATTAATCCGTTATGTTTCTCATCTTTCTCATCTAGCTTACAATTGATGGTCAAACTTGTGGTTTTCTGTTTTCTCGTTGTTATCTGATATTTTCTTATAGCTTCAAAGGAATTGGACTTACGTAAAATATCCCTATGTAACACTTCTCTCTTTCCGTTCATCTCGTTTTCCGATCAAAAATCGCAAAGTTGCTTACAATTTCCCCACGGATATTTAACGTATGATACGATGATTCTCTCTTATTCTTCACAAGAAAGTGCAATTTCATCTCTACTGAGATCTCAACCGACAATTTCTAGGTCTAAGGCCTCTAGGAGACTATCTCTTAGTCTGGCAAGTAGTAAAGCCGATGACATCGGCTTCGCGATTATTTTAGTTAATTTACCGTTCTCTCAGCACTTAATTTATCGCCAATGTATTATTGAAATAATTAATTATTTGTGGAAATATAAAAACAAGTAATTTACGATTAGGAACAATTTGTAATCTGCTGAATTACACTTCTTAACTATTCAATAGGAGTGATATTGTTCAAAACAGTCCGGATGTAATCCAATGTTGCAGGTGGAGCACTCATACACTGTTTGTTTGCGACCTACACCAGATTTTTTACAATGAACACAGTCATGCTCAGGCGTATGTTTTGATCGAGATCCTTTAATTCTTCGAATTAAATGCATTCCAAGTAATCGTTCATGTGGACTTTGACGAATAGCTGCTGCGGCTTTGACTCTCTTGGCCGATGGCTCAACATTAATATTTGAAGCGTCACCAGTCAAATAACCACCGATAAGCTGCTGGGCAAGTTTTGCACGAAATTGAAGATGACTCATTCCAGTAAGTTTGCGACGACAACATTCTTCACGATGGATGATGTACGCATTGGATATCGCTGTATCGATACTCCACCAGAAAACTGCATGCCACCATTTATTGCTCTTTATTTTAGAATCATAATTTTGCCGAATTTGATCCGCGATGTCGACACCATCCATCCACTGATTGTAATCATTGGTTACATTAGGTCTCTGTTTTGTTACGGTTTGCTTTTGATATTTACCATTCGCGTTTCGAAACCATTCGTCTTTAGGTATTTCCATCATGCATGCTGAATTATGAGCTGTTGAAATAAAATGTACTGGATTATTGTCATAATAGGAAACAGCAAGAATATGCCCCTTGGTCTTTGAATGCAAAGTTCCCCTTTGCTGCTCATGTTCTCGTCGAGACTTTTCCTTTTTCATAAAGATATCAGCTGGAAATCCTCTGTTGGCTCGACATGTACCCAAAAATAATTGATTCTGCTCGTAAAGATGCTCGGCCAATCTGACGCTAGTGTAGAGATTGTCAGTTGTCACGACATGCCAGTTCGAGCGCAGACTTGTAATCAAATTGTAAACGGCGTTTGCTAATTTTCCTTCTTTCGGTTGAATTTTAGGAATTGTCGAATCAAAAGAAAATTGAAATGAGAATGTGTATCCACAATTTGAATCACACAGAGCATAGACTAAAAGTCCGTCACCAGCACGCTTGTATTTGATTCTGCTTTTGAAACGACAACGACCTTGGAATGAAATTACCATCTCATCAATTGCAATTTCACGACTGGGGTAGAAGATCGATTTGCAATTCTCCAGTAGAGCGTCACACCACGATCGAATTTTTTCTAATGGATCATTTGACGTTACAGAAGAATCAAGATGGAGGAATCGCTTTATTTGTTCGAATCTGCGGAGGGCCATTACTGATGGAACTTGTCGCATTTCAAAAACAAATTCTAAAGACCTATAGTTTGCCAAGCGAGGATAAGGATGTAAACTATTGAACACGGCTAAACCCAACCAAGATAACAGTTCGCGCAAAGTAAGAAAATACCACTCACGAGGATTCAGAACTTCTGATGCCATCGATGCAAACGTCTTCGCTGCGTAGGCGTTTGTTTCTTGGACAGTTTTTCTCAGCATAGTCTCGTTAATGAATAAATGAAAAAGATGTGCAGGCGACGTAATCTCCTCATCGTCCATGCTTCTTTGAAGACCTGACAATAATCCATCAAAAGTAGGAATGAATTCGATATCTCTGTTCGTCCACGTGCTACTAGAATCTTCCTCATTTTCGAATTCTTCAGATTGATCAATCGTTTGCTCAATAAATTCGTACGCTGCTTCCACATCGCTGTCTGTAACCTCCATTATCCACTTCAAAAGAGCGTCACTGCTGTGACATCAATTTTTATCATTCTTTAATAAAGACTTGCACAATAGGCGACTGGTATCACACTTCTGATTTGGCCATTCTTGCATCGGTATGGCCAAGCCGATGACATCGGCTTCATCTTCCCCAAATCTAACTTTCAATAACGAGTGAATCATTCTTGCATCGGTATGACCAAGCCGATGACATCGGCTTCATCTTCCCTAAATCTAACTTTCAATAACGAGTGAATCACCTAATATCAGAGGCGGTGTTGTATCACGTGATCAAGTACACGTCATGAAATGAATGAATAGCTACCTAGCAGTCAATGGTAAACGAAGAATCGGTGTGTCAGAGCCAAAATTGTAGCGAAAAGCCGATGGCATCGGCTTTGCCAGACTAAGAGATATTTAGTTTGCACATACATCTTTGTCAAGACTTCAACTAAAATGTTGAGTTCTAATGCCTCAATGAGATTTTCTTTAAAATATTCTTAGAGATTTTCTCTAACATCAATAAATTTCCGGTGGGAAAATGTATGACAGCCAAAAGCTGAATCTGAGTTTCCCACGGAAGATAAAAAGTGGGAAACTGAGTGTCGTAACACCGGGACGCTGCGAGTGCAGCCTCTTCCACTGCGGAATAGTTTTCGCGACGTCATTCAGTGGATTGTCAACTGACTTATGGCTTGTTGAGATTAGTTGGGGCATGAACTGCTGCAGTGAGTGAGCCTCATCAGTAGTAGACCTGGTGTAACAACTTTTCCCGTCATTGTAACAACTTGTCCCGAGAGAACTTTTGTAGGAAAAATCACTCTACAGCAAAAACCGGTAATTGACGAATAATTGGTAAGTGCAATCTCAAGAACAATCTCGTGCTAGTGTCAATCAGTCGATCATTTGATGATTTCATGTCTAAGTATTTTAAGTTTTTCATATTTAAGTAACCATGCATCAGGAATCATGCAGCTTCATAAAGCTAAGTTTCGGCTTCATCTCTACGACATGAAAGTGTCACATCAACAATTTATAAATTAACATAATGAACATGTTCATATTGTGGAAGTAAGCCTAATTATCTGCAAAGCCACTGATAAAGCACGATAATGCTCATATACATCAGTCAGTCCGAGTGGCAGCGATGTTTTTAGGCTACGAGGGTCTAGAATTACTCGAGTTAAATTAATAATGCTCAATAAATCAATACCTCTTTGACAGATTGAGGGGCTTTGGGGGAGGAGCTTCGAATGGGTCGTTCAGCATCTGAGTAGTCCGTCGAAGATTGTATTTGGCTTACGAAGTTCTGAAAGAAAATATTAACATAATTTTTCGTAAGTATATTTTCGTTCATTAGTTCAGTTGTAAACGTAACGTACCGACAGAGGTGGCAAAATTTGACGAACACGTGGAATCCTCACAGCACTAAAGTTTGATTTAATTTGTTCCAAGCGGTAGCCCAATTTCTTCAAATGACATGTGAACAATAATACATCTTTTAATTCCTCCTTTGTGGTGGCAACTTGCAAAAGGAATACCTAAAAATTAACATAAATTAGAGAATGGTATCAATGACAATTCACGCTACGCGAGCAGAGTTCTAATTACAGACAATAAGTTACTAAACATTACGTATGGTTCCTGCGGTTTTCAGAAAAAAAATTCGAGGACCTGGTATGAAAATCTAAGAATTCAAATTGAACAACGAAAGCATATTTTACGGATGAACGGTAAATGAAGTACGACTATTTGGAAAATCTACATGTTCGTCAACAAAACGATCCCTTTTTTTATCAACATGTAGGGGACAGTGGGGCAAGTTGTAAAATTGCTCTAAGATCTTAATATGATGTATTCTAACTAATTCGACTATGGCATATCTTGGCCCTTCTGAAACAGGAAAATCAACAATTTTTTGGAGTTTTCATTTCAGTTTGTTTTAATTTGACTTTCGTCATTTCAACATCTTAAGGTGAAAATTTCATAGCACGGAACGTATGGTCCCTCATTCATAAAAAGTCATGAAAACTTTTGTGTATGCCAAATTTAGGTCATAACATGTGTAGTCCTTAAGTTTGAAATCCATGCATTACAACTTGTGCTTACAAGGTATGATACCTAATATCATTTGATATTTTCATTTGAATGAAAATATTTTCAGCTACCCGGTAGGAGAAAACATGTATACGTTCAAGTGATACACTTACGCGATACGTAACGAAATCATAGTCGGCCGTGAGCATCACTTTATCCTCCCTTTTCAGTGACTCATAATGAGTTTCACTCCAATTATGAATTTCTTTTACATCAAAAGTATCAATTGCTTTGTCTGATACAAAGTAGATGACAACAAACTTGATTTCACAAAAAGCCGGATAGGCACGGTTGATTTTGACATCTGACATCTGAAACAAACAGAAATTCTTTAAACTGTAGATATATATACACTCACTACACAAGTACACGTTGAATAGTGATGTGATTCAGTTTAATGGGCAAAGGATTCAGATTCAAGATAGGTATAGGGAAAAAATCAGGGAGACGCACATCATAAAGTTGATATATCAATAGATAGATATATCGATAGATTAATAATATACTAAAGAGGGAGTAGACTGCCAGAACATGGAACACGGGAATTTAAGCCATTTTTCTAAAATAAATGGATTATCATCAAGGTTAGTTTATGATTACTGTATATTGCGTCACTACAATAAAGTTCATTCACGGCTACTAATTGCACGAGAAAACTCTAGATGGTTGCCGTTTGAAAGCAGGAGCCGAAGGCTAGTGTCTTCCTACAATACGAGTATTATGTTCGTACATGACTTGTCGATGAAGAAAATTTCATATTAATTCACAAACTTAATAATAATAATATTAATAAGTTTGCCACTTCTAAGATCAAAGAATTTCACGCACTTCATTATCCAATTTTATATCTCTTTACTGGATATATTTACAATCGATCAGGCAAACATGACTAGGAGACAAGGGGTGAAAGAATGTATTCACCATTATACGGAAAGCCAATAACTTTGTTTGTAGGCTTTCCTTTGATTATCCTCTTCGTTACAGCGTAGTGACCGATGCCTAAGTTGGATGAATCGAACGGTTGGGTATACAAACTCTTTCTCATGGTAAGCACCTTTCCAGCAATCAGCCCATCCGGAAAAACATCGGAGATGATAACACACTGATCACCTATCATGGCAATATTGTTTGAGACATTCTTCATGTATCGTAGAGGTGGGACTTCTACTTTACTTACATCACGCAGATGGCGTACTTGGTGCACAACATGAGCGAAGGTATGCCTGGTTACTTTGATTCGTCGTTTCAACTTCCCCAAGAATTTTTCGAACATAAAAGTAGAGAAATTACTAAGGCGACCGCAACGAGTGACCGCCTCATACAAATGAAATAGAATGTGCACATTATATGAAACAAATTGAGGCCCAAAAATATTGGAGAAATTTCGTACAAATTCTTGCATACTTCTATGTGCCTCTGTGTAATACATTGAATAGTTAGTGGAGGAAAATACAAAATAAGAATAATGCAAACACATGAGATGATTGTACACTTCGACTGACAAGTACTTCCTGAACAAAAATGGAGTAAAATAGAGCAACAAGGTCCTATACTCAGTCCCCTTATAATGAACAAGATCGTCAGAGAACGAACTTTCCTCTGAAACTCACAGGGAATGAATTCCCGATAACGTTCAATGTCGGCAGATAAGGAATCAAACTGATTACCCCTAACTCTCCCATGAAATTTTACATTTTTCACACGTGAAAACAAGTAGAAACAAATACGTCGAAAAACTCCTAAACACACGCAATGGAGTTCGTCGACAGGAAAGTGGGTGTTCAGTCCTACTATAGAGATCAATGGAGAAACACTTGTTTGGTTGTTTTCATCGTTATTTAAATATCGATCATCAGTTCTCTCACGACCGGCCTCTACAGGAAAAACAATTCGATCCATCAAATAAGTCCCCTCTGCATCACAATAACTACACCCTTTCTTAGCGGTATGCCCCTTGACACACTGTAAGTGGGCACGCGCTGGAGCATCACAAACAAAGATGACGGTTCCAAGTCTCGTAAGTACTCCGTCATAACGATATCCGTCACTGCGCATCATCTTCACCTCATCAATTAAGTTTTTCAAATAACTATCCAACACATGTTTATGTCGTCCGAGATGAATAGCAACGGGATATGGTTGGGGATCAGATCCAAACGAAATTAGAATAGGCCACAAGGATGTTGAGGAGCTCTTGTACAATGGCAGACCGTCTATATTGATTTTTACATTAATACGTAATTCTCCAGTATGCGATGAGAATTGCTTGCGCTGTAAAAAGACCTTCAAATTTTCCTCAATGCCGATATATGTAAACATTCCTGAATCCAAGTTTCTGACAACGAGATTTTTATGAGGTAGTTGCATTTTTTTCAATCGATAAAGTGAGCTAGGAACTCCTTTAAAACCACGCTTATTCAATGACTGAAGTAAGAAATTCATACCAGCAACTGAAATATTGAAGTTGATATAAAATGCCAAAAGATCATCTGCAATGGAGGAATCACTAAAAGAATCAGCCTCCTCGTCGCTTCCATCTGAACAATCAGGTGAAAAATAATCCATATCATTATCATCACTGTCAAGATCGCTCTCCACATCAGAATCAGTATTTTCACAACTGCCGGATATATATTCCATATCGCAACTGGTGTCATCTAATAGGATGGGTTCCATATTGCGAGAATCACCAACAAATAAATAAGATTTCATTTAGAAAATTAAAAATGATTACATCTTACAAAGTGCATTAGAATTGAAAGGTAGGTTTATGCGTTAACTGCTTTCCTGTAGTGCTGATCATAAAAAACGGTAAGTTGTCGAAAAAATAAATTTTGAGTTTTTATTCTCATACCCAGACAACTGCCGGACTCAAGCATCTAAAATAATTGGTAGCATAGGAAGTATTAGCTTCAATGACAAAAAAACGAAAATTGAGCATTACACGATATGTCAGTAAAACTGAATGTTATTTTCTAAGTTAACACGTTGGATGCCACACGATTTTCATAAAATTACCCTTGGGGCAACGTTATAAATTAAAATATTAAATTCTTATAAACGCCGACATGGAAAAATCAATCATTTAACTTTTTAGCAAATTTGTCAGCCACATACGGCTGACGTGGCTCGTAGGACAGGTTGAGTGTCAGGCATATATGGCAGACGTGGCACTCAATGTGTTAAAGATTTACTGCAATTACGATCGACCTGATATACTCATTGGAAGTCAAGGACGTAAATCAAACGTCCCCTAGCTCAACTAATTAACAGCCAATTTTCTCATCGAATGTAATTGTTGTAAAAGTAGATATGTAACCTATTTCTAATATGCAAATCCTGTATCAACTACTTTCCAAGTTTTGTGTTCGCCATCTTTAAATTTGTAGAGGTTACTCCTACCGGTATATATCTGTTTCGCTATCTTACCTTCACGTTATACTTCTTCTTCATTATCTCCAGAAGGATTTTCCATTGAAAAAGCTGACTCGATATCAGATACCAATTCAATTCTAGCTCGTTTGTTGATACTTCTCCGTGAAATCATTTCCGAAAATGACCGTGGCTCACACACTCAACAGGCAAGATAAATGAAAATGTTCTATAGTTTGAATCAACAATGTTTATCAAGAATTAAAACAAAAGTGTTGTCTTACAATATCAGCGGTCAGTCATCGCAATTAATGTGAAATCTTTGTTTTCTTTCGGTAGTTGTGCTTGCAAGTAAAATGAAATGACATCCTAAAAACCTATGCAATGCAATAGTATATAATACTAGTAAGCTCCCCGCCCTATGGGCAGGTTAGTTGGTAGATATGACTTATTATAGGAGGCATGTTTATAGGAAGGTATATATTTCAGATTGGATTTCTTACCTTCAGACACGTAGTACTTCGGGATATACGACGTTGCGTACAGAACCATTTGACGATGCCTTGACTATGATTGAGTCTCTCGATTTGCATCTCGATAAAGCAACATACAACATGCCATGGGTGAATACTTGTTCACTTAACTGTATTCCTATCCTACTAAAAGTTTGCCCCTGGGACTTATTGATAGTTATCGCAAAGCATAATTGTACAGGTCCTAGTTCTCCTACTGGGCGGGTTTATTCTTGAAAAAGGGGCTTTACGTTTTCTAGGCATAGTATTTTTGCAATCGTAGATCAGATGATAGGACTAACCTTGCAAAGTTATTGAAATAAATCTACTACTACAATAAGTAGTAACATAAATGTCAGTGTATTTAATAAAAAAGAAATATATATTCTTCTTCAATCAGCTCTATGTGTCAAAGAAAAAGCACTTCGACATTATAATTTCTTTATATGCATAACAACCTTAACAGCATTTAATATGCCTTGTCCCCACTCAAAATATTACAGGAGATGCAATGTAAAAGCCTGCATAACGTTGTGTTGTCTTTTATTAACATTTTGTGAGCAATATTAATTTTAATAATTGAGCAACGGATTTGACCACGCATTGTATTCAAATCTTTAAAGAAGTGAATGTATTAATTGGTATAAGAAGTATTACACATATTTTGGCTAACTATTCTGGCTACCTATTTTTTCGATTTTACGTGAAAACGGCTGAATGAATTGAGCTGAAATAAGTTGCATTACACTCAGCGCATCCGAATTGTATAGAATGGCTACCATAGTCACGTGTCGTGTCGGCGGATGTCCCAGAATAAGAACCTGTTTTTCGCTCACCACAATTATATATATAGATGTGCATGTCCCTCTAAATGATAAAATGCATAAAGTAATTTATCTCGTAGGCAAACATACCCTTCATATTGACAGTAAATATAATAATTAATATGGATCAAAGTATTTTTCATATTACAGCGGAAAATTTCATATCACTTTTAATTATAGGCTACACAATGATCCACCTTTATTGTAAACGCGACGACTGTAACATTCGTTTACGCTTTAATAAAACATCTGTTATTATTAAATCCCAACTTACATGTCTGCAGACTGTACTCATTACTTTTAACATAAAAATTTTCACCGAACAGCCCTTTGGGCTAGTAGCAGATAAGTATCAAGAATTACAACGGTATGCCGACATGTCGGATTGGAAACGTAATGCTGCAGGTTTGCCGAAGTTAATGTGTCGGCAAATAGACGATATCTCGTTACAGCGAAATGTCGCTCCCAAAACGAGATTCCGTTTAATTGCCGACATTTTTTTTTCACCGGGTACATGCTTGCTCGTGGAACTTTGCATGCACAAGACTATCTCAAAACAAATCTCTAATATGTTCTTCAAAGTGACAACAAAAGTTTCATGTTTTCGTGCAAAAAACAATTGTTTGGAGGCATTTTTCTGGACAAGTTCGACCTTGTAGTGCTGTAAATGTTTCCTGATGTGCTGAATACCCGTTCAACGGCAGCACTGTCGGGTTGTATCGCCAGAATGTTTCTCGCAACTTTTTTTAAAGTCGGGAATCTTTACTCATTTTTCCACCAAAGCAGTGGATCATCACTTAGCCTAGTTTCAAACAAGGGCGATTCGATGAAAAAATATCTCTATTTTTGGTTGCTTTGAAGAGACAGAAGAAGAATCGTCAGCAGGCGCATCGCAGTCGAGATCCACATTCACAGTCGATTTTCTCAGCCGTCCGGCGACGACCCGTTTTAAGTCACACGAGTTATTAATAATCAGTCGGTGAGCATCACCCAAATGTTTCAACATGTTCGTGGTGCTCCGAGAATATACGTAGGTCTTCTGACACAATTTGCATTGCGATAATTTCTTGCCGTCCTTGATAGCAATGTTAAACTGTTTCCAACAGGCGGCACTGCGAGATCCGCTGTTCCAACTCATGGCTGCTCACCGCAGCTGCTAGCACTACTGCTGCATATCCCAATTCCATCTCCTACCCACACAACGTGATCGTGAACACAATGCGAGTCTGCGTGACGTCTAGTTTACGTTGACGCGCTGTAGTCTTTGCTTGCATTGCTGGATGAAGCATTCACCCATCTACGTCACCTCAGATATCTCATACACAAGCGAATCTCATTGGACACTGAGAAATACCGATTTCTGCTTGGGAATTTTTTTTCAATGCGCTGTTGACAACAATTAAGCGTATATGACTCGAATGCTATACATTCGCCTACCCACCTCTCGGTTCAACCACGCGGTCGACTCGACTGTTCGCTTTGCCTACCCAAGAACCGCACGGTTCCAATCGCTCGGTTCAACCGCGCCGGGCCCTGATTAGAACACATCTTTCCGGAGCATCTAGGAAGCTGTTTTGCTACATCTCGTTGAACATCAGTTGACTTGTTTCCACTAGCATTCTTCGTGTAAATTTTGCCCATTTAGGATTCTCTTACAAGTCTTCTTTTCTTATTGATATTCGATATACTTTCATGCATTTGCCTTTTGCGTCCAATTTGCTCATCATCATTTTCTTTATCTTCTCCTTCTTTTGTTGATTTCGTAGTCTCTACCTGAATTGACAGGCTGTTGTCCTGTATGCTCAAATCACCATTAGCTGAAATAAGGGTTGAATCCTCTTGTTGGAATCAGCCAAATCTTCTACGAACGAATATCCTTCCAAATTTGTCAGTTGATCGTTGCTCGAATTAGTTGGCTGTTCGGTGGCCGTTGTCGAAATACCATCATCCACGGCAAAAATACATAAGATAGTTAGAGTAGCCAATAGAGAACAAACAAAAAATGTTGTAGGCATATGAATGCTATTATGTGACATACATGTATATGCATGAACATGTAGGCCTACAACCATAGTTTCACACAATCAGTGCTGCAAGAAATACATGTGTAGGCCCTATATCATAATAATCAATCTACAAGAATTGTTTAGAAAAACCTACATCATAATTCAAAGAAAAATTTCGAAAAATATAAAAGAAAATTCTGACCAGAGGACGACCGACATAAATAGCTAAAAAAGAATTACGCAGATCAAGATTCAAATAAAAATCAAGCATGACCCCGTTCTTCCTGTCAGGGCGGCCATTGCCCTGGTGTTCTGCTTCTGATTAGAGGACGGCCATATAAATAGCTAAAACAGAATAATTAACTTCATTATCAACTGATGATAGATAGGCCTGATAGTCGGTAATAGAAACCTGATAATGAGTATCATGAAATTTTTTAATCTCTATTCTGCATATAATCTTCGCAAAATAAATCCGTGTCTGTGGACCAAGTGCAGTAAACGCAAAGGTGTTTTACATTTCAAGTCAAAATTTCAAGCGGTAATTACAAATTTTTAATATCTCCCGAAAGAAAAAAAAGAATGTGTATTTATGATTTCTATCGTAGCTTTCAACAAATTGATCTGAAGCCATTTGTAAAAGCTCATCTTCTCTATCATTTGATGGAATAATTGCTATTGTGGACGTGCTCTCGCATTTCCGGATTCCTGGAGTGGCTTTGGCTCAGCGAGCATGCAATCGAATCGAGGCACCACTTCTAAATGGAGTCATGGAGACGGTACATCAAGTCTCCGAAAGAAGCTTTAAGGCGATGGGTCCTAGACTTGAGTCACACACGATTTTGGACAGCCTTTAGTGATCGCCTGCTTCCTCTCACTAGATGATCATTCCTCTCACAGATAATATTCTTATCTACTGTTTTGTATGGCATCGCTGCATTTTTGTAGTATCGTTACACATTTTTACCCAATAAAAAGTCGATGGATCTGCTTCATTTTTTAGCATATTATTAAGAAAACATTCAAGTATTAAAAACTCACTATGTCATCTGAAGCGCATTTTTGCTACCATAGATATAGGTGCATGAAATTCAGCAAATTTAAAAATCAAAAAATATGTTTTTTAAATAAAATTATCGATTAAATAGAATCTAGCCGACAAAATAGTCTACTTTGACAGAATTTATAATAGAAGCAATCTACTAGACCTACTTAAATGATAACTGTGAATAGCGCAATTGTTTAAGTTCCCAATATAAAGAAATTATATTATATTCATTAAATACATATGCGGTTTTACAAAAGTCGATATAGTGGGAAAAGCAGTCGAGCAATTACGCTCATATTTTGAGTAGATATCAATGAGATGATAATAAATGGATTCCCGTCGTGTTTGCCCTTGGCGCATTTTTGCATCCTATTTTTCAGGTTATACTACTTGTAAGTAGTATGAAAATTAAGGAAAGTGAGCAAATTTCAAAAACCAGTCGATTGATTTTTCTGTAAGTTTCAGAACTGAATTTAAATAGTTCAATGGCGCAAAAATTGACTTGTTTCTCATTTTTCCGACATGTGAGCTCACATACGCACTCGTCCTTTTTTGCTTGATGAAAGTATTTGGTTGCATTACAAAGTATTTTTCGAAAATTTATCCGAAATCCTTTGAAAATAGTGGGATATCTTTTGGGTGATGAGATGATTAACAATGAAATTCGTAAGTCAACGAGGGTACTGGTGATATACATAATTAAATGATGAATGAGAGCACATACATGTCGATCCACATGCGTTATTACAATGCGCAAATAGTATGGAACATTTACAAATGATGTCGATGTGTCATAAAAAGATGATGAAACGCTGGAAGGAGAATACAATCAGTGGTTCATATATTTCAATGAATGAAGTTAAATTAACGAAACAGCACATTATAAGTTATAACCACAGTAGCGAATACATACTATATATATAAACGTCAATTCATACCATGTTGTAAAGTATATAGTCTACAGTAGTTTTTACATGCACAATCAACAGTTTTTCAGATGCGGCTGATAGGTCATTGTGCCCTACTCTCACCGACTTGAGGAAAGATAAGTCGAAACTCGTGAATGAAATGATGGTTTAAGGTCACTATTCCCCCTTAATGGGGGCTTGGACGGTGCTGACATAGTCAGACTTCTATCTGGAGCTTTGTGATTTCTTAGCCCGGATACCATTCCTGCCGACTTTCAATGACACTTTGACTTGACCACTAAACCCAAAGATGGCTAGGCCAAGCACTTAACTACTGTGACACGAAGACCATCACTGCATTTGCAAATTGTAGACGGTATATTATATATGTATCAATATGGCATGACTTATTGAAAATTACAACAAGAATGTGAATAGAAGAAATCATATTACTACTACAATTCACACCCGACAAAGGCAGATGTTTGTAGCAATGTTTATAACAACATTTGCTCAATTTTCAGCATATTCTTGGTTGCATTCTCATGTCATTACTACTTTACTTATTTTTCACATATTGAGCGGTTTAAATGAGTGAACAAACTAATAGCGAAAATGATTAATGTTCCCGGATTCGTAAAAAGTGTCAGTCTTCTTTCCTCGACTCACATGATAGTGCTCTCACTGCTGCGGTGCAGGCAGGACATGACAGAGTGACTATGAAACTATCGAATACCAAGAATACTCTATTCAAAGGTGTTCTCGTGTGCGAGAGTTCTAACTGATGTAGATAAAAGCTAAGTAGATTGTAAGTACAATCGTCAATCTTATCAAAGAAAGATGACATTTTATTCTGAAAGCTGGAAATATGACAATCAAAACTGAGTGCTGAAAAGCATCTCACTTATCTTTCTGTATTGCTGTCCATTTCAAATAAATTCGAAGAATGCAATATATTGTTTTCATTGTATGAATGTACCTGATAGGAATCTTTCATGTCTGAATTATTGTTCATGTCCTCGTGATCGCACCTTTTCTGTTCATTCCGCTGTTTGACATGGTTGCTGTGCATTGTTAATGAATACTTATTAAATAGAGTGTCCCAAAATAGAATAGTGTTATATTTGTCGAATGAAAACCGCAGCTCTACACCGAGTTATTGACAAGAGCACAGTTTGACGATTTCTGACTTCCCGTTGAATTCATGAACAAATTTCCCAGCCCGGTGCAGGCTAGATTTCCGAAGCCAAGTACATTAAAGAGAATTGTCCCATATATTATGTCATCGCAACTCTGCGGAAAACTCCTTGGACCTGGACCTGACGATGCTGCCTTACATTTTAAAATGCGGATAAAATTTATGAGAAGAGTACTTGTTTTCTTACTTTAATGGTCTTTCATCATCTTGTGATTCACCTCCTATGTGCCGCAATAAGTATGTTGGACGAGGGTAGCTAAAAGTCGAAACCCATATCCTGCAGAAATATTAATACAATTAGAGCAGTTGAATTGAATGTTTGTCTTGCCAAAAGCATGTAATTTGTTGTTAACAATTGTGTCAGTGATATATTTTTAATCTTCATGTGCATTAGATCTATCTATGTACGAAGTACATGGTGAAATACAAAATACATGCATCAAAATGCACTTGCTTCACTATAATTTGAAGTGACCGACGACATTATTGACTAATGCATGCATAAATTTGTCTCATTTATAATTGGTATTTTGTTAGTGCTCACCTCCTCAGCCTACCACGGAAATGACTGATCATGATAGCAGTACAGAGGCAATAATAGTATTTTACAAGTTCTCCGTGTCATGACAACCTTGGAGTTGTAATGTTTGATAAATTACCAATTCGATGGCCTTCTATTACTTTAATGCTCAGCACTAAGTACTTTCTTCAGCATGATTATATCACAAACTACATGCCACTGAAAGATCAAAATAGCACAGACAATGATCATAATCAACTTCAAAAGGTATAAATGGGTCCACATTACTGCACAGATTCAAAAATAATAATAATAATAATAATAATAATAATAATTTCTTTATTGTCTCAAACGGTACATTCTTTGAGCACATTACAAAATCCGAAGAAATACATATAAAGACAGAAGGGAATACATAGGCTGCAAAAGTCATAAAAATCTAAAAAAACATCACATAAAACTTACTATTTACAGAACCTTATGAACGATTTCTTCAATCGCTCAGTCTTTGCACGCGGAGGATAAAAAACACTAGCATTTCTAGTTGCTCTGCCCGAACGTTCAGAAAAAAGCTCCCGTAAAGGATGACATTCATGTTTGACTATGTTTGTGAATAATTTATTACATGTATTGGCGGTAACAACTGTAAGGGAGCAAACATCATTATAAGGTAAGTCAATTATTCTATAGGCCCTCTTGTCAACACGGATTAATTTTTTCAATAAATACTCCGGAAGATTACAGAAGCATGGAAAGGCGTACGTTAGGATAGATCTTATGAATGCAACATAACATTTTAGCATTAACGCAGGATGACAGTCAGCTCGCCGAAGGTTGTACAATATAAAAAATCGCTTCAATGCCTTTCTCACAACATATTCAATATGACGGTTCCATTTTAAGTCATTAGATAAAATCACACCGAGAAAGGAAAAACTTTCGACCTCATTTAGGCAGAGTTCGCGTGAAATACGGATAGGATCAGGATTTAAACCTCTCTTAGTGATAACGTTCATGACAACACATTTGGCTTCATTCACAGGCAAGCATAATGATTTGGACCAAACTGAAAAATTCAACCACTCGGCCTGCAAATAATCGTCAGCAGTATCTCGCAAAAAAATGCAGCAACAACAAATCATCTGCATAACGAATCACACTGGATTTGTCAGATACCGGGCAAAAGTCATTTACAGCTATGGCAAATAATAAAGGTCCGAGCACGCTCCCTTGTGGAACACCACTACATACAGGGGACCAAGCAGAAAAAAAATCATTAACCAAGACACGTTGCTGTCTATTCGTAAGAAAACTTGTGATCCATCGAACAGTGACATCTGGCATACCAAAACCCATACAAGCATTCATAATAACCTGGTGAGGAATCTTATCAAATGCCTTGGCTAAGTCGACTGAAAGCAGTCGAACACAGCCTGAGGCTAATGAAATGAAACATAAATTTAGTGAATTATAAAATCATGCCGATGAAAATTGAATTAAAAACCTGAAAACCTGAATGGAGCCAAGAATTTCTTTATGCAGTGAACTCTAGATTAGGGGACCAGTAAAATTGCATGCAAAACTCGCCGGTCAAGCGGGAATAAAAGGCGAAAGCTAAAGATATTCGATATTTACATTTTTCCACTTCTTTCTTAATTGCATTCATGTAGGCTTATGATATCAGTGCGAAATTATTCCATGCCTTAGATGAATCACCGGCACTAGTGGCCTTGTGGTAGTGTTCGCTCTGTGTGCGTGATACCTTGGTTCAAACCATTGTCAGGTCGAACCTAAGACTTTCAAATAGGTACACTCTGCATTACTGCTAAGCACTCAGCACAAAAAGAATGATAGTGGGATAAACAACGGTTCGACCACATGGAAGAGAGGCTCCGTGCCTAATGTGCTTCCGAGTATAAACAAGATCCACTTACTTTTTTATTTAAATTATTACACGAATTGCTGCTCAATTTTTCCCACAAGCTTTCAAAATATATATCAAAGTTCGAATAATTGCATAATTACCTGAATAAAGATTAAATTGAATAGAAATTTGAAAAGATAAAAGTAAGTACATGTATCTGTGCACTTCATCAGGAAGTCTTGCTTGTGTCAGAAGTAACGGCAGACCTACCACACCAATGCCATCGAGAAATCGAATGATGTCTAACGGTTCATGTTGACCTATTGTCAGACTTACCTGGCAGGCTACAGAGACGCCTGCCTAGCCCCGGCCGGTTTCGACAACATCAGCCGCAGGACTAGGCCCCGGTCGGCCGGTTTTGATCACACATGCTCGATCGGTTGCAACCCACAGACCCATGCATGTGAACTATACATGTGCGATGATCAAAGGAGCTTTCAACGAATACTTGCACAAAGCACATGCGGTACAATTATGCGGTTCTGTCAAATATCATATTTCCAAATTATCAAAAGCACATTGGCAAGAAAAGAATTAATTGCAATTTGATCATTTATCCTCCTCATATTGGTGAAAGTGCGTTACGGGTTGCCATCATTGACTATATCAAGGAATAAGAATTCGTGAATTTTACACAGGAATGTATAACTTGATTGCATGATGATGAAATAATTATGCAACAATTTAACAAAATGACAGTATTCTTAATAGATAACGCCTCTGACTTAATATTGTTGTTCATTTGTTTCTTAGTACATTTGATGCGATTATATTTGATGAAAAGTGTCATGATATTTTATGAATCTACCGCTGAAGTAGTAATGTCGAAATTGCTCAAAAAGTGGCGGAACCTAGAAAATGTTTGTACCAAGCTGAAAATTGGCAGCCTGCATTCCTAACGGCACCTCATTGACCAGAAAAAACCCCACCGAAATCCATCTAGGCATATTTTTCTACAGGTCATATATAGGTAAGTCATGAGAAGTTGCACCGTCATACCGGTACCGGTCTAGACAGGTTGGCAATGAGAAATTTCACGGCCATGCTGGCACCAGTCCAGTCCTATAGATTCTGAGGAATTGCAAAAAATTAGTTAAATGTTTATCTGAATCTTGTATCTAGTTATTGTACAGAAATTATTTGAAGACATTCGATGCCAAAAAATATAGCTCTAGATTAAGTGCTTCCCAGTTTATCAAGGAAAACATGGAAAATGTAATTTTACCGCAACAATACTGTATTTTCCAATGTTTGACTGACAAGGAAACGGGTAGAACTTGGCAAACGCGCATATTTGTAATAGCAATATGACGCACATCATTTTGTGAGTCTTGTTTTTAAGCCTCGTTCTGGCTGGCAGACTTTTATTGTTTGATCGTGTAATCTGCAGATGCTTTTAATTGTCAATGGGAATAAAATTTCTTGGAGACTCATTGTTCTTTGGCCTTTGTTTTAAAAATTGTTGACTGCTATTGCATAGCGAGATTGCCACTACAGAACTTCCAGAGCTCTTGCAAAGCTTTGACGAAGTGATCGTCTAATTATGAAGGCTTGCGGTCGCTATGCTAAAGATGTAACAATAGAAGGGAGTACTACAATGACGTTAATCATCTACATTAACCGTTATTGAGAAGATTCTTTGCAAGTTATCAACAAGAAGATCACCATCGATGCAATGATTGATTTTAATGCACATTTTGTATTGTATTTGCTCTACTTTGTAACAGAAAGTTGCCATTAACCAGCATTGTTGTTGAAGTTTTGCGAAATAAAGAGCACAACATCTACTTATACAGACACATTTCTTTAGGTACCTGCCTTTGTCGGTCAATTGTTTGCAAAATGTCGTTATACTTTTTTCATCGAATTTATCCTCATCTCAATTTTCAGTATGGTAAATGCCTGTCCAAACCCATTCTTACTCAAGCACGGCGTTTGTCTTTTCTGGAACTCGAGTATAAAAGTCAGCTGTTGCAACTCTCAGCGATTCTGTGGTGCATTCAACGGAGAATTGGTAACAGGTCAAAATGCCATCAATCTGAATGACAAAAAATTGGCAGTTCTCCATTTCTACATCGGTCTGACCGACACGCCCAATGAGAAACATAGAAATCGCGATAGTTGGAGGTGGACTGATGACAAGGTCACAACGAGCTCAAGCAGGCTCAATTGGAATGACGGTGAGCCAGGGACGCATGACAATCAAGATTACGATTTACAAATATATGGTAGTGGTGAATTTGGGAACTTATTTAAGCTTGGAAACAAAGCTTATTGGGGACCGATCCCTATGTGTCAGCCAAGGGAAGGATTGAGGTCCACATGGGAAACTGAGCTGAGCACATGGGAATAGCCGGTTCCCGTTGCTATTTTCTCTGACCGGAGCCACTATGCAGGAGAAGGAGGATGTACACGTGATGGCACTAATGTGAAGAAAGTCAAAGATTGCTCTGTGGAATGTTCAGGAGAAGAATTTGACTGGTGTGTAGGTTTTTATTATCATGCTGAAACTGGCTTGTGTAAACTTATATTGTATACTGACCAGAATGTGGATCTGGGAACTGCAAATGGATGGAAAAGTTTGTGAGGAAATAGGAGCAGAAGTTCACTCGATATTTTCTCAATTTGGGTTTACAAATTTCTTTGTAGTCGTTCCTCAATAGATCTATGCGATTAGGACATTTTCAAGGTCGATTTAGTTCGGAACTTGTAGGAAGTCGAAAACTGGAAAGGAAGGTCTCTGCATGTTGGTTTTGTCTAACTACTTGAATGGTCTTGTGTTCTTTCGAAAAGCAGTTCAACGTTGTCTACTCTTATATACTTTCCTTTATTTTTGGGAATGCCACTTTGAACGTTAGCATGATCATCTGAGGAGGAAAGTAGATTTTAAAATAACTTTCTGGACTCGGCTGTTGTCGCTATACACATTCGATTTGCGTTTTTCAACGTTGTCATAATTTCGCGTAAATATTTTAAATAACTCCTTGCTTTTTTCTTTGCATCTGCAATCTCATCTTTATTTCGTATCTACGAGTAGCCTCTTTTTTTGCCTAACCTCACATTTCATATTGTCGTCTGAAAAATAACTTTCTTCAAGCAGCATATTTTGCAAGAAAATACACACGTAAGCAAGCCAAGCTGTTTCATTGAATTTACAAAATTAAAATGTTTTACAAATTTTCGCCGATGTGACGGCCTGTTCATGTAGAAAAAATGTACCACGAAACCAAGCATCAACAAGGATGAGTGCACATGATATCAGACATCGATAATTCAACTCTGATATAGGCCTAATGAAGATATATTCACAGTATTTTGAAAAATCCATCTCTACGTGAATAGACCGTCACATCGGCGAAAACTGTAAAAAAAGGTTGTAAATTTTATAAATTCAATAAAGTTTTTTGGCTTCCTTGTATCTACATTATATTGTCGTTTGTTTCTTTTCCGAAGCTCATAACAATGTTTTTGCATGATGATCATAACTACTCTTATTTCCTTTCCCTTTTTCAAAGCTATGTATGGATTTATGAATACCACTGAAAATGTGATGTGATTATGTGAACCTGATTATAATATATTGAATTATGAAAGCTAGCAGCATGATTGTTTTAATCTTCTGAGAAATGATCTGCATCTTTACTATCGCATGCAAAATCGGGTTCAGATACTTTGAAGTTATCTGTTGTTTACGTTCCCATCGAGAAGCGTTCGTCTACATCGAGAAACCGTTTCCAAAATATTATTTATTCTAGTAATGAACAAAAGTAAAATGGTTTTGTTGGCATTATATCCTTTGGCCACACTCTTCTAATGTACATTGCATTTGTGTTGTCCCGATCTGTTGACGACAATTCTGTGAAGTGTGGCTTAACCACCTCCGAAGAATCCGTCTACCATAGAGTAGGTATATTAGGTTGAGTAGTAATTCAGCATTTATTAAATCCCCAATGTGCATACAGTTTCGATTTCATTCAATGAACATGAGTCAAGACCCAGTAACACCTGTGAGATATGCAAATTTCTACACTTTTAGAGAAATTGACACGAATCTGACTGATCATGATACAATACAGAATAAGGAATGGTATTCCACAAATCCTCCATGTCATGTCAATTTGGAGAGGCAATATAATTTGTTAAATTAGTAATTAGATGGGTTACCATTACTAAAAGCTCAGCTTTATTATAATAAAATAATTTTCTTAAGAGGGATCATACTGCAAACTGCTACTCAAAGAGCAAAGCATCATAATCAAGAATGCTTATCATAATTAACTTTAAAGATGTTGATGAGTCCACATTATTATTCAAATTCAAGAAATGACGCCTTGTGAACCATAAAATCATGCCGCTGAAAATTGAATGAAAAACATGACATCTCAGCTAAGAAGCACAATGAAATCTCAACTTTTCATTGAAGACATGAAAACACTTCATTATAACATGGTTCATGAAATTTCCTAGATCATCACCTTAATTTCCGCTTAATTAAAATGCCTGTTAGCGAATATTCATTCCTTTGGATATCCAGCCTGTTTCATACTACTTATAAAGGGGCTTCATCTCAGTAGTATACAAATTTGCAAAATTTTACCTTTTTAAAAATTGCTCAAATATTTTTTTTGGATCGCAGGAACGTCATTCCCGCAAAAAACTGAATCTTTTTATATAAGAATTTTCGCTGTATACTGATACTTGTTTGAGTCGACACTCAGCCTCCATATACCTACTCTATGCCCTCTACGGAGAATTGAATGTTTTCTGTAATTCCAACAAGTTTGCGTCTTCAACATCGTATTAAAATCTCTAAGTCATGTCACCCCTTAGCAATTTCACTCTGAGCAGACTCCCACTCTCACTCTCTCTTTTATCTTGATGATTACATTTTGTTCAAGATTCTTTGAAAGTCGAGAATGAGGTTGGTAAGTTTGACAGGGAAGTGATAGCTGCCTTTTGAATGCAAAGAAATGGATCTCCTAAAAATTCCTTGTGCTTTCTCTGATTCTCACATTAGCAGCATGTTGCCTATTCCAGTTTGTACTACCCTCCAGAACATGGACATTCATTGTTCCTCATGAACTAGGAACTATCTAAGTTTGAACGTTCCATTTGTCGACAAGTTGCAATTGCGAAAGAACGTTTATAGACGTTTAGATTTAAACGCGAATTTAACCCAAGTAAAACATTAGACGTCATATGAACATTATTTCACAATCGCAAATTGTCTACAAATGCAACGTTCGAATTTTGTACTTTATCGAGCGTTACGATAGCATGTGTAACCGTATCTGTGGCGTAACGTTTGCGAAACGGTGTTTAGACGACAATACTGCAACGGTTGTAAGTCGTGAATTAGCAGACGTTAGTTTAACGTTACTAAACAAACGAATGTATAACGAAAATCTATAGACGTACTATTGACACTTTAAACATTTTTTTCAGCGAACTGTCATTTAAGTGTGCACATTATGATATCGACTAATTTGTTACAAGCGTGGAAGTCGTATGACCATCAGCAAATATCGATCGTGCGTTCTTTACCAAATTCTAAGTAAGCTTTAAAGCTAACATATCCCATTCTAAAACTCTTCAGAAAGTGAAAAATTGAATATGAATCATGTACTCACGTGTCCGTGTTTGAAGAATCTGTTACACCAGACTGCGGATTGCTACATGATGTACGTTCTGACTATGTGCATGAATAAATATAAAATGAATAACACGATTGTAGAAAGTTTCTCTCCAAAATGATATAAAAATGAAGTAGACATAATGCTGAAATGATGTTATCGGTAATATCATGTATGGAAGCTACAGGAGATCAGAAATAAGAAAGTCATATTTAGAAAACAAGGTTCTACTGAGAACTGAGAATGCTTTGTGAGGTTGGAAGATCTGAATTTCCGTGTCGATACGGCCTCAATCCTGTTCCTCCAACTTGTTTCTTTACCAATTACTTCCATACTTCAGAGATTCACATGATCTAGAGCTTGTTTGGCCACTTCTGAGAGTTCAGTATCCATGTTCGTGATTGCCCTTTGATGTTCTTTTCTCCTCTCAATCAGCGTCCGACGTGATGTAACTCGAATGGATCCACTCACATTGCTCTTCGCTCAAATATTTCTTTAGACCGCAGTAACGTAATCTCCACATAAAACTGAATCTTTTGATTTAAAAACTTTTTTAGAATTTTAAAAACCTAAAAAAACTGTTTGCTGACATTTTTTCGAGTCGAGACTTTATCTACTATATGCTCACTCTAAGCATAAAACCAACAATTTTCTATCTAAATCATTGAAACAGATAATTTATCGATTTCTAATTTACCGGCATATTATTGATACTATATATTAATTATTCATTTCTCTACAATAATTTTGATGTCATTTGTGCATGACTAAAAAGTTGACTTGAATATTCGCACGCCGATGCAATAAAGGCTGAATGGATATAGCACTAATTTTAATTTATTTTTTCTATACATTTGTGAATCGTTTTTTACTTGCTTGATGAAATCCTGTTTAGGAGAAGAAAATTGTTTTAGAGTTATTATCCAAATGCTAGCATGCCTCTCGATTTATCCATCAGGTTTATGGATATCAAGTATGAAGCTGTTGATCATTGCGATTATGCAGCCAAAGATGCAATAAAGCAGGAAGCCGTTGGTGAAATCAAATCTGAAGTTGTCTATGAAGTCGATTTTAAAGCTGACGTTGATGTAGAATATGAAGTTGTTAATGGAGGAAAGCGTAAAGCCACTGATATGGTCGGATACGCAACCGATAATGGAATCGAACATGAAGTTGGTAAAGTCAAATCTGGATCTGCTAATGAAGAGGGATATGGGGCTATGTGCGAAATGAGCTTCGAGGATTCAGAAATTGCGTCTACCAGTGAAAATCAAAGGAAGTTTGGTAAGATTCTTGTTTCATTGGATATTGGGCTGCTTGGATATTGGCTGAAAGAATAAAGCTAAAGCGCGATGTTTTCACGCCTAATTTGTATTTAAACTTCAAGTTATGCACCTTCTCCATGAAATTGATTTGCGCTAAATTCAAATTTAGAATGTAATAATTGATTCCCGCCACACTTTCTGCATTAAGTGAAATAAGTACAAACTTGAATTTAAAACTAGCCGATGCTGTTGATTATGTTTATGTAGTGTATGTTATGAAGAGTTAAAGTTACATTATTAACTCTATCTTAGTTTTGGCCTTTTCGGAATTGCTAAAAGCATCTCCCATAAAGTTTTAGATGCGCATAATTGCAAATATTGTAACATTTTCTTATATCGTACATCCGTGATAATTGAAGGATGAACTCTGAAATACATAGCCACTTAATCGGAGGTTTTTGATTTTTCTGAATTTTTTTACTAATTCGACTGTTAAAAGTTAAAGCGATTTTTTATGTGAACAACATCATGTGTTGGAGAGTAATATAATATAGGCCGTCCCAGAACACCCAATAATTTGAAAAAAAAAATTAACATACCTGCAAAATCAGCCCAAAATGCCCAAAATTAACTACCCTACCTGCAAAATCAGCCCCAAAATGCAAAAATAGGGTCCTCTTGAAATTTGTCACAGAAATGTTAAAAATAGGGTCCTCCCAGAACACCCAATAATTTGAAAAAAAAATTAACATACCTGCAAAATCAGCCCAAAATGCCCAAAATTAACTACCCTACCTGCAAAATCAGCCTCAAAATGCAAAAATAGGGTCCTCTTGAAATTTAGCAAATCAAAATGCAAAAATAGGGTCCTCTTGAAATTTACAGTTACAAAAATGAATATGAACAAAAATATTCATTTAAAAATGGAAAATGAAAACCGAAAAGAACCATCAGCCCCTTTATATCCTTCATTATCATATGAAATGGATAAAGCAAAACACAAAGATAGAGTCAGGTACATGGAAGATAAGGAGACACAACTATTGTCAAAACTAGAACATTATAATAAATTAAGAAAAAGATGGACTATAGTGAAGAATGTAACACAAGGAGTTGGAGTATTCTTAACAATGTCTTTAGGCGCTCTCACTATTGTCATTTCATCTGGCGTTCTTACAATTCCTGTTGTTGCTACAGCTTTAACAGGCACAGGTGTTTTTACAACGTCACTTGCAACAGTGATAGATAAATCTGTAATGACTAAGAAACGAAAATCCTTAAGTAAGAAACATGCACATGTCAAAGAAGTATATGATAAACTACATTACTACTTCCAGAGAGTGTGTGATGACAATGTTATTACGTTAGATGAGATTGAAAAATTTGATCAAATAGCTAGAGAAGCAACTGAAATACCTGTTAAATCTCAAGACAAAGTAGACAATGCGGCTTTTTTAGAAGAAATAAGAACTTTATTAAAAACGTTAGAACAAAGCTCCATAGAACAAAAATAAGTTTTTCAGTAAAGTCGACTCTTCAAGTCTCAGCACCTTTGGTGCAGTGTTTTTGCTGTATCTCTATGCTACCACAAAATTCAAATATTATCTTATAAAATAATGAATACAAATGAGACAAATGAGGCAAAAATAAAACAACTAGAAGAATTAATAAAACAGAAAAATATTATGAAGAAAAAACATAGACAATATCGAATGCTACAAGCTGGCGTTCAATCTGATATGTTAGAAAAAATGCACCTAACTGAACAAGTGAAAACTGATTTTGAAAAAACTATTGCCCCACTCAAAATTCTTGAGAAAGAACTCGCAGTTCGTGATAAACGAATTGACATATCTGATCCAGTGCAGAAAACCATCATGGATGATTATGGTTTGTTAGAAGCAAACATAGACAAGAAATTACCGAAATCTATGCTATTTGAACATTCTACAATTTTTCTTGGTGCTAAGCCATCGCTTAGATTTTTCTTGGGTGGCGAAGAATTATTTATAAATACTAAAGAAAGTTTAATTTTTGCACCAGACAAAACACCTTTCAGTTTAGACAGAAATTTGGTGGATTTATTAAGAGGAGCGGATTTAGATAACTATCATACTGATGATCTACAGAAATACAAAACTATGTTAGACAAGGTTGGAACTGTAAAAACTCTTAAGCGTTATAAAAATTTGAATGGCTTATTATTCAAAACGTCTAGTACCAGTAAAACAAGAACAAAAATACCAATACTAACAGCTGCTTCGCCAGCAAGAACTGGTTATTCAACACCAATGGCTGCTTCTCCAACAAGAACTGGTTACCCAAAAACAGGAACAGGTCTAAAAGAGACAACGGTTTTCCTGCCCGATGATCCGCAAGAATTAATAAACAGATTAGAGATTTTATTAGCTGCAACAAAAGAAGGACATAACTCTAGTTTTAACGAAATACATGCAATCTTAAAAAGACTATCAGAAAAGAAAATTATTAGTGAAAAAGACTACAGCAACTTAGTTGAAAAGTTTATCCAAATTATTTAGTTAAAAATGTCTTCGGCAGAACTAGAAAAAATTAATAAACATTTAGAAAATTTAACCGAGATTTTATCCTCATCAAAATTTAGTACGTCATTAAAATTTATAACAACTACTTCCTCGCATACTTGTAATTTAGACCCTATTATTCACTTAGAACAAGAAAAACATTATGAAGTAGCATTAACTAGTTTTTCAACATTTAACACTATACAAAATATTATCAAAGATGTAAATGATCGATTTAGATATTCAAATGACAAAGGTAAAACTTGGAAAGAATTAACTTTTCTTCCTGGATCTTATGAAGTTGAATCGATTTCCAATGAAATAAAAAGACATTTAGGCATTCAATTTAAAGACAAGAAACAATTACATTTCGCAGTTGAACCAGCAGTAAATAAATTTTCTCTTACTTTAGATGAAAATCATCAAGTTGATTTTGATATTGACAAATCTTTATCAAGACTATTAGGATTTAAAAAGAAACTCTATGCACAAGGTTTTCATATCAGTGAAAATATACCTAAAATAACTGAAATAAATTCAATCAATGTTCAATGTGATATTATAGAAGGTGGTTATGTTAATGGAAAGTTAACAAATAATATCTTCAGTTATCCAGCATTTACAGTTCCGATTGGTTACAGTTTAAATGTAATCCCAAAATCATTAATATATTTTCCCGTGACACGAAAAACAATTAATTCAATTACTATTAGAATAACAGATGAGAAAGGAAAGGCAATAAATTTTGGAGGCGAAGAGATTATGATAGATCTATTATTACGAGAGGTTTAATTCAAAATATTGACTTAAAAAATGAGTGAAAACACTTCTGTAAAATATCCACTAAACAAGAAAGTGAAATTCAATCATCATCCAAACCTATCCAATAAAGTTTTATCAGTTATCTGTGGAAGATCAGGTTGTGGGAAAACGTATCTATTATTCAAAATTCTCACGACACCCAAATTTTTGGATTATAACAATCTTATTATTTATACAACAACAGCAGAACAACCTATTTATCAATTTTTGAAATATGGTTTTGAAAATAATCTTACAAAATCAGCTATAGCTTCACTGTTTGAAGAATATGAAAAATCGGAGTATGAAGAAGAAATAAGTTCTTGGTGTGAAGAAGCAGCGAAAAATGAACAACTAGTAGAACCCAATAAAAATAAACACATATCGATGCAACTAATAAATGATAGTGGTAATATGCAAGATCCTAGTAAACTAAATAAAACGAGAAAACATTGTGTTGTGTTTGATGATTGTGTTAATGATAGAAATCAGGCAGTTCAGAGAAATTATTTTACAAGAGGACGACACAATAACTGTAGTGTCTTTTATTTGACACAAAGTATGTATTCATTAGATGGAAGTGTTATTAGAAAGAATGCTAATATTTTTATGATTTTCGAAATCAATCCAAGAAACCTAAGTGATTTGTTAAGAGACTTATGTATAAGAGATAAAGATGAATTTAAACAATCTTGCTGTAATGCTTGGGCAAACGACTATGGTTTTATCACAATCAATATTGATAAAAAAGTACATGATAGAGTTATAGAAGATTTGTTCACTGACTAGATGTTAAAGAAATTAAAAAGGTAAAGTAGTAATTCCATCAGGTAGAATCTTTCTTTTATCATCAAATGGATCTAATGCTAATTTGTGTTCCTCCTTTAAATACATTTTGTGGTTTTTTGAATTAAGTCTATAATTACATGCTGCTTTTATTTCATTATTAAATAATGCATTCTTATAATCTTGAAATGTTATTTGGTTAGCCACTGATGCCTTTGAAATACCCTTTAATGTTTTGTAGGTTTTATTGTTTCTTGTTGTATCATAACAGTAACATTTAGATTTAAGAAATACAGCTTCTGTTATGTACTCCTCATTTCCTTCTAGTTCATCTTTTACTTTACATAAATCAGAAGGATGAATTATATCTTTTATTTTATCTATTTCTTTATCAAGTGATGAATTGTATGGTACTGTTAATTCTAAGAAAACGGAATCCGTATCGCTGAAATGAAGTTTATAGTTTTCACCATAAGCAGGTGCTAAATGATCATATATAAAATTATACATAAATAGTTTAGCTAGTTCTAATATAGTGAATCCTATAAAATTAAACTTATCATGTTTCACAATGCTTCTTCTTAGATGAACAGCACATAGGTTATCACTAAATCTAGTAGTTCTTTTATACGTTGGTTTCCTAGTTAAATTTTGGAAACGATCTTTATTATAAACTATTTCTATGTTCTGTCTGTTACGTACATTCTCTAAAGTTTTACCATAAAATGCGTTATTCATTAATTTAAAGAATACGTTACCAAAGTCATCTTTATTTCTCTTAGCTATTTTACGTTTCTCTATATTAAATTCTATATAATTTTTTAACCACTTAGATTTCTTATATATTAGTTTCCTATGAATCTTAATAAGTGACATTCCATGATCTAAATACCAATCTAACATCCTTCCTTCAATAACATATTTTTCTTTATTACTTTGTGTTAACATGAGTTTCTTGGTTGGTCTGTATTTTTTAGGTATTATGGACTTTTGGTAATCTGTAAAATCGTCCATATTAGGCACTTTATTTTCAGGACAGAACGGGAAATACTTTGTCGTGTCTTTTAGTTCATCAGGGTACTTTAAGTCAACTTCATACACATATCCATGTCCATCTTCAACAGTACGTTCATAAACTAATTTATCACACCACTCCATCTCACCTGTAGGCAATTCTTGTATCATGCAAGAAGAATATAAACTATTAAAATCATAATATAACAAATAGTTCTCTCTCATAAACTCATCAATTGCATTTTCACGTTCTAGTCCTTCTCGTTTCGTTCGAAAAATTTCTAATATCTTTTCTTTCTCCTCTGGTGATAAAGGTTTCATTATTCCATAAGTATCAGGATTCACTTTCTTATTGTAACATTTAACATATCTATTACCTAAAACAGATGATACACCGCCTCTAATTCCAGATTCAAAAAATAATAATTTATCATATGTATTTTCTTTATAATGTTTAATTTTAACGGACTTTGTCCTAGAGCCATCGGCTTGAACACCAGTATGTTTAAGTCCTGCTAACCATGTTAAACCTGGTGTAGAATAGCAATAACATGGATCTATTCCGTAATATTCAATACACATGTCACGGAAGTTTTCAAATAGATCGGCTAGTATTAACACATCTATCTGAAGATACTTCATTGTGTAATCGTACATAGTGATGCAATTGAGTTCTGCCCAATTCTTCTGTGCTTCTGTATAATCTTCTTCTGATAGTTCTGATTGTTTCAATGTTGTTTTAAATTTGTCACGTGGTGGAAGTTGTTGTTCTTGCATTATTTTATTTATCCTGTTTATGTCTCCAGTTAAGTACTCATACGGAAATATGCCTTTAAGAGGACTCAAGTTATATTTGTTTAATATTTTACATTGTTCAGGTTTTAATGTTTTACCCATGGCTTCCAATGAATAAGGAGTAAAAAATCTAAATGCATCTAATATTCTAATACAACCAAATTGCATAGAGAAGTATTCTTCTTCTGTTTTACATAGTATGTTTGTTCTTAATTGCTGTAATGTTTTCGAAGAGAATAACTCTTTTATTATTAGATGGAAATCATACTTAGAACCATTGTAGAAATATAAAGGAACAAAGTTATATCTAAATTTATTTGCATTAAGATTACAAGAATTATGCGCCGCACCTCTATATAAACCATTTAGATGATCATGATCCTTTACTTTATCTTTGTCTAACTCTTTACCACAGTAATAACAATTCTTTTCATTATTAAATTGTACTAATTGTTCAGACGTTAATGGAAGCATTGGTTTATTTGTTTTAAGCAATTGTGAAAAACGCCCCTGCAATTCTTCTATTGTGTTAACAAACTTTATAGCACTATCATCGCCATAGTACTGGTAATATTCTGATTGAAACAAATTGGGATAATTTGAATGAATGTACATTCCCCAACATAATGGTTTTTGCTCAAACAAATTATTGTTACATTTGTCTGTAATTTTAACATTATATGCTTCGAAATCACAATATATTGTAAAGGGTACTTTATTTTTGTAATACCATTTATTATATTCTAAATAATCTTCTTTTGGAAACGTATTTCTGACTGCTTCATTTTGTTGACAATTTACCAAGTGATTATTTAATGCTTGTTCAGACCTAAAACTTGTCATACATTGGAGACAGGGGAAATTAGTATGATCTGAAGTTCTTGTAAAAATAGAAACATCTTTACACAATATGTAATGACCTTGATAATATAGTATATTTGCTTGTGCCGGTTGTATTAACTGCTGTAACTGCTGTTGATATTGCTGATGTAACTGCTGTAACTGCTGTTGATATTGCTGCTGTAACATCTGTAACTGCTGTTGATACTGTTGTTGTAACTGCTGTTGATACTGTTGTTGTAACATCTGTAACTGCTGTTGGTCTCCAGAAGTAACAGGACGTCCTTTATAATTATTATGATTAACCATTATGGGTGTTAATGTCTTTTTAATTTCATATTGTTCTGTACATATAATAGTTCCTTGATAAATAATATTATGAAACATATAGTTATGTCGTTCATTATACCGTATTTCTGTTTGACATAATCTTTTGTTACTTAAGTAAAATTCTTTTACGTTTGCATAGACAGTGTCATTAATTGTAACATTACCAGTATATAAGGGAGTAATATTCCCCACAGAAATATACTTCACATTTAATTCAAACACATTAACTTCTATTAAATCTTTGTTCTTTTTATGAAACTTTGTTAGCTTATTATAATCATATGGAAATTCATCTAATCCATCAGACAGATCAAATTCAGTTATGTATTCTTCTTTATTATAATGACTTAGTCTTTCTTTAACATGATGTGCAGGATGTAAATGTGCTATAACACTCCACAAGAAACAATACGGATCATCATTTTGAATGTTAATTATTTGTGGTGAACTGAAAGGTAGGGGTATGTAACTACCACCTGTATTATTTTTATATTTGTCAATTACTATTTTCTTAGATACTATTCTAACAAGCTTCCAACCAGATTCACGCAATTGAGCTTCAGTTATAGCATCTTTTAATTTATTAATCATTGTTTCAAATATAGGTTCTATATCCTCTACATTATGAATTTCTTGTGTTTTACTGAAATGGCCTTGTACTATTTCTTCAATATTCCCATCAGGTGCAGTCTTTGTGTAACGTACTTCTACATTCATATAACATTTGAAAGATTTTCTAAATATGTTATAAAAGTTATATAGAATATCATAAAAAGTTTCATCGGTTTCTACAGATTCATCATACTCATCATGTTCAACTTCAGGTTCATCTATTACACTAAAAACTTTTTTATATTCTGAATGTGAATAATCATTAAATACTCTGTTAACTTCTATATCAGTAGGTAATGTTTTTAGATAGTTTATATATTCATTCATTCTCGTTATATTACTTGCATCATGTCGTTCTACATTCTGTAAATGCATACGACTCTTTAAATGAGATTTATAACCTCTAGGCGTCTGTAACTGTTTGTTACATATGTTGCAATATAGGCTACCCTCTTCCATTTTACTTTTTTTTAATAAAAAATTTATGTTTTAATAAAAAATTTATGTTTTGCTTTTTAATAAAAAAATTTATGTTTTTACCTAGAACCTCGGTTCCGCCAACTGCATCTTCGATGCCAACTGCATCTTCGATGCCAAGACGCGAAGCGTCAACTTCGTTGGATATACAGGAATATTTAATTCATTTAATGTCTCTAGATCGTAAGCTGTTAAATGTTCTTTCTTAACCAACCACCATAAATTATTATAAGCTAAAAATACTCCGAAACTTCGTAGACACGGTGGTAAGTATCCATTTTTAATATGTGGTTTTAAACCGTGTTTTAGTTTATAGTCTTTAACGAACTCTATGTATTTATGATGGTAATGAAATTTAACTTCTTTCTTTGAATTTACAGGGTTTGTAGGATGACGATAATTTTTTAAAACTGGTACGTGTTCTATTTTATAGGCCTTTGTCCTCTGAGTTTCACTCACCTCATTAATCATTTTTAAAACAAAAATTACAGTTTATGTACTTCCTCTATTATTGGACGCATAGCACTCAATGTATTTTTGGCATCAGAGACTAGAGGTTGTACATTCTTTAATACATCAGGGAGATCATTAATTCCTGTTCTAATAACATCTAGAGTATCTCTACTCTCTAATCGTTTCGGGGTTGGTATCTTTAATACATTATTCAAATAAAATGTTTCAGGTATGATAGTTAGCATGAACTACATTCATATGTTTATTAAATAATGCTTTATTACGAAAAGATAAATTACAGATTTCGCATAGAACCTTGGTTCCGTTGTCTGCATCTTCGTTGCCGAGACGCGAAGCGACGACTTTGTTGGATAACATATTTTTAGCAGAAAACAAAATAATCTAAAAAAAATGATGTTAACAAATGTTGGAGGAGGTGCTTACATTTCAAATAATCAAGAATCAGACATAGACCTAGACAACTATATCATGAAAACTGGAGACGTTTTAACAGGTCCGTTACATCTTTCTATTCTTCCACAACAAAGTACTGAGTTGGTAAATAAAGAATATGTTGATAAACAGGTTGATAGAATTGTGTCACTGCTGTCTCCACTAATGAAAGAAACCAAGGTTCTAAAGCAGAATGATGAAAGACTGCAAGAAAAGCTAACAGACCTAAGTAGCAAACATGGAAATATAGAAGCAGATATATCAAAACTTTTTAAAAAGATTTCAGAACAATCAAGAATTTTAATATTACTTTCTTTAAATTTAAGGGGTGCCATTATAAAGAATACAAATCAAAATAAACAACTGAAAGAAGAGTTAGAAAAAGTTAGCGAAAAGAATCGAAAATTATTACAACACTTTCAACAGATGCAAACCACATTCCAAAAAAGTGTTGATGAATTACGTAGCCGAATCACACAACAAGTAAAGCACATAAACAGAATAAGAAATGAAGTAAACTCACTTAATCAAAAGGTTAGTGAATTGAAGACCCTTAAAACGAATTTAGATAAAGGAAATAAGGAACAGTTGAATGCTATTAAAGTTCAATTGGCTGCTCTTAAAACAGAAGTAAAGAAAAGTGAGAAAAAATTAAAAGTAAATGAAAAAGAAATTAAAGTACATCACACGCTGCTTGACGCAATAGATAAAGTGCAACAGTCAATTAATAAAGTTATCGCGAAGCTGTTGTCCATTCACAAACGTAAATCTTAATAGAATTTAGCCGAACGGCCCAAAGGTCCTCAGGTTACTAACCAATCGGAGCGAAGCTCCTCGAGGCTTTAGCCGACCACAAACGTAAATATTTTTCACAAAAGTCAAATTTAAGCTTAAAAAAATGCCTATAATTTATAAACACAATCTTAAACATTTTGCTTCAAATAATAAAATTGCTCATGAACCATCTCTGAAACCTGTGTACCATTATGATAGTGTAGACACTATTCAAACAGAAGGAGCTGGCATCTTTTCTGGTATCGGCAGTATCGTTAACTTGATTAAAAATAATAAAGATTTGATTACATCTGCTGCTAAAGGAGCAGCTGCTATAGGTAGTACAGCTAGTGCAATATCGAATGCTGTTAAGTCACAAAACGAATTAAAACAACTAGAAGCTATTCGTAAACTTAGAAATGACGCAAAAGAAATGCAAAAAGACAAAAAGCTCTCAGAGGAAACAAAAAACAAAATTGCTAAATTAGCGAAGATGGAAAGTAAACATGATGAAAAAACAATTGAAGAAATGAGAGGAAATGGCGTGAGCAGCGGAGCTGGTCTAGCAAAATTCTAGTACCAAACTGATTTTTTCTCATAAAAAATATAATGTCAACTCTCATTGAAACCAAATTTAGATTAGATGATCCCCCGTTCGTTAGTTACAATCAAAAAAAGAATGACTATATAAGAATTGCTATGAACCCCGGTTCTTCAGGAAGAGTGAATACTGGAGGTGATCTAATTTTTGAAGTTGATAATCAGCAAAGTTATTTATATTTACCCGATTCATTTTTACACTGTGAATATTCACTATATTCTGATGATAATTTTACAACACCATTGCCTGCTACGGATAATATTACATTAGAAAACAATTTCTTTCCAAGACTATTTACACAAATGCGTTTAGATGTTGCAACACAAAATATAGAAACCATAAGTGATTCACCTGGTATTATTGATTCGATGCTTCGATTTGTTACAATAGGTGAAAATACTAAAATGCATGAAATCGAAGGATGGTTTCCTGATAACCATACCGGCATACTTAAAGATGATTTAACTCACACTGGAACAGATGCAGCAGGAATTGCGAAAGATGTAGAAAACATAGTGAAACAGTTAAACAGTACACAAAATAGCTCATATCAGAAAAGACGTAATTTTAATAATAAAAGTAAACAAACTGTTGATTGGTCATTGTCTCCATTATTCGGTTATTTGGATTATGAGAAAATATCATGTCAATTGAAATTCAAACTCATAGTTCATCGCACTGTAAATAATGAATCAATATTTTATGGAACGGCTGGGAAGAAAGCATATTTAAAAATTGATAGACTTGAATGGTGGGTAAAACACATTACTCCTAGTTTAGAGGTTGAAACAACTATTACGAAAAGATTAAATACGAACAAACCAATTCCAGTAAGTTTTATGAAGCGTACTGCGAGCTCTGTCACTTTTACTGAACAAAGATTTAACTGGCATTTCACAAGGACATCAAATACTCCAAGATATTTTTTGCTCACTTTTCAAAAGAATGAAACAGCCAGTTTTGATAAGAACAATAGTCTTTTCCATATTAATTCAATTCGAAGTTTACAAATTTCATTAAATCAAACACGTTATCCTATCGATCCATTAAGATTTGATAACACCAATAATCAGTTTATGGAAGGATATGACGCTTATAGAAATCTATGCCGAGAATTTGGAGTAGAAGCACAATTAGCTCCTGTAGATTGGAAGAATTTATATCCTGTTTTATGCTTTGATTTAAGTGCGCAATCGGAAGATATTATTAAGAATGGTTGTGATGTGACAATTAATATTGAAAAAACAAATTCCCCAACCTCATTGATGGCTTATGGTTTATTGCTAGAAGACGCCGAATATTCTATTGAAATTCTTAATGGAAAGATGGTTAGGATTGGTTAAAGCCAGAGGAGCTTTGGTCCGATCGGTTAGTAACCTGAACAAAAAGTGATAGGCTAAACCCTCTGAACAAAAGTGAACGGCTAAGCCCAAGACTATAAATTTTTTGTTAAAAAATGAAGAATGAAACGGTTGAATTAAAACTACGTAACATCATTGACAAAAATACCCCTAAAACTATTACGATTAACAAAAAGAAGTATTACATAAATAGACCAACGATCGACAAGATTAAATTACAAGAAGAAAAGAATGGCGGGATTCTCCCATTAATTCCACTAATAATAGGAGGTATAGCAGCAGCAGGAAGTGTTGCAGGTGGGACAGCTGGTATTGTCCAGGCAGTAAATAAAAATAAATCAGAGAAGGCAGCATTAGAAGAGCAAAAACGTCATAATAGAGAGTTAGAGAAAGCTGCTAGAGGTGAGGGAATAGTAGATAATTTTATTAGTAAATTAAATTTAGCTAATGAAGGGAAACGAGTTCTTAAAAATGTCCTACACAATATTGATGATTTGATTGAAATAAAAGAAACAAAAGACGGATCTGGCATATATCTAAATCCTAGTATGGTGCGATAAGATTTAATCTTTAAAAAATGAATTTGAATAACTTAAGGATTTCAAATCTAGATCTAACGGATTATCTCTTAAAAGTAGGCCTACATAGAACCTCAAATTCTCACCACACTGGAGGTGATATACAAAAAGCATTAGAAAACTTTCCTGGCTTTATTTGGGCAAAGTATAAAGGTGAAAAACATATTCCAAATCATAATTTTACTGGCCCCGGCACAAGATTAGATTTAAGATTAAACGATGATAACACACCTAGAGAAAATAGTAAACCAATAAATAGAGTAGATGCCGCGGCTTACCGACATGATTTAGCTTATCGAAATCATGACCTAAGTTCTCGACATGTAGCTGATAAGACAATGATTCAAGAATTAGATAGTATTCAGAATCCGTCCTTTAGAGAAAGAATTGAAAGAATGTTTGTTAAGAAAGCTTTACAAGCAAAAATGCTTTTTGGCCAGGGGATAGATGAAACGACAGCAAAGCTGTCTGAGAGCAGCGCTCGAACCTACGCGTCCGAAATTCACAAGGAATACAGAAAGCCGAAATATCTATTGAAGGTAAAAGTATTTAATAAAGATGATATCTGGAGTGCAGATCTAATAAATATGCCTAATGAAAGAGGGTTTAAGTACGCATTGACCGTTATAGATTTATATACACGATATGCATGGGTAAAGCCTTTAAAAAACAAAAGTGGTCTGTCAGTTAAATATGCGTTCGAAGAAATCTTTAAAGAAAGTAAGAGAAAGCCAAAAAAGCTATTCGTTGATAAAGGGTCGGAATTTTATAACCGAAATGTAAAGCCACTATTTGAAACTGTTTATTCCACAGAAAATGCTGGGAAGGCTGTAGTAATAGAGCGCTTTAATAGAACCCTAAAAGGTAAGATCTTCAAAAAATTTACTCAGCAAGGAAATCAGAAATGGTTGAAGATATTACCAGGAATTGTAGAGCAGTACAATAATAAAGTTCATTCAGGTATTGAAGAAACCCCAAAGAATGCTTCTGACGACCCTGATTTAATCCGTAAGAAAATATTCGAAAATAATTATTCGAATGAGAGTAATCCGAATTTACAGAAACGTAAGCCGAAATTTAAAATTGGAGATAGGGTACGAATATTTAAATATAAGAACAAATTTGAAAAGGGCTTCGTCGGATACTGGACGAAAGAGATATTTGAAATTTGTAAAATAAACCAAACTTATCCGATTACTTATGAAATTAAAGATTTAGATAATGAGGATATCAGAGGCCGATTTTATGAAAACGAATTACAGAAAACAGAGCTTTAACCTTTAGGTGGCGCTTTAGCTAGCTTCGCTTGAATTATAGATTGTTTAACTCTAACATTATATCTAGAAATGGTACTCCTTTTTGTAATTTGTACAAAACGTATAAACATAATTGTCCACAATAGGTAGTGCCTGGTGTTTGAATTTGAAACGTATTGCATGTTCCCGTTCCAAGTAATTCTTTTACTTCATTCGTAGGTGGAAGCCCGTATGAATCAAAATAATAGTTCTGCTGATGATTTTTAACGCCTGCTGACCAATGTACCCCTTTTTGGACTGAAGTGTGAAGATTTGTTATGAAATTTACAGTTGGCTTATTTTTGATCAATTTTAATTCGTCTCTCATTAGGATATGAAAATTCTTTATTCCCAATTGATTTGCGATCTTTTTTAAATCGAAATTTGTCGTGGTTTGTTTGCCGTATTGTTTTAAGAAATCACTTATCTTGCCCATTTTAAATGGAATAAAATGTATTGTTTAACAATGCTCCATTTTATTTTTATGAACTCCCATTAAGAGGATATTGATTGTTTCATCTGTATTAAGACAATAGCAACATATGTTACCACATTTCCCAAACTGCATGATTGTTTTAGGGGATCATACGGGTTGTGCATTCATAATATAGCGTTAATAACATAAAAGCAATCTATTAATTCATTATCTGCTTTGAGGGAATATTCTGTTGTTATAGCAATCATTCAATACAATATCGCAGTATCGACAGTCGAGACCGATTGTCAAGCCAAAACCAGAAAAGTTTTGGTTCTGGCTCCGGATGTGGCTTGCGTTTTGGTCGATGAAATGATTTACAATGCGGTGCAATTTCCCCATTGATATTCAAGTACATTTAATCATACCCGTCCCATAATGTAGTCAAGGAAACTTCATTCACCTACAGCGCCGCTTTGCTTACTATTTAAACACACACAATTCATAAAACGTGACACATTACAATCTTTGTTTGAATTTTATCGTCAGAATGGTTGGATCTACTGAAAGATCTGTTCGATTGGAGACAAAGCGGAGAAGAATTCAGAAGTTAACAAGGGAAATCATACATCTGCAAGCACGAAGTAAAATATTCTTACACTTGGATATGAGAAGAATTTTTGAATATATCGGAGACTCGCACATCAATTATACAATTGATAAAAAAATATTAAGCTTAATTGAACAACGGCAGAGAGTAATATTTTCTTTAAATAGAACCTTATCACAAGAACGGGACGATCAAATTATTGAACAATCAACAACATCATCGAACAACGTCGATACAACAGGGCCGCCAACTTATGAACAAGTTATAAATCAAATTAACGAAGAACAAGCAGCGCAACAGCAAGCAGCGCAACAACATTAAGTGAAAGTGTTAATGTTATTAGTTAGTACTAGTGAACATCCTTCATCGCTTGTTCATAACATTATTTCTTTTCATATACCTTATTCTATCTTTGTGTTTTGCTTTGTCCATTTGTTCCAATATGGGATATAAAGGGGCTGATGGTTCTTTTGGGTTTTCATTTTCATCTTCCATTTTTAAATGAATATTTTTGTTCATATTCATTTTTGTAACTGTAAATTTCAAGAGGACCCTATTTTTAACATTTCTGTGACAAATTTCAAGAGGACCCTATTTTTGCATTTTGAGGCTGATTTTGCAGGTAGGGTAGTTAATTTTGGGCATTTTGGGCTGATTTTGCAGGTATGTTAATTTTTTTTTTCAAATTATTGGGTGTTCTGGGAGGACCCTATTTTTAACATTTCTGTGACAAATTTCAAGAGGATCCTATTTTTGCATTTTGAGGCTGATTTTGCAGGTAGGGTAGTTAATTTTGGGCATTTTGGGCTGATTTTGCAGGTATGTTAATTTTTTTTTTTTCAAATTATTGGGTGTTCTGGGACGGCCTATATTATATTACTTTGGAGGTGTATCTACATACAAATTTATCACACTAAAAACGGGGCTTAGACCAAAAGCGAGTAAATATATTCAAGAAATTACAAGAACTTTTTGACGAAAATTTTGCACTTCTTGGCTTACATATCGATAACTTTGAATGAAAACAAAATCCTTTCATATAATAATTGCATGAAATCTGCCCCTGCTATATAAAGAGCGTTGTTTGTTCAGTTGAATCGCATGATTACTTAACTGATTGTTCCCGTGATTTTTTTTCGTTAAATTCAGCATGCCAGGGTGACCACTTGGTACAAAATTCCGAGCCAGTACGAAATGGTTCGAATTGGTACGAAATTCGGGCCCTGGTTCGAAAAGTACGAAATTGGACCTGTGCAGTTAAATATTCTGCCATTACTACTTAAATCAGGAAAGAGAATCTTCCGGATTTCTTGACGGCCATCCGGGTCATTTCTGAGTTTCGCCAGAAAATGCAATAAAAATAGGAGAAGTAAGTGGGTAGGGGTTAGGAGGAATGAGGGGTCTAGGTTGCCTGCGGCACTGTATAAGCTTCATAATTCTACTAGCCATATTCCCAAAAGGCTGGAGGTTTTGTCTGCGTTACTTTGCCTCAATGTGGTTGAGTTCTAATTAATTATTATCTCTGGTCTTAGTGCATTAATGATCAATGTATTTTTAGTCGCAGCATAGGGCCTATAGTGTGTAGGCGCATGAAAATTCATAGCTATTTAAAATTGACTCTTGGATTACTTGTAATCGCATCAAAACTGAAAATGGGCCGCGTTACTGTAAATAGTAACGGATGCCCCCCCCCCCAAGTGAGATCTTCCGGATTTTTTGTGACACCGCGTTCTCATCCCTGTTAAATGTATATACACTTACCACCAATAATTTCTACATGGTTCGAAATGTGCGCTCTGTGAAATGGTCACCCTGAGCATGTTTTGGCGGATAAAACTTCAAGATTTCTTCCTTTGCTATATCGGTTGTTTTCCAGCAAAGTTACTGGCGTTTGTCGGGAAGTAGGCCTAATGGGAAGGATCATAAGTGGTACACGAATTTTTTATCGTTCACACGAATTGTACATGAATTTTGCTTGTCAGGTTGGACGCCCTGGCATTGATCCTCTGGAAAAGATGATGCTGTGGGAGAAATTTCCGCATCCGGGTTAGGGTAGGGAGTTTCAGGAGCAACATATTTGAATACGCTGAAGTTCATTTGAGTGAAGTTTGAAGGGATATCTTTCAGTCATGGTGGAGAAATCCTCGGGAACTCTCTGTGCATATATTACTGTTTTTGAAATTTTCAGATTTCGAATATTTTAGGGTTACCCCATTTCCCATTTGAGATGTAATCCCAAATTTTACCCAGAACTTGGGCAGTGTTTGGGCATAAAAGGAGCAACGATTGCGGTTTGGGGGATACTTAGGTTATGAGAACTTGATGTGTATGTCAAAGTGTACACAGAAAATATGTCCTACTTGGAGATTTGTGGGATAACTATGGTTATTGGAAGGTTAACCCCCTATCCCATTGGAACCTGGTGGACCCTAGGATGCGAATGAGTGTAGTCGGGTTTCAGTCTACCTTCTTTCTGTGGGTACATAGTACACAGGATCGTAAATTATTCATCTTCAAAACGATCCTGAATCTATACTATCAACTTCAGCACAAATCCGATCTGATTACCTCTATCACCAAATCTGCCTGCCATTCTCGACACGCTTTTACCCGAGCTCAGGTAGGGTTTTCTCACTTCTACAGTTGACGACGGATGAGGCCCATAGGGTCGAAATAAGTCTCATGTATCATTTGAAATTCGAGAAAATAATTTACTCAAATTTCCTAATAGGCCAAAATTCCTGTAGATCAAAATTGAAACATAACAAGTGTTGAATAAATTGCGAGGAAGTACATTTAAAGGCTCTATTTCATCTTTTCAGGACATGGGAAAGTCAGGACCCTGGATGAACTTGAAGATGGATCTCAGACCATTGAAAAATCAGAAAGCAAGCAACGATTGTCTCGACATCAGGGGCAGTCGATGTTTGGAAACGAAAATACACTAGATAAACAAGACATCCATGAAGAAGAGCAGAATCTGAGTTGCGAAGTTTGTGGAATGTTTTTCGCAAAGAGTGCTGCTTTGTCAAAGCATATTTTGTTACACGGCATTGAAAAACCTAGATACGATGAGAAAATATCTCAAAGTACAGTAAAATCAATGAGCATAGGACAAGGTGAAACACAAAAGGACATAGTTGTAACTGGGAACAACAAAGTTGAAGCAGATCAAAACATGGCTGAAGAAGAGAAGAATGTTACTTGCGACATTTGTGGAATGCTATTTACAAAAAGCAGCATGTTATCAAAGCATCTTTTGTTGCACCCTGTTGAAAAGCCTTATGAATGTAATGAATGCAGTAAATCGTTCGTACGAAAATGCGATCTAAAAAGACATCAACTGATTCACTTAGGAGAGAAACGCTTCCAATGCCAGGTGTGTGGGAAGGCGTTCAGTCAGAAAAGCAGTCTTGTGAGGCATGAAGCAATGATACATCAGCACATATTTCATAACTGTGGTTATTGTGAGAAGTCATTCTCCAGCAACGAAGCTTTAAGGACGCATTCACTCATGATTCACTCACGTGAGAAGCTTCACCAGTGCGATGTGTGCAATAAAAATCTCTCAAGTGCAACCTGTTTAAGAAAGCATAAAGAGAGATGCACTAAACCTAATGCAGCCCTTCCGTGTGAGGTCTGTGGAAAATTGTTTACTCGAGAATACCTTTTAGCGAAACATCAAGTGATACATAGCGTTACTAAACCATACAAATGCGATGCGTGTGATAAGTCTTTTCGAAAGAAAAGCGATCTGACGAGCCATCAAGTGATTCACACAAGGGAGCCACTTTTTCAATGTGATATGTGTGAAAAATCATTCATTAGGAAGAGTGATCTTAAGAGGCATAATCTGATCCATGGTATTGAGAGACCTGTCCCCTGTGATTTTTGTGAAAAGTCTTTCAATCGGAAAAGTGAGATGACTAGACATCGTATGTCTCATACCGGAGAGAGGCCTTTTACGTGCGATGTGTGTGGTAGGTCGTACAGAGTGAAGAATGATGTGAAAAGACATCGATGCCCCGGTGCTCATAACACGGACGAACTCGTAACATCCATATCGCCAACATAAAAAAACTGCAAACCTCAACGAGGGTAATGCCTTTCCCATTTTCTTCACTCGGAAAAGAAATATAGTTTAATATCATTGCAACTGTCTTTTTTTTGTTATTATGTTTTATGTACATAATGGAGGTCATAAGTTCGTCTGTGTTTTTAAGCTTTCCTTGAGAAGTGAAGCATGCAATCGTCAATCTGTCAATTATCTGAGCATTGTGAAATCACCACTAGTTGGCATTTTCTTAAAGCTAGCGATTGGTTGAAATCACAAGTATGCCTATAAAACATGGCAAAAACGAACTACTCGTCACTTCCTATCGAAATTCTTTATTCGATGGCATACAATGTGGAATGTACGTGTATATACAGCGATAATATTCGTTATCAGGCGCAGACAAATGGAGCTGGAACAGTTGAACCATTTACTGTATGTTGAAAGTCATTCATTATAGGAATGCACCGGATTTGAAAATTTTACAACCGGACAGAACCAGATTAACCGGATTTCCGAGAAATCGGGATGGATTCGCCATATTTGAAAAATGAAGCCGAATTCTTTATATTCTTCAACCGTACTGCACAATTAAAAAGCTGCATGATGCAACAGAAACGTTGCTGTAGAATGCAGGAAAACACTGAACGGTTGAGATACGCAATTTATACTAAGTGAAATTTCGACAGGCATTGAATAAATAATGACACAACTGACACGACGCATAATCACTGCGCCTGCAATAAAAATTGAATACTGTTTTTTGCAAACACAATGTAAATAGAATAATTAGGTATTCAGTTGCATCCTGAGTTAAAAAAATTGGAACAAACCTAAATGGCTGCCATTTCATCCAATATCAGGAATCATCAGTAGGCCTAGTTCACATCTCTCAACATTGACATAGCTACCTATTTAAAGTTGCGGCCATTCCCGGGTAAATTTGAGATTTGTATTTAGCAAGTTAGTGAAATTAGTGGCGATATGTTAGTAGTATGTTACAAGTAGTATTTAATGGACAACCGTTGAAATTTTACTTAATATGCTATCTGCTTGTCTCAAATTTGCCCGCATGTGGTTGTGTCTTTAGACATAGAGTTGTGTCGACGTTGAAAGATGTGAACTAGGCCTACGGATGATTCCTGATATTGGATGATATGGCACCTATTCAGGTCTGTTCCCACTTCTCAACTGGGGATGTATTGCATATTGCAAATATGCATTTATTTGGATGAAACAGGTGTAGCTGACTGTTATACATAAAGGGAGAGGTAAAATAGTTCATCAAGACACAAAAACAGAGCTGTACTAAAAGTTTGAAAAAATGGATGGTAAAGGGAATTTCTGCGTCTGTATATAGCACAAAGGTATATGATACGAGTGTTTGGGTTACTTCTAGTGCCTCCATCAGGCAGATGATAAGCGTTTGCAACAACAATCGGAGAGTAATTTTGAGTCAGCTGCTAGACGCATTGAAAGTCATAGAAGCTCCACATCATCATCATCGAATTCGTCAATTTGTGAAGCGGCAGTAGCATATGAGACGATAAGATAGCACTCCGCCACCAGTTCTGTCAATCCTTCTTTTTCTTCTAGATGTCTTTTTTAGACATTTCCTATTTGAATTGATTCTTTTCATAATTGTTAAGCAACCGTTAGCCTTTGAGTGCATCTCTTAGCCCCGTACATCCAAGATATCTGTTTTTCTGTAGCTGCTCTGGTGTGTGTGCAATGCTTGATGTTATTAACAAATCCATACAGCCTTACCACCATTCCTAGAGGCGATAGTCATCAAGGTCACAAACTCAAATTGTGTGTACAAAATCAAACAGTGATGACGCTCGCGCTACCGTGGATCTGACTTCTAACTTTTGACCTTTGACTTTAACTCACTTTCTTTTATTTCATTTTGTATATAAACGTTTTTCATGATTTATCTGTAAATGCGACGTACCGCTTTGCGAGAAGGCCTGGCGGATTACAATTTACGATAAAACAGTTGTTTTGTCTCCAATTCATATGCAATTCCATCATAGATAGTCGGAAATGGAACATGCTTGAGCTTCTACTACTCAAGTTGTAGAGCCACTGAGCTATCCGACCTTCCACGACAGAGGCAGTTGAGGCAGCTCAGTAGTGAATTATTCTATTTGCAGTGAACAGTTTCATGAACGATTGGTAACAGCAAGTTGATATTCACCTAGCGATGGCGAAGTCAACTAACTAATTTCCACTTTTCTCTTCCACGAACTCGTTTTCCACTTCTCTCAGCTTCACAATAAGTCAATGAAGATAGGAAATAATTTTGTGCAACCTGATGAGATCGATTCTAATCTGGATCTCAAGGTTTTCGCATTTTCGAAATCATGACATTTTCATTTTCTTCTCAAAGTGAGGACATTAGGAGATCTCAAGATTTTTTTTAAACTCAATAGTTCGTCTTTTTTTCAAATTAATGTTCTGGTTAACGACGAGTTCGCTGTGGCACAGTGCAAAACACGTTTCTACTTTGAAAACTGCGTTATTGCTTCTTTTTTCACAGAAAAGTACAACTCTGGATGAATATGGTTCATTTCTAAAATTGAAAAGTTTTCTTTTGCCTTTCCAAATGTTCCTGGGTAAGGCTGATCCCTTATCGAATTTGTAGATAAAGAAAGACCACTGTTCTTCAAAAGATACAAGTACCTACATTGGGCGCGCGACCTGTTTCGGCCAGCTCTGCTCAGGCACAACACTGGACTGAATTGTACACATAGAATCAAGAAAATGAACACTTATCAGACTGAAAATGGCGTGACACATATCTGACGACAATATAAATACAAAAATCAACAGTAGGCCTACAATAGAAAATGGAAAATGTATGCTCAATGTTGTAGGTATGCGATGGTTATAAATGATAATGACAATTGAATTAAGATTATGAAGAGAACCGAATACTGATATAGCACAGAATTAGAAGTATATGTAACACCAAATATGTAAAGACGGACGATATTGAAGCTAAATATATATTTTTTAGGAAATTTGAATTAATGGGTATGTTAAAAAATACTCAAAAGAAAGTTATAGATATGATTGAAGTAAGGACGGACACAAAAGCAGGCAAATAAAAATTGAAATATGTGCGGAACATTATGGAAAACACCAAGGTTTAGCCAAATCAATCACAAAATCCTTTTGAATACATGAATGAGGGGTCGATCTTATGATAGACGGGGATATTAGAATTCATAATGCGTGGCGCCACGAGAGGAATACCCTTGAAATGCCAGTAGTATACAGATAACTCGTCACCGAAAACATTCCGTTCCGAACTGCTATCTAATATGTATTTGAATTCACTTAACTCGTCAAATCGGATAACTCGCAATAGAAAATTGCCCTAAATGAATGTTTCTTCGGATAAGTCGCCAACACTTGATAAATTTCACAACGCAATTTTCAATAATTTAAGCCAATTGCACCTCATGGAGCCGAAGAGCACTGGTTTGAGCTATGGTTGGGCTTATGGACTGTGACTGGTCTACATGTTGGACCATGCTAACAAGGGTTGTTCATTAAAATGACACTTCAAGCATGCCGTTTGAAATGTTAATTTTTTGACAATTTAGAAATTAAAATCACAGGGCGAAAAATACAAATGCGTTTTCGAAATCGAACTCTTACGAATTATTATCTTAGTCGAGATCGTATTGCGAAAGTAATAGAAATAATTTTCGAAATGTGAAAAAGGAGAAAATGATCTTCGAAATCGAAAGCAAATTGTAGTTTTCTTTTCAAATTGATTCCATAATCGAAATTAAAGGTATTCTAGCTCGAAAAGTGACTTTGGTGTATTCGAAATCCAGTTTTCAAAGTCTTCCAAAATGACTGAAGTGCAGATAAACGAATATTAAAATTTCATGCTATATCTTTCTAAAAAATCGTCTACTTCTTATAAAATATTAGTAGCATATAATGAGCACAAAAACATGTTTGTAGAGAAGAATTTCACGTAGGATCAAGTAGGAAAGTCAATATGTTAATCAAGGCATCGACGTAGGCATTTGCTCAAGTAATAAAGAAAAAGAGATTACAAGATATTCTTGTACTGCATAATATGGACACATAGTCCATTCAATCTTAATCCAACCTTAAATTCAACCATAATGCATGAGCTCACTACGAAATCGATCATTATCGAGTTCAAACCTATCAGTCAAATACACCGTCGCAATTCCTTCATTTCATTCCATTCCTAGGATGGAGGTCCTACAAACGGCTTATGCAATCTCCCCGCTCCATCTGTTTGCTGGAGCTGCTGTGGGCCTCTCCATTCCGCTGCATTCTTTGGATGGAGGTGCTCCGCTCCATTTCTCTACTGAAGCTGCTTTGAGTCTCTCCAATCTGCTATATTCCTTGCTTGGCGTTTGGAGGTGCTCCGCTCCATTTGTCAAATAGAGTTGCTCTGAAGACTCTCCAATCCGCTGCATTCTTTGATTGAAGGCACTCCTCTCCATTTCTCTACTGCAACGGTTCTGAAGCTTTCCAATCCGCTAGATCTGTCGGTTGGAGTCGGTTCATCCAATTGTCTAAAGAACGCTTCGTTCCATTTGTCTATATACTGAAACTAGTTGAGCAGCTCTGGAGGCTCTACCAGACGGTATCTCTGTGTACCAATTGCAACAAATGGTTGCCGCATACACATTTACTTGCGTAATCGCCGCACGTTTGGCGTTTGTAGTTATAAGCACACTACTGCATTATATAGACAGTACGCGTTTGAAGTGTTCGTGTGTGTTGCTTGAGAAAGTTCATGGAAGATACATAGAAGTGATTGTACATTTTTTAGTGATTGACACTACTGTATATCGTTCTGAAGCTTTCCCCACTGTCTTACAAAATTTCTTATCGCAGAAATGTTTTAAGCATACTTGATTTTATGACATCTTTAACAAAATCATGCTGCCGCATTTTCGAAATTTATCCTGCATAAATCCTGACTCATCACAGCCATGTAGTTCCGGAGGTTTACGACAGGCTTCATTGACTGGTTGCTGTAATAATAAAAGCGAGCCGAAATCGAAATTTTGACTTTTGACATCAACAAAGAAAATCTTTCAGGTGGTTGATGATTCAAAAAAATATTCGTTTAATTTCCTTTACAGCTTCTATTATACTTTCTGCATCATTAAACCTTTGACTTCAAGAATGTTCCAGTAGCTGACTTTTAGATACCCGTACATTGCGGATGCGCATCTACTACTAAAGCATCACTGTGCTTCACCCTCGGACTCCTTGGTCACAAGGGTAGATGAATCAATCATACTTTCTTGAGAATTTGATTTTAACATACCGATAATCATTCATATCAATTGATTTTCTGACTTAAACTTTGTGTGAATGTATATTTAAGAACTGCGCAACGCTTCACCTGGAAATAAATGCAAATTTTTTGATCCAGTCTACACGCTATTTCTTAAAAAATGATCGGTGGCGGAGAGAAATTTTTGATTATGTCAAGGACAGTAATGGGAATAAGACCGTTCCAGGACACCATAAAATCAAAAAAATTAGTATCTTTAAAAACGACATAAATTCATAAATTTAGACCCTTTTTTCAGGTTTTTAAGACCTAAATTCATGAATTTGGTTCATTCAAAAAGTACCATTTTTTTCAAAAATGGTACTTTTAAAAACGACATAAATTCATGAATTTAGGTCTTAAAAACCCGAAAAAGGGTCTAAATTCATGAATTTATGTCGTTTTTAAAAGTACCCAATTTTCAAATTTTTCAAAATCTCAAATTTGTGAATTACAATTTTCACCCTCAAAATCATGACCGTTCTAGGACACTAAAAATCAGAAAAGTTAAGAATCTCAAATTTGTGAATTACAATTTTTACCTTGAAAATCATGACCGTTCTAGGACACCGAAAACCCGGTCACCGAAAAAATCATAAAAGTTAAGAATTTCAAATTTATGAATTTTATCCATTTTTCAGGTTTTTAAAATATATCATGTGATTTGCGGGACATCTGAGATGTCTTCCAGGGCTTCGCCGTTAAAAATATTTCTTTAAAAATGGAAGAAACAAAAGTGGAAGGAACTTCAGAAATGGATGAAACCGCAAGAATATATCCTTCATTATCATATGAAATGGATATTGCAAAACACAAAGATAGAGTACGCTATATGAAAGATAAGGAATATCAATTATTATTAAGATTAGAGCATTATAAAAAATTAAGAAAGAGATGGACTAAAGTTAAGAATGTAACACAAGGAATTGGCATATTCTTAACAATAAGTTTAGGTGCTTTGACAATTGTTATATCTTCAGGTGTTTTAGTAATTCCAGTAGTTGCTACAGCTTTAACAGGTACGGGCGTTTTTGCAACTTCACTTGTTACAATGTTAGATAAATCTTTAATAACTAAGAAACGAAAATCATTAAAAACTAAGCATTTACATATTAAAGAAGTCTATGATAAACTACACTACTACTTTCAAAGAGTATGTGATGATAATGTTATTACGTTAGATGAGATTGAAAAATTTGATCAAATAGCTAATGAAGTAAATCAAATATCATTTCAATCACAGACAGAAAAAGTTAATGATAAAAATAAAAAGGATGGTAAAATTTCTAGTGATGGTAAAACTTTTATTGATGATAAAATTTCTAATGAAGAAAATGATAAAATTTTTTTAGAAGAGCTAAAAACTTTATTAGACAAAACTTTATTAAACAAAACTTAATACGAGAAAATTTTAAACGAGAAAATTTTAAACGTGAAAACTTTAAACGAAAAGATTACAAACAACAAAGCAATAAAAAAATAATTTGTTCAGTAAAATGTTTTTGCTGTATACCAATGTTACCACAAAATTCAAATATTATATTTTAAAAAAATAGACAAAATTAAAGCTGATAATAAAAAATAAAATATTAAAACATTATATTTGTATATTTTTATTACTCGGTAAACAATTGTTCGATAACTCTTTCATGAATTTTTTTATCAATATTAATTGTGATAAATCCATAATCTTTTGACCAAGCATTATTACACGATTGTTTAAATTCATCTTTATCTCTTATACATAAATCTCTTAACAAATCACTTAAGTTTCTTGCATTTATTTCAAATAGTATAAATATATTTGCATTCTTTCTAATAACACTTCCATCTAATGAATACATACTTTGTGTCAAATAAAATACACTACAGTTATTATGTCTACCTCGTGTAAAATAATTTCTCTGAACTGACTGATTTCTGTCATTAACACAATCATCAAAAATTACACAATGTTTCATTGTTTTATCTAGTTTACTAGGATCTTGCATATTACCACTATCATCTATTAATTGTATTTTTATATGCTTATTTTTATTGGATTCAACTAATTGTTTATTTTTTGCTGCTTCTTCACACCACAAATTTATTTCTTCTTCATATTCAGATTTTTCGTATTCTTCGAATAGAGAAGCAATTGCTGTTTTTGTAAGATTATTTTCAAATCCATATTTTAAAAATTGATAGACGGGTTGTTCTGCTGTTGTTGTATAAATTATAAGATTGTTATAATCTAAAAAATTTGGAGTCGTTAAAATTTTAAATAATAGATATGTTTTTCCACATCCTGATCTTCCGCAAATAACTGCTAAAACTTTATTAGATAAATTTGGATGATGATTAAATTTAAGTTTTTTTTTATTTAAAGACATTTCATTCATTTTTAAAGTAATAAATTCATCCATTATTGAATTAGTCTTTTTAGAAACAAAAAAATAAAAATAAAATTTTAATTTAAGTTTATTTTTTTGTTTCTAATAATAAGATTAATAAGATTAATAAGATTAATAAGATTAATAATGAAAATGATAAAAAAATTAAACTTCTCTATTGTAGCGTAAAAGTTTATACCTCCCGAACCAAAAGATCTATCATAATCTCTTCACCTCCAAAATTTATTTCCTTTCCTTTCTCATCAGTGATTCTAATGTTAATGTTGTTAATAGTTTTTCTTGTAATAGGGAAATATATTAATGTTTGTGGAAATACATTTAATCTATAACCAATGGGTACAGTAAAAGCTGGAAAACTGAATATTAAATTTGATAATTTACCATTTATATATCCTCCTTCAATAATGTCACAATGTACAACAATTGAATTTATTTCAGTTATTTTTGGAATCTTCTCACCTAAATGATAACCTTGTCTATAGGTTTGTTTATTAAATCCTAATAGCTTTGACAATGATCTATCATGATTAAAATCAACTTGATGATTTTCGTCTAAAGTAAGAGAAAATTTATTAACTGCCGGTTCAACTGCAAAATGTAATTGTTTCTTATCTTTAAATGGTATACCTAAATGCCTCTTAATTTCATTTGATATTGTTTCAACTTCGTAAGAACCAGGAAGAAAAGTTAGTATTTTCCATGTTTTGCCTTTATCAGTAGAATATCTAAATTGATCATTCACATCTTTGATAACGTTTTGAATAGTGTTAAATGTGGAGAAACTAGTCAATGCAATTTGATAATTTTTATTTTGTTCCAAATGTAGAATGGGTTCTAAATTACAAGTGTGTGATGAAGTAGTTGTTATAATTTTTAACGTCGTACTAAATTTTGATGAACCCAAAATCTCTGTTAAATTTTCTAAATGATTATTAATTTTGTCTAAATCTGCTGAACACATTTTTAAACTAAAAAATTAAATAAATATTTTTTTATGAAATATTTTTTTATGAAATATTTTTTTATGAAATATTTTTTTATGAAATATTTTTTTATGAAATATTTTTTTATGAAATTTTTTTTTATGAAATTTTTTTTTATAAAAATTAGAAACAACATATTTCAGCTACACTTTTATAATCCTCTTCATTTAGAATCTTCTTTTCTAACAGTCTTTTCAATATAGCATGAATTTCATTAAAACTAGAATTATGTCCTTCTTTTATTGCCGATATTAAAATATTTAATCTATTTAGTAATTCTTGTGGATCATCTGGTAAAAATACAGTTGTTTCTGTTTTCTGTTTTTTTGTTTTCTGTTTTTCAGATAAACCTTTCCCTACTTTAACTCCCGATGATAATAAATTTTCTAATTGTTTATAACGTCTAAGAGATTTTACTACACCAACTCTGTCTAACATAGCTTTATATTTTATGAGATCTTCTACAGCATAATTTTTTAAATCTGCTCCTCTTAAAAGATCAACAAAATTTCTATCTAAACTAATAGGTTTTTTATCTGGCGTAAAAATTAATCCTCGTAAAGGTTGTGGAAATATTTCTTTACCACCAAGATAAAATCTTGCAAATAATTTTTTATCTAAAAAGAAAGTAGAATGTTCGAATAACATAGATTTTGGTAATTTTTTATCTATGTTTGCCTCTAATAAACCATAGTCATCTAATAGTGTTTTAAGTACAGGATCCGCTATATCAACACGTTTTTCATTAAGTTCCTTTTCAAGAGTTTTAAATGGTTCGACAGTTTTTTCATAATCAGTTTTTACTTCTTCAGTTAATTTTAATTTATCAAACATATCAGATTGAATACCAGCTTTTGTCATTCTATGTTGTAGATGATTTTCTTTCATAATATTTCTTTGTTTTATTAATTCGTCTAATTGTTTTATTCTTTTAAAATTATCAGCTCTAACTTTATCCATTTTTATATGATAATTTTATATTATTTTATATTATTATTTTATGTTATATTATTATATTATTTGATAATATTTTATATTTTTTTATTTTATGTATATATCAAATTTGCCTATCTTAGAAATTAGAAAATTAAAAAGGTAAAGTAGTTATTCCATCAGGTAAAATTTTTCTTTTATCATCAAATGGATCTAATGCTAATTTATGTTCTTCTTTTAAATACATTTTATGTTTTTTTGAATTAAGTCTATAATTACATGCTGTTTTTATTTCATTATTAAATAATGCATTTTTATAATCTTGAAATGTTATTTGATTAGCCACTGATGCCTTTGTAATTCCTTTTAATGTTTTATGTGTTTTAACGGGCGAAGCCCTGGAAGACATCTCCGATGTCCTAATATTTTTAGTTGTATCATAACAGTAACATTTAGATTTTAAAAATATAGCTTCTGTTATGAAATCTTCATTTCCTTCTAATTCATCTTTTACTTTACATAAATCAGAAGGATGAATAATATCTTTTATTTTATTAATTTCTTTATCTAGTGAAGAACCATATGGTATTGTTAATTCTAAGAAAACAGAATCGGTATCTGTAAAGTGTAATTTATAGTTTTTTCCATAAGCAGGTGCTAAATAATCATATATAAATCTATACATAAATAGTTTAGCTAATTCTAATATAGTGAAACCTATAAAATTAAACTTATCATGTTTTACAATGCTTCTTCTTAGATGAACAGCACAAAGTTCATCACTGAATCTAGTAGTTCTTTTATATGTAGGTTTCCTTGTTAAATTTTGAAACCTATCTTTATCATAAACTATTTCAATATTTTGTCTATTACGCACATTTTCTAAAGTCTTACCATAAAATGCATTATTCATTAATTTGAAGAACACGTTTCCAAAATCATCTTTATTTCTTTTAGATATTTTGCGTTTTTCAATATTGAACTCAATATAATCTTTTAACCATTTAGATTTTTTATACACTAGTTTCCGGTGAATTTTTGTGAGAATCATTCCATGATCTAAATACCAATCTAGCATTCTTCCTTCAACAACATACTTTCCTTTATTGCTTTGTGTTAACATAAGTTTTTTTGTTGGCCTATATTTCTTAGGAATTAAAGATTTTTGATAATCTGAAAAATCTTCTATATTGGGAATTTTGTTTTCTGGACAGAAAGGATAATATTTTGTTGCATCTTTTATATAATCAGGGTATACTAAATCAACTTCATATATATAACCAGAATTACGATTTCCATCATATGTTTTTTGATAATCAAGATTATTACACCATGTCATCTCACCTGTTGGTAATTCTTGTATCATGCAAGAAGAATATAAGCTATTAAAATCATAATATAACAAATAGTTTTCTCGCATGAATTCATCAATTGCTTTTTCACGTTCTACTCCTTCTCGTTTCGTTCGAAAAATTTCTAATATTTTTTCTTTTTCTTCTGGAGATAAAGGTTTCATTATTCCATATTCTTGTGGATTTACTTTCTTATTATAACATTTAACATATCTATTACCTAAAACGGATGAAACTCCACCTCTAATTCCAGATTCAAAAAATAATAATTTATCATATGTATTTTCTTTATAATGTTTAAGTTTAACATTTGTATGTTTTAATCCTGCTAACCATGTTAAACCTGGTGTAGAATAACAATAACATGGATCTATTCCGTAATATTCTAAACACATATCACGAAAGTTTTCAAAAAGATCAGCTAGTATTAATACATCTATCTGTAGATATTTCATTGTATAATCATACATTGTTTTACAATTTAACTCTCTCCAATTTTTTTCAGCTTCTGCATAATCTTCTTCAGATAATTGTGATTGTTTTAATGTTGATTTAAATTTATTTATTGGAGGAAGTTGTTCTTCTTTCATAATTTTATTCACAGAATTAAAATCTCCAGTTATATACTCATACGGAAATATTCCTTTTAAAGGTTTTAAATTATATTTATTTAATATTTTACATTGTTCAGGTTTCAAAGTTTTTCCCATAACATCTAATGAATAAGGAGTAAAAAATCTAAATGCATCTAAAATTCTAATACAACCTAATTGCATTGAAAAATATTCTTCTTCTTGTTTACATAGTACATTTATTTTTTGTTGATGTAATTTTTCTGATGAAAATAAATCTTTCATTACTAGATGAAAATCATATTTAGAACCATTGTAGAAATATAGAGGAACAAAGTTATATTTAAATTTGTTAGCATTAAGATTACAAGAATTATGTGCTGCACCTCTATATAATCCATTTAGATGATCATGATCTTTTACTTTATCAATATATCTACCTCTACCAGTTTTATATTTATTTGTAAAACCTTTTCCACAGTAATAACAATTTATTTCATAATAAAATTCTTTTCTTTCTTCATCCGTTAATGGTATCATTGGTTTATTTGTTTCAAGCAATTGTGAAAAACGTCCTTGTAATTCTTCTACTTTCTTTGTAAACATTTCTGAACTATCTTCACCATAGTATTGTAAATATTCTGATTTAAATAATTCAGGATAATTCGAATGAATGTACATTCCCCAACATAATGGTTTTTGTTCAAATAAATTTTTTTCTTTACTTTTTTCAGAATTATAATTTTCAGAATTATTTTTTTCAGAATTATAATTTTCAGAATTATTTTTTTCAGAATCGGGTGAAGCCCTGGAACTTTCCGTTTGATTTTGTGTCATATTAACATTATATGCTTCAAAATCACAATAAATAGTAAAGGGTACTTTATTTTTAAAATACCATTTATTATATTCTAAATAATCATCTTTTGGAAATGTGTTTCTGACTGCTTCATTTTGTTGACAATTCTCCAAATGTCTATTCATTTCTTCTAAAGTTCTAAAACTTGTCATACATTGAAGACAAGGAAAATTTTTATTATCTGAAGTTTTTGTAAATATAGAAACATCTTTACACAATATAAAATGTCCCTGATAATATAATATATTCGCTTGTGCTGGTTGTTTTGACTGTTCTAATTTTACAAATTCATCTTTATATATTTCATGTGTTTCATTAATTTCTTTTGTAATATTAAATGTATTTTGATAATAATTTTGATTTAATATTTGTAGCTGATAAATATATTCTTTATCATATTGTTCTTTATATTGTTGTAGACATTTTTTTAAACATTCATTTATTTTTTGTTTGGTTTCATTTTCTTCATTATTTAATTCTTTATTATTTAATCGGAGCGAAGCTCCTCTGGCTTTAGCCGATTCTTTATTATTTTCTTCATTTAATTTTTGAATTGTTTCTATCTTATTTTGATATTTATAGTGATATTCTTGTAGTAACATTTTTATTTGTTGTTGATAATCTATTTTACATTTTTGTAAACTTTCATTTAAATTTTCTAATTTTTGTTGGTATTCTGAAGATAAAGATGAATATTTGTAATTATAATCATCAGTACGTCCTTTATAATTATTGTGATTAATCATTATTGGCGTTAGTGTTTTAACAAGTTCAAATTTTTCAGTACATATTATATTTCCTTGGTAAAAAATATTATGATGCATGTAATTTCCTCTATCATTATATACTATTTCTGATTGACATAAATTTTTATTATTCAAATAAAATTCTTTTGAATCTGAGTAAAGTGGAATAATTTTACCAATAGAAACATAATTCACATTTAATTCAAAAACATTTACTTCTATTAAATTTTTATTCTTTTTATGAAACTTTTTTAACTTATTATAATCATATGGAAATTCATCTAAGCCATCAGAAAGATCAAATTCATTTATGTATTCTTCTTTATTGTAATGACTTAGTCTTTCTTTATGATATTCTGCAGGATGTAAATGTGCTATAATACTCCACAGAAAACAACGTTCATCTTCATTTTTTATGTTGATTAATTGTGGTGAACTGAAAGGTAAAGGAACATAACTACCACCAGTATTATTTTTATATTTATCAATTACTATTTTCTTAGATAGTATTTTAACAAATCTCCAACCAGATTCACGTAACTGGGCTTCAATTATACAATTTTCTAATTTAAGTATCATCGATTCAAATATGGGTTGTATATCATTTACATTATGAATTTCTTGCGAATTTGTAAAATGTCCTTGTATTATTTCTTCAGGAATTCCATCAGGTCCATTTTTTGTATAAAGTACTTCTACATTCATATAACATTTGAAAGATTTCTTAAATATATTATAAAAGTTGGTTAGAATATCAGAAAAAGTTTTATCGGTTTCATTATATTCAAAAGACTGATTAAATAAATATTTTATATCTGTTTCGGGCGAAGCCCTAGAACCTTCAGTTCGTACGGCTTCATCAAATTCATCTATTTCGTTAAATTCATCAGTATCGTTAAATAAATATTTTATATCTGTTACGGCTTCATCTTCACTATTAAAAAATTTTTTATATTCCGAATGTGAATAATCATCAAACATTTTTTTAACTTTTATATCAGTAGGCAATGTTTCTAGATAATTTTTATAACTATTTAATTTTAATATATTTCCATCATCAACTCGTTCTACATTTTGTAAATGCATTTTACTTTGTAGATGAGATTGATAACTTCTTTTTGTTTGCAACTTTTTTTTACATAAGTTGCAATAAAATTTATCCATTTTTTTATTTTTTTAGAGAAAATTTTAAAAAAAATTATATTTAATTACAAAACAAAATGTTTGAAGATTATAAATAAAATTATATTTATTTATAAAAATAATTATATTTAATATCTTTTTTTACATAAAAAATAAAAATGTTTGAAGAGTATAAAATAGAACATGTACCAGTTTTAAAAAACTATAGACATCCTACAAATCCACTTACACCTAAACAAGAAGTAAAATTTTACTATCATCATAAATATATGCAATTTGTGAAAGACTATAAAATAAAACATGGTATACCTAAATATGCTAAAACAAATGATTTTCCATTATGTCTTAGAAGTTTTAGAGTATTTCTGGCTTTTAATAATTTATGGTGGTTAATCAATAAAGATAACTTAACAGTATATGATTTAAAAACATTACAAAAATTAAACATTCCTCCATATATTTAAAATATTTGTATAATTTAAAAAAAAACAAATTGTATAATTACAAAACAAATTGTATAATTACAAAAAATATAGTATAATTTGTTTAATTATTAAGTATTTCACTTACACCATTTATTAATGGTTTTATATCATTATATGTTTTTTTGGCTTCATCAAATGTAGATTTAGCATCAGAAAATGTAGATTTAACATCAGTTATTATTGGTGTTGCTTTTCTTAAACCGTTTCTAACATCATTGATTGCAATTTTCAAATAGTTTAATGTTTCATTATCTTGTAATCTTTTTGGTATTGGTATACCAAATTTTGCATTTAAATAATGATCAAAATAAAAATAAAATGTATCAGGAATAATTTTTAGTGGTACTTTTGCTTCAGACTCTAAAAAGATAATTATTTGTTCTATAACTTGATTTGATAAATGTTTTGCATTTGCATATATTCTAATATCAAAATCTTGAGAGTTATTATAGATTTCATGTTCGGTATCTACTAATATATTTAAATCTTTATCATATACTTGCATATGTTCACTTATGGTGTCAACACGTATTATTCCATATTTATGATGTGTATAATATGATAAAGGCATATTCATTTTATAATTTTTATTAATATCATTAAAGAATGCTGCATTATTTTGTGTAGTTGTAAAAAATGTTTGAATGTTTTCTCTAATCTTATTATCTACATCACAAGCTTTATGAGCTAATACAACTATTTGAATATTTTGATGTCTTCCTTTTGTAAATATTTCTGACATATTTTTTTGTTTTGATAAACTTGCAACATCATCTAAAATTAATAAAGATTTATTTTCAGGTGTACCAGCAAAACTTTCCATATCTTGTAACTCATCTAATTGTTTATCATTATAGACGTTTGTAAAAGTTGGCCATTCAGAAGTATGCATACAAAAAATATGTACTTTTGTTTCGTCCTTATAATATTGGTTTATATATTTTTTAATAAACGTAGTCTTACCACTTCCAGTTTTACCGTAAACAATGAAATGTAAATTTTCTTGATACATTTTACCTTGTTTAATATTTTTATTATTAGTTTTATCCTTAATCTTATCCTCCTCAGTCTTCCATCCTTTAAAAGTTTTTATTTCTTGTTTATAAAAATTTATTCTCTTTTGTTCCTCTGTTAGAAAGTAACCCCATTGATTTCCAATACATATAACAAGATGATAAATAAAAAATATTAAAATACATGCTAACAATATTTTTATACAATGAAATTTTAAAAAATTCCAAAGACGTGTAAGATCTGATTGTGGTATTTTTTTATTAAGAGATGAATTAGGGGGTAGTGTCTCTAAATATTTTTTATCTATATTATTATATATATTTTTATCTATATTATTATATATATTTTTATCTATATTATTATTATATTTAGTATTATATATAGGATTTTCTACAATATTATTAATATCTTTGAGATTCGGATCTTGAGGGGTTAGTGTATCTTGAAACTCAGTGTTATTCATATAATTATTTATTATTTCGTTTATTGCATTAAGAGATTTATGACGACTTAGATTACTTTTATTACTTTTATTACTTTTAATTATAACCGGTGAATATAAATCTTCCAAATTTTCGTTTTTATTCATTTAATATTTTTAAAATAAAAATTTAGGAATTATTATTTTTTAATTCCGGACTCGCATTCTTACACTCTTATGAGTGTTTTTAACCTCTGTAGAACCTCCGGAATGTGTCGGACTTTTTGTTCCTATACTCAAAAGAAGTATGTTCCGAACCTCTCCTCTCTTCCGGAATGCTTAAGAATATTTTAATAAAATAATATTTTATTCTTTATAAAAAAATAATATTTTAATATATATAAGATTATTTTAGTTGAAATACAACTATTTTAGTTGAAATACAACTATTTTAGTTGAAATACAACTATTTTAGTTGAAATACAACTATTTTAGTTCAAATACAACTATTTAAATATATAAGTCTATTTTAATAGAAATACTAATATAAATTATTATTGTTTTGATATAAATTATTATTTTGATATAAATTATTATTATGTTGATTATTATGTTGATTAAGTTTTGGACATAGTGTTACATGTCGCTGAAAATTTTTCTTTAATATAATTTTTTGACAACCTCTACATTTAACTTTTTCTTTTAAACAATCCTTACACTGATATTTACTATCATAAAACTCTGTCTTAGGTTTAGTAATTTGACAACTTGTACATTGTCTTGTAGAACTTATACAAGAATTATAATGATTAGTAATTCCTTGAATTGTAAAATATTTATTACAATTACGACATAACTGATCTTTTAATTTATCTTTTTTATTTTTTTTAACCTCTTCTGGTTGTTCGCATAATTTTAAATGACGCGCAAAATTTTTTGATGTTATATTTTTATTACATCCGGAACATATTTTTTTGTTATTACTTTCAACAAATTGATTTTTATCAATATAATTATTTTGAGCTACATTATTATTTTGAGCTACATTATTATTTTTATCAATATAATTATTTTGAGATACATTATTATTTTGAACAAAAGGATTATTTTGAACAAAAGGATTATTATTATTTTGCCTAGGTGTATTTTGCCTAGGTGTATTTATTCTAGCAGTATAAAGATTTTGTTCTTTATCTGAAATAAATAAATGCTTTAATCTTTGTAATGGTTGCTCTGATTGAATATTATTATACTGAATACTATTATTAGGTTGAATATTATTATACTGAATACTATTATTAGGTTGCATACTATTATTAGGTTGTAATTGATTCATATGCATACCACATGGTGTGTTTTTCATATGAGAATATAATAGTGTTTGATTTAAAAAACGCATATTGCAAACTTGACAAATTTGAGTCATTTCCATTTTTTTATTTTTATTAGGAAAAATTTTATTTTTATTAGGAAAAATTTTATTTTTATAATTTATGTATTTTTATAATCAGAAAAAATTTTATTTTTATTGTTTAAAAATGATGTTACCAAATGTTGGTGGAGGTGCATATATCCCGAATAATCGTGAATCAGAAATAGAACTAGAAAATTATATAATGAAAACTGGAGACGTTTTATCTGGTCCATTACATCTTTCTATTCTTCCACAAAAAAATACAGAGTTAACAAATAAACAATATGTTGATACACAAATCAATGACTTAAAGGAAAAATATATAAACGATGTTATGGTTCCACTGATGAACGAATTAAAGTTGCTTAAACTTAATGACAAATCATTAAACGAAAAATTATTAAAACTTGATAAAAAGGACAGAGAGCTAGAAGCAGATATAGCAAAACTTTTTAAAAAGATTTCTGAACAATCAAAAATTTTAATATTACTTTCTATAAATTTAAAATCTGCAGTCATTAAAAATAAACATCAGATAAAAATGTTAAAAGAACAATTAGAAGATGAAATAGAAAAACTACCTGAAAGAATTAAAAAAAATTTAAAACAGTTACAAACTACATTCCAAAAAAGTGTTGATGAATTGAGTTCTAAAATTGCTCAACAAATTAAAAAAATAAATCAATTAAAAATTGAAGTAAAATCACTTAATGAAAAAGTTGATAAAATGAAAACTCTGAAAATCAATTTAGAAAATGAATTAAAGAAAAATTTACAAGAAAACTCTAAAGAAAATAAAGAACAGTTAGATTCCGTTAAAAGAAAAGTAGATGGTCTTAAAGTTCAATTAAATGCTTTAAAAACAGAATTAAAGAAAAGTGAGAAAAAATTAGAAATGACTGAAAAAGAAATTAAAGTACATCACACGCTTCTTGATGCAATAGATAAAGTGCAACAAGCAATTAATAAAGTTATCTCGAAGTTGTTAGATATTCATAAACGTAAATCTTAAACGAGTATTGTAAATATTAACTTAAATATTTTTTACCTACAAAAAATAAAAATCATAAAAAATATAAATATAATTTAAAAAATATAAATATAATTTTAAAAATATAAAAGTATAAATATAATTTTTAAAAAAAATTTAAAAATATAAAAGTATATAATTTTAAAAATGGATAAAATTAGAGCTAATAATTTTAAAAGAATAAAACAATTAGAAGAGTTAATAAAACAAAGAAATATTATGAAAGAAAATCATAGAATAAAAAGAATGATTGATGCAGATTTGGTTCCTGATAAAGTTAAACCAAAAACCCAATCTGTAAAAGTTAAGAACAAAAAATAAACATTTTTTTTATAATGGACATCGGTTCATGGGTCAACGGAGATGTCTTCCAGGGCTTCGCGCTTCGCGCTTCGCCCGTATTTATATTTTTCCCAAAAGTCAAATTTATTACTAAAAAATGCCTATAATTTATAAACACAATCTTAAACAATTTGCTTCAAATCAAAAAATTGCTCATGAACCACGTATGAATCCGGTTTACCATTATGATAATAGAGAAACCGTTCAAAAAGAAGGGGATGGCATCTTTTCTGGTATTGGTAGTATCGTTAACTTAATTAAAAATAATAAAGATTTGATTACATCTGCTGCAAAAGGAGCAGCTGCTATAGGTAGTACAGCTAGTGCAATATCAAATGCTGTCAAGTCTCAAAACGAATTAAAACAACTAGAAGCTATTCGTAAACTCAAGAATGATTCTGAAGAACTAAAAAAATTAAAAAAACTTTCAGATGAAACAAAAAACAAAATTGCTAACATAGCTGTAGAGGGTGATAGTAAACATAATGAAAAAACAATTGAAGAAATAAGAGGTAATGGCATTCATAGCGGAGCTGGTCTAGCAAAATTCTAAAATTATATTTTAGTAAAAATTTTTTTCTATCTGTGAGAAAAAACAAAAAGTCAAATTATTTTTTATAAAAATGTCTTCGCTTATCGAAAATAAATTTAGATTAGACGATCCTCCGTTCGTCAGTTACAATCAAAAAAAGAATGACTATATAAGAGTTGCTATGAATCCCGGATCTTCCAGTAGAGTAAATACTGGAGGTGATTTAATTTTTGAAGTTGATAATCAGCAGAGTTATTTATATTTACCTGATTCATTTTTACACTGCGAATATTCTTTATATAGTGATGCTAATTTTACAACACCATTACCAGATACCGATAATATTACACTAGAGAATAATTTTTTCCCAAGTTTATTTACACAAATGCGTTTAGATGTTGCAACTCAAAATATAGAAACAATAAGTGATTCTCCAGGTGTAATTGATACAATGCTTAGATTTATAACAATTGGTGAAAATAATAAAAAGTATGAAATCGAAGGTTGGTTTCCTGATACTAATGATGGTATAATTGTTGATGATTTAACTCACGCCGGAACAGATGCCGCAGGAATTGCGAAAGATGTAGAAAATATTGCAAAACATTTAAATAAAACAAATAATGATGCATATAAAGAAAGACGTGAATTTAACAAAAAAAGTAAACAGACAGTTAATTGGCCATTGTCTCCATTATTCGGATATTTAGATTATGATAAAATATCATATCAATTAAAATTTAAATTAATAATTCATCGTACAGTAAATAATGAATTAATCTTTTTTGGTAAGACTGGGAAAAAAGCATATTTAAAAATTGATAGACTTGAATGGTGGATTAAGCATATTACTCCTAGTTTAGAGGTTGAAACAGCTATTGCAAAAAGATTAAATACTAACAAACCAATTCCAGTTAATTTTCTAAAGCGTACTGCTAGTTCAGTAACTTTTTCCGAACAAAGATTTAACTGGCATTTTACTAGAACTGCGAATACCCCAAGATATTTATTACTAACATTTCAAAGAAATAATTCTCCAAGTTTTGATAAGAACAATAATATCTTCCATATTAATACAATTCGAAGTTTACAAGTTTCATTAAATCAAACTCGATATCCAATTGATCCATTAAGATTCGATGATACCAATAATCAATTTATGGAAGGATATGATTCTTATAGAAATCTTTGTATAGAATTTGGAGTTGAACCACAATTAACTCCTGGAGATTGGAGACATTTATATCCAATTTTCTGTTTCGATTTAAGTGCACAATCTGAAGATATTATTAAAAATGGTTGTGATGTAACAATTAATATTGAAAAGAAAGATTCCACAACTTCATTGATGGCTTATGGTTTATTGCTAGAAGATGCAAAATATTCTATTGAAATTCTTAATGGAAAGATGGTTAGGATCGGCTAAAGCGCTAAAGCCAGAGGAGCTTCGCTCCGATAGGTTAATTAAAATTTTTTCATAACTAGAATAGATTTAAATTTTTTGATAACTTAAAATTTCTTAACTAAAAATTTTTCATAACTAGAATAGATTTAAATTTTTTGATAACTTTAAATTCTTAACTTAAAATTTTTTATTAAAAATGTCGCAAGCGAAAAGTAATATTAATAATAAAACTGTTGAATTAAAATTACGTAATATTGTTGACAAAAATACCCCTAAAACTATTACGATTAATAAAAAAAGTATTACATAAGTAAACCAATGATAGAGAATATTAAATTACAAGAAGAAAAGAATGGTGGGATTCTCCCATTAATTCCACTAATAATAGGAGGCATAGCTGCAGCAGGAAGTGTTGCAGGTGGAACAGCTGGTATTGTCCAAGCAGTAAATAAAAATAAATCAGAGAAGGCAGCATTAGAAGAACAAAAACGTCATAATAGGGAGTTAGAGAAAGTTGCTAGGGGTGAAGGGACATCGGTTCATGGAACATCGGAGATGTCTTCTAGGGCTTCGCCCGAAGGAAAAGGAGTAGTAGATAATTTTATTAGTAAATTAAAATTAGTTGATGAAGGAAAACGAGTTCTTAAAAATATTCTCCACAATGTTGATGATTTAATTGAAATTAAAGAAACTAAAGATGGTTCTGGAATATATCTAAGTCCTAGTATGATTCGGTAATAACCTCAGGACCTTTGTTTCTTTTTCGGTAAAACAATTTTTTTTTATCTTCTTAATTTTTTTTTATCTTCTTAATTTTTTTTATCTTCTTAATTTTTTTTATCTTCTTAATTTTTTTTATCTTCTTAATTTTTTTTTTATCTTTTAAAATGAATACTAAAAATTCCGAAAATTTAATTAAATTAAAAATTTCTAATTTAGATTTATTGAATTATCTATTAAACAAAAATAAAAACTCAAACTGTAAAATTTATGAAGGTAACGACGATAAACAAAGTTTGGTTACTACCTACGGTGGTGATATACAAAAAACATTAGAAAACTTTCCTGGATTTATTTGGAGTAAATATTCGAAAGAAAAACATCTTCCTGGTCATTCATATACTGGGCCAGGAACTCGATTAGATATAAGACTAGATGAGAATAATAATCCGAAACCAGGTGAAGAACCAATAAATAGAGTAGATGCCGCAGCTTACAGGCATGATTTAGCTTATCGAAATCATGATCTAAGTTCTCGACATGAAGCAGATAAGAAAATGATACAAGAATTAGATAGTATTCAAAATCCTACATTTAGAGAAAGAATTGAAAGAATGTTTGTTAAGAAAGCTTTACAAGCTAAAATATTATTCGGTCAGGGTTTAAATGAAACGACAGCAAAGCTGTCTGAGAGCAACGCTCGAAATCATAATTCAGACGTTTATGCATCTGAAATTCATAAAGAATATAGAAAGCCTAAATATTTATTAAAAGTAAAAGTATTTAATAAAGATGATATTTGGAGTGCTGATCTTATTCATATGCCGAATGAAAGGGACTACAAATACGCATTGACCGTTATAGATTTATATACACGATATGCTTGGGTAAAGCCTTTAAAAAATAAAAGTGGTCTTTCAGTTAAATATGCGTTTGAAGAAATCTTTAAAGAAAGTAATAGAAAGCCAAAAAAATTGTTTGTTGATAAAGGGTCGGAATTTTATAACCGAAACGTTCAGCCACTATTTGAAACTGTTTATTCAACTGAAAACGCTGGGAAGGCCGTAGTGATAGAAAGATTCAATCGGACGTTAAAAAATAAAATTTTCAAGAAATTTACTCAGCAAGGAAATCAGAAATGGTTAAAAATATTACCAGGAATTGTGGAAGAGTACAATAATAAAGTTCATTCTGGTATTGAAGAAACTCCAAAGAATGCTTCTGACGACCCTGATTTGATACGAAAGAAAATATTCGAGAATAATAATTTGAATGAGAGTAATCCGAATTTGCAGAAACTTAAGCCGAAATTTAAAATTGGAGATAGAGTTAGAATATTTAAATATAAGAACAAATTTGAAAAAGGCTTTGTTGGCTATTGGACTAAAGAAATATTTGAAGTTTGCAAAATAAATAAAACTTATCCGATTACTTATGAAATTAAAGATTTAGATAATGAGGATATCAGAGGTCGTTTTTATCAAAATGAATTACAGAAAACAGAGCTTTAACCTTTAGGTGGCGCTTTAGCTAGCTTCGCTTGAGTTATAGATTGTTTAACTCTAACATAATATCTAGAAATGGTACTCCTTTTTGTAATTTAAATAAAACATAAAGACATAATTGTCCACAATAAGTAGTGCCTGGTGTTTGAATTTGAAACGTATTGTATGTTCCCGTTCCAAGTAATTCTTTTACTTCATTTGTAGGTGGAAGCCCGTATGAGTCAAAATAATAATTATCTCCGTTTTTACTAAAGATACCTGCTGACCAATGTACGCCGTTTTGGTCTGAAGTGTGAAGATTCGTTATGAAATTTACAGTTATTGATGGAACTTTGTTCCGGGAACTGAAGGTTCCTGATGGCCTATTTTTTAGGAATTGTAATTCGTTTCTCATTAGAACATGAAAATTCTTTATTCCTAATTCATTTGCGATTTTCTTTAGGTCGAAATTTGTCGTAGTTTGCGTTCCATATAATTTAAAAAACTCATTTATGTTGCTCATTTTATAATAAAAAAAATTTCTTAAGAGACCCCTAGAAGTCAGAAGGGGGGGGGGTATTGATTTAAAACTGGTCTCTAATGATGTCTTTCTTTACTACTTAGTCAGAAGGGGTATTGATTTAAAACATTTTTATAATGATGACTTTCCTTACTACTTGGGGGGGGTATTGATTTAAAACTGGTCTCTAATGATGTCTTTCCTTACTACTTAGTCAGAAGGGAGGGGGTATTGATTTAAAACTGTTCCACAATGATGACTTTCCTTGCTACTTAGTCAGAAGGGAGGGGGTATTGATTTAAAACTGGTCTCTAATGATGTCTTTCCTTACTACTTATTCGATTTTGAAATTATTTAATTTAATCTAAATTTAAACGTTACATTGTTGCATTTTATTCTTATGAACTCTTGTTAAGAGAATATTGATTGTTTTATCTGTATTAAGACATTAGTAACATCTGTTACCAAATTTCTCAACATGAACAGCTGCTAGCAGTTTAAGCTATTCAGTATGAGAGAATTCTTTGTGACCCGCATAACTCAACTTTTCACTTGAACAGCTGCTGCCATTATTCCACGTATTACTGCGTGTATTCATTCATTCTGCGAGCATTCTACGAGACTGTGACTGCTTACGAATCATCTGTGACCTTTATCTATTTTGGTCAATTTCATCAGCGACTTTCAACAATTTTATTTTTTATCATAATTAATTCACTACGTTTTAACGAAAATGGCACGTTCAAGCATCGCCTTTGCCGATTTGAAAAGAAAAATTTCAGACACTATTGTGAACGAAGATCAACGGAAGAAGTGTATTGAGATGCTAACAGAATTTCAGGAGAAATATCTTAAACCAAGGGAGGAAGAAGACATCCACGCATCAAAAACATTCAGAGAATTTTTAGTGATAAATCGATTTGAAGACACATTGCAAGATAACGCCATCAATATCAGTTCAAACTATAATTTTGAAGAAGAAATTCAAAGAGACATCTTACCATCAGAGCTAACTAATTATTTAGCACATTTAAGAAGAGAAGAAGACATTTCGGTGAACAATACTGTGAAGTTATCGCGTATAAAAGGAAGAGCTTTGACTGCAATCCGGGGAAGTGGCCATGTTTGTAAACAATTAGGTTATTCGAGAGGCTATAGCATCTTTTTAAGAAAATTTTATAAACTATATTTACGATTTCCGTTTATTAAGAACTCGACGGAATCTATATCATTTTTCAAAAGAAACTTCGCTATTATTGACTCGTATCTTCGCCATGGGAGACACCGCCCAACCCTTGATCAAATTTTAAACTCAATCAATTGAAACGGTAAGCTACTCGCAATGGATAATAGTACTATGAGTATTACCTTATTTCTATTTACGAGAAACAAATGTATCATGTCATAACACATTTTCTAGTCAACATATTTTATTCGTTGTAAACGATGCTACTTGTCCTCATTGGTTTTATAGTACTATGGCCCTTCCCTTATTTCAATTTACGAGAAACAATTGTATCATGTCATAACACATTTTCTAGTCAACATATTTTATTCGTTGTAAACGATGCTACTTGTCCTCATTGGTTTTATAGTTCTATGAGCCTTACTTTATTTTACTCATACAGAAACAATTGTATCATGTCATAACACATTTTCTAGTCAACATATTTTATTCGTTGTAAACGATGCTACTTGTACATAGTACTTGTCTGTGATGTGAATAAAATATTTCAAAGATGGAAATGTGTTTTCATTTTGTATCGAGTTAAAGTAGTAGCAACTACTGGAATTGTAAGAACGCCAGATGAAATGACAATTATTAAAGCATTAGTCCATCTCTTTCTTAATTTTTTATAATGCTCTAATCTTAATAATAATTGATATTCCTTATCTTTCATATAGCGTACTCTATCTTTGTGTTTTGCAATATCCATTTCATATGATAATGAAGGATATATTCTTGCGGTTTCATCCATTTCTGAAGTTCCTTCCACTTTTGTTTCTTCCATTTTTAAAGAAATATTTTTAACGGCGAAGCCCTGGAAGACATCTCAGATGTCCCGCAAATCACATGATATATTTTAAAAACCTGAAAAATGGATAAAATTCATAAATTTGAAATTCTTAACTTTTATGATTTTTTCGGTGACCGGGTTTTCGGTGTCCTAGAACGGTCATGATTTTCAAGGTAAAAATTGTAATTCACAAATTTGAGATTCTTAACTTTTCTGATTTTTAGTGTCCTAGAACGGTCATGATTTTGAGGGTGAAAATTGTAATTCACAAATTTGAGATTTTGAAAAATTTGAAAATTGGGTACTTTTAAAAACGACATAAATTCATGAATTTAGACCCTTTTTCGGGTTTTTAAGACCTAAATTCATGAATTTATGTCGTTTTTAAAAGTACCATTTTTGAAAAAAATGGTACTTTTTGAATGAACCAAATTCATGAATTTAGGTCTTAAAAACCTGAAAAAAGGGTCTAAATTTATGAATTTATGTCGTTTTTAAAGATACTAATTTTTTTGATTTTATGGTGTCCTGGAACGGTCTTATTCCCATTACTAAGGACTACAAGGGTGAGATAAATTTGTCACATTTGATTTTGACCATAGCACGTGTGATAGCTTCGAAGAAAATTAGGTATGCTAGTGTTCAAACAGAGGGTGACCAATGGTGCATTTTCTTGATCAGATGGATGTGTCAGAAATCAGTGTAAAACGCTTCTAATTATCATTCGCCCAGGGATCAACATCATCATGAAACAGAGAAGACGTTAGCCAGAGGCTTGCATGTTCAAATCTCTCCCTAATGGAGCAATTTTATCGGTCGACTGCGAGTGCAAATTCCCGAAGCTGCAGCAGAGAAGGTAAGCTGCATAAGGTGTAAGAGATGTCGCGATACTGACATCAAGAAGCTGCGATATGTCAGAATTTGCAATTCAAATTAGATTCATTAGTATTGTTACCGGTACTAGATTTATTACATTTTAAATTAGAAAGATGAAGTGCTCTGAATTCAAGGATTCTGTTTGTGGCAGCCATGTTCACGTTATCTGTAAAAATGTTTTGAATAATAAAAGTTTGCTGGAAATATATTTTGATTGACTTACATTTTGTAATTTCTTTGATGCATCATGAAAATGTGCATTGAAGTAGGCCTAGGGGTTTATAAGATAAAATTTGGCTTACGTATTATTCAAATTGAAACAAAGAATGCTTATATAATCAAAATCTATATTAAGATAAAAACATTGATGAATAGTGAAAATGAAGGCCTTTATTAGGTACCGGTGATAAATTCTTCATTGCTTGCTAGTTCTAAAATGTGCCAGACCTTGGTAGCCTGAGGATTCAAAGCCCTTCGATTCACCCTAATACATGGAACATCATGTATAGCCTATATCTCATTTTCTCGACTACAACTCCGGGTTGAGTGATTTTTTACGTTTTAAGTGCGAGCTCTATTTGAAGGCGGGTAGCATGAATAAAATTTTGAGTTTGTGATTTGCCGTTCGATATTCTAGCAATTAAATGCAGACATTGTGTGTGTGAGTTGGAATATGAAGAGTACGAACTTGAAGAGAAAAGAGAAACAGTGCCATGGAACTCGAGACACAAGATTTACAGGAAGTAAAATTAGTAGCCTGTCTTAGGTGACCATGCAAGAAATAACCATTTTGAGTTAACTGATCATTTTATATCGAACTCAGCAGCTAAGCTATTATTGATTCTATCATTTCTTATCATTTTGATTACTTAATTATTGTAGTAAATGAAAAGCCCCTTTTTAGATTTTGAAAGGGCCCTTTTGAGATAATGAAAGGCTTTCTAACATTGTGATAGGGTCACTTTTGGGATTTGAAGAAGCCCATAAGATTATGAACTGCTTACTTTTTAGTTCTTGAAGGGCTCTTTTTAGATATGAAATGACCTGCGAGATTGTAAGGGGCTTATAAGATGAAGAACGGGACCGATAAAAATTGTGCACGGGGCCTTTTTAGATTGTGTAGGGCCCTTTACAATTGTGAATGGGGTCCATGCAGATTGTTATGGCTTCAATTTTCCAATCGATGGGGCCCATTACAAAGCAGCTGTTTTCTAAAGATTCGCTGGACGCTTGAGCAGAAGATCCTTTTGCAAGAAAGTCAGTGATTCCTTCGCCAATCTTGAAGAAGCTGGACTCACCGCAAGTAATCAAGGTTCCGAAATAAGAATTAAATTTATGGGAGAATGTCTGACGGTTGTAGTGTGTTGTTATGGGGTAGATTATGAATTGAGTTTTCATTGCTTTGATATGCTCTCCAAAATGGCGCGTCTTTCAAGAAGTGTCAGAAAACCATGAAAAAGAAATCTGTCGAAAAATTTCGGATACACAAGGGAGTTTTCTTGTTATTTAGATTTTACACAATAAAATGGAAACCGAAAAACCTCCTGAACACAGAGTTAAAGCTGGCTAAATAAGAGTGCATTGCGATATTTCCAGATAGAATCTACGTATCTCGAGGCAAAAATCAGATCGCCAAAGAATTATTGTGATCATTCTTAGCATTTCAGAACTATTATTATATTACTGCTCATTCTCAGACAGTCTTAGTGTTCAGGATATCCCTCATGATATTTTCCAGATCAGTATTTGGAGGATGCAATTCTGATTTTAATCACAAATTGAACCTAATGACAATGACAATGGAGCTGTTTCGTTTCTTCTAGACGAATGCCGCATTGACGAAGAGGCACAATGTTTAGAAACAAGGAAGCTTGTAAATTCGTCCAAAATTGAATTTTAGAAAATAGAATAAGGTTTTCCACAAAGAAAATCTCTATTTCAGAAGTAAGTAGATTTGAAATTAGTATTCTCGTTTTGGAGAAAAGTCCACATGTAGAATATTGTAGCTATAGGCATCTAAGTAGACGGTTCCTGCATATATTGTTTTTCGTTCTATTATCCAATTGTTCAGATGTTATCTGATTGCACATGGAATTTCATTTAAATTACATTCTCATATTGTCTTTTGCCTAGTCGTTACCATTGTCCTGAAATCATATTTGTTTTGTTTCAGTGTATCCTGTTCCTAAATGAATTTATGAGAAAACCGATGTCTCATGAGATAACTGGTTGTGAGTGGAACTATGTTTTCAGCTATGTTCTTCTTCATCAGTGTCTCTTTGCCAATTCGGTGTGATCTACAGGATGAAATATGCTCAGAAGACATACAGGGAAGTGGTAAGTAAATTCAAAGTATTTACTAGATGTTTAATTAGTATGATTTTGCAGATTGATTTAGCTTCCAACCAACCGTAAGCAGGTTGGCCAACGCATGCCCAACTTTCATCCAAACATTGGAAACCGTATTGCCATCTTGATATTACCGATTATCTGCCCAGCAAATTGCTATCTTCATACCTACCACTTTTCACACAGGGTAAACGAAGTTTAAAGAACACAGCGATCCGGTTACCAAGTTAGAAAAAGCTTGCGTGACATGGAAACCCCTGAGGCACAGATGATTTAAACAATTTGAAATGCAATGATAGTAATAATCTCTATTTATCCACGAAACACAAGGTTGACCTCTGTGCGTTGCATTCAAGAAAACAAGTGGTACATAAAAGGAAATAAAATGAAATGTAGAAAAACAGAAAAATAAGTTAAATACAAATCGTGCGTTCTGAAGCAATTAAAAATAACAACGACAATTCGTTGAAGTAGATTGTCGATAGTTGGGTCGGAGACGAATAATCAAACATAAACAATAATTAATTGAAGCAACGTGCACCATGCAGTACAACAAAATGAATTGTTCACAATGTGAAAAGTGAAGAATTTTAACTTGATTATGATCTCAATTAAATTCATTTTGCTTCCCCTATTCAACTTGTGCACAATTAATCACTGAATGCCAGTAAAATACGTTTCCAAAATCAATTTATATGCCTTAGTCATGTGATGAAATTTTTGCCAAGCTCTATAGACGGACAATATTTTCAAAACTTGATCTCAAAGAAGCATTTCATCGTTGAGTCACGGGATAGCATATAACAGCATTTATTTGTCTCTTTGGCATTCATCGCGATACAAAAAAATTAATTACGGATTGGCTTAAGCCAATTGCAGCCACGCTAGTTTTACAAGGTTCCTACAGTGACATTTTTCTCAATTGGAAAATGTCATTACTTATTGATATTCTTATGGTATTTGGCAAGGACTCTAAAGATGATTCAACCCTTTTGCGGGTCAAGAATATCTCGTCTGAAAGTAAATTAAGCTAAAATATATTTAGCTGTCGTGAAATTGAATTTCTTGATAGAGTATCTCTGAGAATGGCATTCGAGCCCCTGACAAAAGAGTGATGTTACGCACCGAAAGCTCGCAATCAGCTTCGCTCATTTGTGGGTCTCGTTGGTTTCTATCACTTCATTCTCAGAAATGGTTTCACTGCTCCAAGAATTATTAAATGATTCATTACCTTTTACCTGGATTGATTCTCATCAAGCTGTTTTTGACACATAGAAAGAAATCATTTGCAAAAATATCCCGCTGGCTTTATTTGATACATCAGTAAATACTAAAACTACATGTAGCCTATATTAACAACGGATGCATCAACAAACTGTATTGGTGGATTTTTATGCGAATCCAGAATAACTTGGAACGTGTTTATTTTGTAAGTAGAGAATTACAAGCAAACGAAAAACAGTGGGCCTATTACAGTTCAGAATTGGAACCATTGACAGTATGATGGACGGTTGAACGGTTACATCATAATCTGTGCGGACGACCGTTTGAGATGAGGACCGACCATATTGCTCTGAAAGAGGTACTTACCGGACGAGCATCCAAGAATTCAGCTGCTCCGACAAGAATTATTCGTTGGTCTGCACATTTGTTGCCATATACAGATTGTTTCATAAAAAATGGATCACCCTTAAACATCGCCTTAACTTCAACTTTGTCTAACTCCGCCAAACTTGAACGAATTTCTCTGAAATTTGGAAGATATGTCAGTTGTGCTTACTAATATCATTGTTGGAAATTTCAAGCATGAATATTGAGTTGTTTTCCTGTTATAGATAAAAAAAGTAGTAGATAATTTGATCTTCATTTAGCAATGTTGCACAAAATCATACCTCACTCTTATAAAATTACATTTGTTTCCTTTGTTATGTAATATGTTGTTCTACAAGCCAAAAGCTATCAAGCAAAACAAAAATAAAGAAAATCGGTCAATCAGAGCCAGTATAGCACCATTATTCATCAACAATAATGTAACTGCTACATGTGATTAACTGGACTTCATGTTCCATAGCTTCCTGACTTCGTTGCGGTGGTGTTGGCAGCACTCCTGATTGTTTTCAGCTAGAAATCTATCTCTTACCGGTTGAAAACAATACAAAGCACAAATGAACAATAACGAGATCGCATTCACAAAAGGCAAAGTGTCAGGGTTTTCTTTGCGAGCTAAAAGCAAGCGACTAAATGTCCCTTACACAAATGTGCATCGATGGCATAATGATGATTTTCGACTCTGTCGTAAAGATGGCTCTGGCCGTCCACGCAAAACATCCAAACGTAGAGACCGCCTGATTTTGAGATTTGTTAAAGTTGATCCAAGTCTCTCGTTAAATGAGATGGCTGCACTAGACTCGTCTATTTCTAAGTCCACTATTCGTAGAAGACTTATTGAGTCGAATTTCAAGAGCTGTAAGAGGCCCTCTCAGATCGAATTATCAGATCAGCATACAAAAAGACGTCTCAGATGGGCAATGAGTCATTGTCACTGGCGAAATCAATAGGATCGGGTTGTCTGGTCTGATGAGGCATCAGTCCGTCTGAAGGATAGTGATGGTCGATTGAGATTATGGATAAAATATGATCAGGAAATTCCGAGACATTTACATCGTCCCCGGGTACAAGGTGGTGCGACTCTACTGATTTGGGCTGGCATTTGGACCAATGGCCGCTCTGAACTTCACATACAGCAAGGAACCATGAATTCTGAACGCTATGTGAATGTTTTACGAATGAACACTGGCCAAATCAACTTGGTGATCCATCGACTTGGTTATTTATGGATGATAATGCTACGTGTCACAGGAGTAGTAGAGTCAACTTATGCAAGTCTCAATTAGGGCTTAGGACATTATCTTGGCCAGCTCGTTCTCCTGATCTGAATCCCATAGAAAATGTATGGAGTATTCTAAAACGCAACGTTCGTCGTTCACTGCTACCTACAGATGGCGTATCACAACTTACGTCACTGTTAAAAAGAGAGTGGAGAAAGTTAGATCAGTCAAAAATCAACGATATCATCGAATCAATGCCTAGACGAATTGGTAATGTCATTGACAATAAGGGTAGGGCCACAAATTATTAGCTTCTTAAGAACCGTTACTGTATCATAGCTTATCAGATTATATAAGGACATTTAAATATATATGGGACATGAAATAACATGAAAAATGCTTTCTGTATCATACTTATGTTTTATTTAGTCAAATTTTAGGATGATCCACTTTTTATGAAACGGACTGTAATTTCACTGAAAAATACATTAATAAAGGGAAAGGTAATTTCGTTGTGGATGCCCTATCTCGTCTTCCAGCTGATGGACTTACTGACTACCCGGCCAACAATGCTGCGTAGCACCTACGTAGCAGATGGTAGCATTGGTTGCAGTAGGTAGCGTGTCTGTGCTACGCAAGTGCAACGTAGCAGCTACGTAGCATTTTCTTCGGTAGCGAAGGCAAGGTAGCGGAACGTAGCAGCTACGTTGATATTTTTCGGTAGCAAATGCAAGGTAGCGGGACGTAGCAGCTACGTTGCAATTTGTTCGGTAGCTAATGGAAAGTAGCGAAACGTGGCAGCTACGTAGCAGGTCTAATCTGTCCTAATTGACATCACATGATGCCAATATTGCGTCACAAATGCTCCTGGGATGTCTTCCTCCTTAGCGGGATGTCCCGGTTGACTTTCGCCCGGTGAAAAGCGATACGATAGTGTCATTATCTACCAAATCGGGAGAGTTTATCATTTCATCACATGTGCAATGATGCAACTGAAATAGCCTAAACATTACTTAAAACGTTACGCAACATCACATAAAATTGTCAGACTCATGAGGTCCCGAAATAATCCACTGAAAAATGCTACGTGGATTCCATATCGAATCCACTTGACATTCTGGAATTCACGTGGAATTTTTTTTCGTCCAAAATTGATATTGCAGGATTTTCGTCTTTATTTTAGTAGTGAAGCAGTTTCAATTTGTTCGAAATCATGACGGATGGTCTGCACAAGGCTACACAAGACCGGCTTGGGAAGAAAGATTCAAAGAAGGAGAATGGGTTCAAGCACCGGGAGGTCCAATTAGACGGAAGGTGAAAAGGCTCTCCAATTACACCTTTAGGACGGAAGATGCTAACAATATCAATACTCGGAAGTTAAAGCTTGTTCAGAGACATCAAGAGCATGTGGACATGTCTCTCAAATCGTCGATCCTCAACGTGACAGGAGACCCCAAGTTCGGTTTCCTGACCGGGGGAAAATGTACTGTGTTGTTCCATTTTTATGCACTTTTTTTCTTGTGTTGCATTGTGAGTTGAGATGTCATCATTTGCGCTATTTAATGTACTGTTTGTTATTAAACAATATCACGTTGTTGCATTCTACCTGCGTGGTTCTTGATTGATCTTAATTCATTGCACACATCTATTTTTCATGGTCATTTGTGAGAAGCTTAGCTTGAAAGAATTAAAATGTCAACTTTTGTCAGAAATTGACAAAATTTCTTGATTTTCATAATGTAGGCAAGATGTTTCGCTTTCCAATGACATTTGGCTTGTTATCAAAGATGCGTGAAACTTGAAGTCACAGAATTTTAGAGTCATAGCTAGTATAATTTTTTAGCAATATCAAAATATGTCTAGGTGATTCAGTAGCCATTGTGGTAGAATAGGACTAAGTCAACTACAGGGTGAGGCGTAATTCTGGAGACATAGGAATATACTCTGAATCTGACATACATTATTTTCAATGGGAATCTCTCCATTTTTACGCAAGTTTGATGCACCATACAACTTTCTATGACGAATTCATTTAACTACAAGTCAATTTCAGCCATACAGATAATTCAAATATTCAATTATAAAGATGCCTATGCAATATATTGATCGATAACTATTCAACTTCAAGAAAGACGTCACTTATTCACGTACTCGACATTTAAAGCATCACTTCGATCATTACCCTATAGCATTCCACTTCCAACATCAAAAACAGAAGTCAACAATATGCAAGGAAGTATTACTGTATATTTTGTACAAACACAAATCGCTCATTCCAAGACTTATGGTTCCATTACAATACATCATCGAGTCAGGCAAGTTAATGAAACAATGCGAGGTCAATAATGAGCAGGTGTCAGTTATATCTACAGAAAAAGAACACGCGATATCAGATAAACTGCTCACGACAAGCAAGTGTTTGCTCTGTATTAATGTTATTACATGCCATTTAACAATTTTACTTTATGTTACTCGTGAATTCTGTTTTTAGGTAGTACTACTCTTGTCGCAAAAAAATCGCTATTCCCATATTAACTCCTTAACAATAAGAAAACTATGATTAGACATCATGGAAAACATGAGATCCTTTAAAAACATGGAAGACAAAAAGTAAGATATCATGAATGCATCTCTTGTTAATCATTTGCTTAACATTGCTGAACAAAGGGAAGAGAGCATCATTAAAAACTATACTATTATTACAGAACTATGCACAAATCATGTTAGAAACACATTGAAATTCTAATTTGTTTTCTCCATTTTATACTTTAAAATCTTAATAATCCAATTGCGCGTGAAAATTCATGCAACCAATCCTACTGGCCTTCATTATTCAAATTATTAATTTTATAAATAACACATTGTCAAAGTCACTCGATTGAACTTAATATTCAGCAGATATGTAAAATGAAAGTATGATACATAATGAAGTATGATTGCAAAATAGAAAAATATGATTAGGGATAACGGAATACCGTAATTAATTGATCACAAATCCAAATTGTTTTAGGCAATCATGAACATAAAGAAATAGATAAGCATCCTAACGTTAACACAAGATGGTTTCACATGTTGTTATCGTTCTCAGCGTAAACTAATTGAGGGTCCACATGACAAGCAGATCGCATGATAAGCTGTCAACAACCATTCAACTGTCTTAAATGTTCAAAATTTTCAATTACTATAAAGCTAGAAATCGAAGAAATTTGCATTATAATTTATTATCTAAGATTTTCAAAGCTTCCATAAGACTGATCAATAGTTTGCCTATTGTACATTTACCTCAGCAATAGGCTGGTTCTATTTGGCAATTTTCAAAATGAATCGATTGCGTCATACTTGTAACATAAAGACTATAATCAACAGCAGACGATGTTATAGCTTCGAATAGGTTATATCCCAGCCTCACCGGATGATTAAGAATGCATGACGAAGTTCATAAATATCTAAAACAGACTATCTTCTAACTTTGACAAATATCCTTTGCTTCTTGATTTCTTTCTGATCTTGCACTGGTTGTTTGTTTGCTTGTCCTAAATAATTTCTTTGTTTATGAGAGCTCAAGTTCAAAGAATTAAGTAGTGCATCACCAAAAAATGGCATATCTCTGAAAGACCTCAACAACTAAACAATATTCGATCGAAGCACAGAAATCGATTCGTTCGTCCATCCATCCATGAACCATTACAACTCTGATTCAGCGTAAACAAGCGAAAGATGAAATCAACATTGATATAGAAAGAGTATTCGATCGCTGCGATTCATTCATTGCTATGAGAACGAACAGATTGAATTACAAAGCCTTCCTTGTAACTTAACGGCATAATCTAAATGTCATTCGAAAAATCGGAAGATATCTAGGACAGTGAAAAGGCGAAACTGTCTCCCCAAAGTTCCATTGAGACGATTTTCAAGAAACATTACTTGAAATCTTGAACATCTTTTAGAATCACATAATCAGCTCAGTGCCATCATTAGTTCATGATTGCCTATTCTGGTAACAAAGCGCACAATCTATTCACACATACACACTCTTAAGGAGGAAGTTTCAAAAGTCGGTAAAAAGTGAAATTGGGAAGATGCGCAGAGATATATTGAAAAATTCAGAAATAAGAATGAAGTACGGAGGAAGAGTGTAGAATTCAACAGAAATTATCTATCTATTCGGTCAGAATGATGCAAAAGTGCATCGTATCATTTGCTAATGACTCGCGCTTGAGTCTGTCGGAAGCGTTATTGACTTGTCCGTGTTGTACTAAACGTCTTGTTTGTCATCACGCACAAAACCACTGCCACTGGATGGGAAGCTGCTTGTACTACCCCGGGATGCCGCAGGTAGATTACACTCATCGACTTTGTCCGCCGGTGACAAAGTGATTTGGGACTGGTACCAGTCACGATTATCTTCCAATGTGTCGAGAATGTCCTGAGCATCAGGATGTACCAGATCAGCCCAAGTCTCCCAAAGTGGATGAACAATGAAATCGATGAAACTGACCTGAAAAATAAAAATTCATCATTATGCGATGGGATTGAGGCAGGCACATTTGATTGTGAATGAGACAATAACATGTCAATTTTCAATCAAAATTCATGGTTTGGTTTGTGAGCTATATTTAAAGTAATGTATGTACAAATAAAAAAGGGAAACAGGATTTCTCACGAATACAACTGTAAAGATATAAAAGCCTTGAATATCGAAACAATAATTTTATTATGCAGGGGATATGTTTCGCCAGCTCTTTTTCAGCGCTAGATAGAGTGCAGAAGAAAGATTTTGTGTATTATACCTTCCACTAAACGATTACCGAAAGCAAGCATTTAAATCTGCAAGAGCTTTCCATCTTCAGGACACCCTCTTATACTCTATTATTTGTGATTTACAAATCCCCGTGATATTTAAATTTTTGGTATTACTCTAATGTTCTTAACAGGCATTGTACACACAGAATTAGATTCATCTGCGCGCGTCTTCGTCTTTCGAAGCAGATAAACAAAATATTTTATTCTGTTATTGTACATATAAAGAATAGCAACGCATGAAATTCTGAAAATGTTCGCAGAAAATTTGTCTCTTATCCGTCCCGATTTTCATCATTATCATAAATCGATACCCATTATTACATGTTATTCAATATTTTTAGGCTCGATGTCGGGTTGGATGCTCTCCACGACAGACCTAGGCTATAGAATCTTCTAGTAACAACAGTTTCCCAACCTTTTTCAGTTTTCACCCTTCGATTATTGGAATTTCTTCTACTTATCCCCCCCTGCATGTCTTTATATTGAGCGTCATGAGTCATTGAAAAAATAGGTCATTTGAGACATTTCAGACCGCCTCTCGCTGAGGAATGATGTCACGCGCTGTTTCTCGCCTGGCAGATGAATTGGCTGACTCCAGGCAATGTCAACTTGCGCCTTTTTGCCACCGGAAAATAATTTTATCGACTGCACCGCGAAGCAACCAGACGGAAACGAATAAACAGTTCGCCACTTGGCTTTAACAAATGCGATGCTGAAGAAAGTGAACTGCTAATCTATGTCTAATTCTAGTCAAGAACAACAATCGCGCGGTAATAGAAATCCACAAGCATACTACAGTATTATTAATGCGTATCGACACTAACCATGAACTAATCGCCTACAAAGGTGCCACATGAACCACGGATGAGAAACAGAGTTACTCTTTGCTAGTGGTCTGATGTTATGCGCAATTTTACTGTTTAGAACGTTTTGAGGTGATGCTAGTGTACTGCAAAGGACTGCAGCAAAGTGGGGTCCATCATCTTAGTTCGTACATTTTCTGGAAACATGCAAGCTCTCAAAGATGAGAGAAATTCGATTCATTTGTTTAAGTTAATTCGCATCTGATTTTCCTGTTTAGCACTTTGGCGGGTATTTTTTCGTAGATAATTTCTCCTTGTTTTTTCATTACGTCAGTAGGCGAAGGCTTCTAAAATTCTCAATAAAATGTAGACGTAAATGCAGTCTTTCAATAACAAATAAATGCGATTTCCGACCTACTTCTTGATTTGTTTTATTCAATATATCAAAGATTGGAAGGTAAAATTTTGAAATTTGCATGTTGAAAGGATCTTATGAGTCACCTTCCCCCACGCATTCAAATTAGACTAAAATCGGTAGAAAAGATTCAATCACATAAAGCTTCAGACACACGAAGTTGAGGACATTTTCTACTCACATAGAAAAAATGGCCGAGTTGAGAGCCTTAAGCACGTTGTTGAGACCTGTTTTTATCCGCGTTGCTGAGATCTGGTTAACGCCTGCCATTGTAGATGATCAACTTAATTTGTATTATTGATGGCCACACTTTTTTTTCGAAATGACCGACGTGATGATTTCACTGATAAACATCGTGGTGGTGGTGGTGACAATACGCGGCTTCTTCCTTGTATTCTGTACACATCTCTCACAATTTCGAGAAATTGAGCGATACTGAGTGCAATTTGATTAAGAAGACTTTGCATGTTCTCCACTGTTATGTATTTACTTACCACGTGGTAAAAAAGTAGATACTTCTGATAATTTAAAACTTGTTATATTCATATTCAAAAGGTATTCGATTTTATAATCGCAAATCTTGCTGCCTTTTCGAGCAATCTTAGAGAGAGAGGTTTTTATTCTCAAATGAATTCAATCACTTGTAGTTACAGACAGTTACTGATCACATAAAGAAAAAAGTTGCATAATGCTGTTTGAATTATAAAGTTGTGTGGCATACATCACTAAGGATTTCCTTCGAAGTATCAAACGATGACGTGGGATTCGCAGTCTGTTCGACCCTCTCGTGTCTCGCCGACTGATGTCTTCCTATCTGACAAGGATAAGATGGTGGAGGGATGATGAGTCTTCTTCATTTTCATACATTGAGTGAGGACCATTTTGTTCAAATGCGTGATAATTTGAGGTTTTTTGGTCAGTTCAACAGCCTCATCGCAGGACAAAGTAGGATGAATGCCTCTAAGAGCACATTTTTTGACTCTCTCGATGACCAGCTGTAGCATTTTCGACGTAAATGGGAACCACGCTAGAGATGCGTACTCAAAAAATGCTCCGAATGCACGTGTGATAGAGGCGAGTTAGTCCTTGACTACTGCCACCACAACGTTGATCTGGTTATCATCTTGATATGGCTAACTAGTCGAGAGTATTTGCTAGTGACAATGTAGAGTTGCTGTGCGAAAAATGAATTTGTGAAAAAACTGTGAATTTTGAATACAACAACCAGGGTTCATGCACTTCCTGGAAAAGTTTTGGAATTTTTTATTGAGACTACGCATTGCTATAAGTACATGTATATGTCGCTTGTCACGGAGGTCTATGACAATGTCAAAAACTGCACAGCGCAATAATGCACACTTTTGGCATTGCATTGGATACTTTTGCTAGTAATCATACAAATCATCAACAAAACAATGTCGCTTAACTAATAGCAATGTAGAAGTTTGTGTAATCGTTATTTACGCAACTAGTATATGATTGTCTCTTTATAGCATTCCACGAGTTAGATATCTTAAATGCCCGAACCCGGAGGCCTGACGTAGTCGGCTTGATGATGGTGTAAGAGTATCTTGACTGCGACCAGTCTGCTTCCTTACCCAAGATCTATTATGTGTAGAAAATATTCTCACCCACGTGTATCTGAGGCATTGTAACGATTGATTCATATTCACAGATTTTGAGGAAATCTGAAAACTTGGAATGATAACCTATACGTACAGTGCTCATCGAGACTTGCTCGCTGGAGTTAGGCAGGATAAATGGAAAGGACAATTTATCCTTCTATCAGCAATTTTAAAAAATCGCATTTTTATATGAATCTGTTGGGCTCGACTCGAGTGCCACTTTAGACTTTGAATTTAACATCGATATCTTAAATGTCCTCTGCATTCAATTCTCGTTTTTCTGAGAGAAATCCCTGATCATTAAATCCTTGATGTTGATAATTACAGTTCCCTAAATCTTACCTGATACTTCAGCTGTTTCAGACAACCGAGAAAGTATGTCATCAATCACCTTTTTGATATGAACGACACTCGACGCTGTTTAGTGCGCGCTTAGGAAAACGGAAAATACCGGGCAGAGAGTAGGGACAAAGTAAGAAGAGTATCAACTCAAAGGAAATAGAAGAAAGTATAGTGAAAAGTTTCGTACCAAAAGATTCAGTGCTTTACGGAGATAATGTTCCGGAGATCTAAAAAATATCCGATCAGTGATCAATACGATTGAGTTTGCAAATTATTCCAGTATTTGCATACTACTAATGACTACAAATTTCAATATATTAGTAGCAAGAAGCTTTTTGAATATCTAATAGAAAAATAACTTTTCTGAGAATCTGAAAGCTTAACTAAAGAGGAAATTAAATTGACAACCGACGAGAGTTCATGAACAGCATTATGATCAAACTCTTTAAACAAAAAAATGAAAACTTAAGTGTGCTTATTGACTCAATTTTTGGAGCTTGCTTCCTTAGTAAATTTAGTTAATAAACTATTTTTCTTAACGGCTTTGTTGGATCTGTAAAGTGCACACTTGCCGAAATTGTCGACTAACAGAACGCATTCTAGTGTTCATAATTATAATTTCATTGTGTAGAATTAATCTATGAATAGCTTAGAATCATAACTTACTCAACTTAGAATTCAACTTATTTTTGTATGTGAATTAATTAAATTTTACTGATAAATGAAGTTATATTTTTCATTGATGAATATGAAGAGATCATTCGAACGGTGATGGTGGTGCCAAAAGAGTCGCGAATAAGAGCAGCTTAGCTTAAGTTCAGGAGCTTGAGTGGTGTGTTGTGCACTCAAGGTACTTCTATGAGATCGAAAGGTCTGGTGTACAACATGCACGTTCGTGGTGTCCTGGCGTACGGAGCAGAGACGTGGGCATTGAAGACCGAGACAGTGAGACATTGAAATCTCCGCTGCTTTTATCTTTGTCTACCTCAAGTACTTCAGTTTCCTCAATGACATCTTTAAAAAGTGACAACAAAATGAGAAATTACTTACTTGTGATTTTTCTACTGTTGCTGTATCACGATCACACATTGGACTAACATCCAGCTTCAATGCTTTCTCTTGATCACCTTGTCGGAAGAATTCGTCCATAATTCGTTCAGTCCATTGTCTATAAAGATTCAATGGTTTCGTTGGGTTGCTTAAATCAGCACAGTGAACCAGATTCTGCAGGATCTGAAATGATGAATTGAAACAAAGAAAATAGTGAGGAAACTTCTCTAAAAGAATTTTGAGTTACATTGGATAGGAAACATCGAGGCTGTAAGGATGATGCATGAAAACTGGCATGATTACTATTGCAGTGAGTGCTTTGATTCAATGAAATTTCAGTCTGCATACATAGATAGAGGCCTTTAATTCAGAACCCGGCAATAATAACGATTGTAGTGAATGCTATGCGGTATCATTTTATTGATGCCGTCGATGGTCATCAACACTTATTTGATCCATAATAATTCAGGCATGAATTGAAATTATAGATATCTGTCGTCGGGCATAAATTCAAAGATATTCTCGCGCGCTGCGCGCCCTTGGAATCTTGCCCCTTATTATCTTCCCCTCGACACATAGCTACAATTCCCTTTTTTTGCATGACTGTGTCATATCACAGTGTACTCATATTGAAAATCGATGTGCTCCGTTAAAGGCTACCATATAAAACGTTTGCGAAAAGTGGAAAATTTCAGATCAACGAAAAAAGTGCTTTTGAAAACAGGTCGCATAACTGAACTTTTCGTAGGCTAGACTAAATCCAACAGTACCGGTATTCAACATTTTGAGATACCGTAAAGCTAAGTCACAAAAGGGTAGGTCGATATTCACCCACATTGAACAACATGATGACATAATGCGATTTTAGGTTGTGGAGCCAACCACATAACATAATGCATTTCTTGAATCTTCAAAATGCAATTCTTAAATATTTTCATTCAATCGACATTTGAAGTCTAAGTCAACCAGTGGGTTGAAATATTTCATCTTGATTCAATTTGATATCTAGAGCAATACATATCAATCCCACTCGATTTGAGCAGTTAGTCATCTTTGGAAACACATTCTATCAATATTAACAAAATGTCATGAATTGTTTCTCAACAGGCATCCAAAATATAGTTGAAAATGATATGAAATAATGTAGACTATTCAGACATCAATGGATGCAATTCCTATGATGTACTCCTATCATGCTATGATTCAGATTATACTCAATTTTGTATCTACAAAACACAGCGTGACTTCCCAGCAGCTTAATAGTAAAGTAACTTACAAGTTGGATATTTCCATATTCTCACTCAACAACAGAAGTGAATCGCTTACAAAATTGAATTAATCTGCGGCAGTAAATCCGATGTGGACTAAATATATGTAAATGGTCAGATATGATGAAGTTGTCGAATGTAAATTCTAAGCAACCAATAATAGAGTAGGCTAGACATGCTAACGTGCAAAACCCTTCGTTCAAAAATCATGCTCATGTAATAGGGATTCACAATCGTCACAATTTTCTGCTTCCAGTATTGATATAATTCTATCATTGTTACAGATGAGACATTTTTCTACTCTAAAAGTTTGCTTTTTGTCTTCTTGTGAATATGATTTTGATATCTATTGATGCACCCTAGTCCGGCAGCCAGAGCGAGTTTCTGCAGGGAACGAGGCCGAAAATGAGACTTTCACACAATGATGTACACACTATGCCTACTACGAATCTGCACGTCTGCCGAGTTCTAGTGAGTTCTTCTTCTTGTCAGACAAGAAGAGGCTGCCGGACTACTCTGGTCGGTTGACCTCATCTTAATAATACTTAATAATTTGGAAGACATTTAGGACATGGAGCAGTTAAGTCAGATTGTGCATAGGCTACTCGTATCACAGAAAAATTGCATTTCTGATGATGAATGTATGTTAGAGTTTGAACGATGATTGGAGAATAAATGTGAATCGTGCGAAGATGTGTGTAATTATTCTACCAAATAAACTACATCGCGAAACGAAATGACTGTCTCTGAAATTTTTCAGATAATGAGAAGATGTGCAGTATCTGCTATTCACAACCTTGCCTTCTTCTCGGTTGATATGTGAATTTTGTTTTTTCATATGTTAACATAGTGGAATTTTGTTTATCTCGTCCATGTTTGTCCAAAAAATTTGGCAATAAATAGCTCCTAATAACTCATGACATAACAATAGGTAGGACAGGAACTGAGCAACAAGGACCCACGAGAATTTAGATTTAATTTGGTTCCAATAGGAAATAATAAAGAATACATAACGCCGACTTAATCCCCCTCGCGGATTTCCGCTCATCCGCCGAATATTCTCATCCCTGAAAGTATGATCGAGGAACTAAAATCATGACTAATCCATTGTTCTTGGTCAAAGGACAGTGGTGACTTCATCACATCGTAAAATCAATGCAAAATTTGCAAATATATTCCATGCTCTTGAGTTGAGAACATATTAATTCGACAAAACTGTGACCCTGAATGATCCCAAGCCCTCCAATTGTTGTAAGGCCAACAGGTTTCCTAAAAGTTTGTCTACCTCTGATGAAGGAAATTGCAGTTATCTTACCTGTATGCGGTCGGTGTAGTTGTCCAGAGTGAGAACTCCAGAGCAGGAAACTTTCTTGGTTTCTACCATAGTTTTCAGATCAGCTAAAAGGGTCATGTGTTTGGAGAGATCAGTTGCCAGCACCTGGAAGGAAGCAATCACATATGTTCAAGACAGAATTATGCAGTAATCCATTACAAAACTATCAACAAAAGTGCAGACGCAGGTATTCAATTTGAGGTGATGCTTTTGGTGAGTTCTGATTCATTATTCACATAATTACTGCTGTCACTTGGTTGATGCATTCTATCTATCAGGATTTGAATGAATGTAGCATTTCAATCACTTTTTCAACAACAACGGAAAGTGTGAAAGAGTAACAAATTTTAAATGGCATTATTAAGATTGCATTACCTTGAGCATGCCTTCATTAAGAAGATGAAGAACCCTAGAAAAGTGAATCGAAACTGGCATGGTGTCCGCGTTGCGTAGGCAAGGCCACCCAAGAACTTGTTGAATATCAAGCTGTTCGGAGTGGACACGGCACATTCTCACAGAGCTGTCTAAATATGCCTCAGACAGAAGTTTTTGAAACTGTCAGAAACTCCTCCGACGCAAGGAAGGTAATCAAAGAAACCACTTGCTTAGACTTATCGATCCATAATATCCGTTTGTTAAGATTAAAGTACTTATCAATCTCAACTGATGTAACCACCTCGAGGCACGTTTCGGCTTGTTGGGAATCATTAGTCGTGGGTAAGTTTGAACCAGCGACGTTGTAGCTAGAGGACGTGAAAGCATACCCTCTAACCACAAGGCCACCGGATCATCTATTGAATCTATTGAGAGCGTACATTAGCCAGGAAAGTACTGCTTCAACGTAGGCACGTGGAGGGCGAATTGCAATCAATTAATGCTGCACCTGAGGCATTAAGTGACTGCAGAGTACAATCCTCCCTCTATGTGCCCACGTTGAAGCAGTGCCTTCCTGGCCAATTCACACTCTCAACGGATGGTATAGTGGCCTTGTAGTTAGAGTGCACGCTTCCACGTCCTCTAACTACAACGTTGCTGGTTCAAAATTGCACAAACGATTGATGAGGCCAAACAGGCCGTGGATTTGCCAAGTTACTTATCTTTACATGAAAGTATTTGTCATCAATACTTTAGCACCAGCAGCAAATTTTTGTTAATTTAAAAACCGACTTCTGCGCTCTGCAGTTCGTCAAAACATCTCTTCAGAATAGTATAACAAAATATGAAGGTCTGTATGAAATACCAAACGTGAGAAAGCATTAGAATGTGTGAGGCGGATAGAAAATCCAATAACCATTCATAAACTGTTCAATAAAAGTCAATGTGGTGAGAGTCGACGTCTTAGCAGACATAGATTTGAGGATTCTGTAATACAAGTGGAAAAATATATTAAAACCCAGAAAGAGATTCTCACCCCCTCTATTTATTGAATTCCACACCGCCTTTCTGACTTCTGTTGATAAAAAATTAGACAATTCACGAGGTTGATGAAGTGATAGGGCGACAGGCGATATTAAATGTGCATGAACGCAATAATCAAATACCACATGTGAATTTCAAATTCTTCAGAATGTGATGAGAATGTCAATTCCATAAATTCGTCATTTCTCATCATGAAGCAATGCGACTTTATCCATGAAACTTGCACCATACCATGCCAGATTAGTCAGAAATGTTAATCACTTTGCATTTGCAAATGTCTATAAGTACTCCTTCTTTAGACCTTGAAGGTCAAAAGGTCACTATAACACACGGACGCGCACAAAAACGTGTATTTCAATTTTTCGTCTTCTTTAAAACTCTGCGAATTAATTTGCGTTATAAACTAATCTTTCGCAATTAGTCACTGATTAATTAGCATCAACCACAGCGCATGGACATGTTTTCCACACACTGATCAGCACCATGTAAGACAAGGTAGGACTTTGTCATTTGTGAATTGAGTTGTTGTGGTGTATTAAGAAGCAGCAGATGGGTATAAGTTACCGTCATGTACAATTCTATGAAATCGTCAAAAAAGTATCGCAATTTATGTAATTGCCCAGACGATAATTTTTTACAAAACCGGTAGACATGAACTATAGTCATCGCCGTCCACATCCTTGCCTCCAGTAGGCAAACGCTCAACACAAAGTCTATCCGGTGAAGGCACGTGACGCCTAGAAATTTGGCAAGAGGTGAATCATAAATCTTTTTTCATGATGTTCTAAAGACTTCATCGATATTATGCAATCATCAGGCATTTTTTGAAAATCATAAAAATGCATTGATCACCACAAGTAAGGAATCCGAGTATTTGTAAAATGTTCGTGTTTTGTTTATTCGGTGTTAACCTCAAAATATTACAACCAGCTCTTTAGAAACAGCTTATGATAATTAAAAAAATGATCCAAGGTCTCTTCACATGTTTTGATTATCAATTTCGGTTTCCAAATTCGGAGCAAAATCAATGCGCTTCTGCTTTTGTAATGAAATTGTTGACGTCTATCCATGCAGTGACAAACTCGTGAGTTGTGAAATTTGTGTGAATTAAAAGAAGTTCATTGACAATTCTTTCACTAAGGTCAGACTAAATAAATGCCTTGCATGGGAGACACTTCATACTTTATTTTGATCAGTAAAACACTTCAGCTGCAACTAAAAGATGAGAAAATAAAAGCACAAATGATTTCCGATATTGGGCCGACTACTTTAAGTTGCATTCCTACTTAATACTTTTGATAACACAATATCTATGTGGATAGGATTCATCATGCATACGTACTACTCTTTGTAAGTTCATGATTGGATACTTATGGGTCTTCTCCCACATCTTCAACTTTGTCTAAAATCAACAAAAACAAATCAATCATCACAAAACTTCAGGTACACGTCGCTGAGGATATTTGCCACCTACATACAAAAACGCATGTTAATCGGACAAGAAGTTTTTGAGCTTGAGATAGCGTAAAGTGCAGTGATACAAAAGTTTGATCTGACTTCGTCTGTTCAACACATTATTTTTACTCGTGTGTGTATTGCTCTCTTAATGTCTTAATCTCATCCGCTGCTATTTGAAATCTTTCCAAGTGCACTACCATACCACACCTTTTTTTTAAGGTAAGTTTATTAGTGTAACGGGTGTGGCCTGGTCATTATCACTTCACGAATTGTTGAGAAATGACTTTGTTGACCTTGTGCTATCTGCACAGACGATGAGGCAGACTAAGTCATGTCAGGATCGCTACATCGCTACATTTCAAGTCATCGTCTCTCATTCAAAAGTAACTGTCCGATTTGCATGAATCTTGGTCAACTGATAGAAAATATCTTCACCTACGTGTACCTAAAGTTTTGTGACGATTGATTCAGTTTTACGGCTTCTAGACAAATTTGAAAGCGTGGGGAGGGAAATAACCCAAGTACCCCTGATTGACTTGCTTATATTTTTTCTTCTTTCTCAATAACAAGAATTGTGTGCATTCTCTATGGAAGATTAGAAATTAATGAAGATTTTTATCCAGTGATGTCTTGACAATCACGATTTCGTGAAAAATTAACGATATCAATACTTCTCTCCTAGTCTACCGATTTCGATGAGTAATTTATTAAAACAAAGCTCAGAGGACAATCTTTCTCCTCGAGTCTGACTAGTTATCATAAATTTTTTATTAAAAAATGATAATTTCTACAGTAAACGATGCTCTTAATTTGACCTCTGTCCAGAAGACACTACAGCGGATACAGGCATACAATAGCTTACTTGACAGCCGAGTGAACTCTCTGACGGTGTAGGGAACGTTGAGGTTGATGTGCGACACGATTGGAAGTTATCTATTATCGATTGACATTCTGACATAGTTTAGGTGGCCCGTTTTTATAATCAACTTTGTAGTCACTTTGACGCATTTACACTTAAGTCCATCGATTAATCGTCAACATAATTGTAAGCTTATAATTACTGAACGCTTTGGATTTCCTGATTAAACATGAGAGATGGCCAAAACTGCTGTTTTCAACCTTTTGCCGCGGATTGATTAAGCAGACCGCAAAAACCTGAGTTTCGAGAAGTTTCTTCCGATAAACAGATATTATACATACGTACCATATCTATCACCATTTTGCGTAAAGATGTCCATTGTTTCCTTTGAATATTGGTAAATATATCACAGTCTTTTTCCTGAAGAAGTCTAAATGCAACAGCTAAATGATGATTCTCCAATACTGATGAATCATTGTACATCGTAGCCAGCTCACTCTCTGAAAGACAAAAATATCAACATAAAAACCAGCAATTATACCGCTTGAGCTGCAGTATATCAAGTCAGTTACGATTTTCTGTATTCTACATTATATAGAGTTTGCCTTCCCTAAAGTCGCTTTTTCCTAACTTCTTAAATTGGCAAAGCGTCGAATGAAAAGTTACAAATATTTGTTTTGTATAATCATGAACCTACTTTAATCCCGTAAAACCTGAATACCTTTGGTCTAGCAGGAGCCGGAATTTACTTTCATCCGATATAGACCTGAATACACCTTTGTCTAGTTTGAACCTGAATACATGCTGTATATGAACTTGAATATACAAGTACTTGTCATTTGTCTAGTATAAATTTGTGCTTCCAAATTGACCATGATGTGGGACACGAGAACTTTGTCGTTTGAACAAAATGTTAAATTAAAATATGGAATATTCCAAGATAATGTGTGACATGCAAGCGATACTTGCCCAGAATAGAAGGCAGATGAAAAGTTTTCAATCAACAGAAAGTACAATCCGGAATATGTCGATCCATCGAGATACGATTGCCAGAACACAGCTTTAGTCTTCTCATCAAAGGTCTGAGTTCATCTATATTTATGACATCCGTATCATCAGAACCAAAATCAATTTCTCTTTTGGCAACTAAATGCTCGATCAGAAAATGAAATTATGAGTGACAGATTTCAAGTGATGAATCAGTGTCTGCATGAACGGCTTAGCGGATTAACTTATTCAATTATTTCTGTGAAATATTAATCGATAGTGATCTTAAACTTACTTGTGTTGATTAGAAATTGATTCGTAACTCCAGGATGATTAACATCATGAATAATCCCCGCGTAAATGGCAGCCAAAATCTCCATATCATTGAAGACATTCTGAAATTGACAAAAATTGTGCTCTGCTTACATCTCAAATTATGAGGAATCTTCAAATCCTAATCATTTCGTTGTTTTAGTCAATAAAAATGCGCGTGGTCTGCATGCGATGACAATTGTTAGACTATCGGTTTACATCACGTGATCCTGAAGTGAGTGCATTTTCTCAAAGGCAATTCAGGAGAATAGAGAAGTCATGGTAGAGAGGTAAGCAGGCATTTAAAGTCCTGATGACGTCACGTAAGAAAGACGAAATATATAGATCACATCTTCATCATTTTCTTATTTCACATATATTTTACAAATATGCCGATATATACACCATGAATAAACATATCCTAGACTTTGGGGTACTCACTATGCAGCACCACTTTGAAATTTGCGCAGCGCTAGGGTAATTTTAGCACCATTTAAAATGCAAAGAAAGCGAAATCCAAAGGTGCTAGAAATTAGAAATCCCCGTCTGGTACTAGATACCGGTGAAAATAAGAATGTGATTACTGCTGAAATTGTGACTGACATTTAACTTGATACAAGCTTTTAAAACAGATAATATTCAAATATCAAAAGTAATGAAAATCTGTGATCTATATGACTGAAACGTCTTACAGCACCAATTTGATTATGAAATTCAATATTTTGGGGATAAAATTTCCCTAAAATTCAAAATTTCAAGGCTAGCGTTCACTGAGTGTCCAGGTAGTCTAATCATAAATAACATTTTTAAACATAATTTAATTGATCATTATCTCATTAGATATGTTGAGATAATCATAGTATCATTTATGATGTTAATTTAATAATTTATAATCAAACATAATAAATTCAATCAAGTCAAAATTCCAAATGTACTAAATTTCTTATTTACGTCATTTTATTATGAAATTCCAGCTTCCAAATCCGTCAATGTCTTTGAAACAGATGAGAAATTATTAAACAGATGAAAAGTACTACGCATATAGGCTAAATAAAAATGCAAGGTGCATAAAAAATCCTCTGACAAAATTCAAACCCTCTTTTATTTAATAATTCATGGAATCCCTCACGCTTCAATTTGGTAGTTGCAACAGCTACTTATTTACATAAATAGTATGTGTTTTAGTTGTTTGTCATTTGTATAACAGATATTCGTAAATACATTTTACATTTATACTCAGCAAAAACTATATGCATATATCTAATTTACATAACTACAATTCACATATATGCATACACATGTGTGTGCATTAATAACTCTTATTTTTATACAAGTTATTGCAAATGTGACTTCATTCCGCAGACTTTCAGCAATAAATGATCTAATATCTGTGCTTTAACCGGATATCTATGTATCATGCTTTGAATTCGGTTTAGCTCAAGGGAATGGCATTCTGATGATGGTCACTTCAACTGATGGCAATATTAGTTTGATATTTTTGCTTGTCATACTTTAAGTTTCTTCCGAGATCTTTTCTTGCATCCACGGTTGAAAGAATGATACAAATCGACGAATTCCGAGTCTTAGTTGCTAAATATTCACATCAAGAAGAAAAATCATGAAGTAAGGTCATGACAAGTGAGTAGCTACAACTCACACGATCTCAACCAACCCAAAAGTAAAGAATAGATTTTCGCAAATTTCAGATATCTCAGAAAAGCTCAACAAATATTTGTAATGATTTACTGATTTCATGTGAATAGATAAGATGTGAAGGATGTGCACGAGTTATCGAAAAGTACTGATAAAGAATCGGTGGGAGTAAAGACATTCTGCAAATTTCTCATACACAGCAGTCTCCAAGCTCTCATAATAGGACTTGAGGAGGTTTACTCAGGATGCGCGTTTGGAGAAGATCGTCGACTTAGAAGTCGAGGAAGTCACAGCTCGACTGACGAAGTGGTTGTAATCCGTTAGAGAAACCTGAGACGATAACATTATTGGCACGTTTCTTGGAGAACAGGATGCGGCAAGTATAAGTTTGAAATTTGGATTTTCAAGTTTCCTGTTGCTTCTTTTTCACTTCATATGGCCCTGACGTCTGATTACGAATACAAGGGAGGAATAACAGCATGATTTTTACTTCAACAGATCATGATGTTGTTATCACGATACTGTGAATATTAATTAGTAGTATCTACTGAAATGTATCTTATGAAACATTGTATGTGATTTCGTTCTATCTACCACTGCTGGTGCGGCTACATAAAAATTTCCCATATTTCCTCTGAAAGATTATAGCAACACATTCAATTCACGGGAATGTCAACGACTTAGTGACAATCATGTCAATCTTTTTCTATGTCAGTACCTATTCCATCGCATTATCATCTTATAAACTAATCGATTGAAAATAGTTATCGTGGCATTTTGCCCATCAGAAGTTTCATTATTACTCCCCAATTCTTGCTGTGTGTGTGAGAAATCAAAACTTGTGAAATTGCTGATACTAATGATGATTGCAAAATTCTTATCTATTAATCATCTTCTGGAGGAATAGAAATGTGTGACTCAAACGCTGAAAATGTTTGACATCATTAATGCAACGGTGTATATTATAAACAGTTCTGTTCTCCCTGCCAGCTTTATGAATCGATTGCTGACGAAGACGTGCTAGCCTTGATACAGTAAGCTGCATGGAAACAGAAACAAGAGAGTCAGATTAACCGAATTGAGCAGTTACCGAATGTACTGATGTTGTTACGCAATGACTAGGAAAGGAAATGAGGGACAATCAGCTGGTTGTTAAGTAGTTTGGTTTACAAGTGAAGTGGAAGCTAGCGAGAGGTTCATTATTTAGATTGATCAATGCAAATCAGGACAGCAGGTTGTTCCTCATACCCAAACACATCAAGAGCTGTGGTTTCATTTCGCATGTTAGAGATCGCTTTTCAGAAAATTTGTCTCAATTATAGTGAGATCACAATGATGAGTGTGAGATCAGTCAGTCTTATCAGGACCGAGCGATTTTTAGCGTCATAGGACCGGGGGTCAAATTTTCCATGTTGCAATGGCCAAAACTATCAAAACCAAACCTCCCTGACATTTCGAGTCTCCTCTTTCGAATGGTAGTGCATATTTTGCATGATTCGAAGACCTTCATACCAAATATTTAAATTCAAAATTTGTATTTTCAATTTTTTTCATTTTTATGAATCTGTGTAGTTTTTGACTTTTCAAAAATTGTTCATTACAACTAAAGTATTTCTGCAAACTTTTACTCAAGAATATCTATATGGTGTCATAAGTGTAATATTCTACGTTGATTTTAGTACTATAAATAGCAATTTGAAATTTGAAAGTATTTTGTCTATTTTCATGTCTCTAATAAATAATGTCTTTTCATGTATTATTGCACTTTTCTAACTTTACAGATATCTCGTTCTAATGACTTATTCGCTATAAGGACAAGGTTTATGATACATGATACAAGCTTACATGAGTAATTTTGGTGTGGCTCGCAGATATCACGACAACTAATTTCCGGAATAGTATCTGCATGCACATGTAGGCCTTACTACATGTCTACATGTACATGCAGACATTTTGGGAGATCAGATGAATGTGCATCTTAACAATCTTGAATTGCACATGCATAAATGTTATGTAAATATGATACAGAAACATTGTATCAATAATCAATGCTACTCTAAATGAAAACCATCAATTTTATAAAAAGTCCTTTTAAAAACTACTTTTTAGTACTTTTCTTGGTTCGTAGAAAGACTAAAAGACTGAAAAACAAAATTATTTCATTAATTTCAAAAAATGATACTTCTAAAAATGACTTTTAAAACTGACCATACAACAAGTCAATTTTGCCCAAATTTTTTATGAAACTTCAACATACAAACAAACTAGAAGAAACAAAAAATTATACTTCCATCTGACATATTTTAGGAGGTACAAAAAGAAGTCGATAGGAGTACTTTGTGCCCTCCCCCGCTCCTGAAAGGGTTAACCTCCATCTCCATGAGTAAAACTCAAAAACACTAAGAGACAGAAAGATAACATGATGAAAATTATATAAAGAATGTGGCAACGATAAACTACCGGTACATACAAAAGCTTTATGAGCACAAAGAGTTGGTGAGCGGTTCAAAATATGCAGGGTTTGTCTTCTCTATTTCTGCACTGTGATCTCCGTGGCACGGTGGTTAAGCTCCTGGTCCAGCGATCTTTTGGTACAAGGGTCGGACCCCGACATTAGAAAGTCAGTATTTGAAGTCTGCAGGATGGGCATCAGAGCTATAAGTGTCACAACGCTACAAGGCTCTAAATCAGCACCGTCCAAGCTTCTCGGGGAGTGTGACGTTAAAGCTTCGATCAAAAATTTAATTCTGACCGCAAGCAAAGATTCCACTTCATCAAAACTCACGATTGAATCCGGATCTACTGCTTCTACTTTTCCCATCAGCGATTAATCGAAAAGGGTAAGAAACAAAATACCGAGACACTATCACATAGCTGATTTCAAGTACTCCATAGAATTACGCAATTTGTAATCAAACATTATTTGGACATTTGCAATGAATGTGAAACTTACCTCAAAAGCCTTTGCAGATAGCATGACATGAGTAGATTGAGTAACATCTGCCGCGTGTATAGCATTATGATATGGAATGTCGCTGCGGTAATGCTCCTCAACTTGAATTAAATAATTGACAAATATGTTCGCTGGTATGCTGAACTTCTGAAGAAGATCTCGTTTCTGAAAAAAGGAAAATTAATTAATGAATGTTGAACCATCATTTTGATCGAATCAGAATTGCATCAGCAAGAGCTTGTGTATTTTAATAAAATAATAACAAAACCAGTCATCTTTTTCATCATATACCATCTATTTCTCTAATAATTTTGAAGTTTTATTTTTGTATAAATGTAAGTGATGCATGTCAAGCTTGGGAGGACGTCAAGGATGAAGACCGGTCCCGTCTCTGCCATGTTTCCAATATTACCGTCACGGTTGAAACTTTATTCACTTGTGTTCAGCATTCAACATGTCGAGCTGCCATGGTGCATGAGCGAAAACTCAATGCCAAAGTGTTGTACCGCAGCTTTGTCAGCTGCCTCTGAAACTCCAATAACCAAACCAAAGGTTGGATATAGAGATAAAATAGTATTGAGTGCATTTTCTGCATTCATAACCGAACGCCGGGCTTCCCTACGCAGATCTTCGATCGGTACACTCAAGTCTCCACACAAGCCAATATCCTGATCAGTCGACTTTCTTTCATAAGAAAATGATGGCTTACTTACTTCCCCGTTCTTCGTCCTTGTCCACGTTGATCGTGGTCAGACGACTGTTGCCTTCTGATGGCGCGCCTCCACTCCGCCATCGCAGAAATTCGTAGACCATCAAGATCATAGACCATAGTAGAGAATCAAGATCGTAGACCATTGATGGATTCACATACAAAGCGTGAAGATCCTCGGAGACGACTTGCAACCATATTTTCCTTGGTCTTCCTCTCGGGCCTCTGCCCTCGACCTCCACCTGGAGAGATCTTTTCCTCAAGTCATTCTCATCTCTTCTCAGAATGTGGCCATACCACCGCAGTCTTCTTCTTCGTAGAGCATCAGAAATACATTCCAGGTTCATCTTCTTTAGGTCTTCACTCCTGTCTCCATCGACCAGCCTCACACTGCACATTCTTCTTACTATCGCCTCTTCTGTTCTCTCAATCTTCATGATCCGATCACTTTTCACGGCTAAGAAAATGATGACTGATATGTGAAAATGGCTGCTGAGAAAATCATTGCTCAATACATGAATTTGGAAAATCAAATTGCTTTAATGCGAGTTCTGTTGAAACTGTCCTTCACTTTTTAATACGAGTATCAAAAATCATCATTAGTTTGAAGAACATGCACTAACTGACCCTCAAACGACGAACTAACGGAGGCCATCAAATGATATTGTCGTATAAAGTGTGTCAATCTACAGTACTAACAACCGCATGAATGATCCATTAAATGCAGTTGAGAACTCTTTCATCATTAGCAGAGCAGTCAACATATCTGCGTGTGGGTTGACAAAATATGCTCTGTCTAAAGTTAGGATGAAGAAAGGGTAATGAAAAAATATTTACGGCCGTTTCTGCGTTGATATTGATCAGGCCAACAAGAAACTATTTGATTTATGATGATACATTTAAACAAGACGCAAAAAAATGGAAGAGGAAAATCTTGTGGGATGTTTAAACTTTGAAATTCATTATTCTTTTGTCATGCGCATCTGTGATCATAAAAGGGGAATTCCATACTTCAACATAGTACAGAAATGGAACAGAATAAGATTTATTAAAATAGCAAGACAGACATTTGGCTGACTATTACATTCTTAGTGGTTGAATATTCGTCAGCTATGTGCATAACTGTGACACTTTGCACAGCTGTCCTTTGTACGTCGAGTTTGCACTGAACATTTCTGAGTGAAATTGGACTTCTATGAGCAATATAACATTAACGTGGATTTTTAGGGCATTAATGTGGGACATTTGAAGGCGCGTAAGCCTTCCGGTTTCACTTGCAAATCATGCAGACCCAAACGCCTTGACACTGATCCCTGAAACCAGTAAAAGATTTGGTAGTTCAAATCGGCATTCCCTTTTGCATTCCTTTTGAAAATTGTGAAATTTGTGTAGGACACATGTATAGGCAGCGAAGAGACCGAAGTCACATGTATCCGTTATCAGTTTATCCATCTACCTCCATACAGCCTTGTTCACGTTTGAACCGTCACTACCGTAGAGTAAGTATATTAGGTAGAGTGGTATTTATTAAATCCCCAATGTGAATGCACCTTCGATTTTATTAAATGAACTCGAGGTGAATACGGTTGGGTATTGTTACCAAATGTGAGATACGCAAATTTTTGCAGTTTTGAAGAAATTACCAGGGAATTGAATGATCATCATAGTAATGCAGAAGGAATGATGGCATTTTACAGATCCTCCGTGTCATGACAGCCTTGGAGAGGTATTTGCTAAATTAAAAATTTGATAGGTGCTACTACTTTCGCGCTAACCTCAAGAGGATTTTCTCAAGCGTGATCATATCACAGGCAACCTGGCACTCGAGCAAAACAATATAAGGACAATTATTTCAATTATTTTTGAAGGATGTAAATGGGTCCATATCACTATTCAAATTCAAGAAATGAAACATTAATTTAGTCAATCATAAAATCATGCCGGTGAAAATTGAAATAAAACTTGAAATTTCAGCCAAGAAAGCAAAATAAGATCTCAACTTTTTCATGAAGACTTCGATCTATTATAATGCGGCTCATGAAATTCCTTTGCAAATTAGCTTAATTTCCGCTTAGTTAGGATGCCTATTAGCAAATATTCAATCCTTTTGATATCCAACTTGTTTCAAACTACTTATAAAGGGGCTTCCATGTCGATAGTATATAAATTTGCAAAATTTTGACTTTTTAAAAACTGCTCAAATAATTTTTTGAACCGCACAAACGTAGTCTCTGCAAAAAACTAAATCTGTTGATATAAAAATTTTCAATGTATTATGATACTTTTGAGTCGACACTTTTATTATATATACTTACTCTATGGTCACTACCCAGCATTAAAAGACCAGATAACTTCAGCTCTGACTCCGATTACACCGATCATCCTCTCTGTAAGATATCACTGGTTGCGTGGTCCTTGAGCTGGGTTGTTTAAATTATGACTGACAGCTTCATTATCGTCTTCGGACCAATACCTCACGGAGATTTCTAATGGTTAATTATTGTATTCATTTGCTCCCTCATCGTACATGACAGTGAAGTACCCATTGGATCGCTGAATTCGTTGTCATGAAAATATGGTCCTGTAGCCTCGCTAAACAGATGACACTTTTGATGAGCTCAGAGTAAAATTTGCTGCTTCTTCAGGAAACATAACTCAAAAAATGCCCTTCACACCAATCACAAGATGCAAATCTGTATTGGGAATGAACGTCTTTCATTGCCCACAGCAACCAAAAGAAAGGAAAAATAGGAGTACTGGGATGCCTGCATTCTAAGAACATGCAGCTCTCAAAAATTACGTTCTAATTTCCGATCTAAAAAGTTCGGCAAGTACCAGAGTCACACTGGCGCACAGTATGCTCGGCCATCACAGAACGTAGACCAATCTTAGTATCTAAAGCTTGCTGTCGTGCCACAGCGTGTTAATGGGTCCATAATGCCGCGTCGCACGACTGCGCTTCTCCGGTATCTGACTTATACCTCCTTTTCCACACATTTTCGCTTTTACCATCTTTGTCTGTGCTAGCTCTTTTCAACATCCTACGCTTACTTTATGCCATTAAAGAATGTAGATAATTCATCTGGACAAAAATAATTGGATGGCCGAGATCTAATATACAAGCAGATGAAAGCAATCTGTCTTCTTGAAAGCAATGCACGCAATCGTGATTTCCTAATAATTTAGCATCTAAGACTCTATGATTGACATGCAATATCCTGCCCACTTGCTTTCGTTTAACAATAATCAGAGAGCTAACAGTTTTTAATCCTCTAAAATGTTTTTCCACTGACTGACAATAAGTTTTCTGTTTAAAGGCAGAAGATTTCTTTATTTGTTGTTTTACATACTTGTAACTGAAACCGGTCGTGAACTATCGCACATCCGTCGCTTTCTAGGATTAGAATTACGTAAGCTCTGTCAACGACGGAGTAGAGACTGAGAATGAATTGATCTTTTATCATTCTTGTTATTAATTTGCAAAATGTTTACAACGAATTTTTGTTTTTTTTCGGATTTCTCCCCGATCACGAGGCTGAGAGAAGAGGTTTGATATCTTATGTAATAGGAGGAATGACTTTTCATAGATTATTCAAGTAAAAAAGACACATCAAAGAAAGACAAGGATATAATACTTTCCTATAGCTTGGAATTGAAAAATTTATCTTGCATGACTTGAATTTCGATGTCAGTTGAAACTAGGGATTAATGCAGAATGCTTAAATGAAAGTGAAATATGCATACCGTTTTAATGTATACTTGTAAACCCTTGTGGTCTCCGTGGCACAATGGTTAGGTGTTTGGCCTAGCGAGAGCTTTGAAAGTGTCACTGGGAATCAGCAGGAATTGCATCAGGGCTAAAGGTATCACAAACCGTCAGCACCATCCAAGCTCTAGAGAGGAGAAGCTACGTTAAAATTCTAATATATAATAATTGACAATAATCGTCCCTTGGTTGACGAATAGGCGCATCCACAAAATTTGAGATTTTCAGATAAAGACAGGACTGGGGGTTTCTTAGGTCGCTCTTTCCATTGGAAGTGGTTCTGAGTTCAAAATCTAATCGAAAATTACAGTTTATGATGCGGGTGTCATTCATCAATTCAATTTTCAAGTGAAAAGTTGAAATAAAGAGATTTCATACAGTCATATGTCGATGCCCTTCTTCGTCAACCAAATAAATGTTGAAATCAAAGGTGTGATGGGTTTACTAAGTGGCGTATTGCTATACGGCTGTACATCTAACAAATTCAGAGAGATATATCTTCTCAGATACAGGCCTACAGCTCATGTATTTCATTATCGTTTACATGTACAGGGTGATCGCGATCTTCCCGCCGATTCTTCTCACAGTTTATTCAAAGGTATAGATGAAGTATGTCATTCATAGATATCTACGTTTCAAATTTCAAATCTTATCAAATGTTATCAAATTAATTTACTTCTGAGACGCGCACGATGGAATATACCGTAGCAATCTAAACAACACTGAAATCGCATCAATTGTATCGTTCTCAGTTACTTTCAATTGTGAAGAAGCCAGGCGAATGTTTTTTGAGAAATTTGGAAAAGAGCCACCACCAGCACGCACCCTTCGTGATTGGAAAGCAAGATTCTTGGACACTCTGACCATCTTACCTCGGAAGCCTGTTGGTGATCATCAACACAGAAGATTATCGACAGAAAAGAAAGAAGATGTCCTTGCCGCATTTGGAGACGACCCATTCCTATCACAGCGAAAGGTGGCCCAAGAAGGTGGTGTTGCGCAATCCTCTGTCAACAAGATTTTAAAGGAAGAGGGTTTGAAGCCATGGAAGATGGTATCTGTTCAGGAATTGCTTCCAGACAATCCAGGGAAACGGTTGAATTTTTGCAGGATTGTCCTAACAGAGTTAGAAGTGAAGAACATCTGCTTTAGCGACGAAGCAACTTTCCACCTAAATGGCTGCGTCAACAAACACAACCGTTTCGTGTATGCCATGGATAATCCGAAGATGATTGCTGAAGACAAGGCACCTGGTATTACGTGCTGGGCTATGGTGTCACCTGACTTTGGGGCTGTGTATGAACTGTTAGAGACGACCATGAACTCAGAGCATTACAAACGTATTCTTCAAACTCACGTCATCCCACTTCTCAAGCAGCATCGACATAAGAGAAAATTTTATCAACAAGATGGAGCTCCTCCCCATTTTGCGATAGTGGTTCGACAGTTACTCGACAATCAACTCAACAACCGATGGATTGGTCGTGGTGGGTCTATCCAGTGGCTTCCAAGAAGTCCAGATCTTTCGGTTTGTGACTTTTGGCTTTGGGGATACATCCGCAACGAATTGTACAAGCCCCCAAGACCGTCTACAGCCACGACATTGAAGGAAAGTTTGATGGACTTACTTGACAACATTTCGAAATCGATGATTCGAAAGGCTTATGAATCATTTACTCGTCGATGTAAGTTGTGCGAGGAATCCTATGGAGGACACTTCGAACAGAATCTTTGATTTTGTAACATTTGATTGAGTCATTGTTTGTTTTCACTGTATAGAACATGATTTGAGACACTGAAATTGTTTTAATTCATTCAAATCAAAGCGGTAAAAAACGGCGGGAAGATCGCGATCACCCTGTACATAATTGAAACTCCCGCGGAATTTACTGAAAATTGCAAACCATGTGTTGACATATTGTACATATATGTCGTGTCGCAGTTTTATTTCTCCCACTCTTGTTCTTTTGTACTGAGTTTCAGCATGAATGTTTCTAATTTAAAAGTCTTTCTGTTTGATCTAATCGAGGTTTGAACCCAGGTCTCCCAGACGCACAGCGAACACTATACCACAAGGCCACAGCGCTGGCAATATCAGTGGCCTGAAAGTACTCAAAACGTGCATGGGTATTTTTGCTATCGCTATTCCCGAAGAAGCAGGCCTTTAAGTAATCTAGGAGTCAATGGCGATGGACATTGAAATTATTTCGATAACTTGAAATGATAAATGAAAAATCAGCGCTCAGAAGTCATGTTTCTGCAGAGCAGTGGGAATCTGACATTTTTTGTACAGGTTCGCCAGGGCCTCAGTAACGTCAAAATTTCGGATGCGCATAAGATTCTCGCAATTGAAAAATATCATTGAAATGCACAATTTTGATATTTTACAATGTCTTTCATCCCCTGTTGGGATTCCTCAGTCCAGGTTAGAATCTCTCCCGTCCGGCCATTCTCCTTCCCAAACACCACAAAGCTCCGTGGGCCCCTGACGCAGAAAGGATGCGTCGGCAGTTCAAAGTCATGCCCATTGCTGCTACTGCGGCATCTTCTCCGACGAGGTTCCATGTCGTCCTACCCTCCAAGGTCACTCCTTCTCCTGCTGCTAGTACCTGGAACTCCTTGCCTCCCATTTACGGCCATCGAGTGTCAGGTTTCTTTCAAGCGACAAAAAGTCTACCTCTGTTACACTTTTGCTTTCAATTATCGCATTCTGATGAAATTGCATGATTTTGATTTTTTTTCCATCGTCATGAAGAACAGGTTTGTAGAACTAATTACAGATGATAGGTATATAGATATGAAAAAGCATCACCACCGAAATTCAAGGATGTAAACAATGATATTATTTTTGTTGAAAAGGACTTCTGAGGTGCCTATATTATACTTACATAGAATGGAACCAAAATCATGCTAGATCAAATTAAAATTTGTGTCCAGCGCCTCTTTTATGAGTGAGGAAAACGGCAAACGAGCTGAATTCAATATCGGATGACTAATACCACCGGACTTATGCCACCCTCAAATTCTATTTTATTTCTTATCAACTTGGAGGAAAGAAAATATACTCCGACTACAACTCCATATTTGAGAATTCAATGTGCCATCTACCTTAGATTACTGATCTAGGGTCAAGTCTAAGTCATTTTCGGTGAGACTTTGACTAGGGGTGTACCCATTAATCGGCCAATTATTGACGCTGCAGAGTGATAATCGGTAATCGGCCGATTATTTGCCGATTAGTGGACTTTTGAAGATTTTTGTTGATTTTCATTCAAATTGGTGACTGACCGAACGACAAGATTTCAAATATTGAGATTAACTTCACTCTACATTCACAGCATGCATTGAACTATTAATCTAAATTCAAATGACTTCTTTTTAGCATTCCAATGATTGAAAACAACTGAATTCTTCCATAGACTAGATTTTCATAATGATTATGAATGCTGGTAAAAGAGTTGTTCCCGCATATTATCATGCATAAGTACGAATATCCTAAGTAGTTTTTCGCCTGAGTATAGAAGAGCCCAAGTTATGCTTCCGGTCCGGGCACGTCAGCCAATTCTTTGAAGGCATTTTTTTCGTTGCAGATTTAATTTTAAGGCTCAGCCCCTTCAGACTTGAAATTAGTAGCCATTTGAATATAAGCGCAAATTATGATTGAACAAGCAATTATTATACTTTGCATTATCAAGATTCACTCAGATGTCTTCTTGTTCAGAACAAAGGCAGATGAATATTCAAAAGATAATGTGCATAGCCAACAACTGAATGCAATTTTTGATGTATATCTGCAAGTGAACATGCATATCTTCATATTCGTAAATGCTACGTATTCATAATTCGAAACATGCAAATGCGTGCCTGCTTTTCAAGCTGTAATTATGACTTGCACCCGCCAAGGAAAGTTCCATGTTATCAATAAATTATCTCGGCAACAAAATGCTTGAAAAATTTTGTCATATCCCAAAGAAATGATGACTTTAGCGTTCGCCATGATAGACATCATTGCAAAACACACGAATTATACTCGATTGCGCATCAATGCAATACATGTATTGTATATAGAAATATCAAGTTCTAGAGGACGACAAGGAAAATAACCTTAAGAACGAACGACCATTTGTGTTTCTAAATATCCCGGCCAGGGTTCGGTTTCCAGTCTGGAAGAAGCGCTGATCTCAACTTTTCATGCATTTCAGATTCTAAGTAGTCTTTGACCATGTCACGATCTAGTCTCTGGTTGGCTTGCGACATGCAACCACCGTACTCTCTTTGAAGCTGACCAGCTGCTATTGTAGCCTTGTGATGGAGCACTTACTAGCGCAACTGGAATACCTGGGTTCGAATCCCAACGCGGAATATCGGCCTATATATTGCATTGATTTCTGTAAATAACGGATGAAATTATCATCTATCAAAGTGGTGTCCTATAGTCTAGTAAGCAATTATGAGTCACTTCATAACCTTTCGACATAATAACACGGGTGGGTTCTGTCCTTTCATGACATCATTGGTTAGAAAATGGATCGGTTCATCCGCGTCTCAATATTTTAATGATGATGATTATCGATGTGATTTTGCTTGAAATGAAAGCTTATGTAATCACATGAGATGAACTTCTTGCTGCATATTTTGGTCACCAATATTACTTCTACGAGTAACAAGTAGCCTACTAGAATCAAAACCAATAGACAAAAGTTTCCTTTAACTAAATCCGTACTTTTAGTACACTGAAAACGTCGATTTTAGATAAATTTAAAAGAAATAATCGGACCGATTAATCGGCTACCTTCCACCGATTAATCGGAAATCGGCCGACTATCAAAATCAGTAATCGGTACACCCCTAACTTTGACCGATAAGCATGCCTTTCCTGAAATATTCAATTAGGTGGTCTTTGCTTGATTAGCAGCAATCATATGACGTTATCAGTGAATGACTTCATCAGAATCTTCGAGTCTTACTATCGCACATTAATAAAGACCGATCTTTTGGAAACCATGTTTTATTTCGATATGCTTCTTGTTCCAGCAATTTATCAAAGGTGCGGTTTGTATATTATGCATAGAATTCTGTGTTGCATCACTTAGATCTAGGGTTATTCCCGGTCCGACTTCTTTTTGCTGCATCTCTTGGACCCGGGATTTATGAGAGATCCAACTTCCTATCGCGGTATCTCTTGGATCCGGAGTTATTCCCGGTCCGACTTCTTTTCCTTCGAAGATTGCTCACACAAGGCTCAGAAAGACAATATCGCGTGCAAGCTTCCTTCCGGGATTGATAGCAAAATTCTTCCTACACGTGAAGAATTTCGAAAATCAAGTGTTCTGCGTTTTCAATAGAAAACTCAAGCACATTCTGGCATTCTGGTCATGATGAATTTTCTTATGTATGTATAAATACCAAATCTATCATGCTTTAGTAGGAGTTGCAAATTTTAGTTAAATAAAAAAATAGCAGCAACAAGTGTACGTTATGATCCAGGTTAGACAAAATCATATTGTTGCTGCAGGCAATCACTAGCCAGGCAGCGGGTCATTGGATGCAGTGCAGGCATTTTACGCTTTTGTTCGTCAAACATAATTATCAACGTCAATGTAAAGCAATGAATAAAAAAAGAGCGAACCCTGAATCACTAAGATAAAGGCTGACAATCTTCATGAATTGTAGATGACGTGACTTCTGATTCCATCCAACGAAACAGATCATCACAAAAATCATCGATAAATATCAACGTCTTTAAAACTCAATTTAAGGGCAATTCATATAGAAAAGTGTGCATGTATTCAATTAGACATTGGTCTAGCGGGTCGTAATTGCATCAGACTTGGCCGGACCCAGGCCAAATAATTGTCATATTTGAAACTCCAGACGGACATATTGTACTGCATATTTATTTGGCTGCAAAATAAGTGTAGGCCTTGGAGCGACGGATCACCAGTGGTGTTCTTATAATTTGAAATTTCACTCAGAAGTGCCGCCAACGACCAGCAAGTATGAGCAATCAACTATTTTAAAAACAAATATTGATAACGAAAACATTAATTTACTTCTGATAATCTGACTTCATTTTCGGGTCGCTCAATTCACATTCAATGAGCCAACTGGCCACGGGGAATTTCCGTTTCCTCTTGCGGGAGAATAAGGAATTACCGCATCAAGCAAGGGCTTCTCTCCATGAAAATGAATACAAAAAGATTTTGATAAAATGCTTGACAGTGAGAAAAAGTTTTCTAATATCGTTATCACAATGCATCATCGAGTATCCGATATCTTTCCTAAGTAGACATATGTATTGAAGGATAAACGGTTGACTTATACTGCGATAATCGTAGTTTGAACCCATTCTTTCAATTTTATCAATTTCTGTTGGTTTTCGATTTCCAAATGATCTGCATTTCTTGTGCGTATATTTCATCTTCCTTTTAATAAAACCGAAGACTTCTATCTGATCCTCTTCCTTTGCAGTCATTCCTGAAGTGTCTAATCGCCTGCAGATGCTAAAAATTTTTGATTACAGTTTTGTAGGCCTACGTGATCATCAAAGTAACTTCAGTCAATCTATACGAGTACATGAATGATTTAGTGTCAATTAACCTCTTAACATCTTCAGATCACAGGGTTAATAAGTCACATGTAACATTTATGCAGTGTTAGCATTATAAGACTGCTCCTTGGAGGAAGTGAGTTTAGATCTATCTCATCATATTTTCATCGAGAGGGCATTTGGTTCAACTCGCATCATCCACAATGTCATGCTACTGTGAAGTTTACATGTCTGTCTTGTTGGTTCCCATGGCTATTTGCCATAATGTGACATGGTTGTATTATTTAGTAAATAAATATCAGCGAATGAAGTATAATATCATCGTTGATAGACTGCATTACTAGAAAATAAAACCACCTTTGAATAAGAGCGATATCAACTATTCCCATTCCATTGATTTGATTAAGCAGAGATTCTTAAGAAATGGTTATCCCTTGAATTTCATCCTGAAAACCATTGCCATTTTCAAATCGGATCGCAGAAGGCCTCACCAAAAGGAAACAAATTCGAAGAAACCGTTTTTCCTCAAAGTTCCTTTCGTGGATGAAATCCACAAACGAAGGATGTCGGACTTACTGAGGAGAACGAATCTGAACGAAAAGGTGAAGTTGTGTTTCACCTCTGGAAACAGTGTCAAGAGACTCTGTCATCCCCCGAAAGAATCCAAGAGATGCAAAGACAACTGTGCTACATGTGCTTCTTCTGCTCGCAAGCAAATTTGTAATAAAAAATTTGTTGTTTATAAAATTACTTGTAAGCTCTGCCATATGGTGTATGTAGGCGAAACCGGTAGATCGGTTCAAACGAGAATCAAAGAGCACACGTCTCATAGCAGCAATTTTTCTGCTGTTAAGATGCACTTTAAAGATGTACATTATAGGGATACTATTTGTAGTGATAACATTTTGTGGGACATCTTGCATGAGAATGTTAAAAACTGTGATAAGAGACGTAATCTCGAGTCGTTGTACATAGCCAAAGTTCCTCCATCTGTACTTATGAATCATTGTATAGGTAAAAATGTGTACAAGTGAATTTTACCTTTTCTGTACTTCCATGCTTAACTCCATTGTTTACTAACTTTTTTGTAAATAATTTCATTTATCTCTCTACTCTCTAGCTTTGTTCTTAGTACTATCTACCTATCATCTTTTTATCTAACAGTTAGTAAACCATAGAAATAGATTGTTTTCTATGTAGTAAACAGTCCTCAATGTTGGTCTTGCAATGCTTCTGTGCAAATGTCAAATCACAAGTGACCAAGCTCTCAGAGCGAAACGTCTTGTGTTGCTAATACAATTGTATCCGTCGAAGTTGAACCTCTTTTTCCTTTCATTATCAAACCGGATACGTGGATCCCTACCATAATGCCTTTGAATAAGAGCAGTATGGAAAAAGAGTCCATACTATGGAAAATGATTTCATAACCGATCCGTGATGATATTGCAACAATGCAAACTTCTTGTTGGTCTCAATTTTCATCAATCAAAAGAAAAAAATCATTAGAAACTTCAATTGCGCGGGAACCACTCAGATTTCCGCTTGCAATTTCCGCGCACCCGCGCAGTATTGGAAAAGCTGTCTATAAATCACATGTACAAAACAAAGGGCTTCTAAATCTTTACTCCTCAATATGCAAGTGCGAAGGTCCATAATGCTGAATTAGTTTGCATATAATTAACAAATTATTTGAATTCTGATCTAGTGATATCAAGCATTTCATTAAAGAAATAATTAAGTACAAAAGGTTGCCATCTATCAAGACATTTATTTATCATTGCATATGATCAACAAAATAAGGAGTTAGAGACGCCCATAAATAAAAGACGCATTAACTTTCGTCATAAAAAGTCAATGGTAAGACATGTCTCTTATTCAAGAAAATGAGGTAAATATTTCTATACACGGTTGCCCCTGTATAGAGAGAGGTAATAGCTGAGGTCTATAACTGTAAATCGCATTTCCGTAAAATCACAATGTTGCTACACTTATCATAAATTGATAGAATACAATTACAAATACAAAAACTAAGACCACACTTGAGCAGTAATTCATCACTCTGCTATAGTGAGATTTCTGGGCACGGAGGAAATGGTCCTTTCTCAAAGCGTTCCGTTTATTGAGGCTATTCGTTCTTTACCGTCGGATAATCGAAGATGCACTGCACTATAGTGCGCTACGAGTCAGCTAGTGCATTGCAAACAACAAACTTCACGTCTACGATTTCCTGCTACGCTGACATTATAATCGGTTTGACCAACCTCCGAGATAATTAATTCGACGAAAGGTCAGACATCACTCACTTGAAAGATGGCGTATGAAATGGCCACCAGAGGTCGCTTCGTTGATAATTCATACAGTTTGAAGATATCAATGCCCCATTCATCAGTGTAGTCGGTAAGCAGCTCTCCTAACTCATTTTCGTAAGCAGTTTCGATGCCAAGACGTGGCATGTGCACAGATGACACCACCGGGCTTTGGGGAATCTTCTTAATGCCATGAATCTTCGTCATATTCTTCCCAGGGAGCTCTTCTTCTTCAACTTTCACAGTTATTGAATCATTGGTGTCTGATTTTTCTCCTTGGGAGTCATTGACATCCACATCGGTGTCTAAAATAGTTCAGCTCTGATTAGAAAATTATATTAGAACGCAATATCGACGCCATACTTACCCAGGAAAGTCTTGATGTATCCCGATATTTGATTGCCTGACCGACTGCTATCCGCAAAGCAACTTAATTCTTTGTTGAGGAGACGCTTGAACTGAAATATCACAAGATTTCAAATTCAACATTTATATTGGATCGATTTGTACTAATTCTCCTACAACGAAACGTCAAGTAAAGCAGAATCATTCAATTATGAGACCAAATCTCTTAATCACTAAAGTCGTCAAATACTAAAGTCGTCATGTACATAACTATCGATAACAGGCGGCAAATTGCTAGTGATTGGGGCAAGTCATCTTTTTTCCAAGTGTATTGCTATTCAATTTCAATATCGCGTTTTTTCGAATATTACCCGCGAGTTACATTGGAGGTCATTTAACTGCCTCAATTTTTTAGTGATGAAACACACGCATCGTGTTGTCCTTCCGAGGGGAAAATTAAGATATAAGCTTTGCGGATTTACTTCTTTCCCACCAGTAATTTAAATTGGGTGAAGAATATCATGACACCGGTACTGCAAAATGGTAGAAAAAGAAATGAAGACCGCATGACAGGCCTTCATGGAGCTACAAACTTGGCCTATACTGATAGGTTGCGTAATTCAATTTTGAAATTCCCGACATCACCTAGGTCAACATCTCGCTCAGATGGTTGAGCAGCTGTAAGTACTTGACATGGCTTTGTGTCGCAAAATTATTTGCGATGAGTCCGTCTGTCTGTGATAAGTCTGCACCTGGGATTCCCGCCGAAGAATGTTCGTTGATAAAGAACAGAAAATTGATAAAACGCTCATCGTTCATGCTCATCACTTTTGAACAATATTCGAAAATTCCAGCAGCTTTTCTATTCAAAGCAATTCTGTTGAACAGATGTCTTCAATCAATCAATCAATTAAGTGACAGAATAGCTGAGTTGGTAAAAGGGCTCGCTTCGGTATGGAGACTCAGAGGGTCCAAGGTTCGAGTATGTCCGCTTCAGGAAGCGTCACCGCTCTCACTCGAGTCAAGGTTACAAACCTGGATCATGTTGATAAGAAAATATTATTAAACCGCTATTCCTCTAATAAGCCACGCCCTCCCATAAGCGCCGCTGTTGAGAGATCAGCTTTCTAATAAACTCCGAGCATTAAAGCAGACGATTGAAAATAAACGCCGAGGAGCTTTTTAGAGCAAATGCGGCATATAATCATGAATCATGCTACTGCTTTTCATAGCAAAATAAATCTACATGGCTTGTGTTCATCTATTCCAGCATCCCTAGTTTTTCAATACGCTCATGGACTTGTTTGCAGTACTGTCAGTTGCTACTGTTAAGGCTAACTATAACCAATAGCAATTAACTCGATAGCAACTTGAATGTCTCGATCATGCATTTGCATTGGCTTATTCGCAATCATTTTATCTTTTAGCAACTTAGCGACAACTACATGAGCCAGTAACGTAGGGTGTTGTCATCAAATTGCACTGTAGAATTCACCTTTGACATCAAGGTGTTCTGGCAACCTAGACCCCTACCCACTTACTTCTCCTATTTTTATTGCATTTCCTGGTGAATCTCAGAAATGACCCGGATGGCCGTCAAGAAATCCGGAAGATTCTCTTCCTTAATTTAAGTAGTAATGGCAGAATATTTAACTGCATAGGTCAAATTCCGTACTTTTTCGAACCAGGGCCCGAATTTCGTAACAATTCGAAATTTTTTGTACTAGCTCGAAATTCGTACCAAGTGGTCAACTTGGTATGAAGGTGGTCTCATCCCAACTTACTGGCATGGCATTGTGATTCATTTATGACAGGAAAAACTGTCCGGTTTTCTTGCAGTTTTTTACTAATTTATTTTCCAATTCCTGATCCGATCGGGCAATTCATTGGGTCTTAAGTCTGCAAGTCGTGCTTTGAAAACCATAATTTTGGATTTTGAACTAAAATCGTTGAACTCAGCAACACATTTCAAGTGATGCTTCTTTTCAAACCTTGAAACCTTACAACCGGTTTTGAATACTGAATTCCATGTTAAAATGCACTGACCAAAGAAGATATCAGGTTTGTTGAGGATTACGCAACTTTTTAACTTACACAAACTCCTACCAGACAATGCTGCTGTCTTGTCTTGTGTGTTTCGTGCGCTACTGCAAAGCAGTGTGATAGAACTGACTGACAATCTAACATCATCTGAGCCCCAGTGGAGTAAATCTGACGTTGAAATTCATTCATTTCAAGTGGAATCTTGAAAGCGAAAGAATTGAGACAGAAAATGAGGGTTGAGGCTGGGAGATGGAAAAGTCAGATTTCAGTGAATGTGAATGACAGCGAACTCCCGACAATTGAAGTTTATTGTTGAACATGATGGCTAATAAAGCGGAGCCGGGAATCTCAAACTGCTCCACATCAATGCTATTCAGGACTATTCATCCGAACAGCAGCATGTATGGAGGAGAGTGCTACTGCAGACGAAATAGTTCAGCGGTTCCCTTAGTGAACTGAGTGTCTCTAGTGGCGGCGTTCTTCTGTCTGCACAGCATATTCGATGACATTCTATTGTTATCCAATCGATGGTAACATTCTGATGTGAACATGTAAGAGAACAAAGATTGCATCTATTGTACATCTCACAACAGGCAATTTAAAAGTTCCAATTAATTGCAAAGATTTGAAATCCTTATGAATAGATAGTTGACTTCACAATTGCAATTAATTTTATTATGTGATTGTTCCTTGCAATGATAAACGAATTTGCGAAGAAATATTTAGTAATCATTTTAGTTGGTGGATAATAATGAAAATAATCTCATCTTATTTACTCTTTTGGATGAATTAATGACAAATATATCGAAAGATATTATATATGTTAAATAGCAGAGTAAACAGAATAATATCGAAATCTGAAAGAAAATTAGTGCGCTTTAATTAACAGAAAAATCAACTACTTGCCCTTGGGTATCCAATGCCTCTAATCAATGATTCAATATCATAAGCAAAAGTGAGATCACTAATGTGAAGAAATACCAACATTCCAGTTTAATGATTCCCTCTATTTCCACATTTAACCCGAATAATCCGAAAAATTTTCGGGAGGTAATTAATCCAATCTTTACAGGTTTAAAAGTGCATCCGACTTTTCGAGACTACAGAATAAGCACACATGCCGTCAGCCTCCTTCACTACTTCGGCAATTGGGAAAAAATAACAGAATAACATCAGTTGGAGTTACAAAATGTGGTTATGGTGGATGTGAATGTTGTCATTATATCATCGAAGGTGCAGTGTTTTCTTTTAGAGTTGGAGACGAAATCAAACATTTTCACGTGAAAGCAAACATTAACTGGTACTAAAAAGACTTGATTTACGTCATGAGATGTCGTGGGTGTGAAGAACTTTATGTAGGGCAAACAAGAGATAGTTTAAGATCACGTGTAAGAGTCCACCGACAACAAATAAGAGATAGTAAATATCAGATGTTGCATGAAAATAGGTAGGTAAATCTACTCTTGTTCAAAAGATTATGATCCTCCATTTCATATCATGCCCATTTTGAAATTACCTAGTGGAAGCAACAAAATAATGCGGGAGTCGAAAGAGAAGATGAGCATTGAGATTCTGAAACCAAAATTAAATTAAGATAATCAATGAATATAAAGAATTTGCATACTCCCGGCAATTGCATCATTTCTATCTGTCTATGTCCTGAAAATTATCTATGTCTACATCACACGCCTAAATGTCTATCGATCTATGACACCAGTTATTTAAGGTATTTTGCTTATCTATTTCTTTGATAGCCTACATTACAAGCTAATACTTTTGAATTTCATGAAATATACTTCATTTGCCCGTGAAAAGCCTGGGATACAGGTGAAACCGGTTGAGCTTGATTTTGTGTTTTTCCTTTATACTTCTGAGTGAATTTATTGAGTATTATTGAAATAGATTTTGACAGTTTGATAGTGAATTGAAAGATACATCACTTCAATTTCATTATTATTGATCTACTAAATTGAAAATTCGCCATTGCAATTCATAACCAATTCTTCCAGGTAGCAGAACAGTTATGTTCACTTTGTAGCAACGAAGAGGTTTGCAATTCTACTGCAATAGCATGATCATACTAAGTACAGATGAAAAGTTTTGCTACATAGGAGAGAAATTTTTGGAAAAAATTTCCATACTACTTTGTGAGGAGCAAAATCATCATGAAAATAGAAAAGCTTTATTTGTACTCAAAAATGAACAGTAGTTCACGATTGAGATTCGATGTCTATGATTAGATCATAGGCCGATAAGATGTTGAGAATTTTGAATATTGAAGTTTGATTGATTTAGAAATGAATTTAGCACATGACAATAGAAAGTAGTTCGATTATTTTGAATATATCGGAAGCTATTTAAGAAACAATTATATTCTTTTTGTAATTATGAATAATATATGTTAGAATTGTTATTTTATGAAGAAGTATATGCCGTTCATGATCACATTTTCCGTCTGCTTTAATTATATGAAAACATTTTCTCTCCTACTTTATGCTAAAATTTCAATCGCTTACCAGCATCACTGGCAAATATTACATTCCACAACTCTTCCATTGTACCCTAAAAAATATTGCATCCTTAAGTTAAAAGTCGACATTTTCTCGCTGTTCATCGTAATTAAATCCGGCTCATATATAGCAAAACTTTTCATCTGTACTTAGTTTAATTATGTTATTGCAGCAGAATTACAAACTTCTTTGTTGTGCTTCTTTATAGTCCACATTAATTTTCGAAATTCGCTTTTACACTTCAATAAATGTGTCAAAAAATGTTTCATGCTGATATATTTCAATGCATGGCTCTCAGTAGTGACAACTGGAAAAACGTTTTCGGTTTTGGAGTACTGTTCTCCCTTGTTGGTTGGACTGTCCCCAGAAAATTCTTCAAAGTTGGAAAAAATTCAGAACCAGTTTCATCGCATCTTATGCGGAGGTAATTATAACGAGTGTGTAAGGCATGGATTCGAATCTATTGCAAGCAGAAGAAAGTGTGCCGCTTTAAAGCTATTTTCGCAAGCCAAGTTTCCTTCTCATATCTTGAATTCTCAATTGACTCCTGTCGCAGTTTCTGAAATGATTCTTTTGCGAACTTCACGACGACAGAACTCGTTCTTCATCAAAACCCACTAAATGGGATAATGATGGTTACACCAGACACTCCTGAGTGATTTTTTAACTTTCCAATATTCTCACCAAGTCTGTGATCCATGTATACTTTCATGAAGATAACTTATTTCAATGACATTTTCATCTTACTTACCTATGTACAATCACGATTTTCAATTTATGGTAATAAAACGTTTATTATTATTATTATTTAGATTGGAAATGTTAAGAATTACAGCCGAGATTGGCTTATGTAAGATTTTCGATAAGACAGTCAACGCTGAACATTCTACTGTATACTCAACGACGTTGATTCAGGCCTCGTACGACAAGTTGCAATACACTGCAGTAACAAGATAAAGGATCTACTTGTTGAAGAGCTCCTTGGCCTAAAAATCAAAAATGGACTCAAGCCAGAATTCAGCAGTAACTCTACTGCAAAATGGAGCATCGACTGTTAATTGCTCTGATATGGAAAATGACAGATATGATGTTGATAATTTTCGCATTGTGATCAGCATTGTGTTTTGCTTCTATATGCTTCGTATTTGTCAGAATTTTCCATGATTCCTTTCTCTTACAAATGTTATATTATGTAATTACCTATCCGCAAGAGATATAGGTTTCTATGACTTCCCAAAACGTTGATTGTCTGAATGAAGAGGAAGGGGCAATCGTGAAAATCACAGCTCTTCATTACCTAACTGCCATGATGTATAACTTATTCGTGTTTGATGTTCGTGAAACATGACGGCTAACTTACACGTATTCCCAACAGACGACAACGAACATTTCCTTCATAAACTTTGGAATTATAGATACAAGGATGGCGACATTTATCAACGTAGACTTGAGTTACAAATTGACGCATCAATCAATAGAATTCTCAAATATTCACCGGTTGGGCTGAACACGATCTTGATAATCGCTCCTCCATCACACATTTTCAAGCCCGGTCACTGAAAGCTTCAACGTGTGATAATTATTCGCATAAAATTCATACACCTCGCAAAATTAACATCATCGATGGTTCTTGTCCAATTTATTCTATAATTTCTGGATCCACAAACCTAATCCATGATAATTCTGATCAGATATCTAAGCTATGACGTCTAGACAGGACATAGAGCGACTATGATGACACCAGCCTTAACTTTGACAATGGGTCTAGTTCAGGCCGTCTATATATATTCTGAGAAAACTTCTGATATAAACGCCACATAAAATTCGTATGAGGACTGAAATCCACTAGCTATACGTCATTTGTTTAAATATTCGTAAAAATGGACGATTAATAAAGGTTGCAGACCTCAGGATTATAAAACTCAGACCGCAGACCATCCTTTGAGCACAGATTTATATATATTTCATTCCCATGTTTTGCATGACTGGATTTCTTAATAATAAACAGAATAAACTGTTTAATCGAAAACGATCCTGAGCAGGGTGATACTCCAGAATGCCTCAAAGATTCTAAAGGCGATTTTATGATTCCATCCTTGATAGTGAACTACGCCACTGATTTTCGAAAGTTGATAATTATTTTGAATGAGTTAACCTTCCAGATCATAGACATTTGACGCATGTTAGACGCCCGGATACACTGCTGTTTACCAGTTCATCAACAACCTTCTGCTCTATTTTATGATTAATTGTCCACAATAAACAGTGCAGGATATCATTTCAATTACAGTTCATTGATACGATCATAAAAATCCAACTGCTCGCTCTGTTTAAGTCAGTGGAACTAGAGTTGACCAGAGTTGACTGCTTGTTGATGATCATTTCAGCTGCTCGGTTGTTGCCCGGTCTTAAGAAGAATCAAACCCATGTATCATGCTATAGTGTTGCTGGTTTGTGGTGTGAGCAGACCTGGAAGGGGGCTCGGATTCAAAATTCATCCGGGCCGGCCTTGGGTCTGATATTTTGGAGTCGATGCGCGCACGGGCCTGGTGAAAAAAGCGACCCGGTTCCAGCTCTGGGAGTAAAACGATGTCTTGTAACACATTTCATCAAAATGATTCTATATTTAAAGAGAAATGATTATAGCCGTGAATATTTCTGAAGTACACTGACAAACCACCGGTACCTAATCATTGTCAGCCGATGGAAGCCGCCATCGTTTCGGTACCGCTACCATGGTTGCCCGAAATATTGTTTTCAATGCGCATGCCCGCTACTGTTCTCTAATGATACGCAACGTCGTATCTCTATGGATAGGATGATGAAAAGCCAATGAGATGTTGGTAGGATTGTTGCAATTTCTTTCACTACAAGCACGAATAAAAATATTGAAAGTTCTACCTCAAAATGAGTCCACAAATAGATTTACAAAACAAGCAACATTAACATTAGTGACACATTCAAAGACGACTTTACTTGGAATCAGTAGCATTGCCGTTGTAAATCCATAACGTAGACATTTCATGTCCTCTAAGATGGCATAGATTATCATCTAAGAATCCGACCTCTATGATAACATATAATGTTCTAGATAAGTGAAGTTCAGGACACTTATTTTTATGGCTTCAGTCGATGACATCGCCATCTTCAGTAACATTTCCTTGTCAGTTTTGTCGCAGCGTTCGTGTTACGTTTCCGAAGGATCGCTAACGTGAATTTTGACGCCTGAGATGGAATATTTGATGAAACTAGCCGTCGATTTCATCAGCACTTGACAAAGGCTACATTTTACTGTCTGAGAAAATCCCTCCAAATATTTTCTGTCAGAATCAACAATTCAAATAGCACAAGGCGGTGAATCAGTTTCATCTCTGACTTATATTGTGAATATGCAATGCACATCAAGACGAAGATTTTCAAATTGAAATCAAATTTCTCATCTGTCAGACAGCTGTTTCCGTTGGGTATTCTGCTTCAGCGTGGCTTCATTTAGTTTATTTTCAATAGAAATGATTTACATTTGAAATGAGAGACACTTTTTAGTAATTCCGTCGCAATTCTGGATAAACATTGACGACTTCTTTAAATGAATCAGCATCAAGATTACATGCGCAAATTAAACTATTTTAACTCGACCATAGTAATATAATGATCCGACGCCGAGGGGGTTTAACTTATCGTGAAAAGTTGCCCATTTCAGAGCTTATAGTCGTATGGAACGTAAATGTCTGGAATGTCTGGAACTGCACGTCTGTCGGAGTTTTGTTTTTTTGAGGTGGCTCAAACAGACATCGCAAAGGACCGGGTTCCCGGATTGGATAGCACTGTCTTCATCGAAAATAACATCATCATGAATGCGTGAGAAAATGTCTAGTGACTTCCAGATTGCAGTGCATAGGCAATGCTGACACAGAAGAATAGCATTCAACTCTGCAATGATTACAATGAAATGAACGATTCATCAAATTGCTACCGAAAAGATATGCGGCTGGTAGGATTGGTAGGATGATAGTGTGATCCTAAGGTCGCTGTCACAAATAATAAGGCGTCCTCCATCCTCCATGTCACTCGCCTTTTTGCACATTCTTCATAAGGCGTCTTCCATAAGGTGTGATGAGGCGATCTTCATCTACCGTCTTCTATCTTCCACCTGCCGCAGTCACACTAGGGAAATCCATTTCCGACACAGTCAGCGCAATTTTCCACTATTTACCGTTGCTATGACTACTGTCTTGATCCTCATCCTCTCTCGACAGCTTCCTAAATCTTTCGTCAGAAGTCACTTCACGTTGTTCTATTTTTAGAACAGTCTCGCGGCTGACGCCGGACGGTTGGTGGAAATGAACTTCATCAGCCGCATAATTTCATGCCTTATATCCGATGGACGACGCCTTATGACTTTTCCTGTGTGACAGCGTGATGGACGATGACTTGTGGCTGATGAATTTTTCTGTGTAATAGGTTGTATTCTTTTCTACATGCAATTAAAGGGAAATGCCAAATGGAAGATGGAAGAGGCCTTTGTCTGTGTGACAGCGGCCACATGAAAAGCCATAAACCGCAAACAGAGTTCCAACACTGAAGTTTCAATGAGAGCTGGCATACACAACAAGCCATGAGCCTCAAGATACAAGTCATAAGTCACAAGCCGTCACCCGAGTGCAAATCCTTCGGCGATGATCTTCAATAGAACCGGCGCTATAAAGATTTCGCACTGTCATCAATGTATTGCTTGCTATACATCTATATGTGCTTTGATTCTCATTGTGATATGACGCGTCATTCCCTATGCTTGTGCTCTTACAAAAATAAGAAAATGTCATATATTTTCTTTTTCTATTCGCTTGTATTATCTGTCATGATTAAAAATATTATCAAAATGACTCCTTATGGTTTACAGCTTATAACTTACGGTTTATGGAGGATCGCGACGCGACTTGCGAACGATGGCTTATGGCTTGTTCTGTGTTCCTCCAGGCCTTAGAACTCCTGCAGTTCCGATGGCTAGAATATGAATTTACCCAAAGTACACATACATTCCACATTTAAAAAACACGTCATGTACTTTACACATCATCATGAGCATCGCTGCATCGTTGTTACCACATCAACTCATCCAGATAATCGGTCAACCTGACTCAACATTGACTTGAATTTGCGCTCAGCATTGCGCCACACATTTCTGTCGTTGTTTGTATGAACGCCAGTGTCAGGGTTAACTTGTGACCATGATTCACAGTTACATGCACAGAGGGGCTACATGTGTGTATGACAGCAAAGTATCAAGAAGATGGTAACACTCCGCTCATCACACTCGCACAGACTCGACAATCCAACAGCTTCATGCTTGCAAATGCGAGCGCTTGGGAACGCTGGGAACATTGCTAACCGTAGACGATGCAGAGAGTACGATGTGCGTTGTCAAATGATGCATGATTCATCACCTTTATTTTAATTTTAGCAAATCTACCTTTCTTTGATTTGATGCGAGGCACCAATGTCATCCATCAGTGATGCAGTGAGGGACCACAGCATCATCACTCGTACAGTGAGGGACCACAGCATCACATCATCATTGGTACAGTGACGGACCACAGCATCACATCATCATTGGTACAGTGACAGACCACAGCATCACATCATCATTGATGCAGTGAGGGACCACAGCATCACATCATCATAGGCAAAGTGACGGACCACAGCATCACATCATCAGTGATGCAGTGAGGGACCACAGCATCACATCATCATTGATGCAGTGAGGGAACACAGCATCACATCATCATTGGTACAGTGACGGACCACAGTATCACATCATCATACAGTGAAGGACCCCACCACAGTATCATCATTGATACGGTGAGGGACCACAGTATCATCATTGGCACAATGAGGGACCACAGTATCACATCATCATTGGTACAGTGACGGACCACAGTATCACATCATCATACAGTGAAGGACCCCACCACAGTATCATCATTGATACGGTGAGGGACCACAGTATCATCATTGGCACAATGAGGGAACGGACCACAGTATCACATCATCATACAGTGAGGGACCACAGTATCATCATTGATACAGTGAGGGACCACAGTATCATCATTGATACAGTGAGGGACCGCAGTATCATCGCTGGCACAGTGAGGGACACAATATCAGCACTGCACCCATTCAAAAAAGAATGAAGGTGAATGAGCATGATGAATAAGACTGCTTCACGCTGTGTCATGATGAAATTATTCCTCGATGCATATGCAATCCAATCCGGCTAACGGGTCCTTTGAGTTCAGCATGGAATTAAAAATCGATCAGAAGAACAAATTATTTAACCACAGTAATAGCACGCTCATTGCAAGATGACGCTCATAATCTTTATGACACTTATTGAACATTTTCACTACCCTAACACTAATCAGGGCACAAAGCCCTGTAGATTCCACACAGTGACAACTCTCACCAGATTTTAATCTACATCCTCCAACGATGAGGTTCCTCTGCATGACCTAACCAAGCCCAGCACGACTTTTCTATGCGATCATCCTACAGTCCTTCCGGGTATCCCTTTAAACTCGGTCCACGTGCATTTTGAAGGTATTCAACCCAAGTGTCGGTCATCACGTCACTCCTGTGACCTCACTTGTCGGGGACTGCGATGTTCGATTGAGAACACCGCTCATGTTTTACGAAAGTATCCATGCACTCACCATGCCAGGGTAAGCCGACATGATCGTACTGTCGGTCGTGTGTGCAGTGCAATGGCTAAAGTGAAGATGCTATTAGAAAAGGAACCTCATGTCCGCATTTCGGACTTTTATTAATCCCAATAATGTGATTACCAAGAACAGTAACTCGGTAATCATTTTGCGATGTCCACGTTTGTGGCGACAAAAATGAGTAATGAAGTATTCGGGGGGATTTCCTTTTGATTAGGATCCTTTAAGGATTCTTCTTTTAATGAGATTATGCTGTCATACGCCTCTCACTGCCGTGGTCAAGTGATCCATGCCCCGATTATCATGTCGTTAAGAGATGCTTTTATTCTTCAGATTCATTTAAACTTGTCAGGTCTCGTGTGCCTTCTGTGGTGACTTCTGTGTAGATGTGCTAGTCTGCTCCGCGAGATCAAATCCCTTGTTTTCTTGCTTAATTTAAGAACAACTTTTCTAAATTATTTGACTGTTAGCTCCTCTAACCTGAGTTGTTATTTCTTCTTTTGTTGAGCCTGCGTCGGCCTCGCTTTTCGTGTTGTGCTGTCAGTCAGGTCGGTTATCCTGCACGAACTGGGACAAGTCGATATTCACCTGCAATGCACCCTCCTGCCATGGAGTCTTTTCTGTCTCTACACTGTAAACTGTAAACCGTTAAAAACAGCTAAAATAACCGTTAAACTTCGCAGAAAAGCTTCATAGGAATTATCCATAAATGTCTGTCAAAATGATGACGTCACAACATGATGAGTGATGACGTAACAGTTAAAATTCGTTCATATCAAATAAAAAAGCGTCTGTTTTTACGGATATTTACAGTTCAGACTGTAAAAACCGTGAAACCAATTTTTGCTGTTAATTCTAACGGATATTTGCGGTTTACAGTGTATTTTCTCTTGCTGTTTGCATCGTGTCATTTCATGTGCCATTACGACTTACAGTTGCTGTTGTATCGCTATAGTAGCAACCTACAGTGAGAGCGATCTCACCAGGTAGATGGATGTGAACCAAGAACCTTCTAGACTTCCTGATTGCGATCCTTGATCAATTGACCTGCCTATTTTACCACCTTAACCCATTAATGACGAACGCATTATTCAAAAATCAGAGTTTTTTGAGAAAATTTATTTCAAATGCAATTTGCGGTCGTTCTGGGCATCGTACGAAGTCGGGAGTGGTATCATAAGAACTGCGTTGATCTCTTCTTTAAATTGGTCACTTAATTGGGCGACCTGCAGACGTTGTCCCAAAAGATGCAAGTCGATATGGTAGAAAAAGTTGCCACTTGGCATTAATAGGTTAAATATGAATGTGAACTTCTATGCGTTTTAGTATTGGATAAAACTATGCTGTGGAAACTTGATATTGCTGAATGTCAGGCGGAAAACCATATTCATTGAATGTACATCTAAAAAATCAGCAATATGAGCTTCTGTAACTGCATCAAACTGTACAACTACTATGACGACAGATTTCATCAAGACGACGAAATAACATTGAGCAATGTTGCAGTTTGTAAATAGGGTTTCGCGATAGGTGGAAACATCACGATTTCTAAGTATTAAATCAAACTGCTGCTGTGCCGGTTCACAATTCTCTCCAACTTCAAATATAATATTCCAATTCCAACGATTTGAATTTGATTGTAATAATTTGCATACGCATCCATCATTTTCAGACAAACGTTGACGCTGTAGATCAAAGTAAACAAAAGCAGAATGATTAAGCTATTGACATTAATCTTTTCATCGCCTCAGTTTAGACTGTTACAGTCAACTAAGTGCCTAATTACATACTTTCTGCGCGCAACCATCTACATTAGTTACCAGATCTACATAACCAAGTGAAATTGTGGTCTCAATGGCAATGATGTATTCAATGCATGCTTCAAACACTATTTGGTATAAATCCTGCGAATGAAAGCGATGATATCTGAAACACATCCCGCCACGATTTCACACCTACAGATGAGAAATATTAATCTTGACAGGAAAGAAATGAGACCTGGTCGCGCTTCACTTAGTCAGAATACATTGCCTGAAGATGGCATTTAACATATTATGCTTAAAGATTAATCATAACTAATGTACAAAATATCACCTGTCAGATGAGTGCCAATTGACAGGCGGTAAGTGCTCTACAATGGTGGACGGTCATCAATTGTCAAAAGAAATGCATTGACTTATCAGAATTCTCTTCTTTCTATGCATCAAATCGAATTTACCATGAATCCAGCTATAGATTCAGAAGACAAACATGATGGCAGGTATAAGGAATAAGATCAGACTGGAACAGCTACTTATTTGCTTGAAATTAACATATGCCGCAGTTCCTCTCATGAACGCCGTGGCGTCTATTTACAATTGCCCACTTTAAAATGCGACGTTTATTAAAACTTACGGTTTTCCACTTATGAGGTCTTTCCAAATTGAATAAAAACTATAATTACAGGCATCTGACCTTTACGGAAAGTGTCATTAAGAGCTACAACTCATCTAGCATCTTCTTACTGCATTGCCAATTAATTAATGGCGTGGTGGTTTCGAAGCCGATTGAACACAGTGTAGAAATGATTTCTCTGGATTACCGCGTAGTAGTAGCCTACGTGTATTTGCTGCATCTCTCCTTTGATCACTTGAAGCCAGGGCTCATACAAAACTTGAGCGTGATGAGCCATGACAACACAGTGCTCGACGGTACAGGGAGCTCTATAAACTACCGAATCTGATGTTGATGACGATATGAAAGTAAAATCATATCAATTAATTGTGAGGCTTCTATTATGTGACTTCTTTCATCATAATTTACACTGCAATCGTGCAATATCATCAAGAATTCCAGGGACGCTTGATAACTATTTCCTTGATTTCTTAGCACAATGGACGATATGTGTGCTACACAGTGTCATTATTTTCTCAATTTTCTTGATATCAGAGGTACGGCGTTTATTAGAGGAAGCATTCTTATATTACAGTAAGCAATCTTGTTACCAATACAATCGGACTTCTGTAGCTGTTCTGTCACTATTTCCGAGTTCTGTTGGTGAACACTTTTTATCTCACTTTTCAAACGACAATCGAGGCAACTAGAGAAGCGACAGACAGCTATTTTATGTAAGCGGAAATGCAAGCAACGTAATAAACTTCATTTTCAAATACAGAGAAAATTGTGGCTTCAAATTTAATTCGAAATGAAATTTGATATCTTCCTGCATGATGCCTTCTTCATACATTATTGCACATTGTAGAATGTGGCTGTTCAATGATTACCTAATCGATGAACGCAACCTAATCGTTGCGAAACAGCGTTATCCCCGACGCTCAAATAAGTGCTCATTTGAGGAGGATCAACGCGTTTCTAATGGTACCACTTACAATCTCACACTATGCTTAGAGCGCCTGCAAATTGAGTTTGAAACCTTTTTTGCATCATTCGTTTATTCAAGATATTAGCAAGAATAGTAGGATAAGTCACCAATCGCTTATCAGCCAGGAGAAAAGCATGCCTAGCAGAACTACCGTTATTTTGAATGTTTACTCAGTATTGATGAAATATGCCTGAGTGCGTACAAATGACTGTTCAATCACCGACTGTATTTGTTCATGCATCGTTATTCCACATCAGTCACTCAAATAGAAGTATTTAAGGGTTAATCAAAGTTAAGTTAAGAGTATGCTTGTTTTTCAAGATAATACTGTATGAGCGCACTCAACTCCTCCCGTATGATTCCGCTGGAGTTAGGAAACCACAAACTGTTGAATATCCGGTGCACTTCCAGAATGAGAAAAAATGATGAAAACATGCTGAATGCAAATTGCTATCCGGATTCGTTAAAAATGCAAGTACCATAAATCAGGAAACGCTCAAATTGAAGAATCTTTGACCGTCATAATCTACATTTTGAAATATATTTCTTCGGTTTGACTACCTCAGGACATGGACTTTGTGATGTTTCGAATTTGCAACATGATTGGGAATGTGGAGTTTTCTTCATCAATTGGATAATGTCCAGAAACGTTTAGAGATGGTGATGAACTCGTTACAATATGAATAACGACTACCGTTGACTACCATATAAATAATGACTAACGTTGACTGCGATTGCAAAACTGTTTAGTTTCTGTCTTGACATCTAAGGATTATGCATCACAATTCACAATTCACAATCAGTTGCGCGGTCGTTTTTTTAAATGAAAATAGAGAATGACCGCAAATTTCTGCTATAAAATACAGTAGACTCCGCTTCAAGGGCCTGGACAAAATTAATTGCAATTAATTGATTGATGAACCATCCTCAATTCAAATAATTGATTGGATCAGTTGCCAATTATTCCAATTAATTGCAATTATTCTCACGTAAAAAGCGATTTATTGAGCGATCATTGTAAGTTATGCAGCATAATAGGCCTACACAGTCGATGATATAATATTCTGTAGGTCTACTCGTATTTGAGACGAGGAAATGTCTGATTTTAGCCTAATGCAAAGCTTGTTGTTAATAATCTATAGCATTCATTTACACTTTAATTTAAAAGTCTGTACCTAGCAAGTATAAATGTTTCATATTGCCTTAGATAATGTCAAATTATGGTCAAGATGACCAGAGTGGCAGTGCTTCAGTGTTGAACCGGAAAATATTTCGCTTGAAGAATAAAGGAGAACATAAATATCAATTATCAGTCATTGCCTGATATTACTATCACTGCATTTGCATGTTATATCACGCAAATTAGTTTAACGAACATAGTGATGCAGAAAATGCATGCATGTGATTGAAGGCAAATTCTATTTCTGTGAGTGTTTTAATGCACCTTCGTAGGCCTATATGCTGGAACCAACGTGCTAACTATTAATCAATCAAGTGTCAGTCAGCAGTGGAAAGATCAACCTAGATTTGACAATGATAAGGAATTGCAATTAATTGATTGCTCATGTGATCCAATTAAATTGATTATTAGCAAAAAGTGAAGCCAATTAAATTGTAATTAATTTTTTCCAACCTCTGCTCCGCTTAGTGTGCAATCAAAGGGACTGATTAAAAGTGATTCGCTAATTCGAAGTCTTGTCAAGAAGCTGAATATTGTGTGGTTGTGAATTCGTAGCTACCTCTGTAGGAGGTGAATTTGTGTGTCTACTTTAAGTACATTGTACACATTGCATACTGAAAAGTGAAAAATCTTTGCATAGGCCCCTATTACAATATATGTATTGTATTAACAATGTTGAATACCGATACATAAAAAAGGGTTTAAAATTAATTAACCTTGATACATGCAGTTCCAAGGATAATAAAAAATTAATTGGATTTCAACTTTTAGCTTGCTCAGAAATTCCAATTTCAATCAATTAATTAGTCACTTAATAAACTTCAATTAATTGATTGCTCAGTAATTCAATTTCAATTAATTGATTGCTTAGTAATTCAATTTCAATTAATTGATTGCTTAGTAATTCAATTTCAATTAATTGATAGAACACAGCAATTAAATTGCAAGCAATTTTTGTTAATTCTTCGTCCGTACCCGTAAGTAGCCTCTACTGTCCATAATGATGTCATAACTTATACTACATTTCACTATAGGCCCTATGTCTGTTTAGCGGTTTTAATTGAAAACATCGTAAATGAAAAAATCGTAACTGAAAAAGATCGTACATTAAAAATATCGTAAAAGATTTTTCAAATGAAGACGCTTTTCCAAGAAGATCTATAGCATATATCCATGCTAATTATAGAAGGGAGAATCTGTTCGAATCAGTGGGAGAGTTTAGAAGGCCTATTGCGAGATATCATCTTTGATTTCGGGGTAAACACACATGTAGATATCAATATTTTCAAAAGGTTTGATAACAATTTTATGTAGGCTATTCGAATTTTTTAACGACATTTTTCATTCACAATGTTCTTGTTACAATATCTTTTATTAAAAAGTAGCGGTCGAAAATTGTAGCGGTGAACAAAATAAACAACATCGTCAAACCATGTTTTTCCCTCCTTCAACTTATGCAATATCTTTTATGTTACGATGTTTTCATAAACGACATTTTCATTTGCGATGCTTTCATTACGATCATTATCATACTGTATATGTCAACAAGCATGACTCATGATAAACATGTATTATGGATTCTAATACGACCGTGTTAGAATAATCGCTTGTTCATTTAGTTGATTGATTGTTGGACATCACCACTACCAAATTCAATTATTTCCTTGTTTCGACTTCAATTTCAATTAATTGATTGGAAAGAGCAATTCAATTGCAATCAATTTTTGATAATCCCTGTGCAATTTCCAGCAGCATTTGCTAGCTCCGAATGCCGCAAGATTACGCTGTGAACTTGAGTCAATATTTGTAATCAGATCCACTATTTCAAAGTCCTCACCAATCATTCTGATCATTCCCTCTGTATTGATTGATCGTTATTTGAGTTTAATTCTTCCCCTCCTTCAAAGCTCATTAAAATGTGATTAGTCACTATGACATCAGAATGAAGTTATATCGCAACCATGTACACACGAGAGCATTTTCTGGCATCCTATAGTGTTTATCGACACATGCAGAAGTGCTAAACAAATTGCGCAACAGTACAGATCGATATGAAATTGCATGAAAGATCAGCAAACCTAGTTCCAGATATTATAAATATACTCGTACAATTGTATAAAAATATCAGAATAGCGGGGGTCCATTCTAGAGATGGGACAACAAATGGTGTGATCCGTGGTCCAGAGAGCGGGCTAGTTCATTTATCAGAAGTAGAACATATGGAGACAGACAGGAAATCGATGGGGACTGAGCAAAATGGTCCTCTAATCAAACTGGTTTACTTGAAGGAGTCTACTTTATCCTGTGTCATTATTCTCTCATCGACCTGTTTTGTTGATAGTGTGATGACATATTCGCTTGATATTCGTTTGATTGACTTTCAAACGCAATTTCGTCACTTTCGCTGTAATTTCATCTGATCTAGAAATAACCTCTTCATACTGTTCATAAAGTAGAGTCTTGTAACGAAGACGAAAACTTTGGATGTTATTTTATCAAATAATTTCGCGATAATGAGATTCTAATCCATCCCCGGCCTAATTGTATGACAATGCTATATGAATTCTATAACGAACATTCTCTGCGATCATTTTGGTCTAAGAAAAGATCGTAATGATTGAGGAGCACTGTCGATAAGCGCAACAAAGCATCAAGGCATTCATGTCCATTTGCCTACATCACAGTTTGGGAAGTTTACGTCACAATTTTACATCAGAATTCTTTTTGAATAAATTAACATGGGAAAGTTATTGAAATCAGCAAATTCCTTCCACTCATTTGCCATTATCTATTTCTCCTCAGTTTGGTAAAGTTGTACCACCAGCTCTCGAACCAAGAACATTTCGATCATTATACCTCATAATGCAGGTTTCATTAACTGAGCTATCGACGTCGCTAGAGAATTCAAGAGAATTCTGAAATCACTCGAAACTCATCAAAGATTCATCGATAGTCAATCGCTGACAACTAATTGCTCCTGCTATGAATTTATTGATTTCTCGTAATTTCAATATCAAGTCAGCAGAGACTGCCAGTTAAATAGTTCGTTAAATCTTCCTTTCCATCATGTACTTCAGAGGTCAGAGAGAGAATCCGCTACTTGAAGTATGAGCAAGAAGTCGAGTTTGTCTTATTGATTGCGTAATACTCGAGAGTAACGCGTTCGTTGGCTACTGCCTCCGGAGTTGGGTCACTTGAGTTGAGTCGCGGAGATTCACCGCTTTCGACTGTCAGCATGAAATTCTCTCTAACTGCTTTATGGAAGCGCTCTGTTTATTAAGAGCAAGTTTTGGACAAATAATTTTGCATTTGTACTTGAAATGTATTTGAAGAATTTGTATTTTCGTCTTTATGAAGAAAGTACCTGTGTATTGCACATATTGGAGCATTTTTGCATTAGCAATCTCAATATTCCCAAAGAGGAATTTGTGTATCAGGTCAAATAAAGCGATAGGATATCTGCAATACATGCACCGAGACAAATAAATCAGATTATTGCTCGCGCGCGGTAAATAATATTTACTCCAATGCACTCCAATAATATTTACTCCAGGAGCGTAATCTATGCCAATTACGAGTGCTATTGTCCCGCTTTAGCAGGCTTGCCGTTGGGATTGGGATCTCAATTGGGATCCCAATAGCTATTGGGATTGGGCTACCAAAAATCCACCCCAATCCCAATAAATCCCAATAAACCCTCTCGCAACAAAATATACATGTAATCGTTGACCAGTCATTACGTTACAAATGTTTTCGGGTTGTACTGAGCAGTTCATCTTGCTGTGTCTTCAGTCTAACTTTGCCTCTCTCAAATTCGAGCATTGATAGCTCTTAAGCTCCATTCACACAGGCGACAGCGACACGACAGCGACACCTTGCGACATTGACGACACCGTTCAGACCAACTCGGCGACGCTCTGACGACATTTCGACGGCATTCACGCGACAAATTAACACAGAATCATTAACGTTTTTCATAAATATCTTATTACTCATTATTGTGTTTTTTTATTATCACGATGAGCTTCCTTGCATGATCAGCTTTCAAACGAATACAAATATGGTTCGGTTATCAACTGTATTTTAGTTGATATTTTGTGATTCAATTACTCATCAGTAACTGATCCTTTTCACCAAGCATGCTTAGTTATTGGCGTCAGCTTGAAGAAATTTCATTGGGTTAAAGATGGTGTGAGGTCATGCTTTTGTCTATTTGTGCGTAAAATGGGTCTAGCACATGATTGAGTTTGCATATCCTTGCAATGATGTCAGACGCAGAGGTTGTGTTATCCTTCTACTATCTACATTGGCGAAAGCAAAGAAGGCGCATTTGGCAGAGGAGCCACATTGAAGGCTGAGAAGGGAGAGGCCCTTGCTTTAATTTGATAGTTACTACAAGCTGTCACAAAATGAAATATGAACAATGATGACAACTTGCGTTCAGTTTCCAATGCAGCTGTTTGTCACACAAAATTTGTGCATGCACAAATCGATAGGGATTATCAAAAAATGATGAGTTCGCTTTCACAGCAGATGAGACGGCTTGTCATATTTATTTTAATCACATTCATTCTCAATAACATCCCTTTCAACTCACATCAAGGTTTACAGTAATTCAATTTCAATAATACAATCGTGAAGCAAGTAAACAATGAGATGTATTTATTAGGTTTGTTCACACATTTATCTCCACACATTTCCTTGTCATGTTTGATATCAAATTGAAGCAAATGTTTTTCTCTACACAAATATTCAGGTATCGCAAGCTCAAAACGAAAAGCAAATGATTTTGTTTTCGTTCTGACTACCAGCCATTACACATTTTTGTGCTCCTGCACAGAAAGCTATGATCCTAAATCATTTGTCAAGTCATTCTCGTCTCAGCCACCTGCAGATGTGCGGGGCAAACCAGCGACTTCACGCGACATGACAAATTTTGGAGTTCCTATCTCTAACATAGGTCGCCGAGAATTTCAGAATATTTTTCTGAGCGAGGAGTGTGTCGTCGAATGTCGCGTTCATGTCGCGTGGTCTATGTGAACGCGCAGGCAGGTTTACATATAATCTTGAAATAACTACTGCAATTGACTGCAATGATTGACAGTGTCGCTACCGTGTCGTGTCGCCTGTCTGAATGGAGCTTTAGTGTGATTCACACAATTGACACAGTCAGCTTTAACCCAACTCTATGGCTTTAACTACCCTAGTTGCTAAAAATAGTGACTTAAATCGGAGCCCTTCTTCATAGAAATTGACAACAATAAAACCTCTAGAATGGAAATTAAGCTTCATGCAATGCACAATAACGGCACATAAATCGCACGCATTTTCACTTAGATGCACCTGCCAACGTCTGTATCATTGGGTTAGAATCAGTCACATGAGTAAATCGAAGCTTTTCATTGGTTATTCATGCCCCAACTTAGTTCCCCCGGATGTGCCGCGACCTTGAGTCAATTTCCATTCTAGCGAACTTCAGATAAACAGTTTATTTCTATGCCCTTCTTGTGCCTCGACTTGTGCTCTGCGCGTGCGTATGAGGCATTGATTGAAACGGCAATAGTATGACGCTGTAACAGTGTGATACTGCGTAGGAACAATGGCTTAAAAAAGAGCCCGTGTGGCGAGCTGTGTATTAACAACGCAACATCCGATATAGGCTTAATTAATAATGTTAATTAATTAGTGTGCTTGTAGCTCGTACATACATATCAGCTATACACGTAGGCCCCTATAAGCTCTTAGGTGAAGGCAGTCTCGGTGAAAAATTTAGCCATACAGTAGGCCTATTATACAGAATTGTGTAAAATAAATTTAAGCCTCTAATATTGTTAAGGCCAGTATAGTCCTAGGCCTACGTCAGTGGCCCTCGTGAAATTCGAAAAGTAGCATATGGTTGGCCTAAGCGTCAAGCATCGATGCAGCTTGGGGTCAACTTGAGCACGTTTTTAGCTCTAAAGTAGGCTATTGAGATTATGATCTATTGGGATCCCAATGGAAATTCTAATTGGGATTGGGCTTGAAATTCATCCCAACGGCAAGCCTGCGCTTTAGTATATACTACATGTAGATCTGTGAATAGATATTTTCACGATTGATGAAGCTTAATTGCTATTCAAATACTCTTGATAATCAACATGTCAATCACAATTTGTCCTTGATCATCATAGCAAGTCGTCAAATCAAATTCTCTACGCAACTCGTGCATGAGATTGCTTCATCATAGCATTTCAACTCGCTGGATTTAAATCGTCCTCACCCTACGGGCTCGGGTATTTCAGATATCTAACTCGTGGAATGCTATAAAGAGGCAATTATGCACTAATTGCGCAAATAGCTATTCATGCCTTTACATCATGGCATTCTATCAAAGTTGCCGGGCATAAATCGGAAATTTCCAATTGATGCCCGCCAATTTCAATGTATTTTCAACGGAGCTGCAACTTCCCATTTATGCCATGTCGTATATCTACATGTATCTTATTCATTTCAATGCTATTACTCGTTCATCGACATCTGTGGATCTCGCCACAAGGGCTTTTTAATACATGATAGTTCAAGCATGAATAGAAATTACAACTATCTGTCGTCGGGCATAAACTCGAAGATATCTTCGTGCGCTGAGCGGCCTCTGATATCCTCCAATTTATGCCCTCGACAGATAGCTATAATTCCTATAATAATTAGAAAATCTGGGAATAGGCCAAGTGTTTATATTGATAGAAAATATAAAGAATGTAGGAATTAGAAAAATTATAGTAATCTCCAATAAGTATTTCATTGACCACCGGTCAATATCATCAGGGAGTATAAAAAGGATGATGACTTCATAGTTTTATAGTTTTAACTTATTACAAATTTCAAAAAGATATTGAGAAGGGCCTACAGATTGCATTTAGCAAAATAAGAAATCTTTCTAGTCTCTTATCTCAGTCCGGCTGTTTAACTTAGGCTTAAATTTATCTATATAAACAGTTTCACGGAGTCTGAGATTTGCACTATCACTGTCCCTGTCAATGATATCAACTTTGATTTTGCGTGTGTTATTATCGCATTGTTGAAGGTGTCTATGTACAGATGAGCGATTGATGTTGACGTGCTCTTTAACCCGTATATACAGTGGTCTTACTGAGCTTCCAATGTAAAATTTTTGACATTTCATGCATGTGATTTTATATATGATATTCTTTTGGAAGCATAATCTCTTGTCATGTATAGGACATTGGGTTAATGCACAGTTTTTATCAGTTTTGAGTTTGTTGCTTATCACGCTTCTTAATGTTTGATTGCGGCGAACTAGAGTACTATTTTTCTTTTCTTTTCTGAAGATTCGTTTGATATCACTATCTACCTTATCAGAAATGAGGGGTAATCGAAGGAACATGCGATTATCAACAAAGATTTTTTATTTTGCCAAATGCAATCTGTAGGCCCTTCTCAATATCTTTTTGAAATTTGTAATAAGTTAAAACTATAAAACTATGAAGTCATCATCCTTTTTATACTCCCTGATGATATTGACCGGTGGTCAATGAAATACGTATTGGAGATTACTATAATTTGTCTAATTCATACATTTTTTATATTTTCTATCAATATAAACACTTGGCCTATTCCCAGATTTTCTAATTATTATAGGAATTATAGCTATCTGTCGAGGGCATAAATTGGAGGATATCAGAGGCCGCTCAGCACACGAAGATATCTTCGAGTTTATGCCCGACGACAGGCTTGGCCTATTCCCAGATTTTCTAATTATCTTCTAATGCACGGTCAAGGCATTTTCTACACTGTATAATTCCTATATTATTGCACTCCTTCATTAAAATACATTAGCACATAAAAAGTTTTTCATCCACTAAAACGAAAATTTTCATCCACTAAAATTCTATATGGAAATCTCAAGAAATATTACTGATATCTACAATTCCATAGCAAATAGAGGTAGATTTTTGACAGCTATATAATTCTGATGGTTGTAGATTCTGACGATCGTGTGAAATATAAAGTAACTTACGCAACTCGCGCAAAGATATCCATCTTAATTGCATTATTCTCGATCAACAAACCGAACAAACTATGACTTCGTCCTTCGGGGTCGTGCATAGATATGTTGATCTCGAAAAATGCAATAAAGTTGAATATTTTGACCTTGTTGCGTAAATAACTATTCTGCTTTTAGACATAAAATGAGAATTAAGGATGCTCTAGATAAGTTGTTCGACTAATGAAATTGTGCAATAGGCTCAAGCCACAAATCATAACCTTTATTGTTGAATCCTTTATTTTACATTGCCACTATGTACCATTTCTTGTAGTGAAGTTATTGCTCACTATTCGGAGTTCGAGTTAGTGTCCTATCAACATGATAGGACTCCGCATCCCTGTTTTGCAAGTATATGAAATGCCTTTGAATACATTTTTCGAGCATTTGTATCTGAAGATTTAAAAAAGTATTATGAAGATTATTTAAAAAAGTATTTATATTTTAGGATTTCCAAAATTGTATTTCTATCAGCATTTTGATTTCTGAAAGGAAATTATTTGTATTTGAACAGGCAAATATTTATTCCACAACTTGCAGAATAGAACGGGCAGACACTTTTAACTGCTCCTATCCTTCCCAGATTTCTGGATAATGCAAAACTACAATCTTAACAAACAACATTCAACTGATATCGTCTCGAAGCGTAAATGGGTAGGGATTGGAGAAAATTGATTGTTTACACATCAATAAAATTTCGTTCAATCAATTCATTGGGATAAGGCTTTTAAATAAATCAATTATTCAATGAATTTGAAATTGAAATAGAAGTTAAATCGCTCTTGTATTTGCAGTATCAGAATTACATGTGCATTACTTTTTCTACCACTGACGTAGACAGTCGAACTGTTTAGTACATTCGAGTTACTGCTTGATGTACAGCAGTTACACGCATGCTGAGTTTATATAAATAAATCATAAAGACAATCGAATTTCAATCAATTTTTCATAAAGTTGGTTCTGATAATTTCACATTACATGTTCTAGTGAGGATTCGATCTTACTAGCACGCGATTGTAACAGCGTCACCGTATAATGGATCCGAAATCAAATGTGGAAAATATATCGCGCATAACATTAATCCATTACAATCTATGCAAATATAGAAGAGATTCCTCAGCTAATGCAAACAGTGTGATATGGATAGGATTAGAAACAATAGAACAAAAGTGAGCATAAATTAATCGCCATGAGAGAGCAGATTCTAAACGAAATGGAAGAAACTTTCATGACAACGGTTTGTTCTGCAGAAATGCTGGGAGGCAGGTGATGCGCTACACAATGGTTCACTCTAATGCAATGCACAAGAATAAGTAGTTGATCGAATAAGGGAAAAGCTTCCATGGCTGGCGCGACGGGTAAAGGAAGACCTCCGTTTTCAGTAACAGTTACTTGCCTTGGAAATATTTATGGTATGCACAACTTGCAAGCATCGATTAAACGACATATTAGAATGCTGCCCGTCAATACCAGGTATGAAGTATCCAACTGGGATGTTAGTAAAACCTTTAATTTCGTCCAGCAGTTAAATCGTTCTTTGTACGGTCGATGCGACGCCTGTAAAGTCCATGGAAAGAGATAATGAACCGATAATTCTTATCAAATCACAGTTGATGAGGGAAGATGAGCGTTACAACGAGATAAAACGTAAGTGATATGAAATCGACAATAGAAAAACGATGTCGGAGAGTTGAGGTTCAAACTTTGTCATAAAACCTTTAAGCGGCTAATCAAATAATATAGTATAGGCATATGAAACAGTGTTTATGAATTCAGTATCGGATAAATGATTGAAATAAAAAGAAATACTATGGAAGGGATAGCCGTCTGGCACGTATTGTCAAGAACTACTTCCACTGCAACATATGCAATTGATTGATCGCAATTTACTGTTTACTGAAGTGAAAAAATTCCAATTAATTAGTTTAATTAAATGTCAAGTGATAATCAGTTTCTTTTGCTGTTGAATAATTCACTGTTCAATTCTTTAGAAAATATGGCATTAAACTTGACATTATACGACGTCGAAATAGTCAGGCCGTCAGCACGAGTTTCTGCAGGGAACGAAGCATAACATAGAACTTTCACAGAGTGAAGCACATCCGATGGCTATCATGAATCTGCGCGTATGCCGAGTTCTACCTGGTTTCTCTTCTTGTTGGACAGGATCAAAGAAAACACATACAAATCCAATGAGAGACAGATTGAATTATTGTGTATCCGTCACTGCTTATCTGATTAAATGAGAAGTGCTAAAAGTCAAAAGTCATACTCTTTGGCATTCAGATCATGTAATCATGTATTCATGCACCTTTTTAGATTTAGCAAGCATCTTGATATCGGTGCAACACAACATTTTGATTGGACTTTAACTGAAACTTAGTGCACTTGACCACAAGTATGTACATCACATGACGACATCGTATGTACCGATCAGATGCATGAAACATGATGGAAAATACCTTGAAAATATTCCTTGCCAAAAACTATGGTTTTTGACTTCATATTTTACGTTTAATCTGAGAAAGCATATAACATATCATTTTAGCCAAAAACCTTAATCTGAATTTACATGTGTCTCTCTTTGATCGTGTCTAACAAGAACATGAACCGAATAGAATTCAGCAGACAAGTAGAATTGTAAAAGCCATCGTGAACGTCTCATATTCAGCCTCGCTTCCTGTAGAAAATCGTGCCGGCTGCCGGAATAAAGCAGCAACATTTGCAAGTTAAAAAAACGCTGTAATTTTTGCAGTTGTTTGATTGCTTTCTGTCTCTTCTAAAAACTAATTGATTGACCAACTCCAATTTAATTGTAATTAACTTTTAGAGACTCGAGCTAAAATCCATCCTGGTTATCAATAGAATTAACTTCGCCTAGCAACAAATGTCATGAAGCATGTAGATGCAGAGTCAATATTTTTTTAAATAAACTGAGCACTGACGAAAATATCAGCATCCAAAATCATTTACTGAATTCATACGCATTTTAGCTGTCTCGATTTCATCCCGAAAGTAGTCACACATTGATCCATCGGATTAATTAATTCACTCACTATATTTAGTCCAATGAAAAATACTAGATTAATCTGTCAGTTTCCTGGATTCAATCGATCGTTGTTGCGCTTGTTGTCTAATTTGACTCAGAGAATGTGTTGAAATAATTCTAACAGTAATAAATAATCACCTATTGAACTTCAGCGCAGACCTAATTACTTTAAAGAATGTTAACTAGTAAACTTAGAATAATATAATAGAATCATAATTTAGAACAGCCTACAAAACGACTTCAGAGAAACGATTGACGATTACAAAACTTCGATGGGATTGAATATCTTAATGCGTCTTGCTCCAATAAAAACCACGCAAACAATTTGTTTGCTGAGAATCGAACCCAGTCATCGAAAGCTTACGTTGCACGACTATTAGCGCAGTACTAGATTCGTAGCTGAGTCGGAGAAAACTATCTAGGTCAGTGGTTCTCAACCTGGGGTCAATCGAACCCCAAGGGTTCGGTGGATCAATTTCAGGGGTTCGGAGGCTTGGTTCTCCCCATAAAAATATGATAAATAACTAGAAGCAACACGCTACCCAAGCATCATTCCTAGTCCTTAAAAAGCCACTTATGCAGTGTTGGCAAAGAAGGTGGCATCTGAAAATTATGGAATCTGGCTGTGCTATTTTCTTCCCAAAAATTATGTCATCTTGCTTGCCATCCTCGGTACTATCATCTCTAAAATTTTCAGTGAAAAAATCTTTCAAAAAATTTTCAGGAGAAAAACGGTGTGAAAAAGGATCAATTGGCAACTTCAATCCGATAAGCGATTTGAGCGTTCCTCTTATTACTAATCGTAGGGCACACTCGCATTGCTAAGAAAGCCCTCGAGATACTCACATCGTTTGTTAAAATACATGTTTATCACTTTTATTATCGGTTCTCTTCATAAACAACAGCATTTGAACAAAATAACATGCAATAAATCGTCTTCCGACAAGAATTTCCAACTGTTGCATGCTGCAATAATTTGACTCTTCTAAAGATATAGAAACATTGACCTAGATCGGTGCCTAAATGATCGTCTGAAATCACCATGAACAAACCGTTGTTGTTTATTATAGTCCTACTACTCAAACGAAGTAACAAGTCGGATTTCTGTGGGCTGTACAATGATGCTGCATCCACAGAAGTAGATAATAGTAGTTATCTTTCTATGGTATTGTTAATTTTCATGACTGCATCAGCAAGTCAAGTAATGCATTTAGATGACAGGACTCACATAGATAATGAACACAACTGATATTTACCTTGTTTGAAGCCATGTCGCTGACAGACCGATGCGTCTGAATGGTTTCCAACTGTTCTAGACACCATTCTAATTCTTCCAGAGTTTCTGATGCTAAACTGGAGTGCGACTCATCTGCAAGATAACGAAACAATCAGTTTACAGAAAGAAAAAAAGCACTGAAGAAAGATATTGCAATTTTTGATTTGATGCATTATTCAAGGAAGTGGAGGCGACAGAGTTGTCCATGAGACATGGGCCTGGGATGGGCCTGGAACGAGAGATTGGGCACATGGGCCCAGGGTAATTGATGTGGGCCGAGAAATCTTAGTGAAACTGAAGATAAGTTTCAACTTGAACTTTGTATCCTTGTAATATCTATTACTCAGGACCACATGCAACATTTTTCAACATCAGGATAGAAAAAATACTGTCATAGAAAGTATATTAGCACTTTCAAGATCACAACAGGAGTCACACTGATGAAACGTGTTAGGTGTCAGCACTCGGCAGTATTCTATGAATACCGGTATACAGTTCTGTATGACCAATATTTGTTACCTATTAATGAGATTTGTTACAAAATAAGATTTGACACAATATTCTGCACTCATTGCCGATTAAGCATTGTATGCCTAAGAGTTTAGGTCATTAAGCCATATGGCTTGTGAGTGAAGTTATATTTTAGTTATACTCCAATTGCTTTTGAATCAGTAGGCTTACATAGACCTATAGGCTAAAAGTCAATTCAACAAACTACTGGGCTGTATTTAGGCTATGCTTAACGATAGCTATGCCTATGCTACCACCTGCAACATTAGGCCATAGGACTACCTGCGACTCACCGAATGGGTCGATTCTTTCGATACACCTAAAATTAATCATCTGAATCATTCTTCAAATTTCTAAACTTCAAGTTTTGTCCCATTTAGCTGTGTGTGCATATAGGAGGCCTCAGCCTATAAATATCAAAATGGGATTCAGAACTAAACTTGCTTCAAAGTCGCTTAGTGTTTCTGAAACGATGTCATAATTGTCAAAAGCTCGTGGTCCCGTGGGTATCCCATGGTTAAAAAAAGAACATTTTCCGTGGGATGGGACGGGCCTGGGAATGGAAAGTTGGCACAAAAACTCCGCGTCCTTCCTCACATTCTCCATCCACCTAGTTCTTCCTCGGTCATTCTCGTGTCCTATTGCCTTTATTGCTCTTTTTGGATTTCTTTCTTCTCACCGAATTGCGTGTCCGCGCCATCACAGCCGTTGCGGTTTTGTCATCTCGATCACAAACTCAATGCTGGCTGTCCTCGCTCTTATCTCTTCTCCTGATATTTTCTCCCTCACGCTGAATCCTAGGATCCATCTCAACATCCTCAACTCCGTCATTCTTGCTGTCCAACAATCACAGCCATAAAGCAGGACTGGTTGTACAACCGTCTTGCACATCTTCAGTCTCAATTTCACGGGGAAATTCTTGTCATTCATCACTTCGATGGCTTCCCTCCAATTCATCCATCCAGCCTTCACTCGATCTCGTACGGCCTCTTCACTTTAGAACTATGCAATCAAAATTATGGCACGTTCAGCCTTATACGGATTACGGGTAGGGTATTTTTGTCAGTTACGCATCAGCCTTCAAATTGACATCGAGAGAAAACGAACATAATCAACTCGTAGAATGTCTTTTTACTGCGGGCGTTATCTTGGCAAGATGCGATGACAACGAAAGCCTACAACAAAACCAATACAGCGCATGTGTATCCTAGAGTCTTATTGCTTTGATGACGTAAAGGAAAGTATGAGGAGAAACAACATTTGTCTTTACTTTTATCGTGTAATGTTGGATACCATGATTGAAATTATTGGGAATGAAAGCACTACATCTTTACCACTAATTATTGACACAAACTACAAAATAAATGTCACAACTGATTTCTACGGATGTGCATAATTGTCATATGTTCATGTAATCAAAGATCTTAGTCCTATAAGATCGAAGTCTTACAAGTGCAAATTTCCATGACTGCATGGATGTTCAAAACATACTAAACATGTATGCATGTTATGAAAACTGCAAAATGAATGCCAGAAACTGTAAAATAAGTGTCACAAACTGCAATAGCAATTGTCACTTTTACACCGCAAGTTGTCAATTTCTCGCGCTTTAGATGGATGCCTGATAACTGTGAAGCTCTTGCGACCCGTGCCCACCTAGCTGGAAGATCACTGAGATGAAAGAAGAGAGGGCGAGATGCGTCTCATGGTTCATGAGAGTGTGCATTCAGTGACAAAACATCTTCATCGACGAATGCAGATTCGACATCAGGACCGCGAGGACTCAAGGCTGAAGAACAGAGTGAATTCTATACTTTGTTTAGTTGTTTCTCCCATCCTACTCTGGACTCTTACACCTAATGTTTGTCGAAGGATAATAACAAAACTCTTTTTTGAATTTCATTATCGAGTAGGTGCACTTCTTTTCGAGGAGTCTACCTTCCTCATTTATGACAATGCTGTCCTTCACACTCCCGAGATGTTGCCCTTTCCAAATATGACAGAAAAGGCCACATAATGGGAAAAAATTGTACAGAGCGCAGACTGACGGATCCTCGCACCCAATCGATCTTCAGTGATCATTCTGCCCCTCGATCTACTGGAGATGACTCCTTGCCGACATCTAATGAATACAGCAGTTTGAGGACACAGTCGTCGATCATTCCTATCAAATGTCTTCAGTTTCATAATCGCTCTCTTATCTACACACAGAAATTTCTGATTAAAGAGGACTTTTTTATTCGCAGACACAAAAGTTGCAGTTCATTATTTCACAAATGTGTTTTCAATGTCATACATTGTCACGCACCTGTTCTCTCTTTTCGCAATAGGTTTGGTGAAATGGAAAATTGCACCTACCTGATCCTTGGGATGTACGGCCTCTAACTAAGCATGGAATGACAAAGATGTCTGCCTATCATGAGACTTACATAGAACACTAGCATTGCATCTACAATACTTATCCGTAGAAAACAGTGGTGACATTTATTTTGCAGTTTGTGTCAATAATTAATGGAAAAGGTTTATTACGGAAATTGTTTCTGCTTCCGCCTCACATCTCGGATTTAACACACCCATGCTTTCTTCTATTAACGACCGGTTTGAAAGCAGGACAAATTCATGGAAAGTGATAGAAGCTGCACTTGAATAAGAGCAGTCGCCGCTTATTGAGAAGACTGACAGCATAATAAGCCTGCTAACATAAGTGTGTGTAGACTTAGAAAAGGACAAGTGTATGAATAGAGCATCTATAGCAACGGGGGACCTGGGGTTATTAACCACCTTAGTCTACGTCGATAAACATGAAGTGAAACTCAGTAGTTCGCGCAGTGGACCTGTGTGGACGGTAACTGTTTATAAGAATTGTATTTTTAGATATTTCTATACAATTATTCCACTTACTGTAGATCTACATGATAAATCGAAACAAATAATAAAGTTCAAATCAAGAACTGGTCAAGTGCAAAGAATTAAAAGTTCGAAGGAATTAGTTAATTATCACTACGAGTACGTAAGCAGATAGGATAAACATTTACATGTACTATGCTGCTAATATTCAATGACATACAACATATCAGTGCGCAGAAATTTTCTTCATAGACAATATCGAGTTAGGGAGACCATAGGGAAGGCTGTTGAAAGCGTGAGTGAACCAAAGAAGCAACCAATGTAGTCAGAACATTTTGTGGCATGCAGATGCGGATTGAGAGAGGCTGTCGTAGAGTACTGAAAAATTTCAGAGCAGTGGAGGAGATGAAGGGGTGCATGCTAAGGAATTGATCAAGCGGTGCACCAAGATTATGGATCTGAGGAGCTGGACTGATGGGAAGGTTGTCAATGATGATTGGAGATTCGGTAAGTAAGCGGCGACGCCGACTGGAGGAGAACCAGCCTGATGATGTCTGTCTTCTCTTCTCTGTATTCAACATGAGACGATTGCTTTTGAACCACAAAAACACTGCAGATACACATTGAGTCATTCTGATGGTTAAGGAATCGCTATCGTCCAACATGTTAATTTTTGCAGAAAAAATAGCAATTATCAAGATAAAAGATTGGTCAAGCACATGCCTATGCTTGCGAATACCAGCAGAGTACCGGTTCCCAAACATGTTCAAGGAGTACATAATGTGGTCAAGATAAACAATCAATCCTTCGATCCGTTTCAGCCTAATTCGCTTTTTTGAAACGCTGGCCTCCAGTAAAAAATCTTTTTCGGCCTTAGCTTCTATTATGAATAATTAATTACTACAATTATAATAATCATGTATAATTAATTAATGAGCAGCGCCTCCTACATCAAAATTTCAGAGGCAAATAACGCCCTAATGATCATTTGCTACGCAATTGCATTTCATTTGACTGTTGTAAATCCGACACGTATGTGTGCGACTGTAACAACCCTATTAACTCTGTTGTAGGCCTGCTACCATTGATTTCCAGTAATGAGAGTTGTAGGATACTAACGGAGTAGATGGAGATAAATAGTAAAATAAATGGTTCAACCTGGCGATTACGCAACCCACGGATAGGGATATTTCGGAGAGTGATTACGCAATCAATTTGAGAGCAGGCAAAAAATGAGATTGCATAATTGGGTTATTCGCTAATCTACTGTGTCGCAACCGTTGATGGGAAAAATTGTCCGATGATCCACCTTTCTATATTTCTCAAAGACACTACAAAATCGAGTGAAATTTGGAAACCAAAGAGATATCTATTATCACTACTCCCATCTCTCAATGCATAGATATGGTTCGATATCTTCCTTGAAGACAAAATCAGTTGTTTCTATAAGTTTAACATGAAGAGATAGGGAAGCTTTCCAACTTTTAGAATTCTCCGACATACACTTTTATAGTTCAATAAATTTAAGTGTGTGAAGTGAATTGCTATTCAATATTCAAGCATGAAACAAGGCATTTAATGTCACTTAAAATCAAATACAAATTTCTCTCGCATGTCAGATGTGCCCAACAGTTATTAAACACAAACTTAATTAATCTTAAGGTTTGTGAATAGGTAATAAATAATTCCGTAATGAATAGATCAAAACTGTATTTCCTATTGATCTATAAACTTGATGATGATTAAAAGGCGAACGCCGAAAGCGTGCACGTTTGTGGTTTAACAAAAAATTGCTGCCTATTGAAGAATTTTCCTTTTTTTCTCTCGTCAATCGGAATCCAGGCGCGTAGAGGTTTTGAACCGCCAGGAATATTTCCATGCTCCATGAATATTTCCATGCGCACGCAGACAGCGAAATTGGAAGGTGCACTGTCGTATTGAAAAAAATTTTGATTACGCCTCTGGGTCAATGCAGGGATGACTTTCTCAATATTCGCAGATATTCTACTGAATCCATTGCTCTTTCAATTATCTGAAATGAGATTCCTCGAATGGAAGGCATCATCACTCGCCTAACAAGTGATGCCATAAAATGTTCCTCTACGACATGGGGATTCCCATACGAGTAAACAGCTGATTGTGTCGGTTTACTCGTCTATTGATTGACATGAAAAATAGAATCGACGCGTTTGATCGCATCTGTATTCTCGTCCGACACTCATCTTGCACGGTGGCCACTGATGGGTTTGCGAGGATTGACCGACCCGGTTTCCAAAAAGCTTTTCTTCAAGTCCATCAATGATCCTGCAGGTGGTGCTTTTCCAAGACAAGGCTTTTCCTCCTTAAGCATCTCTCTTGCTTTTTCACAATCGAAAGTTTTAGAACAGGACGCGATCTTTCATGGGCAAAATCCTTGTAATTCATTGTCGCCAATGCGTTTGACTATAACTAAAAGAATTTTAAAAGTCAATAGAGCCCTAACTCATCCCAGATTTCAATGCCACAAATCTCCTTGGTATCAGTCATATTCAATGACTTTGTGATGCGAATGACTAAGTAATAACGCTGCGAATATACATACATGCGAGACTGAAGTAAACGATAACAGTGCTTGAAAAACATGAGAACAAGCAAATGAAAGGTTGCGATGAGTAGCAGAGCTAGATTGAACAGACCGGTTGTCACTACCCTAATGAGGAATGATACTTCCGTGGTCTCCGACCTCCGTGGCATAGTGGCTAAATGCTTGCCCTAGCGATCTTCTGGTCGAGAGGTCGAGCCCCGGAAGTGTCACAAGAAGTCGACAAGAACGGTTTCCAGACTGAAAGAATCACAACGATCTAAAGTTAGACTATGTCAGAACCGTCAGTCCCAGTGGGGGAGTAGTGATCATGTACCACACAGACTTCTGAAAGTGAAGATTGCAAAACCAAATTATACGTCACCGCATTTCCTCAATTATACATCGACAAATTTGTGTATCGAAAATGCCTTAGTTTGTCAGAAATCTGTTTGGGAGAGTCACATAGATATCAATAAATTTATTTACATTGAGACCATTGTTTACTTAACTCCTTCAAACATTTTCCTTTACACTGAATTTAAGGCAGACTTCCGATTGTGCTTCCGATAGTGAACTCGATATGTGCATTAATAATTCATACAACACTACGAAAATCACGTGGTTAATGTCAAGAAAAGCGATCGACGTCGCAACTTGAACTGACATTTGATATCTTCGTATTGACTTCTGCGTGAGAATTCACACACACTTAAGAAATACTTAGGAAGATAGAAAATTCTGTGTTCAAATTTGCCTAAACCAGACAGCTGATTGAATTTCATGGAATCTCACCGGTACGTTGTAGTACAGAAGAGATCGACAACGCGACGTGGCGTCGTATTGTGAGCGTCAATCACACTACATGGAAAGAACCCCAATATGGTTTGAAAACAATGACTTTAGTCAATAATCCACTGAATGCTGGGTACTTCTATTCTTCCCCTCCCCACATTTTTGTCGTTAACACTCACGAGTGTTGCATCGTCAACGATCTTCTCTTACTCCTTAGTCAGTCTCACTACCGTCGCAAAAGCGTTGAGCATGTGAAATTTCTCTGGTTTGTAGAAAATTTACAGCACTTGCTTTGTCGTTCACAGTAGAGTGTAGACAACAATCTCACGAAGTTTACGATCACAGCTGTACCTTGTATTGTATTCTAACTGAATATCCAATGTATCAATCCTTCATCTCAGGGTTGAAGCAATATTTCTCAATGTTGTACTATCACTCAGTGACAGATCAAGACTCGAAATTGCTTATCTGGTTTCCTAACATCGATTTTAAGTAATTTTAGGGATTGATCTAAGTGTGGTCAACTGGTCACTGCCCTACATTGGTTCATCGAACAGGAATATTAAAGAGATATTGTAAAGAGAAATTATTGAAGAGATATATTGTTCAGTACCGATATTGGATAACGTCTATTTATATAATGTATAGTGCAATCATATGTAGAAAACGAATAATTAGTTTGAAGTTGAATGCTTCAACATGTTGCTTCTTAAAGTCATTCTGACGGAAAACTCCCGGGAAAAATGGAAAATGCCTCGGTCTCGATTTGTATAAAATTCATTCTAAAAGCCACGACGGGCCGTCGGAGTCCTGCGCCTTCTGAGTTCGATGTTAACGTCAGCAGCCTTTGCATGTTTGTATGAAGGTTATAAAGAAAAATGTGTGGTATTAAGAAGTTTGTTGCTTGTCCAATGTGAGGTGATCGAAATGTGAATTCAGACTGTAGGAAAGTAATTCATGTTTCCTATTGATTGTAGGCTTAAACTGCGTGATTGCTTTTGCTTCACTGAATGTTGTGTCTCGAGTGTTCGTGAGTTTAACAAAGAAATCGACCCGGAAAATCATAATAGTAAAGGCGGCACCAGCGGTCTTTTTAACAAATAGAAAAAAATGTTTTTCCGGGAGTTTTCAGTCAAAATGACTTTCATTGGAAAAGTTACAATATCCATGAGTTTCGTCAGTTCCGTGCTTATCAAAGGCCCACTTGCAGTTCTTAAGCTATTGTTGAATTATCATTGAAATATTTTTCATTAAATAATGCTAATTCTAAATACCGGTATTAACACGACTCCGGTATTTCAAAAAGCAGTCAGCCTTCTGGCAATCTTAGGTTTCATCAACTGGAATCTTGATAGCATCAATGTGAATGTGTTACTTTCATGACTTCTAGTAAAGACATGGTGACCAAGGAAATGAACTGCTAATCAAGTGCTGACATTGATCTCACATCAAGATTTCTTCGAGGAATACTTAATTCCGAGCTCGATGGTCTGGTCTGGCATTGTGACAGTTGGCTTCCGCTATGTTCCTCTCGTTTAAACTAGCACTGATAATATTACAAGACACTTGCAAGGGTCATTGAGTTCCTCATTCGCTGATGATACGGTTGTATTGGAAGTCATCAGGACACAGGAACCGGTTTGAGGAGCTTCATAGATTCATCCTGTCGGTAAATTGTTTGTATCCATAACAACATATCAAGGTCTCCATATGTGGCGTGAGGATGTTGATTGTTACCATACGATTAGACTGCTGTCTCTCAGTTCCACCAACGCTTTGGTTGAAGTAAGGTGGCGATATTTCCTCTTTTCGACATTAATCATAAAACTAATTAATTTTCAAATGTCTCTTTCAGTCTTGTCATATACAGTTCAGATGTGATTTGGAGCTAAGATGAAAGATGAAAATGTCTGATAATGCATGAGTAAGGCCTACTTAAACAGAAGAATATTTTCTATTATCGATATTTGGTCTTACGAAGTGAACCGAATCATCCAATCAAGTTACGATTTATTGGTCAGAAATACTGAATCAGATGCCACCATAAAATCTAGGATATTATTTCATAACAACAAAACTCTTGTTCAAGTCATGTGGCTCTAAGGACCGAAAAGAAGAAAACTTCTGGTAATCAAATATATCAAATGATGCGGGAAAACCCCCAAACCGCAGAGAAGGATAACATAATCACATCCATGTAGTAAATTACTGTTACATTCTGGTCGCCAGGACGAGCTTCTGCAGGGAACGAGGCTGAAAATGAGACTTACACAAAGTAATGCACAATTTATGGCTATTATGAATCTGCGCGTCCACCAATCTCCACCCGGCTCCTGTTCTTGTCAGACGGGATAAAAGAAAAACTCATGTAAATACAATGAGCGCCAATTCAACCTTTCGGTAAAACTAAAATTTCCAATGTTTGCTCTGATTAATTGAAAAGTATTAAGTTTAGAGCCATAGTTTTTTGGCATAGAATGTCTTCAAGTAATTTCCTATCATGTGTATGTGTTATTATCATGCTTCTGATCGGTGATGAATGTCAACTCAAATTGCGGAAAAATTTGGCTTAAATTGACCAAAATTGTGTAACTGCTGACAATGGGAGGCTTGCAAAATCTGAATGTTTCCTTTTTTCATAGACAAAAGTAGATGACCACATGAATTCATTACTTGACGATACTCCGTGTCAAAATTTATGGTTCCACACTTGGCTCTTTTCACTTAGTCGGAGAAACGATGGAAAATCTCACATTTAACGAAAACTGTGATCGGCTTCTCATTGGGTTTACATGTGTTTTCTTTGATGCGGTCTGACAAGAAGAGGAACTAGGTAGAACTCGACAGGCGCGCGAGTTCGCAATAGTGGGGCGTACATCATTCTTTGAAAGTCTTATTTTCGGCCTCGTGTTGGAGGCCATACTCTTGACCTAGCCGTTGACTCACCGCTTATTCTTCTACCTTCATCGTGGCCAGGAGGTTGCAGATGTGTTCCGCCAAAACGGGAGCTGAAAAATGTAAAACAAATTTATTTATTTGACTATTCGATGATGAAATTCGTACATTGAATGAATAGAAGGAACATTTCTGTGTTGTTTCTTCAGGTGTTTATCGGTATTTCATAGCATGCACGTTAACTAGTAGGATTGAGAAAAACGAAAAAAACATGAAAGACGACAACATGATTTTTCGATAACAAAAAAAAACAGCAGAGCGAAAAACTTCACGAATTGTCATTCTCACTTTTAGTTTTTTTATGCAAATTTATGCAAAAAGAAAACTGATAAGGATGGCGACTTTGAATGTGGGAAGGAGTGCTGAAGTGGTGGATTTTATGAAGAGGAGAATGTGTAAGATTTTGTGTGTACAGGAAACGAAGTGGAAGTCGGATAGAGCAAGGATGCTTGGAGATGGGTTCAAACTGATTCATGCAGGAGGAGATGGAAAGTCTGATGGGGTGGGTGTGATTCTGGAGAAGGACCTTGTTGAGAAAGTGTGGCGTACGGAGAGGTGGAAAGGTAGGATCTTGATGGTTTGGCTAACGATCGGTTCGAAGAAAATGTGTGTGATGTCCGTCTATGCTCCACAAGTAGGACGGAACCATAGAGAGAAAAACGAATTCAGAGAAAAGGTTGAGGAAATGATACATTTAGTGGGTGAGGATGAAATATTTTGTTTAGCAGGTGATCTCAATGCGCATATCGGGCAACGGATGCAAGGGGAAGAGAGGAGTGTTGGTCAATTCGGATGGGGAGAGAGAAATGCGGAGGGCAGAGAGTGGGTGCAGCTGGTCGAAAGAAATGGGTTGGCCATAGTTCAGACGTTCTTCCAGAAAAGAGAATCGCACAAGATCACATACAGAAGTGGGGAGCACAGGACCGAAATCGATTGGATTGTAATGAAACAGAAACAGAAGTGGAGGATCAAGGACTGCAAAGTGCTAGCCGGTGAACACGTGAAAACTCAGCACAAGCCACAGGTTTGGACGCTACGGTATACGGAGAGGCAAGAAAAGAAACGAATGAGAAGGAAAATCATCAGGTGGTGGAGATGTAAGGGAGAAAAGTTAGAAGAATACGAAAGTGAGATCAATGATGCCTTCTGTAAACTGAGCGAAACCCCTGGTGGAATCGAAGAGGAGTGGGATCTGTTCAGAAAAGCATTCATCGGAGCAGCAGAGAAGGTGGTCGGCAGGAAAAATGGAAAGAATGGGGGCCGTCGAAAACAGCAATGGTGGTGGAATGAAGAAGTCAGAAAGGTGACGAAAGAGAAAAGAACAGCCTGGAAGGAGGTAGAAAGCGTGAGTGATGACAAAGCGAAGAAGGTTTTAACACGAAAGTATAGGGAAATCAAGAATCAAACAAAGAAGGTAGTGGCACAGGCAAAAGAAGAGGCAGAGCGAGGGCTGTATGAAGCGATAGAGAATGATGGAGGAAGAAAACAAATTTACCGACTCGCAAAAGCAAGGGAGCAGGAAGAGAAGGATGTGGTGGCCGCCCAGGATGTAAGAAACAAAGACGGAGTGATTGTTTCGTGTCCGCAGCATATCACGAAGGTGTGGAAAGAATATTTTCAAGAGTTGTTGAACAACGAAGGGCCCAGCGAAGTTGAACTTCCTTGTAGTGTGAGATCGAAGACAGTAGAGAAGAAAATCAAGACAGAAGAAATCGAGACCTCATTGAGAAAGATGAAGACAGGAAAAGCAACTGGCAAGGATGAAATAACGACCGAAATGTTGAGGGCATCGTGGAAAACAGGTATTGAATGGCTAGCTAGACTTTTTCGACTGTGCTATGAAAAAGAGGAAATCCCAGAGGACTGGAGGCTGGGTTTGATTGTCCCTATTTGGAAAGGAAAAGGAAGTCGACAGGACCCTGAGAAATACGGAGGAATCACTATTCTAAGTCAAGTGATGAAATTGTTGGAGCGCATAATCGACGGAAGGCTGAGATCACAAGTGGAACACGAAATTGGAGAGGAGTAGCAAGGTTTCAGAAAAGGTAGAAGTACATCGGATGGTATGTTTGCGGTGAGACAGAAGATGGAGAAGACGATTGAAAGAGAAGAAAACATAGCGATAGGATTCGTAGATTTAGAGAAAGCTTATGACAGCGTCCCTAGACCCCTAGTGGTGGCAACCCTGAGATGGTTAAATGCTGGAGAGAAAGAGGTGATAGTTATCGAAAATATGTACGAAAGAACCAGAGCGGCAGTGATAGTTGGAGATAACATCAGCGAAGATTTCCAAATAAAAACAGGGCTCAGACAAGGAAGTGCTTTAAGTCCATTTTTGTCCATTCTGATTATGGAATTGTTGTCAAGGAAAAGCGAAGAACATGATGCAATGAACAAGATAATGTATGCTGACGATCTAGCTGTGATAACGAAAGACGAGGTGGAGCTACAAGATCAACTGAAAAAGTGGGCGCAGAATTTCCAAAGGCATGGTCTGCGCATCAATTTGGATAAGACGGAAGTAATGTGGGTCGGAAAGGAGCCAAAGGACATAAGTGTTGAGTTGCAAGGAATTCAGCTAAAGCAGACAAAGGGTTTCAAGTACTTGGGAGGTGTGGTGGCGGAAGATGGGCGGAGCGAAATGGAAGTGAATAGGAGAATTAGAGCAGGGGTCGGAGCCTATCAGAAAGTGGCAGGAGTGTTGAGAGACAGAAGGATCAGCAAAGATATCAGACGGAAAGTGTTAGAGGTGTGTGTAATTCCAGCAGTCACATATGGTCTGGAAACAATGGCGCTCACCAAAGATCGGCAAGATAGACTGCATGTGTGCGAGAACAATTGGCTGAGGAGGTTGTGTGGAGTGAAGTTGGTTGACAGGAGAAAACTTGCAGAAATGAGACTCGAAGTCGGACTGAAACGAACGATGACTCAGAAGATTGTGGGAAAGAGACTATCTTGGGCCGGACATGTGGCAAGAATGAATGAGCAGAGGCTACCCAGGCGAATGGAGCAAGAAATGAGTGTGCGAAGAAGAGGAAGACCGAGAATTCGTTGGAGTGACTGTGTCAAAAGAGATTTCCAGAAGGCGGAGGAAGATTGGAGAAGTTGGAGAAGTGACGCAGAAGACAGAGTCGTATGGCGGAGAACTGTGCACAAGGTGGTTGAAGTATGGAGCGGCTGACATTTTACTTGACTGTGTTTCCTGATATCGTTTCATGTGGTGTTACCCTGATGGTTTGTGGACTGTAGCTAGTTTGTGTTTCCATGAATTTTATGATGTATATGAACTGTCTCCTTTTTATCTTGTTTGTATGAATCCCTCCTACCCCATTTATATGGGAGAAAGGGGTTGTTAAAATAAAATAAAATAAATGCAATAATTCCATCAATTCAAGATTGATCTGCATGCATGAAAACTAGCATTGGCGTGTCAAATGTCAGAGGGCGGATAAATCTTCAATCCAAATTTGCATCGAATAGACCGCAGTTCCACGAACACTTGGACGGGTGACAACATAGTTAGGACACCATATGACTTTGAATCGGAATATTACAATAAAATGAAGCTTTTTGAGTAGAGCATTTTAATATGTGTTGCATATGGTTTTATAATTCTCACTACGAGACTTAAGGAAGTGGTTATGAGGCTATTTTGTAACTTCGGAGGTTCTGTACTAAGTGTCTTCTCACCGGTGCAGTAGCTTTCAAGTGAAACGCGTGATCTACATAATAAAACCCACCGCTGCCAGTCAATTAGTGCAAGTAGCAGTCACCTCAACACAGTTCTCGACATCACAGCTATATCTTCCCTCCAGTGAGCTTCAATCCTGGGGTCAGCGTCAGACGCTGGTCATGCACTCGAACTGGCAGATAAGAGGAAGAAAGGAGCCCATGCGTCCGTGTGTGACGAGACTGGTTTCACTTTTATACCTCCTGCAGCTGAGGTTTTAGGGTGGCTGGAGCGAAGAGGCACCCTAGCATCATTGGTTCACTTCCAATCCCTGAGGTCTGAAGACCCGCCCCATGACTCGATGCAACGTCTCAGCATCAACCTCCAACGCGGAGATGGACACCTACTCGTCCGGCGAATGCCCATTCACTCTCCGAACCTCGAAGGAATACTTTAATTTATTCCCTTCCCGTATGGGAGTTTAGCTGCTAAACCCCTTACTTGTCTTATTGTATCTTGTCTCAAATATTGAAAAAATCAATAAAGGTTGTTGCACATGAAAAAAGAATAAGTGAAATGAGCTGATTGTTTCAATTTCTATGACTTCATGTGACTCTTCTGTCACGAACATTCCAAAGTTTTCGTTTTCCCCTAAAATGACGATGTGATCACAAAAAACAAAAAGCTTTCATGTAAAGTATGATATAATATAAAATTTACACGAAAAGTATGCAAAAATGCTCTTATGGAGTGCCTTGTTCTTAACAATGAATTGAGCAGCTTTATGTAGCTAAAAGGAGAATTGAGATACCAAAATTCGTGCTCCCAATGTACTCACAACTTAGTTTATGGTTTTACGAAGTGTAGTATGCAATATTATCAAAATAGTGATGTAAATTGTGCTTATGCCGAGCATTGCTTATTATGTCAGTCTCTATGTAGTCAATATTTAGCTGAGTTCACTAAATTATTTGTGGGACACCACACCGCAGGTTTGTGGAGCGTTGAAAGATATGAATGCTTTTCAAGGTGGGCCATGGGACCCAAGAGAGGACTTCAAACTTTTCATTCCCACTATTTGAAGAGCAAGCGACGAGTGATTGGAACTTTTTTTTGATGATGATTCAAACTGATAAATATTGTAGATGCTCATGTTTTAAGAAGATACATATTGTATATTGAAATGGCAATTTCTGAAAATATATCCCGAAATCCCGGGATGGCGGTCTAATACCGGGATTGGAGAGCCAAAATCCCGGGATTGAGAAATGAACAGTATAGCTGTATTCAGTCTAAAGTAAGACAAATTGGCAAAGATAAAACTACCAGAAATCCATGCACGATATATATATATAGGCTCTTCATACTTCAATATAATCGTAAAACGTTACGTTTTCAATAATCCTTTGATGAGGCCTTTTGAATGAAGGTCGGGACTTAAATTTCAGCTTATCATTTGCCAAAGCTAACAATATTTCAAAACAAGACCAATTTGAAGATGAGCATTGGCGAAGTCGGCCTTTGCAATAGCGGTATTAGGAACTTGGATTGATATCCTTTGGAGCAAATTGTACACTAAACCAAATGTTTTTGTTTACATTATTGGCCTCTAGTTAACTCAATCCCGGGATTGATTTGTTCAGGAATAGTTATTCTCATTTGACCACAGCTGATATTCACAGCATTAGCCTATGCACGTAGCTTGCGGCAAAAAAGGATACTGAAGATTCTTCAATCACGCAATACAGAACTTGTGATTTTGGTATGCACCTCAATGTGCTAGTGCATTGAGGAAATAGTTGTGATTTCAATTATCTTGCCATTTTACTTGAAGCTAAATCTGACATGCTTATTTTTTGTCAATCTCGATCCCAGGTCACAGCATGTAATCCCGAATCCTGGGATCAAGAAAAGTCGGGGTTTGTAGGCAGACTCTAACCCCGAGACTTCACTCTACCAATACCGAATCTCAGGAAATTGGAGATTGAAAGTGCAAAATAATGAATTCGCAACTGTTCCCTCTGTTCCCCTCAACTGTCACTCTAGACGTTGCCGTGATCAATGTGCATAAAGCGGAATCGACTTTAAGTGGACTTGTCAATTGCGATGTTGTCAGTAAACCGACTTTTGGCAATTCCGACTCTCAGCTATTCTCACATCCCAGTATGCCATATTATCAACTTACACATGTGCTTCGTCATAGCATATTCACTATTCTACTCAATCACGGAATCCCGTGACCGAGATTTTCCGGGATTGTGGAATCTCTGCCCTGTATATATGATTATAAAACATGATGGGCGTAATCATACATACTCACACATGCAAGCAAGCTGATATAACTGTAATATACAGGCTACAATATTGGATTAGTAATTCAAAGAAGGATCGAAAAGTATTCGAAAACCTATTCGGTTTCCATTAGCGGAGGAGTAAAACAGCTGTAAATTAGTACCAAAATAACAACTAAATTAATACATTAATCCAGGGATTTCAGGATTTTCTCAAGACGACGGAATCCCGAGATTGCAATCTCTACCGGTATCTCATGCTATTATCTATGCATCTATGCTTCCTAATAGGATATTTGCCATTCTACACAATCCCGGGACTAATCCCGGAATTGGCTCAATCCCGGGATACCAGGATTGATATTTTCCAGGATTTTGGAATCCCTTAACTTGATCTGTCGTTGAATGACAGTACAACCCCACTTAGAAGTCTTACTTCAACACTGGGATAAAGGATCGGTCCCTTGGATATTCAGTTAGAATGCAAGATTCAGCTGTGATCATGAACTTCATGGGATTGGTGTCTACCACTGTAGACAACTGTAACAGTGAGCGACAAAGCAAGTGCTGTGAATTTTCTACAAACCAGAGAAATTTTACACACTTTAACGCTTTTGCGACGGTATAGACTGCACAGAAGCAAGAGAAGATCGTTGGCGAAGCAACACTCGCGGGTGTCAGCAACAAAAATGTGGGGGGACAGAAGTACCGGATTTTATTCTAAGAAATACAGCACTTTTAAAGAAAAAACGACATTTTATCTGTTCTGCATTCACAGCATTTTTTTGATATGTAAATCAGATAGGCAGTCAACATCTCATCAGAGAATAACGGTTGTATTTATTAAACAGCTATTTATTAAACAATAACAATGTATTAAAAGCACTGTCATGACAATATCAACGTGTCGCTGTTTGCACCTGTCACCTTATTAATTCTCGCTGTCTAGGGTTCCTTCAGGTTCATCACTCCCTTCATCAGCACACTGTGTACAAGCTTCCTATGAATTGAATAAACTTTACAGATTACGGACTAATGCTCATGCCACGAAATTCGGGGAGTGCTGGGAAGACTTAGAACTGCCCTCTGATAATTGCACTGAAGCAATTAAGCGCCATCATCCATACACACTTGTTTGGGTCACTTGCAAGTCTTCAGATCCCTGCACTTTGTCTAATGGTCTTGGTTGAATGGACCGTTTGTAATCATGAACAGGTACAAAATTTCGTTTCTAAAAAAGAGGCAGTAGAAGCATATGAAAGAAACGTTGTCACTGATTTGTGATATTTTTTCTTGAATTGATATAAAGCTACTTCCAATGATATATCCGACAATTTGGAGCCGACCGCTGAGCAAAAATAATATTAATATTGATCATTCGGTTGTCGACAGAACGTAACTAATGATATCTTTGCTAAACATTTACAAAAACTCATGTCACCCAAGTATACAGCTGTAAAATTCAAAATTGAGTAAATTGCTGTCGCAAGTTTCGAGATACGGCATTTTCACATGCTTACATTATTGTCACGACATTTTTTTGCTGCAGAACATTGTAAAACTTGATACCTTGATATTTAGGCTACTATTCAGGTTCAGACTAACAATATTTAGCATCGTGTGTTCCCTATATTTTTAAATCATTAAAGAAAGCTTCGTACGGAATCCATACGCATGAATTTTTAAAATAGCATTAAACAATCGAGACTTCAAAATGCATTTATTCCATGTAAGCTCCATGAAAGGACATCAAGGAATAAACAATGTCAATAATAAAGGATTGAAAGCATTTTTTATCCCATAATTATTGTACATGCAGTAGCATGAAACGCAGCGTCGCATAATGTATAGAGAAGACAAAATTTCACATCAATCAATCGAATTTGGCCCACCGGAAGCTTTGCATTGCGTCATGTTCAAAAGTGATGATTAATTAAAATTTTAGATGACTCTTTCCTGAGCGATGATGGGCCTACTAGTTTTCACGTAATTAAGAGATGAATGCAATGTTCCAACTAGTTATTATAGCAGTGCTCCAGCGAAATGAAGTCCCACAGTGATTAAGTGATCACCAGTAACAATTTCGACTACAAAATTATTGATAAGCAGTAAGCAGAGATTACTACCAGGGTGGCTGAATCCTGCTATATTGCGACGAACATGACAAAATTAAACAGACGACATCAACTGAACAGATGAGTTGCTTTCATTGACATATTGGTATATAAACCCACTTGTACAGCAACAGTTTGTAGCCCTCGACATAGTCTGTGTAGACGAAACGCGTCGGGTGAATTTATTTTACAATATACATAGAAGTCGTAAAATTAGGAGAGACTAAAAAAGTCTCATGAATTCATCATGACTGAGCTCCCGTACATGTACATGTACTCCGTCATGTACAGACAACTATAGCAGAAATTATGTCGCCGAATGAAGCATAAGAGGAGAAACATGTCGCAACTCAGAGGAAAATGGAACGAATAATGACACTTTCTGACCATATAACATCCGGTTGAATTTGCTTGAAACAAACCATTCGCTGTCGGAGGGTTTGATGATAATCTACATCGGGGTCGGCAACCTCAACCAGTTCGCAGGCCACGGGATCAAGTCTAACCTACTCACGAGCCGCATCCCCAGCAGTAGTTAATCATTGCAACATGAATTTGTTGTTATGTTTGAAACAAATCACAAATCAGATCCTCTTTGCAGGTCTGTTTATGGAGTATTTATAAACTGGTTAAAAATTTTAATTCTTTGTTCATCATAAGCATTGATGACGTTCAATAATTAATATACAGTGCACTCCAGACGGGAATTCCGCTCAAGCGGGAGAAAAATTAAGAAACATTTCTAACATATAGAAAAACCTCTGGTTGAGAGGGAGAGCCTTCGGAAGTCACTCCACTTAAGCGGGGGATTTTTTGCATTATTTATAACTCAGGTACTTTTTGTCAATAATTCAACGGATAACGGGATCTGAACTTTTGCATCAAGTGGTTTTCATTTATGTTTCAACAAAAACCGCATTTGTGTTCTGCCACTTGTTATTCTTATACACTGTGGCAGTGCAGCGAAGCAAAACAATCATTCGCTGTCAGAGATGTCGGCGGATATCCGGATAGTTGAACTATCCGGATATCCGTGCGAGATTTTTACGTCTACACTGAATTGCAGCAAAGGTTATTTCGACCTTCTGTTTTCACTCGACGCACTCAGATACTCCTCATGGACACGGGGACACCGCGAGCAGAGCTTAACACGAAGGTGACTAATACTTAGACGACGCGCCCTCGTAGATACTAAGATGCGTGATCCCTCTCTATCAGTACAATAAGAATCAAAGCAACAGTCGCTTAGCCAATGCGCGGTAGCTGTCGCAAGTCGATGACAAACCGGACGAATTTCTATCAACGCATGCTTTTCGAGGAGACTGGTTTTGTGTGCATTTACAAGTGCCTCTGAGATTTCTCCGCGATATGTCTTGGAATGCCGGCATAAAGAAGAGTTGGGTATGGAATCACTATACGAAAGAGTCGGCTGAGGTTGCAAAATGCAACCTGTGCTCCAGCCGCTTGACCTTTCGTGGATCCACCTCGACTCTCTCAAATCACCTCTACGGCAAGCACAAATTATCGAAGCCAACTACCAGTACAACTGCTGAAGCGGCTGCAAATCGTGCAGGAGGAACAAAAAGAGACAGCAGTGGACGAGCTGTGCCTACGGATAGGCAAGGGATTCATTCGAATTTTCTATCTAACAAAAGCTTGGATGTGGACATCGATGTTGATGATGACTCTAGGAAGATAGCGAAACAGAAACAATCTTGCATTACCGAATACTATGAGGTAAGCATTCAAATTTTGTATATGGTATGGTGTCTTTACACGTAGCCTACATTGGGTTTTTGTAGCTTTGCGTAGTGCATTTATTATTTATATAAGCATCTTAATTTACTAAATAGTCTATGAAACGACGTACATATAATAGTATACAGTATGTCTGCTGTATACAGTATGTTGATATTGATATTCATCGGTTCCATGATCAGTTTTAGAACCGGGCTGGATTATAGGCTTACTAGATGATAGGCTATATGTAGGGCTACACTGTAATTAAGTGGAAATTGCATTGCAAGGGGTTATGCCTCCTATCAAAGTCTATTTATTGTATTGCAGGCTAAATAGGCCTAAATGTACAGCACAAGACTATTTACCTAGTAGAAAGGAACAGTATGCCTAAAGTGCGCGCATCATGGGCGTGAAAGCGCTTCCTCTAGCAATATGCGACTTGCATTGCAAATTTATGCATGAAGGTGTATCAGCATCACTGTGAATTTACAAATGTGCAAGCATGTGGATGGTGTATGGTCGTTGTTCGCTATAGACATTAATTTTATTCGACAGTACTTCTATTCGACATGGACATTTGTACGGCAGTATAGGCCTGCATGTATTTCTGACCTGTCGTATATACGTTTCCCCTTCTATAACATGCAGATTACGGTTTATTAGAACTGATGTATCAATGAATTACATGTATCACAATCGAATTACTTATCCCTAGTGTAAATGTGAAATCACATAATCCATCCTGAAACCTATTAGCTATTTATATTTAAACACAATGATATTTACAGACACGTAACCAGCGTCCCTGCTCTACCGAAAGGGCGAAAGAATTGACAAAGTTGCTCTGTCGTGCTGTCTGCTCAGATATCTTGCCATGCAACGCATTTGAAAGTGATGAATTCTCAAGCTTCCTGTTGCGGAGATGCGTACAAGTATTCTGGAATGGTGGAGGGGTCACTGTGCTATTTTCCCAAAGCTGGCAGCGATTGCCAGACATATTTTGGCTGTCTACATATTTCCAGGCTACCAGTGCTCCATCGGAGCGCATTTTCAACACGGCTGGGAACACGTACACAGAAAAACGAATGAATCTATTACCAGAAAACGCATGCGCTATCATCTTTTTACACGGTAATGACAGATTTCTGAGCATCTTATAAAGATAACGCTTGTGCTACCATCCTTTTACAAGGTAATGACAGAAGAGCTATAGACATAATCTAATAGAAATTTTGTATGATTTTTGTAAAAATATAATCTTCCTGGAAAGAAGGAAAGCTACTTTTTACTCGGGATTGTTTTAGCTGTACCGGTACTGATTCTCTTTTCCAAATAAGCTCAGTGTTAGTAGTGTACTCAGTAGAGAGCCTATACCTAGTTGGAAATAAATTCATTCCTTCAGATCAATTTGTTTTTTGAATTTCGATGTCGTTGTGATGAAAAATAGTGACAAACATTGAAGAAATAAACATAGAAATCATGGTAGATATGCTACACTAAAGTAAAAAAAGCAAATCCAATTTTTTCAATTATCCGGATATCCGGATAGTTTTTCGCACGGATATCCGGATAGCGATGTTGCTATCCACGCCCATCTCTGTTCGCTGTTACGAAGAAGACATGTACGGTCGCAGACGAGGAGGAAAGGGATTTTTCATTTATGCTTTCGTTCATTTTTTGGTCAATAAGAAGCAGTCTAATGCTTCTATTTTTTACAGGCAACTGCTGTTCATCATTTTATGCAGAACTCCTCTAAGAATTCATTTGTACTAGTTCACAACGCAGTATGTCAACGAGCCAGCACGCGCTCTCTTACGGAGAGAGGTAAACTCATCAGGGCTTCTCTGAAATCTCCCGAGTAGCGAAAGACAAAAAATTAGATTCCTTAGTTCTTTGGATGTTAGTTTGATTTCCCTTCCACAATTGACCAATAAGCTTCAACTATTGTTCCGTGCTTTTGCAACCCTTTTTAACAAACACATGTAGATTGGTCTTTTATATTCAGAATAAATACAATATACACAAGCCTTGAAACGTGATGGTATTGGGAGCCTATAGGGCAATGCACTAGCGTTGCTATCAATAGAAGAACGAAAATTTATCTCACACTTGTTCAGGATAAAATGCGCTCGAAATTCGTCACTCCGCTTAGGCGGGAGAAAAATCTTGGTCCCAAACCGCATATCCGCAGGGCACTGTAGTAGCTTGTGAATGGCGGAGGAACTGTGAACTCGTGCCGCTCTAAACATCAAAAGCCCCCAGATTGAAAATGGAAGGTTTTAGGTAGCACGACAATGTACGTGATGTAGGTGATCAGACCATGAAGATGGAAGGAACAGCAAAGGTATTGGTGAGAAGAAATTGTGATGTGTGGATGATCGATGGACACAGGAGTGAAGACCTACGGAAGAAGATGAACCTAGATGGTATTTCTGATGCTCTGCGAAGAAGAATGCTGCAGTGGTACAGCAGCATCATAAGAAGATAAGATGATGGACGAAAAGATGCTTCCAGCTTGAGGTCGAAGGCAGAAATCCAAGAGAAAGAGCAAAGAAAGCATGGTGACAACTCGTATCTGACGACCTCCGAGCTCTGGACCCTAATCCATGAATGCTCTACTATCAGCAGCAGTGGAGGCGCACCATCGAAGGGCAGCAACCGCTTGATCCCGAAAGTATAGAATCAAGAAGGGCGAGCATAAAGCATCAATTTCACAAAATCCACTGTCGTGGGTCACACATGAAGGCAATTGTGAAACAGAGCCGCGGGCCGCAGGTGGCATCAAATAAAGATGCCAATACTTATCGTTTCACAAAACCATAATTGCGATGTAGAACTCGAAAACAGGGTGATCATATCCCGCCATATACATTCCTTGGCATGATGGACAGGAAATCGAGGAAGATCAGTTCAGTGGAGTTGTACAGCGGCATGTTGATAACACCTTCATCCTTTACTAGGATAGTCACAGTGCCCAACTCAACCAGCTGTTCCAAGCATTGAAAAGGGACATGGTGACCTGAGGCTCACAAGAGAGGATGAAGTGGACAATCCACTGGCCTTCTTGAATATCATGGTAAAGCGCGGTCTGGATGGAGAAGTATCGACGAACATGTATCGCAGGAAGTCATGGACGGATTGTACGGATCGTTCTACAGTTTCTTGCCATGTCCCACTAAAGGAACTTGGTGAGGTGCATATTCAATGGAGAGAATCGGAACTGCAGCGACGACAATCTACGGGAAAAGGAAGAACTCCTAATACGCGGTCTCGAGAGCAGCGACTACCCAACATGGTTCATCAATGAGCACCAGAGAAAGAAATGATGATCAGTCCGAGGAAGGAGTAGAGACTGGTCTTGCCTTTTAAAGGTGAGATCATCGCTAAAACGACAAGAACCCGCCCGGAGAAGATCACTGAGGCAAGTTATCCTCAAGTGAAGACGCTCATCGTGTTCCAGACCAGGAAAGTTTATGCGCAGGATCGCTATTGGACGACAATGAATCCAAATTCCTCCAAGGTAACCTGCAACTTTGAGTGCTTCTGTGGAAGCAGATGCGCAGAAGGACGGAGTTCGCATCTTCCAAACGCCTTGCTCAACACGTCCCCGACTGACTGAACAAACGAAATCGGCAGATTCCCCGATAAAAAGTGGGGCCGGATAGCAACGTCACCAGAAATCTAATGGTATACCCTCAACTGCAGCCTGATACTAGAGCTAGGACGCTTTAAAATCCTCCGACAGTGTCAGCATCGGCAACAGCTGAAGTGGTGGCATATCTCATCACGAAGTTGACCCCAGATCTCTGCCAGCAGAAAGACAGTTGTCAGTCAAGTTGCCGTGGTAACTGTCTCTTTCCGCTGGCAGAGATCTGGGGCCAACTTCGCTGTCTAACGTTAACTTCATAATTTCATCTAGATCTTTTAAATTGGAATCACTCCGGTGTTCTATCCCTTTATAAGATAGAAACAAATCACTTTGTCACCCTGTGTACTTGCTATGAAGAGAGAGAGAGGGCAAAACATGGCGCAAATGAAAGGAAAGATAAAATTATTGACCTATGTTTTTCTTGACAATTAAGTCACTAGCCACTCGCCAAGACACAGTAAACAGCGAGTTCCGCGATAAATCCCATACGGCTCTCTATAAAGGTCGCAAAATGTACAAAGAACGAAAACAGACATTGAATAGAACATGTGCTATTGCAGTCACGTCAATTCAACCCACTCACACAACAAAATTAATTCGCGTAGGCAAAGCAACTCATTCAGAGAAACTCATTCCTCCTTCGTCACAATATTAAAATTTCAACAACCAACAATCATTTCATTCAGATAGTGCATAATACTAAACTTCAACCTTTAATTAAACAAAAATTAAGACATCGAAATAATAAAATCTTTCAATTCGGTTCACCAAAAAGTCGAAACATTTCATACAGCATCAACTAACACAACAAACTTCATTTGTCCAAAATAATAAAAATGACAACTAATAAACTTGATAATGTTTATAATCTTGATATTCCTATCTGATTGCCCGTATATAGATTTCAACAACCCTTTTTCAATAGATAGACAGTAACTTCTGTGCGCTCATTGCAAGCATTCGATGGTTATCATTACTTAATTTCAAAATATTGAGCAATATTCTGAAACAACATTATCTTCATTGACATAAAAATCTTGAACAGGCGGTTGCTAGATAGTGTTGATTTCATACTTTACAGAAGCATCTCTCAGAAAGTAGCGATGTGACAACACCAAACAAAAAGCATTACACGAAATCTCGGTCTGGCAATGATTTAACAATCGTTCCTAATTATGGATGAAAGAAAATTTCTAGCAGAGGTGCAAGCTGGCTGCTATAGTGAGGAAGAGGCAGTGTCAATTAATGCCGTAGCCGTCCTGGCCAGCGACTTGAGTGGCTCAGACAGGTATCATGCTTACTCTTTATTGTACTTGAACATGTACAGTATGTGGTAGGCCACAGAAATAAAATTTTTATGGTCATAATTGAAATAAATTCATAGGATCTATTCCCTGTTTTATATCATCAGAACAGAACATATTATCGTTTATAGTGGATGATAATTTGAATAGATAATTTAAAATTTCTCCGAGCATGCGACTCCTCTTACTTTTTAACAGAGTCTATTTCGGTAGAAGCAGCTCGACAATGACTTTTATAAAATTAGGAAACTGAGAAAAAAACGCACTTATATGCTATCACGTGGCCTTAGGCTCATCTAATCATTGAGCTGAAATTATTTGTCCACACAAGTTTGAAGTTTTGGTATTGTTGAAGTCGGAAACAAACTTGCCAGTTCAAGAATCTTATTTTTGGTGTAACCGCATATCAATGAAACCCCCTACGACGAAGTTTGTCTGGTTTAGTGTACACGTACGCAAGGCAAGGCTCAAGAAAACCAAGCCGAAACCAGCCGACTTTATTTTATTTTCACCCGAAAAGTGGCAGCGACGGAAAAGGCATTGCTAGCAGCGACTAAGTTGGTTTCAGCCGACTTGGTTATTCAGAAAGTTTTTATTTACACACATGAGGAATACCAACCTATATCTGCTGCCCTCAATCTCACACGTGAATCAGAATGATAATGTATTGTATTCATATACAAAAGTGCGGAGCCTTGGTAGGACGTTTGCGGGTCTGAGCATCCTCCGAAGTTCCTGCTGGATCTAGGTCTGGGTCTGATTCTCCGGAGTTGTGGTAGGGCATCTGCTGGTCTAGGCATCCTCCGAGGTTCCTGTTGGGTCAGGTCTGAGTCTGCTTCTCCGGATGCTATTCAGCTCCATGTGAATGAGCAATTTTGAGGGATGTTGACCACCATTAAGCCAGGTCGGATAATTAATTCGACACACTTCTGTTATAGCCCTATAGTAGCCGGAAAGCCTATTATTACATGCTAAGTAATGCTGGCAAAGATGTTTTGAATAATTGTGTCACAGATAGCATCGGCTACAGCTGATCAAGACGGCTCTGAGATCAATTTACCGAATCAACATTTTTCTAATCAGTAGCCAGGCCGAACAGCTATAGCCGTGTGGCTCGGCTATGCCTTGCACGGGGATATTTTTCATGTCCACTATCTATCTTTTTATTTAAATTCATCGAAATCTATAAACAGAAGCGACGACGGACAATGGTTTGAACTAAAAGTAGATAAATAAATTCATCGGAACTGAAAACTCCATGAAAGAGACACAGAAGCTAGCATCTAAAAATAGCAGGTGCTTCCAAAAAAACTCTCTAATCATTGATGTCAGTCAAATATTTTGACGGTATGATAAAATGTGGGTGTAGCAGACGTTGCATTCTGTCTTGGCTGACGGTAGACTTTTTCCAAGATAACGATGCATTTTTCAGGTAAACCGCAGCATGAAGTGCAGATTTAAAATTCAAGCAATTGGAAAACATAATTGAAGTATTATTAGTTGACTAAAAACTTTCTTAAAATCGAAAAAGAACTTTTGTGGTCATGATTGAAATCATCACTTAAAACTGAAAATAGCTATTTAGGCGCTAGAGCAAAAGCATTAAATTTTCAATTTATTTAGACCTTGTCACCTTCACTAAAACAGTGTTCTGCAACAGCTGAAACACCTTTAGTTCACTTGAAATTAGGGCTATGCCGATTTTTTCATAGTTTTCTACACTCCCGAAAACCGCTTCTGCAATTCGCAAATGCTGGCAATGTTTTCAGCTGCGTTTCCGCTTAATTTTGTTGAAGAAATATTGCAAGACAAATGAAACAGGACATCGAACGTAGGATAGTTCATGACCATTGCATGAATTAATCGATTTTGGCACAAATTCAACTCAACTCTCAATCCAGGATCGAAAAGAGATCTAGTGTAAAGATATTCTGTTGTGCATTCCTGAAGAGATTGAATTGCACCTAAAATACAATGATCCACAACTTTCCGAGACCGATCCCGAATCGTCTGAAGAATCGAAGAAATCGAAGACACTCTCTGAAGCGATGAAGACATGGGCGAAATGGGCAGGTGCACCGTCGTGTTGAAAAATTCTCTGGGCAAATAGAGGGATGATTCTCTGCATGCCCTCTGTCAATATTCTAAGATATTCTGCAGAGTCCACTGTTCGGTCAGTTATTTCAATGAGGTTCCTAGAATGACAGGTATCATTGCTCCGTGCGCCTATATTATTCACTACCTTCAAAAATATTTGTTCGATGAATGTAGATATTAGAGATAAATTGTTGCGTTTTCATTCTATAACCGGTAAATACCGGTTTTCTCATAGCTCAAATACCGAAATACCGGCATTGCATACCATACCCGGAATATTACAGCTTTCAAATAAAGCCTTATCTACTTTGTTGTGTAGAGACATTTCAGAACTAATACACTTATATCAATTAAATATTGATATATTCACTTGGAGGTTTTAGGAAGTGGGAATGAGTGTATTTTGCACATGGCGAGCTTCTTCCACTGAATCATGTGACTCTTCTGGCGCATCAATATCACAACGAATATTCCAAGGTTTTCATTTTTCAATAAAATGAAGTTTTATTAATCACACTGGCAAATCATTATTAGGAATGCTGACTTGACGCCTGAAAAAATCATTAGGCGACACCACATGGTAGGCCTACTGTATTAGTCCGGCAGCCAGAACGAGTTTCTGCAGGGAACGAGGCCGAAAGTGAGACTTTCACAGAATGATGTACACCCTATGCCTACTACGAATCGGCACGTCTGCCGAGTTCTAGTGAGTTCCTCTTCTTGTCAGACAGGATCAAAGAAAAACACATGTAAATCCAATAGGACGCAGATTGCAGTTTTTGGCTAAAATGAAATTTTGTATGTTTTCTCTGATTAAACGAAAAGTATTTAACCCAGAGTTACAATTTTTGGCATGGAATGTCTTCAGGTCATTTCCTTTCATGTTCATGCACCCCTGTATATATAGCTAAACCCATTTAGATTTGGCGAGCCTCTTAATGTCGGGAAACACAAACATTTTGAGGAACTTTATCCACATTCAATCACAGCATCACATACATTGCCGATCAGAAACATGACAATAGCACATGCACATCATAGGAAATGACCTGAAGACATTCCATGCCAAAAATTGTAACTCTGGGTTAAATACTTTTCGTTTAATCAGAGAAAACATACAAAATTTCATTTTAACCAAAAACTGCAATCTGCGTCCCATTGGATTTGCAGATGTTTTCTTTGATCCTGTCTGACAAGAAGAGGAACTCACTAGAACTCGGCAGACGTGCCGATTCGTAGTAGGCATAGGGTGTACATCATTCTGTGAAAGTCTCACTTTCGGCCTCGTTCCCTGCAGAAACTCGTTCTGGCTGCCGGACTATATATTTGAATGTAGATACATGAATAACGCGTAAATAGAATAGAATAATTAAATAATGAGTTACATCCTCAGTTGAAAAATGGGAACAGGCCTGAATAACTTAGGCTAACTTATGCGATTTGCCAGTAGTGTTTTCAAAGTGAAATTTAATGAATGCCTGTCGAAATTTCACTGACTTGCTAATTGCAAATCTTATGAATAACGTGTGCTCAGACAAAATGAACGTCACAGGAGAAAGAGATCGACTTGCAATGCATTCACAACCTAACTTATGGTTCTGCGCTGTGTTTCTATATCAAACATTATTAAATTATTGAAATAAGTTATTCTGTGTGCTGTTTATAATGCTAGTTGCCACGTACATTTACAAGCCCTTCTCCTTTTGGCTTTGTAGTTCAATGTTAGCCGTGGACGCTCAAAATTCACTTTGTGATTAATCTTTGGTTTGTGGAAAGCTGGAAGAAAGCATCACATGGTTTATACAAAAGAGTTGACTTTTGACTGTGCACAGATTACCGACACAACACTGCCGAACATGGCATAGGCTAGAGCCCATTGCATATGCATGTGAGCGCTTATCTACTAACTTGCTGCATATTAAATTTAGCACTTCCCGCTTGCGAAGCCACTGAAGCCATACTCGTTTATGGAATGAAATGTCGAGATGCATGTGTGTCTATTTCATCTCAGATGGATAAATGAACACTGGAGCAGCACACGCAACTTGCACGCAGCTTTTTTGAAAATTCGAAATATACTGTGATCTTTAACAGCTAAGCTGCGCCCAATAAGCTTAAGTAAAAGTGCAAACTTGGTAGAAGCTTGGAAAATCATAATTTCAATCAAATTCAAAAGAATTTTTCATTCTCGTGAGAACTTCTGTTCAGCATAGCATGAACATGAACATTTCTTCATTTCCATCATTTTCTAGCCTATCTTGACTTAACCATATAACTTCGGCATATAATATAGAAATCTCAACAATTCTATTATTACTGCCTGCTCCATCAGTCAAGCAAGATTCTCGACGACGAAGACGGTGATAATCGATTGTCTTTTTGCACTTGTCAAAACTATGTTTTCGGTATTTTGCTCCTTTGTTTGTGACAATTAACCTCCATTACATCGCTAAGCTGAAATGTTGTAGAACATGCTCGCTTTAATTCAACTGTTTTTGTCAAATATCCTGGAGATATAAGTAGATTGTACAAGATAGAATTCCTGACTGTATGTGCTGAAACTTTTTCTTTAATGTCCCTAGGCCACACAATAAAAAATTCGGCTAAATTTCGCATGCATGAATTTGCCATCATGGCGTCAAGGAGTGCAAATTTTAGGATCCGGCTTCTTCTTTTGAGAGGAGAATTTTAAGATTTTGAGAATGTGTATGTATTGTGGAGCAGGCAGCCTTGAACACACGAACATCGTACATTTCAATTTAACCCATTACTAATTATTAGTAACTTATTAGGCCTGAACAGGTCTCAGGCTGGTGCCAGGCTTCCAGCTCTAATAATGTATATGGAGATCGTTATATTGCACAGTACATAATGTACACAAGATAACTTTTTTCTCAAAATTGCTCTCGCATATTTACTTAGGGAATTAACTTCCATTTTAGACGCTGTCTTGCCCTATTATGCCTAATAGAATTATGTATAATAATTATTGTAGTTATCAATTATTTGCAAACAATAAAAGATAACATCAAAAGCTCGGTCATTTTTTAAAAAAAATGTGTTCCAGTATGAAAAATGGAAAGAGTGCGCAAGCAATTTCAAAAATATCCCAACTCCCCTGCACGCACGAATTTCGCCTAATACCCTCAACCCCTGACTATGTGCGAACTATATGGTTGCCCTCGTACTGAAAACACTCAAATAGTAGGACAATAATCTGTCTTATTTATTACTGGTAAAATAGCTTTACACAAATCATCCACTGGTAGCATTATATTGCAATAATGTAGTGAACAGGATCAGCAGTCTTGTGATCATTGACATATCTTCTTCTTGCTGCAACTTTCCCCTTGCTTGATTCCTTGATTCATCCGAAAGTATCATTAATCATTCAAACTTATTGATTCAAAATCAGACTTGGTTTTGTGATAATTAAGGGTTGATGGTAAAACTGTTCGCATTGCTTCTAATGAATGTCAAAAGTCATGATAATCCCCACCGAATCCCATCTGTGGATGGACCCACAGAATCGCCATACCCACGGCAACCCTGAATAAAAGCGATTGCTATCAATGAGTGCTGCTGTGCTCTTCACCATACGTGCGCCTTTTCTACTTATTACATTGATCAGTATGGATTAATTTTCAATTAATGGCTGATGAAACAAATGTCATTCAAACTCATGTTTTTCACTCTTGTTAGTATTCAATATAGTCACATGATTTATGCTTCGGCTCAATTTATCTGCAGCTACACTTAGGCCCACTGTCCGTGAAATCATGAGAACAAAGATTTTAACCTGTTTAGCCCTATGAAATAATTCACTAAACTAACAAGTTGCCATAATCTCTACACGCCTTTGACAGTGAAGAGCACTGTTCGTCATGCTGCAAATTGCTAGTTCAAAAAATGGGCAGACAGGGCAACGAAACGAGTGACGAGCACTGTTCGTCATCGTCAGCTGTAGTAGTGCTGGAAATACACTTTTACAGGATCGATAGAAAATTATGAAATCTTTAATCGCATCTTTTCAATCATATTCGGTCCATGATCTTTCAAAGAAATGTGTGCAGTTACAAGAGATCCCATAAGCCCTCCTTAAATGGCCTATTATGTCAATTTTGACACAGATTAAGTCCAAAAGATGGCTCTATTACGAAAAAATCGCAAATGACTACAAGTCTTTCAGATAGTGTTCTATCGCATTTGCTACTGCGACTAAAAGCTAATAAATTGCGACTAATAAATTGCAACTAGTAAGCATTTGCTTTTTTTGATATTACATTGTTTAGAATAGAATTACCAGGCAAATTACTGCACTGTCTGTCGAACACGATAACATGCAGAATAGAAGAGAACATTGATTACACCTATCGTCAGACGCGCTCTAGACTGTCTAAATTTCGTCTAGAATGTGCAAATAGAAATGTCCCAATGTACAGCAACTTTCATCTATTACTTGTGGATCATATTGTGTGATACAAATTGCTAATTAAAGTTAAAATAGCTTTCAATAAGCTTCAAAAGTTGGTCGGTTGATGAAACTACTAATAAATAAATAATGAAATATCTCATCACTGGAACAATGATTGCACTTTTAAATACTTATTCAAGTAATAAGTCTGGTTTAGGCTATCGGTTAGATAATCAGTTGCCTCCGATTCCCCAAATGATTTTGATGCAGCCGAATTACCCTGTGGTTCAGGCGTCCTGGAATGGCGTCACTGTCAGTGAAATGTCTTTTCCAAGAAAACCAATCAATTATATATTCTTCTGGTAAGTTCTGTTTCGACAGTAGCAGGCAAGAAGCAGAACTATCAGATAATCGAAACTGTCTACTAAAACAAATCAGTCTGATAATCGAAACATTGAGTATAGGTGTACGGCTTCAGGTTACATATAAAAGCACAGCATTTCATTAAATCCATTGCTACACTGAGGTGTGATTGATCGATCTATTAAAAAGTAAGTAAAACCTTTTTCAAATGTACACAACACATGTCCGCGGCGGAGTGTGGTTCACTCAATGTGTTGAATTATAATAACGAATAGAATGAAAGAACTGTTGGCATTATCGGAATCGACATACACGTACCTTCACAATGTAATCGAACGATAATCCTTTGGATATTGGATTACCAGATTAATGCACTAATTTCTTATCATGTGCATTTATAGCTGAGTGAGATGCACACTTTAACTGCAATCGTGTCTGCTTCAACTAATGTCTTTTGTAGAATGTACATTTCATGCATCATAAATAGGCCCTACTCGAACTGCTCGACTGTTTTATAGTCGTCTTAATCGTATTAGCGACATAGATATTCACTAATATTGTAAAATGGAGATTGTAGAAGCAGACTATTTTTGATACCGTAGTGATTCCTTGTATGGAATCCTAATAGAGCATTATAGAGACTATAATGCATATAAAAATTTGAATTGTGTTAATTATTAAATTCCTTGAAGGGCTTTCGAAAATCATAACATTTGGCACATAAGGAAACAAGCAAAATGAAATTTGACACATCTTTTAAAGACTTAATGCAACTTTTTTTTAATTGACAAGTTTAGCCTTAACACTCACGCCCTGTCATATATTGAGTCACTACTGAAAGTTTTCTGGCTTTTCTGCAAATAAGTAGACCTTCTAAGGCAAGCAATGATAAGGAATCTATGCAGGAATGATGCACAATTGAAAATCTGGTCTCTTTCATCTACAACTAGGGCTACACTCGTTACCTCGCACAAGAACGCTTCATGTACACATAGAACACATGGTCGGCATGCTCCAATCTACACTTTCTCTACTAGCAAATGCTCGGACATCGGCTTTCAAAATGTTGGTTATATATGGAAATCAACACTGGGAATACATGAGAATAATATGGGAACCATTACTGGTGCATACGGACCATGATTATTGGTAAAGAAGGCAATGCCTTTTTAAGAACGATATTTGATTTGAATTGCACGATCATTGTGCGCATCGAATGCATGGACATCTGATTAGTTTAATGAAAGCAGGAAAGTAATCGCTTTAGTCATAGAAATTTACAGGATCCGGTCAATGCCAAAGATAATTATAGATTTCCATGATCTCATTACCATCTTTCAAGGCATGATTCTCGGCGCATTCTAGGAAATTTGTGCTTTTATAAAATGTTGATAAAACGAACCAAACTATGTTTATGGCATGAGCAACAGAATAATCATCATTTTTAAAACGAATAACCAACTTACGATTTGGAGCTTTGAGTGTTTGTCAAGGTCATGAAGTTGTTTCGGACGTTGCGGAGGCTGGCGAGGATTTGCGCGAAGGGAGTGACAATGAGGTCATCAGTATGTCTGAAAATATATACAGAGCCACGTCGAGACGTTGCAAGAGTTGCATTTGGTAAACTATTCCCCAAATGATCGGGACTAGGTTCTTCAACATGTCGAAGTTTAGGGCCGCCGTAGCGAGGGGGTCGGAGGCGAGCTCCTGTCGGTAATTCGGATAGCTCATCGTCGGAGTTCTCACTATGGCTGTCGGGTGTACTGGGACAGAGGCGATGAGTGGGCGACGACGGCGAACACTTGTCGCCTGATGAGGCACGCATGTTACGTTTGTGAGGGAGAAACTGGTGTTTGTTGGCACCGATAGTGAGTAATTCCTGTTTCTTACGCCTGTTCTTGCTCGATTTTTTATTAGACTCTTGAGAAGCCTGTTTTTGGAAACAGCCACATAGACACCACATTTAAGCCGCATGTCTGTATGCCTACGACACGCGCATGAAATCTGTAGGCTCGATGAAACGTTTGATCAGGAAATACGCAAACACTGCATCGATGTAGGATGTATTGGAAACTAATCAATATAGCACACACGATCTACGGATGAACAACTGATCAGATGATGTCCTACGTCCATGAACAGCAGTAACGACTTAAGATGACGAAGGAGTAGGAGACGCAGTAGGAGAAAAGGGAATCACACAAGGCGCCTGAAGCTTGTCAGGCAGCCGAGCGAAGAGGGAGTTTTGACGACAATCCACAAGCCTGGCTGGCTGGCTGACTGCCTTCACCCTAGCAGCACGCAACAAACAGCAGCAGCAGATCTGTCGTGTCAACGCCGAGCAACGATCGTGAAGCAGCAAGCGGCAGCAGCTCTCAGCACTGAAAGCGTTTGTGCGTCGGTCACCGGCAGTAGTAGCTGCAGTCACCCTCACTCAACTTCGCCTTGTAGAACAGTGAGGGAGACGTGAGAGGCACGCGTGGAGAAGCAGACGAGAGAGTGCGTGGGACAGAGAAAGAAATGGAGCGACGTCGAGAATGAAGCTTCAAAACAATTAGAATGAAAGGAGACTCCCATAATTTTCTTCAATGACGTATTTCAATCAGCGGCATATCGTAACAATGGAAGCATCATACAATTCACCTAAGAAACACATAATCCGCTTTCAGTGGCGCGTCCACGCCATGTGTGTTATGCAGAGATTGCATCTGATGAGGCGAATATGTATGACTGATTGTCCGCGGTTACAGTTTCTATTGTGATCGAAATCCCTACCGAATTTAGGAAAGCAGTCACCGCCCAAGAATTGTTTCGTTAAAGTAATCGATATCCCCATCTCAAAATCAATAGGAGGTTTCTCTTCTCTCTTCGATGTCTATTCTGAAGTCGCAAAAATATTGAATCGATACCTAACCGCATTAGGTCCCCTGGATCTTCACTAGGTTCACTCCCTCACTTTTTCAAAATTCAAAGCGCTGTTATCAATCATCCTAGATATTCAAGATAATATTATCAAAATCGGATTAGTTCTCCTATGGATACAATCAAGGGCATCCGTTTAATCAAGAAAAATCTACAAAACTTCGAACAACCAATTGCATCCCTTGAAGGAATTCCCAAAAACCGTGATTTCGGGGCTGAGTCCTGTGGAAACCTAATTGAAGAGTGCCAGCCTAGGCACAAAATAGAAACATGTCCTCAGACTTGACCGATTCAAGTACAGAAAGGTTTTTTGTGTTTTAATTGTTCAGGTTGACATCTTTCTGTTCTATGACTAGGCGAATTAGTGCTCTTCAATCTTCACTTACATTTTCATGGGATTCAGCCTCGAAATCACGGTTTTCGGAGATACCTGCACGGAACGCAATTGTCCGAAACTTTGTTGATTTTTCTTGATTGAACAGAATTAACAGATGTCCCTGATTGCATCCACAGGAGAAAGAACTAATCCGATTTTGATAAATGCTATCCTGGATAAATTGAGCTATTCAATAGTTGTTATTATTGCCCGGTGGCGGGAGCAGTTAACCAATTCCGCACAACTAATCTTGCGACGAAATCAATCGCGCGATTTTCGATTAATTTTAGGCTACACTGAGTCGAATGATACGGAATCGCGCGAAAATCGATTTGCGCCCACCACTGCTATTACTGTATTAAATTTTCTTGAATGATTATGAATAAACAGCGTTTCAAATTTTAAAAAAAGTGAGGGATTGATCCTAGCACAGATTGGAACCTAGTGAAGATCCAAAGGACCTGATGCGGTTAGAGATTGATTCAACACTTTTGCGACTTCAAAATAGACATCGAAGAGAGAAGAGAAAGCCCTATTGATCTCTCTTCTAACGTGATTAGGTTTGCTGATTATCTTGAAGACAACCAGGAGTACATGTATTGCTAGGTGAAATTATAAATGCAGTTAATGACCTTTTATTTGATGTAGTCTACCTCATGTCTACCTCTGGTACCTCATGCAACAAAAAACCATTCCGCATGCCTATGGACTATAATCCTAATTAATTCGAAATCATAGAGCAACACATACATACAAGGTTATGCCAAAGCGCATTCGAAAAGTAGTCGATAGTAAGGGTCTGACTACTAGAGAACGCACTATCAGTCTTTCAAGGGACTAGGCCCGTTCTGAGTTGAAGAGGAAATATAGGCTTGGCAACTAAGTTTTGACCGATGGAAAACTGCCTATTTCTCTTTATTACTTCATCGTATACATTAGATACTTTGTGAACTCAATACCGGTATCATAGTGAGCATTACAAGACCTGTTTTAGTATGATGCGATATTTTCTTCCATTTTGAAATGGGTTAATTATTGAAATCACAAAGTATTGTTAGATATCTAATAAATGTATCATTTCAAACTGAAGGCATATAGACAGTGTTGTTCGATATCTATGATCATTTCACGAAGATTTGACTGACAACAGTCATGTGACTTCAATTACTTGATATGCTAGGTTTCAATGTTAATGTGATTGCTATTGTGTATAGTAGAGAAAGCAGAGTTGTGACCTGAGTGGCTTCTGTTTTTTACAAGACAATGCTAGACCTCACACTTCAGCTGAAACGAGGAGAAAGTTAGCCGATCTCGGACTTAGTGTGTTGGATCATCCTCCCTATTCGCCGGACTTGTCTCCATCGGACTATTATCTGTTTTCTCCGATGAAGAGTTCATTAAAAGGCATGAATTTTAGGATTGCCGATGAAGTGATGAAGGAAGTGAACCGCGTTGGTTCGACTCGAAAGACAGATCGTTTTTCGCAAAAGCCTTCAATTTACTGCCAAGTAGATGGCAAAGGTGCATCGATGCCGAAGGAAATTATTTCCAACACCTGGCACAAAATGATGAGTGAATTACAACGGCTTGCTTTTTTGGATTTTTTTTTTTGCTTTCTCTCTGCTAGAACCGTGGGTCTTAATAAAATTGATAAATTAATCAATTAATAAATTATTCAACTAAAAAATTTATAAAAATATCATTACTCATAATCATCAACAGATGTAAAAATCTCGATGCGAGGGGGAGGATTGGCCCATCAGATTGAAATGAGGATTATAGTGTATGCGTAGTAGTAGGTATTGCTTTGGTAAAACATGTAATTCATACGATTTGTTGATGAAAAAATATAGTCATTTTTGCATCGGTCAAAACTTTGTTGCCAACCTTTAATATTAATGGCCAATTTCTTATGAAGTTAGGAAAAATCATATCCTCAATCATGTCTTTATTTTTTCCCATTATAAATGAACTTTGTACGGGTGGCGAAAATCACCCAAAACCATTCTCGAAAGGCTTAATGCAGCCTGTTATGTTCTAAAATCATCGAATATACAAATACTGAGATGATCATTTCTTCAGGACATAACTAAAGAATTGGAACTATCACATTAAGTCTTAATAAATTACCTTCTATACTGATAATAAACTGCCAATAAAGTCAAATATTGACCTGCAGTTGACGAAATTTGAAACACTCCCGAGCAAAAATTGATCAATTGTATTTTAAATGCTTTTATTTACATGTATGAGGATATGTGTATATGTAGACATGTATGGCAGTAGTAAGGAAGTGACAAACACCAGATAGCGCAAGATGGCCGCCATCGCTGACTCCCCCCCTCCCCCCCTCTGGAACGACAGAGTGTCGTGGTCGGCCGCCGTGGTGCTTCGGGTCTGACTCCCCCCCCTCTGGAACGACAGAGGTTGTAGTCTGTCGTGGTGTGCCGGCCAGGTTGGTCCACCTTCACAAAATGTTCGCTGACTCCCCCCCCCCTCTGCAACGACAGAGTGTGAGACTCGGGTGAGTTGGTCCGACCGCCTGGTTGACGTGGGCGACCGTCTAGGTTGACGTGGGCGACCGTCTAGGTTGTCGTGGATGGTGAAATGGCTGCCAGATTCGGATTCAGCGTAAAATTCTGCATCTGTGGTGTGATTTCCAGCTCAATCGGCGAGAAAAAATTTTTCTTCAAAATTTTAACAGAGTTAGAATTTGGGACGTTTTGGTGTGTAGCGCCAAAACGAACCATCGGATGAGAAAACGGAGGCCAGATTCGGATTCAGCGTGAAATTCTGCATCGGTATGATGAATTTGAACGCCATCGGAGAGAAAAAATTTTCGCTGACGTCCCCCCCCTCTGGACAGCTCGCTTCGATCTTGGCTTCCAGTGGACGGATTTTGTCGTGCCATAGCTCGTTTGAAAGATAAGAGTGAGACAAATTCACTGAAAGAATCGGCTTGTTCCTATCTGTCTTCGTTTAGATGTGAGACGCCATTTAAGATTTTGGGACATTGGCGAAAAACGACAGAGTTAGAATTTGGGACGTTTTGGGCTGTAGCTTCAAAACGAAGCATCGGATTGGAAAACGGATTTCAGATTTGGAATCAGCGTGAAATTCTCTATCTGTATGGTGAGTTTCATGTCAATCGGAGAGTTTCAAGTCAATCGGAGAGAAAAATTTTCAACATTTTTCGGAAAAACGAGTAAGAATTTTTTGCGATGGCTGCCTACTGTAGAGCCAAAACGAAGCATCGGATGGGAAAACGGAGGCCAGATTCGGATTTAGCGTCAAATTCTACATGGAAATGGTGTATTTCCAGCTCAATCGGAGCACTAGAAGCGGAGATAGACGGGATTTTTAGTGTTTGGATGATGGGTATTACGTCATCAGCTGATCGCCACACACTATATAAGCTGGGAACCGACAGAGACTTGTCATTCAGACGAGAGATTGCCAACGGTAAGTCGTCTCTCTGAGCTCCGATGATAGCTTCGGACATTCCAAATCCCGAGTTTCTGTAAGAAACCGACTTAGAAAATTTCATTGCTGATATCAGCTAAGGCGTCAGACTTAGAGGTTCGCCAGGAGATGGCCTTCGTCTCCAGGCCATAAAAGACTCCAAAACTTTAAAGGCTTGTAACTTTGCTTCTACAAGTCCGTTTGACTTGATTCAAAAAAGGTTCGGTCGCTATTGACCTGCCCTAAGTGATAGACTACTTATAAAATTTCATAAGTAGTGCTAAAAAGTTGAAAAATTTAAATTCACTCGTTTTGGAGGTTTTCTGGGGTTTTCGACCCTGCTGAAGTCAATGAAAGCATTTTTAATGATGTCTGAGCCAGTCTTCTCATGCTATAAGCGACTTTTCACTGAAAGCGAGCAGGACACGGAGAGTTTTGCTGTAATATTCCACTGACAGGGTGTTCCTTCGGGACGGCGGACGATGCCGTAGTGATAAGTGTGGCAAGGGAATGTGTCATAGTTTAGACCGTAAACGCTGGGACATCTCATGTCTCATGTTGGGCATTTGACACAGCTCTCAACGTAGCACTTTGAACGCCAATCGGTTGATTCTTAGCTATCTTGTCATGGGTGGCCTCTAAACATCTCCATTGCAAAACGCTGGTGAATCAAGCTCTCTACGGCTTGCTATCAAGCTGATCAAAGCAATAACTTGGGATGTTTCCTCAAGGTTTTCAAGTATGCTAAGTTCAAATGTGCTATCAGATTTCAAATTTAACTAAGTCTAAGGCAGCTTTGAGGGGTTAGATCCCAGCTACTGTTCACTACCTTTGACTCGGCGTTGCTGTTACCACTTCGGGGCAGTGACAATGATGTCTTCAGCTGTAAATAGCGGGTATCGGGGAAGATCTCTCACTTCCCTAGTGATCAGTACAAGGCCTTCGGGCTGTCGACGGGATCGAGTGCCACTCACTATACTCAAATCTATCATTCCTCACTAAGTGTAAAATCATTGTTTTCCGTTTTTTTCGCTTCAGAAATGCCGAAATACAATAATATGAAGACCAGTTTCAAACTGTGTCAATGCCGGAAGGTATTCCGAGCTGACTCCTTCAAGAAACACGCTTGCACTAACAAGAAACAGATAGGGGTCGCTCGCTACTATTGCGCAGGCCACAAAGTCAGTCGCTTAAGTGAGCGGCTGGAGGATTGGCACTCACAACACAGCGAGTGTCAAACAGGCGAAGTAGGCGAAGAAGAACGGAGTTCACTCTTCACCACTGAGACCACTGAGCTACAATCCGCCATTGAAGCGATTGCCGCTGTATCCTCGCTTAGTAGCGAGAGCTCGCTGTCCAGCAGCGATAGTGAGGAGGAGGAGGGAGAGCTACAGTCGCAACCTATCGAGGACGTCGACCTCGATCGCGAGACCCCTACAGCCGTAACTGCGAGCGGAATTGCAACACAATGTCGCAATTTTGTCAAGCGCCCGCGGTGATCGCCGAACGGGATAGACTAAAGAAAGAGGTGGAGAAGTTGAAGGAGGAAGCCTTCTCATACAAGGCAAAGTATGAGGACCTAAAGAACGTGGCCGGAGAGATGAAGAAGGTGAAGGAGAGATTAAGCGAGCGGGATGGCGAGTTGGAGCAGGAGAGGCTCAAGATTCTCGAGGGGAAAGCCAGAGAAGAGGCTTTGCTAGCAGAGAGGGAAAGTAGGGAGAAGGAGATACGAAGGTTGAAGGAGGAAGTGGAGAGACTCCGTGTGCAGATGGCTAAGGTTGTCGAGACGAACCACGAGCTGCACCGTTCGGCGCAGCTGGTGGATCGCGATCGAAGGGTGCGTTCCAGTCGTCTGCACATCCCTATTAGAAAGGGGAGAGTAGCAGAAACTCCTCTCTTGTACGAGCGTGGAAGAGGGGAGAAATGCTACTCTCGGGTGAAGAAAAGGGTGGAGTGTCTACACTTCACCTTCGATCATCGTGATCCGATCTCGAATTTCCTTTATGAGGAAGCGTCCGAGATCTGTAAGTAAAAATGACTAAATTAAAATGTAAGATGATAACTCACTACTTCTTTCTTTACAGACATCCAAGAGAAGCGACCACCCGCCCCGTTGCCGGAGCCGCAGTCGAAACATCAAGCCTGAGTCCCTACCACACACCCCGAGAACGAACCACCGGCTCTCTTAAGGGCCACCATGGGGCAAGACATGATAGAACCTCCACGCGGTTTGCCCTGGGCAGTCTTCGGACTGGCGAATACTATCATTAAGTTGAATCTGCTATCAGTCAACTTGAACGTTGCAAATGAAGTTCGGTGTAATACTTCCTTTCGACGGGCGTTCCTGTAAAGGGCGGCGGTGAAACCCGTAGCTATGTATACCGCAAGGGACATTCGTCAATGGTCAATCTTGTTAAACCTCTCTGCGTCATGTTTGCAAGTGATTGCCTCTGTCTCAACGTAGTATGCATTCGCGCCAGGGCGACATTTAGCCAACTGTCGAAGGTTGCCTAAAACTTTCCACTGCATACGTTATGAGAACCATGAGTTCTACCTGTCTCTATCAATGAGACGAATTGATGAATGAAATGGGAGGACACTCACGCGCCACACGCAACATAACACACTTCTCTCTTCCGTAGTCTAACAAGCTCTTTACACATGGATCGCAGTCGATTGCTATCCCTGTATCAGAAGTGTAAGCTATCTTAATTTTATTTAACACTATTTCATCTACCATCATCGCCCATATGAAATGTTATAAGAATTGCAAGTTAAACTAAGTGTGCTACTATTTCCAAATGAAAAAGTATACATGATTAAATCATCCACTGAAGTCCCATTCAAGTAAGTCAGTATGAAAGCAAAGATGATACAAAATAAAAATTTATTATGGCATGTATTTCAAAAGGTCTTCATCGTCAATATCGTCCCAGAGTCTGGCTTCACATAGATAACAAAAACAGTTCAGTTGCTTTAATCGTTCTTCCACTGCGAGCCTCACTTTGTCAATATACTCCCACTCCGCCATAGTTCGTGGCTGGGAGTTAGGGTGTACCACTCCCATAATTGGTGGAGGAATTTCGTGCTGGTGATCTCCATCACATCGTCAGTATCGTACTGGAGATACTTCCACCTCACGCCTGTTAAGTCGGGATACTCCTTCTCACATACACTCTCCTCTTCCTCGTCCGCTGCTAATGATAACTTTCTGATATTGTCCAGTCGGTACACCTTCTCTACCTTCCCCTTCGTTGGAGCGTTTGGTGCAACAAGCGCCTCTGGTGTTGAGCATGGAGAAGAGAATTTACTGTTTGATGTTGTCGGAGGGCTTGTCATGTTGACTGTGAATAATGACTTTGAAATGTTTTCTAATTCTTAAGTATCAACAAGCAACCAATCAGAATGAACAGCCAATGAATGATGAATATGAAAGTATATATGCAAAGTGACATTCGTATCATTTCAATCTGTCTTTGAGACGTATAAGTGAAGTGCTCTCTGGCGAATTCTATATTTGAGGCGTACAAGTGAATTCCAAATTTGAGTGAAGTCTCTATCTTGTTGAAGTATCAACCTTAAACTTGATTTCATTGAAATGGTAAGTTGAAAATTTCTTCACTCAACTCCCTCAAACGTGTGGCTAATAGCATTTTCCTCAATTTCAGGCATCAACTTCATCACCAACGCCCTCCCTTCTCGAGGAAAGTTTAGAGTTATTGAGTCAAGGTAGGTTGTAACAATACACTGAGACTTGAACAGAGATGATAGAATGATTTCTCTTTCAGGTGATGTGAGTTCCACCTCAGAACTGTCGCGACATGGCAACGAGTGGGAATGTGCTGACTGTGGGCACATCTTCACGAGGAAAAGGGATCTCACCCGACACATCAAGCGAGGTGTTTGTCGACCTAAGCCGGCATCAATCTCCGAAGGTGGGGATGATTCTGTTAACGTCGTCTCCTTTTCTTGCGACTTGTGCGCTCAGTCTTTCGAGACACGTTTTGAACTATCTTCGCACAGACTTCAACATACACACACGAACGATACCTACACCAACGGTACCTCCTCTATCCGACTCACTGAAGTGTCCATAAATAATTTAGTGAGGAACTACCAGATGGACTCCTCAGAAACCATTGCTAACTTTGAGGAATGGTTTCATCAAAATTCATCATTGATAGAAGCGCTCTTCAACAATTTAGACAATTTTAGGATGAAGGCGCTCATCTATCTTAAAATAAAATATGTAAAAATCGACCACCATACTGGACAAATAATAGAGAGGTTGGAGTTTCACATACCCTCCTCTCCTGCAACCGAGGTTGTAGACTATGAGTCTTAGATAAATTTTCACATCCAAGGATTAAAATTAGATATTGATAAATTTAACGAGCGCGATAGCGGTCTCATTTTTGACGGCATTGAGTCCGCCTTATTTAAAATCAGTTTATTAGGAAATCATAGTGGTCGAGGCTCCTTTAAACTTCCAAAAAATTTAAAAAACAAAACAGCAGTCGTCAATGTCGATTGCGAATCGCAATGTTTTAAATATGCTGTCCTCTCCATTCTCCACTATAATGACATCAATGCGAATCGAAATCGCACATATAGCTATAGGCAGTGGGAGAATGAATTAAACTTCGATGACTGTGATAGTGACGATATGAAAATTAAAGATATAGAAAAATTTGAAAAATTGAACAACATTAAAATAGTTCTCCATGTTTGGGAAAAAGGATTGAAGGGTGTGCGCTACAACTCGCGTTCGAGTTGTTATGAACGTACAGTAAACCTGTTATTAGTAAAACAGGATGATAGTGATGAATGGCACTACTGCGGTATTCCCAAAATCTCTCGCTTATACCACCACTTAGAAAACTCTAGTAGAGAGTTATATTACTGCGACAGATGTATTCGCCACTTTAGGAGGAAAACTAAATTTGAAACTCATTATGAGTGGTGTAAGCGAGGTAAACTGCAAATGGAACGCATGCCCAAAGATAAGGAGTTTTCATATAGAGAGACTGGCGATGAAGTAAGTCCTCTTCGTGTCATCTATGCTGACATCGAATGTTATATCGATGATAACATCCATCGACCAGCAGCCATTTCCTGCTATGAAGTATGGCATGATCACTTTAGGAGTAGGCAAAATAAAATGCGCGTCTGGCAAGGTGAGGATTGTATTTACCAATTCCTACAATTCCTCGAACAGGCTGTAAAATTTCAACAAAAACATGATGGTGAACTCGATCGCAGATCATTGCATATGACAGCAGATGATCAAGCAAAATTTGATAGTTGCAACGTTTGCCCCAAATGTAGGAAAACATTTGACGATGATAAGATTAAGAAAGTGCGCGACCATGATCACATCACTGGTAAATTTAGAAACGCACTATGTTCAAAATGTAATTTTTCGCTGAGGATGAAGCGGCGTACATTACCCGTCATTTTCCATAATTTCAAGGGCTACGACAGCCATATGATAATAAAAGGAGGTTTAGGTCAAATGAAAGAGTGGAAGCTTGATGTAATAGCACAAACGAGAGAGAAGTTTATGGCCATGACAGCAAAAGTGCCTGTTGATAAAAACTAAAGAAAATAAGACGGTCTATTTTGATATAAAATTTTTAGATTCCTACCAATTTATGACTGCATCACTGGCCTCTCTCGTACAAAATCTAAAGTCTCTTCCACTAACACAAAATCTTAAGAAACAATATCCAAATCTAACCGATGAAGTCATCACACGGAAAGGAGTCTTTCCATATGCATATTTTGATGCAATTAGTAAACTCGGCGAGACTTCTCTTCCGCCCATAGATAAATTTAAAAATGATTTGAGCGGTGCAGAATGTAAGACCGAAGATTATGATCATGCACAAGATGCATGGATAAAATTTGACTGCCATACATTTGGTGAATATATGATTGCCTACCTTAAGTTAAATGTATTTTTGCTGGCTGATGTATTTCAGGAGTTTCGACGAGTGGCATTAGAAGAAGATAAGTTAGATCCCGTCCACTTTGTCAGTCTACCAGCCATGTCATTTAAGTCTGCTTTTAAAATGACTGGTGAGACCATTCATCTCTTACAAGATCCAGAGATGTATAATTTATTTGAGCGAGGAATTCGCGGTGGTCTCACATTTGTAAATAAACATAGGTTAAAATCCGAAACAGTAGGTAATCATCATACCCATCTTAAGTATCATGACCAAAATAATTTGTATGGTAGTTCATTATCCAAACCGCTACCTCACTCTGAGTTTAGTTGGTTAGATGATAGTGAAATTCAACATTTCTCCAACCCTTCTAACATACTAGCAATTCCAGATGAAAGTGCTTGGGGATATTATTTTGAGATAGATCTAATCTATCCAAATAATATTAAACATAAAACCGTAGATTTTCCACTCGCACCCGAATCAGGTGAAGTGAGTAAAGATATGTTTTCCGACTTTATGAAACAATTTCATAAAGATTTAGAATCATGCGGTCAACCCAAGTATAAGCCTTGCCGCAAACTTTTACTCACTCAATATGATAAAGAAAACTATCTAGTCCACTTTAGCATCTTAAAATTTTATTTAGAAATGGGCATGATTTTAAAAAGAGTTCACCGCATTATTAAATTTAGACAGAAAGCCTTCCTCAAACCATATATTGATAGCAACAGCCAGAAACGTGCACTAGCCCAAAATAATTTTGAAAAAGATTTTTATAAATATAAGAACAACAGTCTATTTGGTAAGACGATGGAGGATGTTAGAAAGCGCGTAAACTACAAACTAGTTAATGATGATCAAAAGTATCACAAATTGACCTCATCACCTCTATTCATCGATAGAGACATTATCGATGAGGACCTTATAGGTGTTAAAATGATAAAATCTGATGTTGAGTTGCGCAAACCCATCTATATTGGCCAAGCTGTACTAGATTACTCCAAGCTTGAAATGTATCAACTCTTCTATAAAATACTAAAACCGTGTCCTCTCGTAAAAGAGGTTCGTTTGTTGGGTGGTGACACAGATAGTTTCTTCTTAGGTATTACCACTCAAAAAGATTTAAATTTTAATGAAGTAGGAAAATCTTTAGAAAGATATTTTGATACATCAAATTATCCTGCTGATCATCCACTATACTCCATCAAAAATAATGCCAAACTTGGTTGTTTTAAGGATGAGACAGCAGGGAAGGAGATAGCTGAAATGATTCTCCTCCGCCCTAAAATGTATTCTATGAAATTAAAGGATAGTGATGATAGCATTAAGCGCGCTAAAGGCATATCAAAATCCATTGTGCAAAATATGAAACATAAGAATTTCAAGGGAGCCTATAGAAATAAAAATATAACGTTTGTCAATATGACAATCTTAAAATCTAAGTCGCATGAGATCAAAACTCATACTTTTAGGAAACGGGCGCTTTCAGCATGGGAGGATAAGAGGTGTTGGATAGGACATAACATATCTCTTCCACATGGACATCCTGACACAAACATACCACCACCCAAAAGAATTAAACTCACATTACCACATTCAGGAGACGTCTTAGCATAATCATCCTTAACTTAGTATTTTGATGTTGATTTCTGTAGATAAACATTGTTGTTTTATGTATCGCATGAGATTGTTTTTTCCTTGTGAATATGTGTCCACATCTCTACATTCCCATGTGATGACTTTTCCACTGAAAGACACTTTTCCTATCCCTGTATATTTCCACCCTTCACGAAGTAAAAAGACTTTGTGTATATAGCAATGTTTATTGAAGTGCGCTCATGTATATATTTTCAGTGGATGTTGTATAAAGTCCATTGCTTCACATTCATGTACATATTTCAATAAATGTTGTATAAAGACTTCACTTTGTTTTCCGAAACACTAACGTTATGAGGGATTTAGTATCTTTCACATGGATGCACTCTTGTAAACCATTGGTAATTTTAATAGCAATAGAGGGTATAGTTTGTTTGACGACGGGATGATAGAAAATAGATTCAAACATCTTCTCGACTATTCCATATGAAGCGTCTTTATCATGAATGAAATCACGTAAAATGTATTCTTTTTTCTCACCAACAGAAATAGGTAGAATCAAATCACTTTGAATGTAAAGGTGCTGTTCATGTTTATCAAGTGTCATTGGTGTTTCTATACCAATCGTATGCGCAGCAGCAAACACTGTTTGTAGCATTGAAAAACCACAGAGTTTTTTCAAATTTTTACTCAATTGACATTGAATGTCATCACCCAGTTTCAGAACAACGCGTTGATTTTCAATTGAAAACGAAATGTGGTGTGTCTTTACATCATATTTACTTTTCATCACATGCTTCAACTTCTGTTGTATATAAGGATTTACTACATGAATGAAGCTTTCAACTGTATGATATAGACGCGGCATTATATTGATAGCAACTTTAGATTCTTCATAAGACTGGTAAATTTTCTTGATGCGATCGCCATAGATGTCCACCCACCATTCATCATTAACTGAATCAGCTTTAGTGTGATATTCATGAGAAGCATACACCACACCGCTTCCAATAATAGGTGTATAATGTCTTACAAAATGACGCGAGGTTGGAGAGAAATAAACTGTAAGTTTGTCATTATATTTCTGAATAACCAACTTATTTTTGTTCGCCATAATTTTCTCTCCATACTTCTTACCCACAGTCTCATTCCATCGTTTTACTAACTCAATAAGTGATAAAGGTTGAACACCACGCTTTTTCAAAATGATGCGTTCTTCGCATTCTACAACATCTTCATCAAATATTTTAAATCTATAATGAAATTTGTTGATTCGATTTGAATAAACTTTTTTAACATTTGCAGTAGCAATTGATGTTAGATGTAGTCCATGACCAAAACCAAGATGTGGATAGAATTCATTATCCAACCTCAGCGTAAGACCTTTAGTAAAAGAATGAAAGCGGAGGAACTGTCTCCCACTCCAATGATAGATAGTAAACTCATAAGCTTTCTGATTTTTATTCTTCATGATGGAAGTATTACCACTGTTGAATGCCTTAATAATTTTCTCATTCCCAAATGGTTCATAAGAATCTGATTTTATCTGAATCCATTCATAGTTCCACTTTCCATCTGATGTTAAATTGTATGGGCATTATTCATCGTTATTCCATCATGGGTGCGAGGAGTCAATATCATTTCTTCCAAATCATTCACATTCTGAATATTGCTATCATAGCAAATACTAGAAACGCCAACCTCCCATTCACCTTCTAAATGCAGTGGGCGATTTAATTCTACTCGATAGTCTGATGGTTTATTTTTGGGAAATTTATTCATAGAAGCATTACTGGGCAAGTAGATTAGAAACGAGTCCTTATTTTCACTTTCCATATTATTCACATTGGCAAAATATATTAGCATACTTTTGCATTAACTCTTCATTCGGAAATGGAGTGTGATACTTGTCACAGCATCTTTATGAAAGGAATCAACGCACCAGCATCGTCATAAATGGCAATATCAACTTGTGGGATGTAGTTTGATTTCAGCTTTGTATAATGCACTTTCTTGAAAGTATGCTCAGATAAAATACTGCAGCTTTTTGGCTGATATGGTATCATTGCTAGCAATGGAGCTTCAGCATCTCCCACACGTACATCTTCACCAATATTGGAATATATCTGAAAATAGTTAATACGACGCGATAGCGACATGTCTGCGCTAGCTTTGGTTACAGTACCACTTTTAAAGATATTTTGATCAAAACCCAAAATGTCCATTAGAGTTTTATCCATAATTAGTTCAATACCTTTTCCACTTATAGTGAGAGACAAAGTACCTTCTTTTTCAGAAAATGAAATATGTTGGTCATTAATCACTTCATTTAAATAATCCACAACCAATTTAACCGAAGTAATAATGCGAGGCATCAACACTCTTGTTTCATGTAAGATACCACCTAAAGGCTCTACACACTTTCTGTATAAAGATACGGACCATTCTGTATCAAATTGATTTGACCTTTCACATGGTAAATGTTGCATATCAGATTTTCCATGAACAGCTGCAGAACGATGTCGTAAGAACTGATGAAAATCTTTTGAACAAACTAATACTAGATCATCATCATTCAATTTGCTTATTGCAATATGATTAGATGATTTAATATAAGTCAATGTTGCCACTTGTTTACCATCAACTCGAAGGAGATAATTAAATTTCTTCAATAATGTTTCAGGAGTCATGTTTGTCTTTCTTGGCTTAATCACAATCTTCTTCACCAACGTCTTCTCATTTCTTGGAATAAGATCTACATAATAAGCTTCCTCTCGATATATTAACTGTTTATGACCCCTTATGTGGTAATTAACGTTAAAATTATCATAGCTTGTTAAGGCGCTAGCGAGGTAGCCTAAATCATTTCTTAAACTTGGACTTAAACCAACAATCCAATCTTTCTCAACTACATGATGTACATACGTATAATCATCATTGTGCGGAGTAAATTGGGCAATATGTTTACACGCTTTATTCAAGAAATCATATATAAACTTTTTACATGATAAGAGATCTTTCTTTGGCCACTGTGGAATGTATACTCGGCAGCCCTTTTCACATTGATAAGCAGCTGTACGTCTCATATTAATAGTCATCACCTCATGATCAAAAGTATAGACACAGTTGCTATAAACAAGTTGAGTGACACCCACTTCCCAATTTCCATTTAGCTGTTGTGCATGACCAATGGGAGTAGAAAAGAGTGCGGCTCGATTACTAGTAAATCTCTTTGTAGCCGCATTGCTAAGCAAAATATGATAAAACGACATTTTTATATTGCTGATCTGCAACTTTGCATAACATCATGAAGACTTGGATTTTGGACTCTCTACAATATATCAGAGTTGATCGTGATGGAAACGTACATTTCAAAAATTCTCATGGTCATACATCAAGAGGAATTACATTAACATGGCGACAATTTGTCAACCTCAATGATATCATGAGGGATTTGGAATATTTTGAAACATTAAGATTCATCTCCTTGGGTGATCAAGTTTGGCTTCAACATTACAGAAATGAAATTCAAATCTACCATTCTCATTCCGCAAACTGTTTCTCATTTCGCAAATACAATTGGGAGAAGTATAGAAGATATATACACCGCTCCATCATGACATTTATTCGTCGTGAGTTCATCGCCCTACTATGCAGATCTTAATCAGACATTACTACCACACATCATGAGTTGGAAATTAGATTCCCTACAACGTATTGAAACGGATCATGATCGAAACGTCTATTTCAAAGATTCAACTGGAAATGTGAGAAGAGAGTTTGCTTTATCTTATCGTCATTTTCAATCTCTACATCATATCATGAAGGACTTGAAATACTTCTATATGAAAAGACATTCACGTATTGGAAATCGCATCTGGCTGCGCGTCAACAATCGGCGAATTCAACTCTATCATTCCCAACTTCATACTAACTTCACATTTCATCAAGGTAGTTGGGAAAAGTATAAAAGGAAGGTACATCGCTCAATTTACTCATTCTTTCATCATGAAGCGCCATCGCTACACCATCGTCAACATTCTCCGTCGCTTCAGACTCTACACCAAAATCGATCTCACAACATTACACCAACAGCTTCCAAACAGCAAGTATTACCAGGGCCGTCCTCAAATGTTAGTGGTGAAGATGAACAATTCACGGAATCTTCAACTCTTCCCAAATGGGACTGTACAGATTCTCGGCGCCCTTTCTCATTCATCGGCGCAGTCAATGCGCTTAGAGCTACAAAGACTACTACGTCGGATATGGAAGAGGGAGAGGTGTGTGATGTCGAATCTGACTGTGGATAATATGGTGATCTCTACTCAATTGAGTGACAGTCTATCATTTTTGAAGATTCGTACCAGCAGTTACAATTTGTGTTATGAACCCGAACTTTTTCCTGCAGCTCTCATTAGTTGTTGGTTACCTGTGCATGTGGCAATCTTTCATAATAGTAAAGTGATCATTACTGGACTAAAATCTCATGTACAAGCAAATGTGATCCTAGACTATCTCATTGAGTATGTACGTACCCAGCGGATTGTAAAATAAAAAAACAATTTTTCCAACATGATGTTTTTATTTCAAATCATGATAGAACTTACAAATCATTTTTTCATTAGAGGATGGATTACATGAAAAGTTTTGAATAACAGATACAAATCGAGATACATGTAAACGTTTTAAGATGAAGTACAGTACAAAAGCACCACACGTTGATGAAAGTGGATGTTGTGTTTATGCGTTCATTTCGCTGATATTGACGCGTATGTTTTCTCAACCACTGCTGTGTTGGTATATTTGGAGGTTGAGCAAGAGAGTCAAATAGTTCACCACGTCGGTCTTCTCCAATAAAGATCGCTTTCCAATGCTCACCGCCTAAATTCTGCGAATGAGTGTTTAGCACAATAAAGATGAGGATAGTGATTTACTGCAGGTGGTAAGGTATCGAGTGAATAGACATTATCGAAAGATTTCAACGTCGCTTCGTCTGCATTACGCTGCACTTTAGTCTTAATATCGTCAGCAGTCAACCAACTCATTAACGATTATACTGAAGAATCACGTCACGATACTTTGTAATTTCAATATTTGAATCGAAGACTGCATAAATTAATACATTGATCGTCTCAGGTAGTGTGTTCTTTTGAACGTCAAATCCAAACGAATATTATGAGGCACGTTCGCTTGACGATAGGGTGCACTAATATCGCTGTCAGCAGTCAAATCAAATGCATAAATAGTATATCCACTCTTAAACTCTTTCATAGTCAGTCCGTTGGTGTCATCCGTATTGTAAAAGCCAAAAACATCCATAAAATCAACATAACTGCGCATAAATTGATCTGAAGCAAATCTGGTTTGTAGGGTGGACCAGGATGACTCACACCATTTACACGTAAAGCAATTTCACTTAACTGATTGTGTTTAAAATTGAAAGGATTCTTCTTTATATTACCATTAAATGCATCATTTTCAACCAATGCCACCATGAGGAGCTTCGGTGCTTCCGATGGAAAGAGGCCATCTTTCATGAAACTCTTTTGATCTTTCGGAATTGTAAAGGTGAGAAGCTTTGTATGCTGAACGGGGTAAATGGCATTTTGGCGGTTAAGGCCTTCAGCATGCCCTCTAATGACACTTGGATTCGGTACTACTCGACGAATGTAAAGTGCAATATCTTCCACATGAATTCTAAAATTGTCAACTTTAGCAAATGCATTCAGCGCAAATTCAGGCTTATTCAATGTCAGCTTTAAGTCGCATGCTGGTATTACACAGTAAAAACTTTGACTGTCTAAAGAAGTCTAAATTCAGCGGACCATATAGCTGACATACTCTACTATCTTTAATCATAGCAGATCGCTTTACAAAGCCACTGTTTATTTCAACATCAAATTTTTCCTGCTTCATCTCTATACCATCCCATGGCTTCCATATGACTTTTTTGTGCTGCTGGATGAAACTGTGATACATGATTGAAATATGATTTATAGGGATAATCGCTTTGACCACCTTCCACCTGCTGCTCTCCAATCGTTAGAGAAACATCGCGAAGTAATGTAGTCAATGGTAA